>JAJLRJ010000002.1:28348416-28948416 GCA_024195265.1 Dendrophyllia cribrosa
AAAAGACTGGTGGTCTCTTTATGCACCCCCTCTCGCCCCACCTAAAAAGATGGTGTCTTGTTCGCATAGCCCCCATTCTATCAGGAGTAGAAACGGAGAGAAAGATAAAAATATTCCTGTGCCATTTTACTAGCAATGCAAGCTTCATGCAGACGGAATATTAAACTCTCATCTCTGATTTTTAGGCCAAAAAAATGTGTCCATTACACTCATTAGATGGGTGGTATGTTGTGTAACCCCCTATCCCTACGCAGGGTGGATCCTCGTCGAGTATACTTGTTATGACCACTTCCCTAAGAGCCACCATTTTTCCTGCAGCAAATGACAATTGAAAGCTAGTAATTAATTGTATGAATGATAACAGTTATAGAAAACTTGTTCAATCTCTGAGCCGGACAACAAATCGAGATTTTGTTACCATGTACATATGTTACACTCTGTTAAAAATGACGAGAATGCCATTATTTTATAAGTGGTGGTGCATGTCTAGGGAAGAACTGAAACAGTAACATATTGTTTGTTTGAGGCTCTTGTTAGATATTTTGAGAGTAAACCAGGTGGAAATCCAGACGAGTTAAAACTACCGACACTTGCTCCAGAAAAAAGACAAGAGGAGAGCATCATCATTTTCAATGACGTTCAAAAAAAATTGATAAAAGAGAAATTTGACTCAAGAAACCACACAGTCTAACCTAAAAACAATATTCGGACATAATATGACAGCACTGCATGATGGGAAAAACTTACAGGAGATAGCCCAAAGGGCACTTTGATTTAATCGGGCAGCATGTCAAGGCTGCCCGACTATATATTCAGTTTGTTTCTCCATAAGAAAAGTCTGTTTCAAGCAGTTTCGAATGGCTTCACATTTAGAAACATATATCGTGCTGTAGCGTTTACTGAAGTCTTGAAAAATCCATTTGAAGTCCACAGATCGGTTTTAATTTTTCATACTGAGTTTGAAGTCAAAGACATTGCTTCGCGTATTCACAGATAAAAATTACCACAAAGTGACGTCATATCACTTGACATAGCAACTTCATTTGTTTGTGTTTGGGACTGAATGCAAAATTATCAACTCTCGCGACTCCAGCCAAAGCCCCACGGAAACAGGACAACACATAACTAAAGCTCAAAAGGACTGTAAATTGCAAAATTGCAGAAGTACAGAACTACGGTACAATGGAGCAGAGATCAAGAACCCAAGAGGACAATAAGACAGGAGAGACAGGGAAATAATTGATATAGATAGGCTTAGCCTAACAGCGGAACTCTCTTAACAGAAACGATGCCGGATGATAAGCTTAACTTAGGTGAAAGGTCGGAAGCACAAGAAAATTAGAATTAAGATTGACGATCGGGCTATTTTTTAACTTTAGCAATTCTTGAAAACAGTATTATGTGACCGTCTGCACAGTACATTTAGGCTGCACAAAAGCTCACAAAAACAACTTTTTTCGGTCTAGAACAACTAGTGTGATTAATTTCCGAATAAAATACACCTGTTACGTATAGAAAATTGCCCGAGAAACTGTTTGGAAATCAAAATTGCAAAAAATACACAGACGTCTTTGCGCAAGGCGAGTGAAGTTAGAACTATAAAATCTAAGTCTTGTTTTGTTTACATGACATCGTTTTCAATCTATGTAATGAATAAACAAGCACATAAAAATGGACAACAAAATCTTCTTTTGAAAACTTTTATTTAAATATCCGTTAGTTTATGTTTAAAACGTACCGGTACCATTAGCGAATCTAGGAGCTGTCTGGGGCGAAATTCAAGATGTGAATCCGACTGAATGTGAGCACGTTTCATAAAAATTTCTCCAAAACTAACGAAAACATAGAGAAAAAGTCAATCACAAATTGATATCAACACAAATTCCCATAGAAAAAATATTTTTTTACCGTTACGTCCCTCGGCTGCTTGAAAATTCTTTAAAACTCCGTTTCTTCGCGGGTATAAAGTTCCTCGAAGCAAGATTTCATTGCTTAAAGCTCTTCTTTTCCTGAGTATTCTTTAAAGCTTTCTCTTTCTATTTTGAATATTTTGAATGCGTGTTGGTGACGGCCGACTTTTTGTTGGTGACGGCCGGTTTTGGCCGGCACGGCCGTCAATGGGTTAAAGGAGTTAAAACGGGCGTAAATAAAACGCACATAAACAATTTTCACTGTCACGTAATATTTATGGCGTTTTACGTGCGTAAATAAAATAAGAGACGATGTATGAACAGCTTGCGTAAACGTAAAAAGTTGAGCACGGTTCAACTTTTTACGTTTACGCAAGCCGTTCCGGCATACATCGTCTCTTAGGCCCCGTTTACACGGGTCCGGACAAATTTTTGCACGGACGAATTTTGTTCCTAGTCCAAGTGTTTACATGGATCCGTGCAAATTCTGTTACAGATTGCAGTGGTGTTTACACGGAACTTGCACACTTAGCCGTTCAAAAATTCGTCCAGTTCCGCCGGTCCCGTGTAAACGCAAGGTGGAACCGTGCAAGTTTTTGTCCGTGCAAAAATTTGTCCGGACCCGTGTAAACGGGGCCTTAATTTATTCACGCACGTAAAACGCACGTAAAAATTACGCGACAGTGGAAATTGTTTACGTGCGTTTTATTTACGCACGTTAAAATTTACGCGACAGTGGAAATCCACCTTTACGCAGCCTCATGAAATGCGATCTTGACCACTGTTTGAAAAAATGTGAAACCTGTCTTGAGTAACAAACCGCGAAAAAATGCATTGAAAACGATTTTCAAACCGCTAACCCTGCGCGAGTTCGCGCCCGCGAAACATTCCGCTAGCCATGACCATAAAAAATGTCGCGCATAGGTTCCACGAGTATCATGGGAGGCTCCGCGAGCGGGTCTGCGGAAGATAAAGGGGAAAGAATGGAATGTAAGCGCAACTTCTGGATCCCAAGGAAAGGAGAAATGCAGAAACGCAAGAAGATGAATTGAAGAAAGAGTTTTAAATAAACGCTATGAGCATTTTGATTAAAAACAAACAAAAACAGACTATAATTTTTGATCACTGATAATTTGCAATTTTTTACATGCACTTTTAGTGAGCTCACTAAAAAATTATTAATATAAAACATAGATTGATAATATGAAATTTTTTTATCTGCTCAGTAGGTCTGTCATTCTCGTCAGGGGCACAGTGAACAGACCCGATAGAGAGATTAATTTCAGCAAAACATTCTTCCCGAAATAATAAATACGCGTACGCGGAGAGACAGGTAAATTTACTACAAAATTGACGACTTATTTGCCAAATTTATTCGGTAAACTATTTACCACACATTTCAAACCTTGGTACTACAGCTGGCCCTATGTGCCTAAACATTAAACAAAACAGAAACCGCTCAACGACCTGAAGCGACAACTGAAGCGATTTATTTTCACGAAGTTTAAGCCAAACGTAAAGCCCTAAATTGCCAACGACGCCGTAGAGGAATGTTTTAGCGAAGCGGATGGTACATACAACCTGACACACACCAGGGGCACCCAACGAAATGTTTCGGTAAAATATCTGTTCGGATGGAAGGTTGGCTAAAAATTTCGAAAAATATCACCGAGCGATTCCCTAGACTTTTCGACGTTTTTCGGAAAATCATGAAGTTGCCCTAGAATTTTCGGAAATAATGCGAAAACAATGAAGTTGCCCTAGAATTTTCGGAAATAATTTTATGTCTCATAATTTTCGAATGTTTTTTTTGTCCGCTAAAACAAACAAAACAAACGGAACAAAGATGAATCCTGCATATGAATGCAGTAGAACAACTGAGTTAAGATTCTGCTGTTTGGAACCATAAGGAAGGACTCAGTGCCATTCGTATAATTTACACCCCCTAACGTTTTCGGATGAATAGGTTTTACGCCTATAATATTCGGATGAGCATTTATATTGCCTAGTATTTTCGCTACATTGCTATACGCACAAGTATAAAAAAAATGTCTCCTAAAATTTTCTTATGAAAGTATTGGCTACTCCATGTCCTCGAACTTTCGAAAATATCCATCAGGATAGCTAAAACTTTCGGATGAGAAAAAAAAGCCCCCTAGAACTTTCGAAGCGACCAAAGTTCCCATAAGATATCCGAACAGATAAATATTTTTTAGGGCAGCTTCAAATTAACCAAACAGGCTTCTAAAGCATAGAGAAATGCATATTAGACATTTCTGACGTATTTGGAAACATTCGGTCGTTGGGTGCCCCTGACACACGGAAGTCTTCTAAAAAGACACGGCTTAGAATTAGCTAGACGGGAAGCAGAACAATTTGACTGTTATGAATGCGTTTCAGAGCTGAAAATGACATGCGACAGATCCAGTCACTTAAAGTACTGTGACGTTTGTATGTTTACTGTTAAATTCAAAGTCCGTGAGCGCTGAAGCTAAATATGCCAAGATTGGGTTCTTTGGAATTTCATCAAGTGTAGCAACCCTACAAATAAAGATTGAATAAAACATTTTCCTACCGATAAACACTCACTGACCTGTTTTATTAATTTTATGCGACAAATCTTCGTAGCAGATTGGTCGTACCTACGTTCTGCACTCCGCATGTGAACTTGATTTCAATTTGCCTGGATTTTTCTTCAAACTGAGATGGAAAATAAAAATTCGGTAAAACGTTTTTCATCTTGACGCCGAAGGATCGGGTAATGTAACAAAATTAAAAGCCGCACCCACTATAAGCATTGACAACTGAAATAGAAACCGCTTAGTATGCTCGATAAATCGTCTTTTAAAGCTAACCTCCTTATGGAAGTTGAAATAAGCCTTCTCTACTGATTAAGCTTACGTTGTAGCCAGTCTCATACAGCCGTTCTTTGGGTCGTAAGGTCCATCACAGTCATTATACTCGGTTGAAAAGGTGACGAGCTTTTATATTCAGCAAGCTAGTGCACAGGCTAAATTAAGTAGGTATCTGATAAGATTCATCACAACTGGACGAACAGATGGACGGATGAGCCAAGTTTCCAGCCACGAGGAGTCAGAAATTCCATCTGGCACAATGGAGCTTAGAAGGATAAGGAAACTTTTGCTCTCTGAAACTAGGAGAGACTTAAATACTGCCGCATGCTTTATTTATTGTTCCCTGACGTCGCATTTATGCAGTAAAAAATAGCTGATAAAAGCGTATTCGGATCTCTCAACTGAGTCTCTGTGAACATCGACTAGCAAACTAGTGTGACCACTATTTTAATTTCGAGTTAGTGACGCAACAACAACAACAACAATTTGTTGAGGTATTTCCATATCTATACATGGCATTACCTAAGCTACATATATTAATTCTAATTAAATTTACTTATGAAATAATATTTTGTATCTATAATTCATGATATCGAAAATAAAAGCAGCAACTGATCTACAAATAAAGGGATCAATGCTGTTAAAAAGGAACAAAATTTTTGAGTTGATATCGAAGTCTTTGAAAAAGCTGTATTTTTCAATGACTTCGTCAAAAAATTTTGAGCGAAACTTATTATACAATGCGCAAGAGAATATAACATGAGATTCATTTTCAACTTCATTAGATTGGCACAGAGAACAAATTCTTAAATTTTCGGGAGTTTTGGGAACAGTGTGTCGCCTTGTTTCAATGCGAAGTCGATGATTCCCCAAGCGAAATTTATTAATAGCAGTTCTGTGTAGAGGATTTTTTATAGCATCTAAGGATTCAGCTTTTTTGGTGTCTGTTTTAAAAGCGTTGTAAAAAATAAGTTTTCTGTTAGTGTTTAGAAGTAAGAGTTGGTGATTAATTAGGGCTTTGCGCATATTTTGAACGACGTGAGAAATAAACACTTTACTATTGTTTTCATTTAAAATCATGGAACTTGAATTATATTTATTGCATAAAATTTTAATTTTCTGTAATATTCCCGGCTGGTTTTTATCAGCCATATCTTTGGAAATGTGTAAACATTGTTTTGCAATATTATTATCTGGCAATTTTTGTAAATGGATCCAAAATTTAAAAATAGAAGAGTCTATCATCAATTTCAAAGATAATCTACCTAGTTCATTTCTGGCTGCAACATTTGGACATTGTTTATTTACACCTAGAGATTGTTTACAAAGAAAAATATGTGTTTTTTCAATTACATCTTTTTCCCAAATGTTAAAATCATCTTTATCGTAAATCCCCCATACCTCCGATCCGTAAAGGAGAATGGGTAGAAAAAGTGTATTAAAAAGTTTATTTGTGATATCAAGTGGCACTTTTGAGAAATCTAAATAACGGGTCTTACCTTATCTTACGCTGGACTTGGCAGTTTGCCGGTAAATTTCATAGCTCCGTGTAAGACACTGACTGCACGTATAAACTTAGAGGTACAACTGAAAATATTGGATGTACCGAAAGTGAACTGAACAAAGTACGGCCTGTAATCGTGGAGATGGCAAAGTTGTGTCAGTTGTGGAACTCTATACATTGACGGTAACAGCAGGATGAATCATGTCAGAGCAACATCATTGAAACGTGGAGAGGTTTTAAGAACAATCTGAAAAAACTCAATCTTTCGGGTTTTCAGTAACATTTTAAAAAAACTATTTTAAATAAAATTAACAGCAATACAGCCAAACAAGACAGTAAAGCAAACTTAAGTTGCTGCCAACACAGTCATGAAACAAATAAAGACATTGAAATAAAATTAAAAATGAGACGTGAGACGACATAAAGCGATTTATTTTCCCGCAGTTTTAGCCAAACGTAAAGCCCATCACTTCATTTGACAACGCGCCGTAGAAATGTTTTAGCGATCAAGCGGATGAAAAAAAAAATGACACACATGGAAGCCTTCTGAAAAGACAAGGCTTAGAATTAGCTAGGCGGAAAGCATGCAGAAGAAGATGACTGTTATGAATGCGTTTCAGAGCTGAGAATGACATGCGACAGATCCAGTTTCGCGTTCTTAAAGTGCTGTGACCTTTGTATGTTTACTGTGTGGTTAAATGCAAAGTCGTGAGCGCTGAAGGCTAAATTATGCCGAGTTTGGGTTCTTTAGACTGATTACATCAAGTGTAGCAACCCTACAAATAAACTTTGAATAAAACACTTTTCTACTAAAAAACCCTCGAACAATGAATGTTTTTCTGCTCTAAAATGAAGTGTTCGGCAGGACGTAGGAACGAAATTGAACTAGTGTAGTTTAACAAACTCACAGAAAGTGGAAGAAAGTTCGTTACGCGCGCCAGCTACGCACGCTAGCTAAAACAGTACGGAAAACTTGTGGACTACACCGGCACGAAAACCATACCGGATAGGCCTTTCGTTCACACATGAAACGCTAGTTTCGGAACGATTTTTGTTCCGGAGCGCCGCTGCGACGCGGCGCTCGTGAAAGTGAATCGTCACATATCGGATAGATTCTCGTGCCACTCTCTGGGGCAGTGTGAACAGGCAATCGAACCGAACCGTAGCAGAAGTCAACAACTAGGAGCGAGGATTGAAACCCACTGAAAAAGAAGTTAATATCCAGTTCTGGGTCGTTTCTGTTCACACCAGGCCGGAGTATTTTTCATGTCGACATGATAAGCCATCCGGTATAGTGTAGACATAGCCTTAAGCATGCTTTATTATCTTGAAATCGCAAGAAAAAATTGCCAGAAGGCGGAACACAACAATGATATGAACTAAAGTAAATCTACTAATTTTGTTTTGGCAAAAAGATTTGTTTTCACTGTATATTTGGAAATACGTGCAGTCATTGTTAAACATGAGATGAGTAAGAGGCATTATTTACCTCATTACTTCCTTTCTTGCAGCCCGGGTCTTGCAGACAGGAAGTTATTCCCAAAATGTAACCTTCCTTCAGCCATCGCGACGGTGAAAAACTGACATCCTGTTTGGAAAATGTACTGCAGTTCTAGTTGGTACTTCCCTATTCTTAGCCCATAAAAGCACGCACGGTCTCTCGGCTTTATGTCAGTTCATTGGTGTACTTCATAGAGACTTCATATCACCTTTCCAAACCCAAGTTTCAGGTGAAATCTCCGCGGGCGTAAAACATGAAAGTGTATACAGTGGTTGCCCTGTTGCTCGTAGTCATCCTTTCACTGGATCTAATCGGACAGTGTGAAGGTTGCGGGGGAAGTGGTTCAAGTTCCCGCTCCAGTTCAAGGCCTAGTAGTTCTCCCTCCAGTTCAAGGCCTAGTAGTTCTCCCTCCAGTTCTAGCTCACGTACGCGTACCACGTAAGTACATCCGCTGATCATGCAGAATTTAAAAACGTAGGAATGTACGAAGTTTATGGTGCTTCGAGCGCCATCCTTGTACTTGAAAAGTGCTTCGACCCCGCGGAGGGGGGGGGGGGGGGGGGGGGGGGGGGGGGGTACTCCCTTATATACGCTACATAGGTATGTGCCGCCCGATAAATAGGGTATCCTTTTTGGTTGTTTTGGTATTGTGATCCCTAGATATTCCTTAGATACGGTCACTAAGTTGCAGTATCCACCCCACGGGCAAAACGAAAAAGATATGGTCTGTTAAAACTGGGCCTTAAAAAGGGTATCAAATCTCGATTTTCTACCCTTAAATAGGGTCAGAGTTTGAGAACCTTGGCGGCACACACCTATCTTAAATTGTCGGGAGTACCCTCCCCCTCCCCCCCGGGGCTTCGACAAGCCTTTATATGCAGACAATTTCCCTCGTATCGAGTTTATATACCATGCAACAGTGGCACGATAATTCATATAATTCACTATATGTCCAAGTGACATACCAGTTACATTTTTATTGTTTGAATTACCACAGAAACACGAGATGAAAGATTCAGCAAACCAATGTATTAACATGGTACAAAAGTGAAGACATAAATATGGACTAATCGTCTGCTGACTCCTGCCAGAGTAGTCTTTATTTGTTTAATTTTAACCCGGTCTCATGTATTGTAAAAACTAAATAAATAAACAACAGCACCACGTAAGTTGAACTGGTTAAAGTGTTAAGAATTGTATCCACAGACTCAGTAATTAGAAACCGTTACGTGACTCAAGATTTTACGTCTCCTCTTCAGTTTCGTACGTGTGAAAATCAAATCTATTTAAAGATAATGAGCTGAATTACAAGTTTGCGGCTAAATTTTGTGGTTCTCGGCTTTTTAGAACAAGACCGCAAAAGACTCAGAAGACTCCTGTACATGGAAAAACAGGCCTGAGTGACAGAAATGAAACCGGCCACAGAACAGGTAACCCAGTACATGCATGTCTAAGCAGATTCATAAAAACACACTTTAAGAAATGGCAAGGTTTATTGAACAAATTTACGTCAAGAGGTATGCAAAGCAATTTATAGCATGAATTTAGGGCTTGTCATGACAACTCAAATGAAGGGAACGGTGGGAAATAAGCGACATGATTTTCAAACTCCATTGACACGAAAAAGATGTAATATTCATCATGTCACGAGCGTGAGACAAAGAAATCAAAGGCTCCAGTGAACCAACCTGTGAATAAGAAATGCTCTACACATCGCTGGCTCATAAAAAAGCGACCCTTCCTTACAATCAAAGGCTCCTCAGTGAGCCAACTCGTGAATATGAAACGCTCTAAATGAAGGGTTCTACACCAAATGTGCAGAGGCTTTAAGTACGACTCGAGGACAGTTCTTCGGTATTTATTTTGTGAATAGAAAATAAGTTCCGTAAAAGAGTATCAAAGGATTTTCAGTTACCCGATCGCGAATGCAAGTTGAATATTTCATCGAGTCAAGTCTCGAGTCTGCGATGGTAAAAGAATTCTTACTTTGCTGGAGCCATAATTGCTGCTAAAGATGGAACGATATAACAAATCAATTGTAAAGGGGCTGTGTCACCATTTTTAGTGTTATTTTAAAAAGCTAAAAGACATATTTATATCAGTGGAACTACAAAAATAATGGTCCAGGTTTGTTTAAAATTGCTTTACGAGTATAATGAAACTATAAACAAGTGTCTCTGACTACAGATGGCTCTCATCCCTCTCATAATACACGACTCTTATGTCTGTTTTATTTTCGCCGCGAAAAAAGCCGGCCCCAATCTTTCACAAACGCATGCTGCGAGAGAACCTCAGAGCAGTCAAAGAATTATCCTGGGCCGACCTGAAACAACAAAAAGCTTAGAACGATCATAGTTAACCCATACGCTTATTTGTAAATATGACCGCTGGCCATGCTCCTGTATTTACATATCCCATATGGGAGTTTAATACAGTATTCGATTTAGATTTAGATTTAGATGTAAACTACAAATGGAATTAAAATCATCATCATCAGAAGTCATATCCGAGAGTTAACCCTCTACTAATAGCCCATTTTCGAGTTACTCTTAGCCTCCCTTTCAAGCCGAGGCCATGCAAGTGCAAAACCATTCATATGGATATAAGCTTTATTTGCATGACAAACAAAAGTCATATCCATATGAATGGTTTTGCACGTGGCCTCGGGTTGAAAAAAAGGCTAAGAGAAACTCGGAAATGGGCTATTGTGGACACCTAACAACCTATCTAAGAAAATATAGTAAGATAATATAATAGAATATTAAATGAAATAATAACAATAATTACAATAGAAAAGTCAGGTGGTGTCATAGTAGGCTGTTCGTGTATGCATATACCATGTTATAGCAAGTTAAAACCATATAAGCGTGTGAGTTCCGTCCCTACGCCTGAACCAAAGGTCAACAAATATAACGCATAACGTCATCAAGTTGTCTCTTTTCACACAATGCATATTTATGTCGCGCTAACTTGAACTTTTACAAATGACTCCCGGTCCGTCATCCACTCGGTAAAGTATAAAAAGAGCGTTCCATATTTCACGAGTTGGCTCATAGGAGCCTTTGATTAAACGTACCGCGGAGTAAGTCCAATGGTGCGTGAAGCGGGCTGATTTTTAAGCCATTTCAAAGATCGTGCAGGATCAAAAGTATCTACTCCATCTCTTAATTTACAATTAAACAAGGTTGAAACTCTTAAATTCCAAGATAAAAACGACGTGGGATGGTGGAAATTTTTATAGGAATGTTTTTATAAATCTGCTTAGATGTGCAAGTATTGAAACTTTGACCAAGTCTCTCAGCTTAACTGACTACTGGAAAATAAACAGTAAAATATGAAAGTACCGCTTCAAATAACTAACGTCCAATAACAGCTTCTTGTAAACGACTGTCAAATATAGAACAACATCATTTGGACCATTTGCACTGGCAAGATGTTCTTGTTTTGGTGAGCATGCAAGTAAATGTACTGAATTCCCAATATATTTCAACCACAGTAACCGAGGTTGAACATAGCTGTGAATGTGTTTATAAATCCGATGCTTTTCGTTTTCTCCTTTGCTTTTTTCTCTTGTTACTCTCAAGATAACCCCTTGAACACTAAAAAATAGTTTTCCAACAGTTCGGATTATGCAAAGTCAACTATTTTCTACCTGTTTCACTCGGCAGCGGAAGCGGAAGCGGAAACGGAAACGGCAGTTTAGTGCCCCGAGGGAACAGTCCAAGACACACCGTGAAAGGACACATTTTGACGGTAGCAAGCACATTGGAGACACAAGGACCCAGAAGGAGATAGATGACACAATGGCTGCAAATAAAAGGGGGCGAGAAAATGCCAATATAGGATAAAATAACTATTAGGAGCCTACAATGATCGAATATACACGAACGGGTACCATTTGTGAAAGCAGCCTTTAATACCATTCGTGCTATTGGTACAACTAGTGGTCCGGGGTGACTAGTAATCCTCGGTCGATTCCCCGACGTTTGGTAAACTTCATTTCATTCAACGAATTGACGACCACTTTCACCATTTGTACGAATGGTACGAATGGTAACTCGGGCGGCCACTTTAACAAATCGTATCCGATCGTGTGTATTGGATAACCCTGAAATTTTGAATACTTTTTTATGTTAAATGGAATTAATGCTGGCTTTTAAATTTTTTAATGTGCAAGCCGAATTTATCATACTGTTATGTTAATAAACTGTATCAAAGTGCAAGCAATATAATTTTGGTAAATCAGAAATAAATAACAGCATTTAAATTATATATCTATTCTTGTATCTGTGTTTACTTAGGCCTGTTTGGAACAGTACACCGTCGTTCCATCTGATCAAATCAATTACACATTTTTGGTTGCTGTAATTTGCTAGCCTGACGTCATTTTATTTTGCGCTACGTTTGTGACAAGCAAAAAGGGTCTTGGTTTGTTTCTTTCTAAACTCCACAATATAAAAAATAAAGACGGTTGCTAGACTTGTTTTTCTCTCGCTCTTGATTCCTTTCTCTCTCTTCTCTGTGATTTTCAGACTGATCGGGGTCATTAAAACCCTTGTTTGGCCTACAGTAATAACCCACATATAAGAACCTGGGTTTTAAGAACCTGTTAGGCTAAAATTCTCATTTTAAGCCCCCTCTACATAAGAACCTATTTAGCCTAAAATTTTAAGTTAGGTTCTTATCAGTGGGGTTGCTGTAGAATTTGTTATCAACATGAGTTTCTAAACTGTTATGTTTTGTTAAGAACATATAGTTTTACTGTATCTGCACTGAACTGCCTATAGGCATTGCTCTACATGGTACATTATAAATGATTTATTATGAGATGATACTGTATTTGCAATATATATACAATATATTCCGATGAAATACATATGCAAATTTAAGAACCTATTTAAGAACCTGTTTAGGCTAAATTTCCTTTAAGTACCATTTATATAAGAACCTATTTAGGCTAAATTGAAAAATTCAGGTTCTTATATGCGGGTTATTACTGTAGTTGCAGTGAAATTGCTGTAATTTTCATCGGCCACTGTTTTAAAAAAATCAGCTATATTATATATTTTATATGTGAATAAATATATGGAAAATAAGACAATATTTCTCTTGGCGATATTTCGTCTTTATTGCAAAAGACTTCGTCAGGGCAATTGTATATATAATAGACAGACACAGTAGCAGATCTAGGTTGGGGGGCGGGGGGGCGGGGGGGCGGGGTGGCGGGGGGGGCGGGGTGGCGGGGGGGGGGGGGGGTGGGTTGGCGTGGCCCCCCATATCTTGCAAAAAAAAACATCAAACGAAAATATTTCAGTCCATAACCCACCCAATCCACTTATTCACTGTGCCCCCTCCCCCCCCCTTACAATGTAGCCTGCGTAAGAGTGGTGTCCTTTCGGAGAGCGCGGGAGGCTCGTGAAGGCATGGGGCGCGAAAAAAAAAAAAAAGAATAAAATAAGGAGGACATTTTTTCCTTTCCTTCCCCCCTACCCATTATTTTGTACTCTTTTTCGCGCCCCATGCCTTCGCGCTCCTCCCGCGCTCTTGGAAAGGGTGAACGAGTGCTACGCAGGCTACTTACGACGAGGCAATTGAAAACTAGAAATACGCGTCTCGCAGAACCTCGCGAAGCGATTTTGTCTTTTCTTTCCGCTTTTTAGAGGAAAAACAAAAACGGCTAAAGGAGACTGTTCATGTTGGAAAGACTGGCATCCGTGAGAGAGATGAAACCGGTCACAGAACAGGTAACTGTAAAAGGACGAAATCCGAAAATGCGATCATGTTGTTTGTTATGTAAAATTGTAATTTTTATGTCGTTGGAAAGTTATTGAACGAATTTTGATTATTGGTATCCTTATCTGAAATGTCTACCGGCTGATCCCATAGGTAAGTTTTTCTTTCTTTTTTCTTCACAAACAAAACCGAGCCGTGAAGCGACTCATTAGCGCCACGAAGAGGCTCAAAAACGAAAGAAAATAGAAAGAGGGTTGGAAGTTTTAAAACATTTCCCAAATTTGTACTTTGGCGCTTGTGTGCAGCATCTCATCCCAGTTGTTTTCAATCTTTAGGTCTTGGGACACTTACTAAAAAGATGATTTCGCAACCAAAGAAGACGGTTAAAGCAGGAGCGGAGTTTGCCAAGAGCTATTTTAACATGCAAACATGCAGTTTAAGAGAGTCCGCGTTAAACAGAATCCTGATAGCAGCTGGTATGTTGGTGATACAAGCGGACCAAGGAGGAGACTGATGCAACAATGAATGCAAACAAGAACGGCCGAGAAAATGCTGGATAAAATCAATGAATCCAAAATATATATTTTTGTTAATTTTATGGTGTAATGTGCTGGGGAAAACAATTATGTCAGTTAAACGTCACATCCATGCTGGGATGCGATTGGTTGACTAAAGAGTGTGGCAAAACAAACTGCAAGAGTCGTGTTACACGTATTTTTGTTGTACAACTTAAAGAAATTTGTTGTACAAAGTAGAAAACCATTCGAATTTTGTTGCTCGTATTACTTCACCTTAGGAGGCTAGAAAGGGTTTTCAGCTGCGTGAGCGCTGTACTATCGCCATGGCAATGGCTATGACGTCACAAGCACCATTAACGCATTGCCCAAAAATAGCCAAAAGTTGTTTATAAGATTGGTAGCGTCATTTTAAATATTTCATCATTTTAGACAGGCTATACAAAGCAAGAAACCCTTAGGAGCCTCCTTAATGGGAAATAAACAGTATATATTTTTTTAAAAAATAAAGAGCAGCAACGAAGATATGATTGACTCGGGCTAACTGCAACAATGCAAGGGAAATAAAATACAAAAAAAAACAACAACAATGCAAGGGAATGATTGAACATCATTTTTTACTATTAAAGCAGCAGGCATTAAAACTTCTGGACATAAAACTTGATAAATATCTTGATTATTTACACATGTTGTTATAAAAGTGGCATCTCCATTAAATTAGATAGTCGACATTGAAATATTTTTTTTTACTCTTAAATGAATAAGCCGTTATTTTCTCAGTAGTTCTTTAGTTTTTTCTTCCAAGAGCACCTCTGTATCATCACAGAATTGGTTTGTAATCTGTTGAATCTGTGAAAAAAAGGGAGAAATATTTTAGATGAAAAGTCCATAGCGGCACCCAATGAGCCAAGTTCTCCAAAAACTAGGATCAAATGTTTTCTCCCTGGAGGATTACACACTCGGAGGTTTTCATGAGGAGCGATAAGTTAAGTTTCTTTATTGTTTCATAATCACAGTAACTGAGAAAATAAACATTAGTAATCACATTACCATTTTTTCCACTGTTTTGACATCATCGTCTGATCTTCCCTTCTTGTTCTTTTTCACATCACTCATGCCTTTTTGCCTGATTTTTCGAATACTTTGTTTGGATTGTTCACATGATGCTTTTGCCATCTTTGCCAAGTTCTCACGATATTCCTGAGTCACCCTAAGAATAAGTAACATAATTATGCTTTTGTGTGAACACAATGCTGTTCCCCCGGGTATGAAATGAAAGAAGTTTACAAGCGAGGGTTGTCTGGACAATACTCACCACTTGTTCAAATTATCAAAGGTGCAAGTTGTATGAGTCATAACACAAGGTTCACTGGTTGTTAGGCTCTAATGGAATGCAGTTTTCACCACTTGTAGAACTTGTACAAATTGTACAAGTTCATAGTACCCCTTCGTGAAATCTTCGTGTTATTAATTTCACTAAAAAGTATCACTTTAACCAATAATTGAAGGGCTCCCTGCAATAACGTCCTCAGTGCGTTTTTTGGAAAATTTTCACAGAAATCTTGGATTTTTGGCCTCCAAAGGGACTCACTTGCCAAAATTATGACTGGATCATGTACATATGACTGAAAGGATTTGAACCAGGTCAACAAATCTTCTATCTTCGAACAGAATAATTTTTTATTTTGAAAAGATACATAGGGTGTCCTGGGAGCCATAGGGTGTCATAGGAGCCCAAAACATTTTCTCAAAGATGTGGATTTTCTTTCCCATTTTGGAGCTGTTTTAAGTACCTTAACAATAATAAATCATTAATTTGACAAAACTGTGCTTTTAAAGGCCTAAAACATACAATTTTAGTGAAAGTTACCAAAAACACACTCAGGACGTTGTTGCAGGGAGCCCTTCAATTGTTCCAGTCCCACAAACATTGAACCTTGAATCATGACTTGCACAAGTTGTACCAGTTAAAAATCTTCAATTGGAACTTGAAAAAATGAATAGTGGACATGCTCGAAAGAAACCCTCCTAGGTGAAAACAACAAATATTTAGACCATATATATACAGATGGAAAACTCCCATGTATATGCTGGTGACACTTCTCTTAAGCAGGCACTCAGTCATCTTTCAAGCCCACCAAAACAAACCCACTTTAAACACCCTATTTTCCCTTAGCAAACAATTGCTTGCAATCCAGGCTACTTCTTAAATTACATTGTATGATAATTGTGATATTAAAGGCTGATCTGGTGAAAGAGGAGCAGAGACATTGATCCCCAAAATGGAATTCAGAAACTCTAGGGGGAGCATTTGTTGCAGGAGTTGGAGATGAAGAAGTTATCACCACCAGGACGATCAAGTAAGAAATGACATCAAAAACAGCAGCCAGGCTATTAAGAGTGTTTTGTACTGTCATGTGGAAGCCAGAGGAATTTCCAAGGAACACAGGCAAGGAATGGCAGGAATCCACAATAATTCACAAACAGAAAGCAGTATTGATCTGCAAAGATCAGCAGAATAAAATTTACATGAAAGAAATGCAATAAACTTGTAATGAAATCTGCAAATACCCCATGGGCTGCCCCACAGGCCATGTGCTGTATTCCACCACTGAGATTTCTAAGTATCGCCATTAATTCAAAAGGATGTTGATGTCGACAAACCCGGCAAGAAAGCAATCCACACTTTGGAATAAGAAGTGATGCTGAACGTTGTCAGTCTTATTGATATAATATATATTATACCTGGGAACTGACACAGATATCACATGTCCATCCATGGTTGGTTCGAAATTTGAGCTCCAGGATTTGATTGCCTTGGCAGCCTGACTCACCAGCTGAAGATGAATATGGAAAGAATTACCATGTTTGACTTGAATACCTACAATCTTGGTCAGAACGTTCGGGACACTTAACCTTTTTACCCACAAATTGTCTTTGTTGTCACCTCTCCCCCCCCTCCCTCCTCCAATATTCATTCACATTTATTCAATTCGCGTCTGTATTGATATCAAAATATGGCCGAGTGTGGTCGCTTACCAGAGATAACAAACAATAGAAAAATACAAATCAGCAGCATTGAACATGGTCGCGGTTGCTTATGAGAGGTGGTCGCTTACTTACTGTACAAGAGGTTTTGACTACAATTATTTGACTTAAAAAAATTCGGTACTTTGGAAAAGTGGTTGCCTTGGAGAGGTGGTCGCTTATAGAGGTTTAACTGTTAATTACTGATTTCCTCTGTCTTCCATTTTAACTGATACAAAATGAATTAAATATATATGAATAACAGCATCATATTGTGCAGTCACATAAACAATGAAATACATAAAAATTAATTATGAATATGAATGATGAGTGTGGAGAGAACCCATGACCTTTTGAACTGTATTCTAGTCGGATGCTCTAACTGCACTGAGCCACTGAGAACTCTAGTGATGAGCATACAGTACATACAGTAGCCCACATTTGACTGCTGCTCATCACTAGAGTTCTCAGTAGCTCAGTGGTTAGAGCAACCATCTGGAACTCAGAATTTTTTTCCTGAGGTCCTTTCTCTCCAAACTCATCATTCATATTCATACAAAATCAATTAATTGATTAATGACCTTCCATTAGGATGACCCAGGGGATTTTTAATAATTTCGTGGAACTGCACATTGCACAGTTACCTTGTTAAAAGCTACATGTACAGTACATGTAAATTGTGTGGTTCCAGAAAATATCCATATTCCCCCGTGGAAGGTCACTGGAAATTATGAGGGATGGGGGGGGGGGTCTATAAAGCTGAACTTTTTAAAGTAAAGTACTGACCAGTGTGCAGCTAAATACAAAAGAGAAGCCAGGTAAATTTTAAGGGGGAGGGAGATCTCACAAGTCAAAGTTTTTAAAGGAATGTATGAATCAAAAACTGTCTGTGGGGGTGGGGGTATGGATAATATGTTGGAATAATACAACTTTATTTTAATGTACAATGTTAACACACCTCTGGAGAACTATTCAAGTCCACCACAAACATGCCATTATTTAGTTTGATTTGTGCAACTTGACCCAATATAAACTTTTCTTTGCCATCCTGTGACTCCACTTTGACCTTGTCTAATGCATCTGAAAAATAAAAATATTTTATGACCATAAATATTAATTTAATATTATATGCAGGTTACTCCTAAGAGTGCCAAAAATAAAAACTTCAAGGAAAAAATCTAACTTTTATTTTGTGAAAGATTGGAAAACAAATTGTACCATGCAAAAGCACTGCCAAAGAGGTTTCATTTGAATGGTCACACCATAGGATTTTTGTTAAACAGAATCAAAAGTTAAAACTACACTACACCACATGTCTCCATAAATAACTTTGGGAATGAACGGGTCAAGGAAAGTAATGCAAAATTTACCATTTGTCAGAACTGCAAATATTTAACTATTATAGCATGAAAGCACACGTGATATCGTCTAATTCTTAGCGGACGAGGCAGTAGGCCGAGTCTGCTAAAATTAGGTGATATCACGCAAGCTTGAGCGCAATAATAGTTTAATTTATAATTCAACACATCGATAACAAAGCACAGTTTGAATAAAAAATATCAGGGCCAGTCGACCATCATTTTTGCATTCTTTTGTCAAAATGCGAAATTTACCTCCATCGTTGGATATACGTCATGTAGACATAGAGTATATCGATAACTTTTGATGGACTTGTGGGAAATCTTCAAAAAGCAGCATTCTACTGTAGCTAGTGACAAACTGACCGGTCTGGCCCGCCAGTTCTGACAAATGGTAAGCACCCCAAGATATGGTAGCTGTGAATACTCACTTGGTAGAATTTTGGTTGATATTTTGTCCCTAAAGTCAAGCTGAAGTTTACCCACTGTACTTTCCATGTTATTTTTTAATTTATCCAAATCTACCAGCCCTTCTGCCAAATCATGGTCGATTGACACAGTTGGAGACTTGGACTTTTTCCCTGTATAACAAGAAAAGAAATCTATAAACATTCATTTTTTCCCACTTTATTAGCATTATTAATTCCTTACTATCTATAAATTACATAAATATAACAGAAACGTTACAAAAAACTAACAATACAAGGCTACAACTTAAACTAGCTGTTTAGATATACTTATTTATTTAATTATTACAGATTATAATTCATTCATTAAACATTCCTTCTTTAAGCCCCATCTACACGAGCAATTTTTATGTGGCAACTGTATGTGGCAATTTTTATTTGCCTGTGTAGATGGCCCCGTCTACACGAGCAATTTTTATGTGGCAATTTTTATTTGCCCGTGTAGATGATTTGTTGTAAATATTAGGGACTGGGTTCTACAGATGATGTCGAAAAAATTGTCACATTTTATGTGGCATCTCATCTCACGGACAATTTTCGTTATGTGGCAATTTTTATTTGCCACATAAAAACTAACACGCCAGCTTTTCATCAAATACAGTTGTCACATAAAAATTGGCCATTTTTCATCATCTACACGGGCAAATAAAAATTGCCACATAAAAATTGCTCGTGTAGACGGGGCTTTAGTATTTGAATTCTCTCTAGGTTTTAATAACTAAATTATAATAATATAATGATAATAATAAAAGGCTCCTACGAGCCAACTCATAAAAAAATTATACGAAACAACCTTCTTACTTACCTCTCTTCAATGCATTTTGCTACACCATCACCCCCCTCCCCCCTTCCATATCCCCACGGGTAAAAGAGGTGACCATTACTTATTGCATTTGGAATGGGCAAGATAAATGCATCAACCTTTTGTACCTTTGTGATGGACTACCATCCCATCCAGGGGAGAGTAGTAATACTCTCAGTCGCTTCATGCTATAGAAACTGGGTTTTGCTCCAGCAGTTGTGAGCCATTAGGCTTGTGAAGACTTACCTTATGCAGGGGTTTCAATACGAATTGAAGTAGGCGGCTGACCGAGGTATAATAGGCAGCTGTGACAGATACTGTAAGGGACCATAAGTCCCCATCCCACTAGGGCGGTCTGGTAACCGGCGGTGAGAGGCGAAGTAGGCGGCGGTAAACCGCCGGTAGCCAGCTTCTATTGAAACCCCTGCTTATAAACTGGTCAGTGGTAACACAAAGAAAGGTTTAAAGCTGATAGAAGGAAGGAGTGAAAATCACTGTCTGCTATAATTCATTCAACGCTTTGCATATATTTTTCATGAGTGAAAAAGGATCTCCTATTCTGAGTGACTATCATAACATACTACCTGTAGTCATTGACTATCATAATGAAAGCACACCCCTACCAAAAAGTTTGAAGAGTACCCATCCCCCTCCCCCCTAAACAGGTAATTTGGTGGGTAAATTAAGACCTCAAAATATTAAAAAGGATGGTGATGTGCAGTGCATATCAACATTTTATTGCATATCACTGACTATGACTTCAAGAATAGGTTTTCTACCTCCCAAGCCTTGCTAGCAATAATTATTACTGCTGTTAAGGGGGGGGGGGGGGGGGGGGGGGTCACTCCTAAAATGTTTTAGTGAAACCCTCACTCATTTTCAGACCAAAATATGGAAGAGAGAGAGAGAGAGAGAGAGAGAGAGGGGGGGGGGGGGGGGGGGTATAATAATATTACATGTATTAATTATTATTATTATTATGGGATAATTTGATACTACACTTACAATTTTGGGTTTAATCTGTACATTTAGGCATCAGCCTTTCACTTCCAGACTTCAAACATTGTTAAATGGGTATCCCAAAGTCAACCCATGTGTAAAATTAATGCACCAGTCATTTGAAATCCCTGGACCCCCCAATTGGGGGATACCCGGGGCAAACTGGGGATTTTCACCTCGTTTTCTCTAGATTTTGGCTCCCCGGTAGTCGTGGAATACACCTTCTTTTCACAGCTTCCCTAAACAATGCAGGGGCTGAGCGGGGGTTTAGGGGGGGGATTTCACTTGTGGTTCGCGACCTCTTTGTAGAAGACTGGGTTCAAGTTGCATGTTCACAGAAAATATGGAGGCTCAAGGAGTGATGAACAAGGTATGATTTTGATCGCTTAATATCATGCTTTATCGAGTCATCAATTATAAATGGTTAAATGACCCATGCACTGATTTGTAGTATTTTGTCCTGATGTTGTTTTTTTGGTGCAAATTAACTTACATTTTGTTTTGGATGTTACCGGTATGCGTGAGTGAAACAGAAAGCTGCGAAAGCTCCAGTTGTTAGAGAAATTAAAATGTATTTAATGAATTGTGCTTGATGTTTAGACACAGGGAGCCCAGACAATTGTACCGAGGGTGGGGAGCTATGGGCATTTCCGTAATGTTTTCATTCAAATGTAAACAAATTGCCAGGCTCCCCACCCTTGGTACGAATTTTGAATCGGTTATTGTTTTACGGCGACCAATCAGAAAGTGGCAAATCAGCAGGACGGTTTCCGGCTGGCACAACCAATTCTTGAAACGCATATCGACCGCTTGGAAAGTGTGGGATTTTGATTTTCTTCGAGGGCTAGCTCCGGACCGTTTGGACAGATTTTCGATCGAGAGGTACGAGAAGAAGCATGAATCTTTCGGCCTTTCTGTTGCATGGTTTGAAAGCCGAGCAATGCGATTTTATGTGGTTTAGAGTGCTCCCTGGGCTCCCTGTGGTTTAGAGGGCTTGGGACTTCACTCTGAGTTTTTTCCCCTGACAGTAAAAGTGAATGCCCCGGGTATCCCCCAATTGGGGGGTCCGGGGGTTTCAAAGCCCGGGTTTCAAAGTAACTTTTGAAGTCATATTGATTGAGTTTTGATCTGAAGTTGCATTCAAATGAAAGCTGCAATTAACCCAAGAAAAGAAGTACTTTCTTATGGTGCTCTTTAACTGTCTTGATTTTACAAAATAAAATTTGGGATTTTTTTGTCGAGTTTTTAACTTGTACACACTGTACTTGGGTACAAGGTCCGACAAGCACGTGACAACATCAGACCACATCACACCATATTATCATAATGTATGCAAATGCTTACCTTTCTTCGCAGCATACAATCGAGTCAACGTGAGCCTTGCATACGTTGTCCTAGTTGTAGTTACGCCTACTATTGCTGAGAATCGGGAAATCACCGAAGAATTCATCGATATACATGCAATATTTCTACAAGTCCGACACAAAGTCAAGGAAAATATTACCTAGTGGTCAGCGGCAAATAATCCGTGAGGCACTTTGCGCATGCCAGGTGTTGTTCCATTCGCCATTTTGAGTTTGATTTGGTTGAGATTGGTCGAGTTCGGGATGGGATTTGAGGTGTTGGGCAATACTTTTCCTGGCTAATTTTTGCCATCTTCTGTGCCGATTTTAGCACGATGACATTCCAGAAGGCTGAAGATGAAGGAGATGGAAGAATTGCCGATGATCCTCAAATGACCAATCCTCCAGAAAAGACGCAGGGCTCTCGCAAAACTGCCAGTGCTCAGATTCTTGCAGGAGGATACACTCAAGGTTCTTGTCGATCTCAGGCTCTTAATCTTGTTGCTAATTACCGTATATTTTGTAATAGTATTTGAGGTGATTGTTTTCATTATTTGCCCCCAAATGTTGGCTTTATTACTGCCGGTGTCGGATGGGTAGTTAAACTATAAAGCGTATAATACTGTAAGTACCGTGCAAGAAAGTATAAAATGGGAACTCTCTAAAAAGGGCCGAAGAAACTTTTTTCCATTTTTATGGGAATAAGTAAGGTATAATGATTGAAAAATTACATAGCACCACAGGAAAGTATAGCTAAGTAGCTTTCATTTGAATGTTCGAACTTGAGGATTTTATCCACAGTCTACTTATGCACCTGTCATTGGCCATCCCCTAGGGGGGGAGGGGACCCCGGGCAAGGGAGGGGACTTTGTAAAGGACCCTGTCAAATTTTTTAATTTCCCCCTCTTAGAGGGGGGCACACAGGACAAAAAGTTAAGAAATTGCCCCTTCCCAATGGGGTATGACAGTGAACAATTTAAAAATTAAACTTGACTGCAGAAATCTGAGTGTCTCACTCAAACCTTTGCTCACATCACCAGGAAATAATTATTTGCCCTTTAAGAAAAAAATCAACTACTCAAATCAGTTTTAAGTCTTTTACTTATAACTGCCTTTTTACAAAAATCAACCAAACAGTTCAAAAGAAAAAAATTTAAAAAGTTCAATGCACAATGACATCACAATAGTTATAGTACTCTGGCATCTCAACTCCGTCTTCTTCATTTCATGCAGTGCACACATCACAATAGTACTCAGGCATCTCAACTCCGTCTTCTTCCTCATTGTTTCACATAATATTTTTCTGTTTCTTAATTTATTGTTTTGCAAAGGGAGAAAAAAAAGTCCATTGTTTATGAAATATATGATAGCAGACTGCCAGATGAAAGGATTGACGAGATGCAGATGGATTTGCATAACAATACCTGAGATCATTGCTTCCGCCATCTTGAAAGGAACACGAGAAAGATGAGCCCGCAAACTTTTCGCACCGTGGTCTTTATCCCTTCATTTAAGACAACTGGAAAATGACTTAATTTTTTTTACAAACTCCCCTGTTTTCCCTGTGGTGTAAGGCATTACTAAACAAAAGCTCCCTGATTTTCCCCTCCTCGCGGGTAAAATGATTGTGCAAATCCCCATATAAGTCCCATACAAAATTGTATTTGCCTGGGGTCCCCCCCCCCAGGGGATGGCTGATGATAGGTGCATTACACAAGTGTATGTGACTAATTTTTTTTAGAGCAATTTTCGTATAACCCTGATAAACACTGAAGAAGGTGATGCTTATTAACAAGAATTGGCAAGTGGTTGGACGACCATATTTGTCTTTTATTTTGCCAGTCAAATCTGACAGGTTTTCCATGTGTAACTCTGGCCCAATTTTAACTTGCCATATTTTTAATTCCATTTGCAGTCTGCAAATAAGCGTATTCTGTTTACAAATAAGAAAACATCTTAGCGTGACATTGTCTGAAATGAGACATTGCGTAATATGTTGTCTGAAACGAGACATTACGTAATATCCTGAGGAGTTTACAAGTTAACAAGTTTCGACTGAGGGACACGGAGTGACAAATTTGCATATCTGTATCCATATACTATATCTCTTTAACCCTTTAAGCCCTAAGAGTGATCAGCATCAAATTTCTCCTTGTAATATCAATGCCTTATCAATCAAAAAGGTCATGAGAATTAAGGACATGATTACACAAGATGAATTCTCTTGATATCCAAACAATTTCTCCCCACTACTTCCATAGAAAATGTATAGGGACAAGAAATGAGAATTTAAAGTTTGATATTAGGGCTTAAAGGGTTAAACACGCTCTGCATATTCACGAGATAAAAAGGGATGACATCGCAAGTGGTAGAAGGACTGTGGTCCTGTCATGGGCTGTTTCAGGCCTTTGAGCCATATCAATGGGTTAAATAAACAGTGCAATGGAGAATGCCGAGTAGCTTTCATTTTAACGGTCAAACTTGAGAATTTTATCCACAGACCTAAATATTTAGAAGCAGTATTCCTTAGAATGTTTGATGCTAACCCTTGAGTAACTGGATGCTGTTTTTATATATTTATATACAGCCAAACCTCCATTCAGCAGTCACCCTCAGGGAATAGCCATCTGACCGCTTAATAGAGGTGACCACTTAAAAGAGGTCAAGTTTACAGTAAATATAGGGAGCAATTTAATTCCGGGGATTTGTTAAATGGCCGCTTAACAGAGGGCTGCTTAATAGAGGTTTGACTGTATGGCTTGTAGGTGGGCTTAGTTCTTGTTCAAATGCTTTTTCAATTATTAATTTCAGGCAAAAGGTATCTGGAGATGTTCAGTGTTGTTTCATTCAGCATTTTGTCAAGCATTGTCTTCTTTTTCTTGTGTAAGAATTTTAAGCTCAGTGAAGTCAGATCAATGACAGTTGCTGCTGGTGAGTTGTGTTGGATTTTCTTATAAATGAAATGTAGTTCCTCATGAAGCTTCAATCCTGGACAATACTGATTGAAACAGTTCTCATATTTATTCGCTTTTAAGTTTCACCTTCACAAATGTGTCTCCCTGTCATTGTTTTTTTTTTGCCACCACCCACCACCACCTCTACCTCCAAAAAAAAAAAGAAATTTAGAAATTGCCAGAGATGCAAGACAACTTTGAGTTAGGGGAGGAGACAGGAAAAAGGATTTACAGGTGTATGCAATCTCATTTTGATAAAAAGAGGCAATCTTATTTTGCAAAATAACAAGAAACATATAGCAGTGAAGGAAAGTACTGCTCAGTTGCTTTCATTTGAGTGATCACACTTTGGGATTCCATCTACAGTGTCAAAAGTTAGTAGCCATACTACATGAGCACAGGTTTCCCTCTGTAAACAAGAATCAATTTTTCCTATTCTTTTCCCTAGTTGCTGGTGTGCTTGTCGCAGATTTTTTCTCAGGCTTGGTTCACTGGGCAGCCGACACATGGGGATCAGTGAACATCCCGGTTGCTGGAGCCTTCATCCGTTCATTTAGAGAACACCATGTCGATCCTACCGCCATAACAAGACATGACATCATTGAGACAAATGGTGACAACTGTCTGTTAACGCTACCAGCATTGTTCTACATGTCCTACAGATATTTCACTTTCGACCAACAAGCGATAGAAGCATTGTATGGAGTTGATTGCTTTTTGTTTTCCCTTGCCATCTTTGTCACCCTCACTAATCAGATCCACAAATGGTCCCATACATATTTTGGCCTGCCGCAATGGGTCCAAAAACTGCAGGACTGGCACTTGATCTTGCCTCGGCAACATCATCGCATTCACCATGTTTCTCCTCATGAGACATATTTCTGTATTACCACTGGCTGGTTGAACTATCCACTTGAACTGATCAACTTCTGGCCATGTTTAGAGTGGCTGATTGAGAAAACAACTGGGGCTAAACCAAGGTCAGATGACCTCAAGTGGTTGGGAAAATCTGAGTAGTTGCAGTGACATTTTGGAATTTCAAGATTTAATGATGGGCAGTTACTCAAGAAAGCAGTGGGCAAGTCTTAGTCATGCCATAATTTACAGATTTATAAGTGCATTTACCCGATAGTGTCCCCATCACAGCCACATACCTCACCCTCAAAACAATAAAAGATAGTAGCAGAGCTAAGTGATGTGCCCAGTTCCTCCCCCCTTATTTTGCAAAAGTTATTTTGTATTGGTAGGAATGCCATGTTTGTCTATCAAAGTACATTTTGGCTAAAAAGCATCCAGAAATTAGGAACGGAGGAATTGATTGCACATTTGCATAAGAATCAGGCGAGTCTTGTTAATAATTGAATCATAAATAGGCATTAATATATATTGAAGGATTATTGTTATTCTTCATGTAGTTTTTGAGTTGGATTGTTTTTATGTTTCTGATATTTAAGTCTAGCATTATGCTAAAGTTCACAAGGTGTTTAATGTTGTTCAAACATGCTTGTGGTATACACAAGTCATGTTTTAAAATGTGTGGTATATTTTATTATATTGTACGTTATTTATTAAATTGAGCTGTGTGGTTATCATTTAAAGGGGCTAAATGTTGCCAGATATGTCATGCAGGCAAACACGTTGGGCCGACATTAAACAAATTCACACTAACGCCATGAAATCGGGCAAAATCCTTCAATTCTGCCATACTGTGTACCGGTACTCCAAAAGGTTTCAGATTTTTGCACATATAAATAGTCTATTTGTCTTCATTTTGTTTTGGTTATTTCCCTGATTCTGAAGTCACTACGTCATTATCTCAATGTCTAGAAGTTGCATATGTTATCAGTTGAGCATGGACAAAGTCTCTTCTCCAGTACAACTTAGGTGTTGATTGCTGTGAAATCAACCTAAAAGTTGTCAGATTTTTCTCGCTTTTACGAAAGTACTTTCCTTTCAATGCTCTAATGGAATTTAATTTGTTTAATAACATGTGCAAGCGATCTCAAGCAAGGTCATGTAGCTGCCATAGTTGTTTTGATCGGGTTTGAAACAAGTCCAGAAATTTTCATTGCTCTCTGTCAAGCAAATAAAACTATAAAATATTGTGTTTGTCTTTGGTAATAACAAATTGCAAAGTTTCTAAGCTGACTAAGTTTTATTACTGAGGCGTGCTATTTTTGTCGAGACAAACAAATTTTATTCATAACGCTCAACTACCATATAATAACACGATGAGAACTAGAGCTATTTTAAAAGATACAAAGATCACAGTTGTCACAAAAATCCAATTTCCATCCTATCAACGATTCAGTTGAATTCTTAGATAGGCAGACTAAATTAATCTGCATTCGCCCTGCATGGCCGGTCAGTGAATTATAATAATTACAGCGACCTACAGCGAATCCCTTCACAGTAGAACATTGCGTGCAGCGGTATTTAGGTGAAAGCTTCCCAAATCAGGCAGATAACCATAGTAACATAAAGTTGGAGCATTTAAAACATACCAGAATGGTGCTTGAAGTGAGGAAAATCTGATAACTTCTTGCTTGATTCCAAAGAGACCCAACAACTAACTTGATCCGGAGAAGAACCTTCATCCATTTCCACTGCGTACTTTAAGACATTGAGTTATTGAGCTGTGCGATTCCAAAATTGAGAAAATATAAACCGAATCTAAATCAAGTCAAATAGATTATTTACATGTGTGAACAAATTGAGAAATTTAGGGGTACACAGCACCCCAGGATTGAATGGATTATGCCTGATTTCCACGGCGATGGTGTAAACTTGAAAAACAGCTTCCAGACGTTTTTTAAGTTTGTAAGCTTGTGTGACACTTTGTGACATAGCTCCTTCAAAGTGCACCTAACCTCAAAATTGATTTTTTTTTGCTTTATCAACTCTATGTACATTGAAAAGGTGAATAGTTAAATATTTCTTGTTTTTAACGTTGCGTTAGTAAATTATAGAGGTTTGAATTTAATATTTTTTTTAACAAATCAATTGACTATTAACAGTTTTTATTTATCCTTAAGCTGTGAACTGCGTATTGTAAATTGAAGCAGAAATAATGGTAAAGTCTTGATTTGAGGTCATCTAATTAGCATTTTGTAAATTCAAATCTCTATAACTCACTAACGCGACATTAAAAACAAGAAATATTTCACTATTCAACTTTTCAATGTACATTGAGTTGATTAAAAGAAAACAAATTGGGGGTTAGGTGCACTTTAAAGTAAAACAAACACTGTTCAGATGGCTTCTAAACAGGCCTTCTGCTTGGGGGGATAAGGTGAAAAAGAAAGGCCGTAAGTGAAGTGAGCTGAGGGGAAACTGTCACTTCCTTTCTTTTCTTTTCGCTTTATCCTAAACCACAAGGCCTGTTCCCAGGCTACTTTTCAGGCGGCGTGTTTCTTGGACGATAGACTTTTTCTATTTGCTCTTAAGGTACTGGCTCCATTGTTATTTCGTTGTCTGTTGTTAATTCGGGCGCACTCGTCTATGACAAACTTTGTCTCATGACTTTTCCGGCTCTAAAGCGATGCTTCTAAAACTTTGCGAAAACTTACAGCTATTATTTAGCAATAATATGATAGAATTCGATTTTCATGGGAAAAAATATATTTAGTGATAATCGGACTTAAGTGAGCCCCACTTTTTGGACAAAATCGCACCCTGTGAAAAATTTTGCTGTTATATTTGTGTTAAATTTCTGGAATCAGCTTACATTGACTTAATACATACCCTTACCAAGTTTCAGCAAAATCGTTGGAGCAGAAATGCGGAAGAAACAACGCCATCAAAATTTAGCCCTAAAATTCTCTTAAAATATTAAATACTTCATGCTCTTTGATAAAACAATCTACGAATCCAAATTTCTGGGAGAAGCCTTCCCAATGCTTGCTAAATCTGAATTATAAGCCGATTGCAAATTGTGCGAACCGTTAAAAAGTATTCACTAGTTCTGTAAATATCATAAAATGCTCCAAAACCTGTCATGCTCAAATCTCCAATGCTGCGTTTTCCGTTATTTTTTGAAAATTATCCTGCAATTGGGTGTCAAATTCCTCCCACATGAATTTCAAGGTACTGCAATACTTTTACATCGATTGTTTTTTGCTTAGAAGGACTTTCAATATTATTGGAGAAATAGTTGTTGGGATTATAAGCTTCTCTGCATCTGATCTCAGGCGAAGCTGACAAGCAGTTTTCAGAGTTTTGTTTATAAATACGAAATGAGCATGTGGGGAATTTATTCTAAGAATTCGCACCTTAGTTAGGGGGGCGTACGTGATATGCGCGCGTAGGTCAGCGTAGTCCCTGCATTTAAAAACATTGCACCCCATGGAAACTTCTAATGGAGCGTACATGCTCCCTCCCCTCCTGGGGTAACTAGTGCGCATATTTCGTTCGCCCCCTTATAAAGGTGCGAATTCTTAGAATAAATTCCACACATGCTCATTTCGTATTCATAAACAAAACTCTGAAAACTGCTTGTCAGCTTCGCCTGAGCTCAGGTGCGGAGCAGCTTATAAAAAACAACTATTTCCCCAATTGCAAGCCCTTCTAAGCAAAAAACGATCGATGTAAAAGTATTGCAGTGCCTTGAAATTCATGTGGAAGGAGTTTGACACCAAACTGCAGGATAATTTTCGAAAAATGATGGAAAATGCAGCATTGGAGATTGGAGCAGGTTTTGGAGCATTTTATAATATTTACAGAACTAGTGAATACTTTTTAACGGTTCGCACGATTTGCAATCGCCTTATAATTCAGATTTAGCAAGCATTGGGAAGGCTTCTCCCAGAAATTTGGGTTCGTAGATTGTTTTGTTAAAGAGCATGAAGTATTTAAAATTTTAAGAGAATTTTAGGGCTAAACTTTGATGGCGTTAATTCTACCGCATTTCTGCTCCAACGATTTTGCTGAAACTTGGTAAGGGTATGTATTAAGTCAATGTAAGCTGATTCCAGAAATTTAACACAAATATAACAGCAAAATTTTTCACAGGGTGCGATTTTGTTAAAACAGTGGGGTTCATTTAAGCCTGATTATCACTAAATATATTTTTTCCCATGAAAATCGAATTCTATCATATTATTGCTAGGTATAATAGCTGTAAGTTTTCGCAAAGTTTTAGAAGTATCGCTTTAGAGCCGGAAAAGTTATGAGACAAAGTTTGTCATAGACGAGTGCGCCCGAAATAACAACGGAGCCACCTTAACCCTTTAATTTCCAAGAGTTCCAAACATCAAAATTCAAGCAAAATCCCAAATTTCGTTTTGTAAAATCTTGAAAAACAAATGGTACCATGCAAAAGTACTGATGGAGAGGTTTCATTTGAATGGTCATACCATAGGATTTTGTCAACAGACTCAGAAGTTAGAACTACACTACATGTCTCCATATTCGACTCTGGGAGTGAAAGGGTTAAAATGAATGAACTTCTTATAATTTAAACAATTTTATGTTTAATACAGCAGATTAGGTATAGCCATAAATTGTATGTTGCTTGCCTAAAGATTGACAAAATACCTGCTAGCCTTGTCAAGCAAGCTGTTATCTTTTGCATAAAAATAAAATAATACTACTAATAATTAAATCAGTATACACAGGCTCCAGGTGCATATGATCGCCTGTGCATTACAACATGTCAAATAAGAACTTCGACTTGGTTTTATATTTGTTGCACAGTTACAATGAAACTTTAATAGGAACAATAAAACCAATGAAAACAAATTTTCTGTTTATTTTCGTGTTCGAAGAACGCAATCCTAATTTCGTGTTGGTTGTCCTGTGGTTAATGTGCAGTAAAATTTGAGATTTTTTGGTGGCCAGTCTTCCAAATGGCCGCCCCTATTGTTTTTTTTTAGAGATTCATTTCTGCCGGAAGTTCCTTCGAATGCATCTCCATAATCTGTGATTACTGCTAGTTATTATTTTGTTGGTGTAACGGCCATGGTCTTTACACATAAGTGGTATTTACACTTGATGCCTAGTCACACTGTCTGACACTGAGTCCCTGGCACTGAGTCTTAACTGTGGGTTGTTCAGACTACTGGTGTCTAGATTCAAGGTTTTTTCACATTCAGTATGCAGAACCTTGTCAGGACAGCCACACATGTTAGAGCTTGGGTCTGGGGGTAAAGAGCCCAGGAATACTGGTGCTGGTACAGTCGAACCTCTCCTTATGGACACCTCTCTATTACGGACAGTTCTCTTGGTCCCTAAGATACAAAAATTAATACAATCCCTACCTCTATAATATGGACACCTCCATAATACGGACACCTCCATAATACGGACACATGGTCTGACCTTTTGGTGTCTGTATTAAGGAGGTTTGACTGTATCTGATTCAGTGCCTTAGTACAAGACTCATTCTCGTCCCCGGAGATGCCGCTTCCATGGGAGGTGTTCTGGTCTTCATGCTATAGCTCCAGGGGCTAAGTGGGCAGATGGCTCTGGGGATGAGGATGTACAACACCAGGACCTTGTAGCCAGTACCCTAACACTGTTTTCTTATTGATGCCTGCAAGGTACCATGCCCAGGAAAATGGTTTGGACAACACTACCTTGAACCAAGAGATTATTATTGTCCAATTATTTTCTCTTGCTTGAACCCAACACTGCAGTTACCGAATATATTATTCTTTCAAACCTTCCTCAGTTGTTTAACATTAGAAATAATGAGAAATTAATATAGTCCTCTCGCGCATGTATTATCATAATGATGAACCGAAACAATTATCCATTCTGATAGGTTGAGTGCAAACTAGCAGAATGGAGCTGTCAAACGCGATGACATCATGCTTTTGAAGTCAGCTGCCTTGCAATATGTCTAATTCCTCTTCTTTTTTTGGTGGAAAACATTTTTATCTTCATGAAACGTGACCGATCTCTCAGTTCAAAACTTAAGTCCAAACAAGTGAACTGAATTAAATATTTGTGACCCGTAGTTTCTTTTTGCACTCTTGACTCTTGCGGGACTATTCTCAATTCTCGCGTGACTTTAAGCACAAAATTATCACGCGATGAATGATACTGTAGTTCAAATTCAAATGAAGGTGAAAAAGTACAAATATCACTGCGTTTTCGATTTAAGAGCGCTTTAGACAACCCAGGGTCCTCTGCACCCCTCCTACCCACTACTTTTAAACAGACACTTTTAAGTATCTTAACGTTTAAAAAAAAAACGTTAAAAAGAGTATGTATTTTTTTGCATGTACGTGCAGTCTGGCAAATAAATATGGAAATGCATGTTCTCTAACCCTAATTTGTACTCGATCGTTTTACATTCAGATATTTTCTAACGGATTATACTTCTCCATTTTATTTCCTGCTAAAGTTCTGTCCATCGCACGAGTATTTCCTTCAGGCAGCTTGTAATAAGAGTTTTTATTACCCTCTCACACAACTTTCTTGCAAACCGGTCGGTGAAGATTGACAGGAGTTTTGTGCCATTTTCCTGGTGGAATAACTCTGTTGATTTCTTCAACTGCCGACTGCACTGGAAAATTGCTTTGATTTAATGTTCCAAGAGTCATGTGAAAGTTTTGCAGACGCGTGTGAGGAATATGTTTGTGTACACCGGTTGCGACTTCGAGATCTCGCTCGTTCTTCAGTGCCCATTGAGTCATGTCCTCTTGTGATTTCTTATCAACCATAAGCACAAGAGAAACTGCATCACCATAACCGTGGATGGCGCATTCTATCTTATCAAACCATACCTCGTGAGGTATCCATGAGTAACTGTTGAGAAATTCCATGATTTTTATTCCCTCCTCTTCTGTGTAGCAGCAATAGTAGTCGAACGAGAGATGAAGCTGACCTCCTCCCTCTGTGTTTAAAGTTCGCGTTGTGCCGAACGTTTTCAAAATCGATGCAGCAAGTTGCATGTTTGTCACAAGCTCCTTCGGCCATTGGTGGCCATCTTTATAAAATGCTGCTACATAAGTCGTGGTTTTCTTTCCTTCCTTTTCAACACACTGTGGACGACATCCCGCTCTTCCAAGATTAGGATAAGCAGGGCTGTACACCAGACATTTTTCATTTTTCCCCGACGAACGTCTGAACAAGAAGGGCCATTTAAAGAGCACGAAGAGCACGAGGAAAATAACCAGGAGAAGTAAAAGAAAGCTATTTCGTTGATTTAGTCGTCCAGGCAACATAGTTAAAGCTCCATTTTGTTCAATACTGATTAATTTCCCAACTTTACTCCTTCATAGCCAGACTCAAATTTACAAAGAGCCAATCTCATCACGCGAACCGAATGTATGCAAATCGCTACATGTGTACTGAAGATACAAAAACATAATAAAAGCTTTATTTCATTTAAAAAACAAAATAAACCTATGAACAGCTTTTATATGTGGATTAAACAGTTTACAATCGTTCCATAATTCTGGTCAGTAAAACACGAAAGGACTTGCTATCATTCAGCAGGTAATAATTTACGGGTATATACTTCCTCTATCAGAACTTTTACCCTCGCGTGACTCCGCAGTTCTCGCGTGACTTTAAGCACTAAAGCATCACGTGTTGAAATCATAAAACGATTGATGTGATAATAACCAAAAGGTATAAAGTCATGTTGTTCAGACATTGCAGTCAACAAAATCGCTTTCTTTTATTTCTCTTGGTCGTCTTTTTCGTGTTGTTTATTGCCTTTAAATGGCCCTTCCACTTCAAAATATCCCGAAAATCCGAAAAATGTCTGGTGTTCAGCCCTGCTTATCCATCTGCTGGCGGTCCAGGTTGTAGTCCACGATGCATTGAAAAGGACGGAAAGAAAACCTCAATGTTTGGGGCGGCGTTTTATAATGATCACCAACAAATATGGCCGGAGGAGCTTGTCAAGAATATGGAACTCGCTGCGTCGATTTTGAAAACGTTCGGCAAGCCGCAAACTTTAGACACAGAGGGAAGACGTTCCCTTCATCTCGCATTCGACTACTATTGCTGCTACACGGAAGAGCAAGGAATAAAAATCGGTCAATTTCTGAATAGTTATTCATGGACACCTCACGAGGTTTGGTTTGATAAGATAGAATGCGCCATCCACGGTTATGGTGATGCAGTTTCTCTTGTGCTTATGGTTGATAAGAAATCACAAGATGACATGACTCAATGGGCACTGAAGAACGAGCGAGATCTCGAAGTCGCAACCGGTGTACACAAACATATTCCTCACACACGTCTCCAAAACTTTCACATGACTCTTGGAACATTAAATCAAAGCAATTTCCCAGTACAGTCGGCAGTTGAAGAAATCAACAGAGTTATTCCACCGGGGAAATGGCACAAAACTCCTGTTATTCTTGAGCGACCGGTTTGTCATAGATGTGAGAAGGTCATGAAACATCTTACAAGTGAGAACAAGCAGACATGAAAAGTTTTTTAAATTTCCTGTAAAGCTCAAAATTATAACCTAGCGATTGCTAGTGTGTTTTATTGACTAGCAAGGAGTAATTATGAGGGGTGATCATTGTGAGCTGTTAGGATCTTGATCTACTTATAAAAGCTTCTTATTCTGAACTAACTTTCCTTAAATTTTTTGGTATGACTGAAATGTATGTATTGTGCCTCGCATGTGGGCTCGCGTGACTTTGCGAGCGAAAACATCACGTGATGAAATGGATTATTTCAATACACGGATATTGATATTTGAATTAGAACTGAGTCAGGGAATCCAGCAGCACTGAGCTAAGATGACTATGAGCCATGTTGAATGGACAACATAGTCGACGAAAAGTATTTCTTCTACTACTCTTGGTTATTTTCTTCGTTTTGTATGTGCTCTTTAAATCGTCCTTCTTGTTTAAAGTAACCCGAAAATCCGAAAAATGTCTGGTTTACAGCCCTGCTTATCCATCTGCCGGCGGTCCGGGCTGTAGTCCACGATGCATCGAGAAGGGAGGAAAGGAAACTTTGCGTTTTGGAGCTGCATTTTATAAGGAATTTCATTCCCGTTGGCCGACGGAACTTTCAGAGAACATGGAGCTTGCCGCATCGATTTTAAAAACATTCGGCCAACCGCTTGATCTGCAGACCGCACATCGCCTTCATCTCGCGTTCGACTACTATTGCTGCTACACGGAAGAGGAAGGAATAAAAATCGGGCAATTTCTAAAAAGTTATTCATGGACACCTCACAAGGTTTGGTTCGATAAGATAGAATGCGCCATCCACGGTTATGGTGATGCAGTTTCTCTTGTGCTTATGGTTGATAAGAACTCGCAAGAGGACTTGACTCAATGGGCACTGAAGAACGAGCGAGATCTCGAAGTCGCAACCGGTGTACACAAACATATTCCTCACACACATCTGCAAAATTTTCACATGACTCTTGGAACATTAAATCAAAGCAATTTTCCAGTGCAGTCGGCAGTTGAAGAAATAAACAGAGTTATTCCACCAGGAAAATGGCACAAAACGCCCGTTATTCTTGAGCGACCTGTTTGCAAGAAATGTGAAAAGTTGATAAAAACTCTTCATATCAAAAGTTAACTTGCCACAAACAAGAGTTTTTAATATATATTATATGTAAGATATATTTTTGTTCTAGGACTTCAGTGCAGCTGCCCTTCAATTTAGCTCGTTGCATGACAAAGCCTGTTGCGGTTTGTGTTGTTTGTTTGTCGGTACGCGCAGCGATGCTTGAGTCAGAAGCTGCACAAAAGAGATCGGTGCGGATATTGATAAGCTTCCGGATCCGTACCCCATTATACACTCTGAGTGATGTATGATGTCAATAATATTCTCAACACACTCGAAAATGCCATCATCTTTACGCTTGTATTGTTAATAAAAACTTCTAAAATATGACTACTTTGTACAATAGTCTTAAGCCCTTGCATTGAACGTTTGTCATATAAAAAATGTCTTTGCAGATTTATGGTCCACTAAATGTCAAGTTGTCGGTCCCAACGATGTTGCATTTATCAGCAAAGGTTTGCCCTCCCCGGGGTGGAGGGGAGGGGGTGTACCGTGGATGCCAGAGTCTTTTCTCGCGCTCTTGTCTCTCTCATATTATACGCCTCTCGTATCTCTTATATTTTCGCCGCGAGAAAAGCTCTCACTTTCACTTTTGCAAAATTGACAGTACCATACCCTGGGTACCAGAGCATCTTATCATCTACCTCAAATTCTCATGAAAGCGTACCGCGAGAGAACCTCTGGGGCTGGATTCACGAAATCCTACCTAAGATATACCCTAAAATATAACTTAGGATAAATTTAGGAGCTTCCTAAGATATGTCCTAAGTGTTATTCACGAACGATATCTTATGCCCATCCTAAGATACGAGCAACTTAGGAGTCTCCTAACTGTCACTGGTCCCGGAAAATTATCGATTGACGTAGAGAACCCAATCAAATCGTACTTATAAATAATAATTGCCGCAAATTGGAATAATAACTAAGTTCGTACATTTGCTTCCACCATGTCTAAAGCAAAGAAAAGAAAGCCCAATTTTACGAGCCAAGAGAAATCGGCTTTAGTAGAAAGAGTGGAATGTCGCAAAGAAGTGATATTTAAGTATTGTTCCACATAAGAACGATAGCAAACTTCATTGTTCTGCGGCATTAGCTCTTTCCCACATAGAATATCTTTGATTTCAAGAATAGAGGAGGACCTGATGGTTAATAATTATATTTCATTATAAAAATAAAGAAAATCCATTTGCGTCAAATAAATTTTAGGAAATGTTCGTGCTTAACCAATCAGAATAGCAGAAGACAATAGCTAATAATTTTGCTTCTTTGATGAAGTTCCCCAAATACAATTTCTTTTAAAAATTGTATGTTGTGCGATTGGGTCTCAAATTACTTGAAACCTTAAAAAAATTAGACAAAATGCACCTTGAACCTTAACTTTTTAGCGGTTTTTGAGTCTAGGCCAATGAGATCACTAGTTGTAACAATGAAACATCTTGACATTCCATCGTGTTTGACATTCCATTGCCGTTCAGCGCTATCCTTCTTATGCGGATCATTACTTAATGCATACAACAATGTTAACCCGAACCAAAAAAATTCCGGGCTTGGATAAAAATTGCCGAAGAAGTCAACGCACTTTCAGGAAATTCCCAAAATGTGTAAGAATTACGAAATAAGTGGATGTTCCTAAAAGTGACACCTTTATTGTTATTCAGATTGCCGTCTTAAAGCTTTGACACAAGCACACTACTTCAGTATTAATAGAGTGATAGCTTTTACTGTTCACAAATGAAGGGTATTCCTCCTTTGAAACCTTGATCGGCACATGAGTGCAGTCTATTGCACCTAAGACATTCGGAAAATCCTTTTTTTACTTGAACTAACGCTTTAGTTTTATTTGTTCTTCAACACTTTCCTTAGGAAAAGAAAACAAATTGCTTCCGCCATCACTTTGGATTTAAGGCATCCCTTAACAAGTTAGGAGGTCAACGTTGACCTTCTAAGTTTAGGAGAAAAATTAAGATATATCGTAAATTAAAGGCCCAGTATCACTCATTCGGCTTTACGGTCGTTTGTTTTTGTTTTCAAACGAAGAGCTCGCTCGTGATTGGCTCTTTCCGGAATTTTCGACTGCGTTAAATTCAAACGTTGAGGCATTGGCGCGCAATACATTGTGGGTGATACTGGGCCTTACATCGTTACAGAAATCTTTAAGAGGTGTTTGTGAATACCAGTTATGACATGTCTTAAAAAAAATTTAGGAGTTCCTGAGTTTATGAGAAAAGTTGAGACATGTCTTACAATAGGAGGTCTTCGTGAATACCAGTTGTCTCCTAAGTTATATCTTAGGAGGCTCTTAGTACTTAGGAGGCGTTCGTGAATACAGCCCCTGGTCTCCAGGGCGGGGCATTATTAATTTTTCTAAACTTTGCAGGGTTTTTGATAACTTTTTTTTTTGATAACTTTATTTTAACTCGGGTTGATGAGGCTGATTAGGTCTCTAGCAAGATTATGCTAATTTACCGAGTAAAATACAATAAAAAAAAAATGAAATTAAAACATTACAACCTAAAAAAAAAAAATAAATAAATACTAACTAATTCTAAATTACATTTGTAGATTAACAATAGATCTAACAGCATTAATTCTTAAAATTATTAAGCGACTTCATTGAAAGTAGTGTATCCGGAAGTGAATTCCAAGCTTTTGAAGCAGTGAAGACCACTGACTTTGTCCCATTACGGGTGGTGTTTACAAGCTTGTTTATAGTGCCTCTAAGATTGTTAATGTTCTCACGAATAATAAACAAGTCTTTTAAATATGTAAGAAGAAGATTGTTGACAGCTTTAAAAACTAAGATTAACATAAATTGTATACGTCGATCAGCTAGAGTGTAACCAGTCCATTCAGTTAATTCCCCAGCATTTATAGGCGATCGGTTATAATACTACCTTAGAACTCTCTCGTTTAGTTTATCGAGCTTTTGGCTGTCAGACGTCCGGCAATTGTGCCAGACGTCGGTGGAGCAGTACGTAAAATAGTAAAAGAAAGTTGTTTCGTTGATTTAGTCTTCCAGGCAACAAAGTTTAGACTCCCTTTTGTTCAATACTGATAAATTTTCAGACTTTACTCCCGGGACTTTACTCCTTTATTTATCAAGCGAGACTCAACTGATTTACAAAGAGTAATCTATCACGTGATGTTTTTGTTCGCCAAGTCACGCGAACCGACTGCATTAATGTCTGCAAATCGCTAAACGTGTACTGTAGATACAAAAACATAATAACAGCTTAATATCATTTTAAAAACAAAATAACCCTAGCTATGATCAGCCTTTATATGCGGATTGAACAGTAAAACACGAAAGGACTTGCTATCATTCAGCAGGTAATACTTTTCAGGGCTGCTTACTTGAAACAGCTTTCATGGCTTTCTCACATTTCTTGCAAACCGGTCGCTTAAGAATAACTGGCGTTTTGTGCCATTTTCCTGGTGGAATGACTCTGTTGATTTCTTCAACTGCCGACTGCACTGGAAAATTGCTTTGATTTAACGTTCCAAGAGTCATGTGAAAGTTTTGCAGACGCGTGTGAGGAATATGTTTGTGTACACCGGTTGCGACTTCGAGATCTCGCTCGTTCTTCAGTGCCCATTGAGTCAAGTCCTCTTGTGATTTCTTATCAACCATAAGCACAATAGAAACTGCATCACCATACCTGTGGATGGCGCATTCTATCTTTTCAAACCATACCTCGTGAGGTGTCCATGAATAACTGTTCAAAAATTGCCCGATTTTCGCTCCCTCCTCTTCCGTGTAGCAGCAATAGTAGTCAAACGTGAGATGAAGATTACGGCCTCCCTCTGTGTCTAAAGTTTGCGGCTGGCCATACGTTTTCAAAATCGACGCAGCGAGTTGCATGTTCTTGACAAGCTCCTTCGGCCATATTTGTTGGTGATCATTTATATAAAACGCTGGGCCCGCGCCATACATTGAGGTTTTCTTTCCTTCCTTATCAACACATCGTGGACTACAACCTGGGCCGCCGGCAGATGGATAAGCAGGGCTGTACACCAGACATTTTTCGTTTCTCCGTGATAGTCTGAACAAGAAAGGCCATTGAAAGAGCACAAAGAAAACGAGGAAAATAACCAAGAGTAGTAAAAGAAAGCAGTTTCGTTGATTTAGTCGCCCAAACAACATGGCTTCTCTCAGTGTTTAATTTGTACTGGCGAATTGCGTGATATTGGCGCTCAGTTGTAGTCATAAACCACTAATCATTCGGTGTTCGCTTACCATCCCACTGCATGCGATAAAATCGATCTTTAATTTAGCGGATTCACTCCATCCTTTGCAAAATACTTGGCCGGTCCAACCATACAAGTGGGCTGAACTTTTACCCTCGCGTGACTTTGAGCACTAAAGCATCACGCGATGAAATCATAAATTATTGATGTAAATAGCTTTTCTAGTAAAGGAATCGCTAGACGAGCGACAACGTGCTTTTTCCCTTACAGAACGTCGTCATTCCCTCCTAGCAACGGCTGTCATTTTTTCTCGCAACATAATCAATCAACGAACCATGACAACGAACGCGACAACTGAGCCGAGACCTTAAACGCTCAACCTGAATCCGCTGTAATCATGTTGTTCAGACGTTGCAGACAACAAAATCGCTTTATTTTTTTTCTCTTGGTTGTCTTTTCCGTGTTGTTTATTGTCTTTAAATAGCCCTTCCTCTTCAAAATATCCCACAAATCCGAAAAATGTCTGGTGTTCAGCCCTGCTTATCCATCTGCTGGCGGTCCAGGTTGTAGTCCACGATGTATTGAAAAGGACGGAAAGAAAACCTCAATGTATGGCGCGGTGTTTTATAATAATCACCCACAAATATGGCCGGAGGAGATTGTCAAGAACATGCAACTCGCTGCGTCGATTTTGAAAACGTTCGGCCAGCCGCAAACTTTAAACACAGAGGGAAGACGTTCCCTCCATCTCGCATTCGACTACTATTGCTGCTACACCGAAGAGGAAGGAATAAAAATCGGGCAATTTCTGAATAGTTATTCATGGACACCTCACGAGGTATGGTTTGATAAGATAGAATGCGCCATCCACAGGTATCGTGATGCAGTTTCTATTGTGCTTATGGTTGATAAGAAATCACAAGAGGACTTGACTCAATGGGCACTGGAGAACGAGCGAGATCTTGAAGTCGCAACCGGTGTACACAAACATGTTCCTCACACAAGTCTCCAAAACTTTCACATGACTCTTGGAACATTAAATCAAAGCAATTTTCCAGTACAGTCGGCAGTTGAAGAAATCAACAGAGTTATTCCACCGGGAAAATGGCAAAAAACTCCTGTTATTCTTGAGCGACCGGTTTGTCATAGATGCGAGAAGGCGATGAAACATCTTACAAGTGAGAACAAGCAGACATGAAAAGTTTTTTAATCTCCTAAAGCTCAAAATTATAACCTAGCGATTGCTAGTGTGTTTTATTGACTAGCAAGGAGTAATTATGAGGGGTGATCATTGTGAGCTGTTAGGATCTTGATCAACTTATAAAGCTTTTTATAACTAACTTTCCTTAAAGTTTTTGGTATGTCTGAAATGTATGTATTGTGCCTTGCAAGTGGGCTAGCGTGAGTTTCAAGCGAAAACAGCACGTGATGAATTATGAAATGGATTTTTACGCGATATTGTACCCGATATTTGAATTAGAAGTGAAACAAGAAATCCAGCAGCATTGAGCTCAGTAAGATGACCTCGAGCCATGTTGAATGGACAACTTTGTTGAATGGACAATGAAAATGATTCTTTCTGTTACTCTTGGTTATTTTCTTCGTTTTGTATTTGCTCTTTAAATCGTCCTTATTACTTAAGTAACCCGAAAATCCGAAAAATGTCTGGTTTACAGCTCTGCTTATCCATCTGCCGGCGGTCCGGACTGTAGTCCGCAATGCATTGAGAAGGGAGGAAAGGAAACTTTGCGTTTTGGAACAGCATTATACAAGGAATTTCATTCCCGTTGGCCGAGTGAAACTTAGTGAGTGAACTTTCAGAGAACATGGAGCTTGCCGCATCGATTTTAAGAACATTCGGCAACCGCTTGATCTGCAGGTCGTGCATCGCCTTCATCTCGCGTTCGACTGCTATTGCTGCTACACGGAAAGAGGAAGGAATAAAAATCGGACAATTTCTGAACAGTTATTCATGGACACCTTACGAGGTATGGTTTGATAAGATAGAATGCGCCATCCACAGGTATGGTGATGCAGTTTCTCTTGTGCTTATGGTTGATAAGCCGGTTCGGAAATCTCAAAAGGACTTGACTCAATGGGCACTGAAGAACGAGCGAGATCTCGAAGTCGCAACCTGTGTACAGAAACATATTCCTCACGCACGTCTGCAAAACTTTGACATGACTCACGGCTTGGAACGTTAAATCAAAGCAATTTTCCGGTGCAGCCAAAAGTTAATTTGACACTACGATAAAGAAGATTTTTTAATATATATGATATGTAATATAAATTTTTTTAAAACTGACTTGCAGCTACCGCTCAATTTAGCTCTTTGCATGACAAAGTATGTTGCGGTTTGTATCGTTTGTTTAATTTTGTCGGTACGCGCAGCGATCCTTGGCATAAGCAGATAAAAGATTTGTGATATTGATAAGCTTCCGTATCCGTACGCCATTATGCACTCTCGAGCAGTGATCGATGTATGATGTCAATAATATTCTCAACACAGTCGAAAATGCCATCTTTATGCTTGTATTATTAATAAAAAAAATTGTAGAATATGACTACTTTGAACAATAGTCTTAAGTCCTTGTATTGAACTTTTGTCATATAAAAGTGTCCTTTTTTTCTTGCGGATTTATGGTCCACTAAATGTCAAGTTGTCGGTCCCTATGGTGTGGCATTTATCAGTAAAGGTTTGCCTCGGGGTGTACAGTGCCCCCGGGTGCCAGTGGCTTTTCTCAGCTCAAGTTCTTGTGCTCTCATGCTACACGCCTCTCGTATCTATTATATTTTCGCCCGCAAGAAAAGCTCTCACTCTCACGGTCACTTTTGAAAAATTGAGTACCAGAGCTTCTCTCGAGGCTGCCCCGAATTTTCACGAAAGACCACCAATTTTAAAAAAGGGAAAAACCCTGGGAACGAGGTTGGAAATAAAAAAGACCGCGAGAGAACCTCTGGTCCCTGGGATGGTGGAGCATTGTCAATATTTCAAAACTTTGCAGGGTTAGTGAATTCGTCATGATAAATCAATCTGTAAAGAATTTCTTGAGTACAAAGCACTGAAAAGAGGAATAAATAAATAAAAATTTACCTTAATATAAGTAGTCCATTTTATTGTAGGAATCAATCAATCAATGGACTTTGTAAGGTATTTAAACACGATGGAGATTAAGCATTGTCGCTTGTGGGGTCGTGTATAGAATTAACTAAAGTAACCTAACTTGATAAAATCTTATTCAATCTAACCATGTATAGAATAAAATAAAATAAAATAAAATAAAATAAAAATGCACTTGTTTGTTGCGTGACAATTCTGTCACCCAATTTATTACATTTTCGTGGAGCGGCATTTTATTGTTATAGAGCAAGGTAATATACAGTAAAATCCCTATAATAATGTCAGTTCACCAATATTGAGAATTGAAATACCACAATTGAAGAGAAATACGGTTATAAAATGTTTTTTAATAATTGACAAGAATTTATTGAGACAAAATAGTTGGACAAAACAGTTCAAAGAACTGCGTGGCTCTTGTGACACAAGAAATAATGGAAAATGTTTCTGTTGAAAAGTGCCAAAAATTAGAAATTGCTTTTTTGAGAATTTATTGAGAACAAGAGAAAATAATTGTCCAATTTTATCTCTTGTTGAGAATTGATAATTTATTGAGACAGTTCATTTGGCATACATAGTGCGTTCTCTTGAGTTCCAGTCAGGGCCCTGGTTCCGGGCCCTGGTTACGGGCCTTGGTAGAGCCTTGGTTCCAGTTGAGCAAAAGCCGGCAACGACGGAAGGTAAGTGTTAGCATGGTTATTTTTTTTTTGTTATTTTCCCTGTCCCTTTCCTTTAAGATGGCGTTTCTTACTGTAAAATTTCTATGAGGAATCCTAGCTAACTTGAAATGTTTGTCCTAAATTCCGTAACGTGACTGGGTATTTTCAATCGATCACGGGACAACAATCACCCCGCCGGGTTTGAAGATCTCCGCGCCATTTCGAAGCCAAATTGGTAATACGCAAATACAATGTCATATGTGATTTCATATTATAGCGAATCATAGCGATTAGTATTTTTCTGCACTGTTCCCAAAGCAGTTTTGTTTCTCGTGGAAGCGAACAAATGTTTTGCACAGTGCATCCACGTTCCTATCCACTGCTACGTTAGTGATCATTTTATGAGAAACGACTGCAATATTTTCCTGACGAGGCGTCCGCAGGGGTGTCTGATATGAAGGTGGTGTCTCTGTTTGCTTTTGAATTAATTTGAATCTAATGGAAACCAACCTGAACCAAAGCATGTACGATGTATATATATATCTGCATATAGAACTATGTCACTGACCGCCCCCCCCCCCCCCCCCCCCCCCCCCCCCGACCCCCTGGAGGGAGTGGTTGAGGGGTATTCTTTTTTGGGTGGTGGTGCCTTTGCTGGGACTCTTCATACTCAATGATCCATTCTAAACCAAAATTCTGATTTCTTTACCCTATCCCAGACTAAACTTTGAAAATCATATCCTTCACAGCAGAACATACCCCCAACTTTTGGCAATGTTTAAAAACATTGTGGGAAAGGGTTCAGAGTTACCTTAAATGTTCACAATTTTTCTGAAAAAAAAAAAAAACAACACATGGGAGAGATGCATATTTTTTGTGGGTGGTGTGTATTGGCATATACAGCGATCAAGTAACAATATCATATTTGTTAACCCTAATTGGTTATTAATGATGTTGCAGGTTAGAAATGGAATTCATGGCATTTAAGAGCTTAAAAGCAGACTCCTAGAATTAAAACAATAATGTGGCTTGGAGCCATTAAGTCACGCAGCAGCATGTTAAGGGAGGTTCTACCCAAATCATTCATCCATACAAGGTGAGAAGTCCACGGCAATAGTGGTAAAATTGATTTCTTTTAGCAACTTGGAGGTACAGTGATCAAATGTGTTGTTAGCACATTACATTCACATCTGGATGAAAGTTCTGAAAGTCAATAGTTTGAATCTGTTGTTAAATTTGCCTCACTTGTGAGTTCTTGACAATCAAGAGACAATCAGGAGATTGGGCTGCATGCCTGTTTTTGATGATGCTGTTAATTCCTTAGGTGACAGATGTATTAAAGGGAGGGATGATTAGCCTTGTGCCCAATCCCTAACTGGGAAGGTCAGGTTTTCTGTTGTTGTTTTTTCCCTTGCTTTATTGGCACAGGTTCTGGACATTTGCCGCTCGCTGCTGTTGCTTGACTGCTAATTTAGGCCTTTCTGGGGGCATATAGCTTTACTGGCACAGCATAATAACACTCGTGAAGGCTTTCTCAACTTAATTTTACAAGAAAAAAAACATTGGCGCATCAATGCCACTGGCAGACACTTTGTTATAATGTATAACTGCAAAATTTGGTCTCAACATCAAATGAGCCATAATGTTTCAACCAGCAGCATAACAAATGAGTTTCAGTAAATTTCCAGAAATATTTTCCTGACTTTTACTGAATTGCTTTATCTCTGAGAAATACATTTATATAATGGTTTATTATTGTTATTATTCATTGTCATAATCATCATCATCATCATCATCATCATCATCATCATCATCATCATCATCATCATCATTTAGTGTATCAGGCTTTTCTTTCTTTTTGAACCAGATCAGGGAGACTATTGTTACCCTCCATTCTTCATGCAAACAACCATCCCAGCATAAATAATTGCCATGTACGGCATCTGAATACTGACACATCATTACCCACGGAGGCCCAAATAGTGGTTTGTGGAGGTGGAATCATAGGCTGTTCAGCAGCATACCACCTTGCCAAACTTGGATGGAAAGATGTGTTACTCCTAGAACAAGGAAGGTGAGGTTCTAATTTTTTAGTGAGCTCCTAGACTGTAAAATAATCTATCAACGGCATTAGAAAAATTTTAAATGATGTTAATTATTGTTGTTTAAAAGTTTTCTTAAAACACACTTTTTAAAATTAATTTTTAATTTACTATAATTGTAATTGTTTTTAAATTAAAGGTTTTAACATGTTTTGGTAGTTAGGGTAGTTTAGTTTTTATCGTAGTTTTATACAAATTTTCACACATTGTGCACATAAAACATACACAAATGAACGTAAATTTTATTTTTTATAACTATGTTTATTTTCAAGAAAATGCCTTAGATGCTTGATTACCACTTAATGTCAGTTTTCCGGTAAATGATACCCTATTCTAGAGAAAAACTCTCTAATTTCTATATCTCAATTCCCTAACCCCAGACTAAACTGTTTGAAAGTCATATCCTTCAAAGCAGCACATACCCATATAGCTTATACATGTTTTGTTCAAATTTTTTAATTTTCAAACTAGTTTGATTTTTGCTTTCCTTTGTCTGAGGTTATGATAATGAATTTGAGACAAAGGAACATAAAATTTAAACTGGTCTGAAAATTTTAAACCAAACAAAAATCCTGGGGGGTGCATGTTGTGTTGGAATTTGATCTTGACAAGGGTGAATGCAAGTCATTAAAAATTGGGAATGATCGTTGAAGATAATGGTGACAATTTGCTTGACTGAGATCCTTGGGATGATCCTCAGTTTAGAAGATGTTTTAGAATTATCCTTGAATATCTTTGAAGATTTTTACCATGAATGGATATATAACCTGACTGTTTTTCCAGTTTAACCTGTGGAACTACTTGGCATGCTGCTGGTTTGCTGGGAAAGCTGCGTTCTACTGCTGCTGAAACCAAGCTGTCAGATTACTCTGTGGAATTGTACAGCACCCTGGAAGAGGAAACTGGTGTAGGAACTGGTAAGGAACCCATTGTACAGTTACGTGCGCATGCACTATCAAACTTAGGGTCTGTACAGTATATTACAATAATAATGGATATTTCTATGGTTGCTATGGTAACAAGAGGTGATGTCATATGCACATGGACACATGGACTTCCAGGATGGTTGCCTTCTTTGCTACTTCTGGCTCAAAGTACACGACTGTACCACCTCTTCTTTAGTAGACACCCTAAAAGTGTTGGGGTTGGATGTCTAAATTCTTAACAAAATTGAACTGTTAAAGCTTGTCCTGTGGGCGTGGCTCAAAATCATTTAATATACCTACAAAATGAAGCTCAAAGGTAATGCCACAAGTGTAGGAGAGGGGGAAATGTTTTGAAGGGGGCTGGATCTGGGAGTGAGAGAGAATGTAGCAATTTTCAAGTAATGGGAGGCAGAAGAAATGGAGAAAGTTTCACAATCAGGTTGAATGTTTTACAAAAGCAAAAGCCCCCAAAGAAGGGACAGGAAGTAAAAGTGAATCATAAAGGAAGTGGAAAGTTAGGAGCCCACTACTCCACTCCTATCCCATGCCAGCTGTTACTTGAAAGTATCACATTTGTGATCTTTTGGACTGTAATCTAAAGCATCTAATCACTTATAGTCTTCCATTTCTTTCCAGGCTTCAAACGTTGTGGTGGGCTGGTTGTCGCACAAACCAAGGACCGCTTAGCTTTTTTGAAGAGAAGAGCAGCCATAGGCAGGTATGTTTCATTCCAGGAGCATTTTGGTATGGCACATAAATTAATTCTGGTCAAGGTGTGCCACTGGCATCTAAGAAGTAGAACCTCATTTTAGAACTGCTCCTCAGAATTTATCCTAACAGTGCCAAATCCAAGCTTACTGTATTGACCTAAATTTTATGACCAAAATTTTGTCTCATAATTTTTCAGAGCCTTAAATATTGATACAGAAGTGTTAACTACAGATGAGTTAAAGAAGGTGTTTCCACTTGACATGCGAACTGATGACTTAGTGGTGAGTTCACACTAAAAATTAATATAAAAAGTAAATATTATTGTTATTACAGTAGATCTGTCTTGGGCATGTAGAAAAAAATCCTTAATCCCAAAAGGGAGTTGCACCCATGGCCTTCCAGAAACCAGTCAGATGCTCTCAACCAACTGAGAAACTTGGGGACTGATGGAGAGCTAAGTCATTTACCATGGTTCATTTGTGACACATCCTGTGTACTGCTAGGGTCAGCAGGGTTGTAGCTACCTGTACACACGTATATACGCATGTGTGTACCTGAAAAAGTAAAAAAAAAAAAAGAAAGATTTGGGACTTGAGGGTGGGGGGAGTAGGTAGGGAGAGTGTTTGAAAACAGTGATTGTGCATACCTCTGAAAAAGTCCTGGCGTGCGTTTCTCAAAACTCCCGAAGACTTTTCGGGCCCGAAAAGCTATTTTATGTGCAGGCTATTTACCAACAGAGTTCAATTTTCGTTCGTTTTGTAAACTAAGCAATAGAATCTTAAGTCGACGAGAAACTTTGCACTAGTTTTCGGGCTAAAACCTTCAACGCGAATTGAAAGAGATTGAATTTCAAAAATCCCTTTCAGGTTCGAAAAGTTTTCGGGTGTTTTGAGAAATGCACCCCTGGCTACACCCCTGGTCAGTAATGTTGAGAGTACATGTCTGCTGATAAAGAGAAAGATGGGTACATGTTGAGCTCTGTGCTACTACTACTACTAGTATTATAAAAGCTTACATTGTATATACTATTATACTACTGATCTCGAGCATTTAGTTAATCAGAAAACATGGACTTTTGCTATTCAATTTATTTGTGACCTTTTTTGTTCAGCTGCAGTTCTATTACTTTATTGTAAATTGAGTGTTAGTTTCATTGTTAGGGTGGACTTTGGATTCCTAGTGAGGGTGCAGCAATCTCCAGTGATATCTGTCAATCACTGGCCAAAGGAGCATCTCTAAATGGTAAATTATAACACCTATTTATTTACATTATAAGATTATCCCATCTTGAAAAGATGGAGCACATAATTTCTGGGGGAGTGGGGGTCAGGGTGTACTCCAATATAGATGTAGCTACAAGGTATGTATTTCACTAAAGGGAAGGTTTTTAGAGATGTTGGAGAGAGAATTTATGTTTAGTGTTTGTACTCACATTTCTGTGTCCAACAGCTTTTGCATTTGACTAGCCAGCTAAATTTCAAAAGGATGTCAGAATTTACTTTACTTTTACTATAATCATAGGTGCATTAAGCATTAGGCCTGAAAGCTAAAATTTTATGTTGTTGTGGCTATGGAGTCAGGTTGTGCTCTTGCAGCAATTGCTACAGCCCCCTTTAACTTCTGAATTTCCTGGTTCTGCCCATTCCCCCTTTCTCGCAAATTCCAAAGACTTTTTCCCAGTTCGGCTCCCTTTTCTCTCATTATAAGCTTCAAGTTTCCATGAAACACTGGATTTGGAGACGACTGAAGATGGTTATACGAAATTCATACATTCTGGTCTGAAATAGCATCTGAGTTTAAGACCTTGCAGGCTGTAAATGAGAAAATAAGGTCTATTAATCATAATATCAATTTCTTGTTCTTTTCAGGTGTCAAAATTTTTGAAAAAGTTGCTGCAGAATCGATTCTCACCGATGGAAAATCTATCACTGCAGTGGAAACAAACCGTGGAACTATCAAGTGTGAGATATTGGTCAATTGTGGTGGCCAGGTAAACAAGTTAACCTCAAAAAACAATAATTCCTGTTTTATCCTACAGTCAAACCTGTATAAAGCGGCCACACTCGGGACTTTGGAACTTAGCCACTCAATACAGGTCAGACAGGTTGGCCGCTTACAGGTTCATTAAAAATACTTTGTGGGCGTGGACAAATGTCAATTCTATTAACGTACTGGGTATTCTAACACAATCAAGTGATCTCTGCCTTGTAACTGCGGTGGCATTTGTTCACCACAAGTCTAAGTTATGGAACTCTAGAGTTTCAAGAGTTGGGTGTGACAAAACTGCCTCTAAACCACATTCCCGCCCTAATGAAATGACGAACGAGTTCAAGTGTGGCCGCTTAATCACAGGTAAAAATAACAAAAGGCAGACAGACATGGGACTGCTAAAGGCAGCGAGGCCGCGACCACTTAACAGAGGTGACCGTTTAATACAGGTAGCAGATGCAAAGTTTATATGGCAAAAATTCGGGATTTTGAAAACTGGCCGCTTAATAGAGGGTCACCCTCTATTAAGCGGGTACAGGGCCGCCTTTTATATAAAGAACGGCCTGCTCTTATAGAGCTTGTTGTCTATAGAATTAACGTAGCCTTTTTTAAGTCTCTAGTTTTGATTTAAGATGACTACACACTACAAATTCCATCACTAGTCATGGAGGCCGCGGTCTCTAGAACATTAATAGTGGATGATACTGTGCTTGTTTCGCAGCCATTATAATTCTGCGCGCTCTTTAATAACCTAGACAGGCATACATGAACTCCACAAATATTTCGTACTAGTACATAAGTATTCAATGATTTCTCCCTGAAGTTATGAAACAATCCAAACATCAAAGAGGAAAATTGGTGACCTGAAGCCAGCCAGGCCTTGATGTTTTAAAGCAAAAGGCAAAGTTAGCGTTTTTGAAGTCTCTGTGGCCAATTTTTTTACAACAACAACAACAAAAAACTAAAAAACAACGGAAACATCTCTTGGAGTTGTTGTGGCTGTAAGAACTGACGTATTTGTCCGTCCAGGCTTGAAAACAGTACGCATTCTAAATTACCTGACCATTGCATGTAAAAACATGCAACTAGTAAAATAAAAGGTTTATCCTATCGGTCATTTTTGGCTTTACTTTTCTTAGTTGAGTCAAAGATACAGAAGTAATTCTGAACATATTCTCTTTCCTTCTTCTTTTTCGTGTTATAGTGGGCGTGGGAGATGGGTCAGGTGAGACTACAATTTTGTATTTTTTAGTGTATTTAATATTTTGCCTGAACAATGAGTTTCACTCCTTTGTCGGTAGTTTTAAAAGTCTAGTTCGCACAAAGAAATTTTACGTAAACCCAAAACCGGTTCTCCCTTTCCGTTTTTCGAATATGGAACGTTCATCTCATTAGAGCATTTTTCGTATGACCTTGAAAAGCTGTTTCCTTGAGTGTTCGCGATTTATTTTACTCGCCAGTGGTTGAAAGGATCAAAACAAGCTTTGCTCGTTTTCTCGCTAAAAAAATTCATAATATGAAAAGAGTCTTGTTCGTTGGCCGATCAGAATGCTGAAAAGCGAGTGACGTCAAAGAAAACTGAGTTACTTTTTACTTGCAATAATACGTTCGTTTTGCTTTGCGTGTTCGCTAAACCAACCGAAAGCCGCGCGCATTTGCCTCCGTTCAATTAAATTGCTGCCTTCCAGTTCGTTTATTGTTTAACGGGGTTACCCCTGGTTCTCTCTCCTTCGAGAAGAGAGAACCCTGAAAGGCGAGAACGAGGCGTAGGCGTACGAACGTTTGTCGTATTAAAACACGAGAGTGCAACTTTTTGGAGTTTTAATTTGCCAACACGAGTTAGCCAACTTTAGTTTGTCATGTGAAGGTGCCTTAACCTTTTAATCCCCAAGAGAGTCAAAAATCAAAATTCAAGAAAAATCCTAAATTTCATTTTATTAAAATATTGATAAACAAATGGTACAATGCAAAAGTATTCCCAAAGAGGTTTCATTTAAATGGTCACACCATAGGATTTCGTCTACAGACTCAAAAGCTAGAACAAATGGTACAATGCAAAAGTACTTCCAAAGAGGTTTCATTTGAATGGTCACACCATAGGATTTCGTCCACAGACTCAAAAGTTAGAACAAATGGTACCATGCAAAAGTACTTCCAAAGAGATTTCATTTGAATGGTCACACCATAGGATTTCGTCCACAGACTCAAAAGTTAGAACAAATGGTACCATGCAAAAGTACTTCCAAAGAGATTTCATTTGAATGGTCACACCATAGGATTTCGTCCACAGACTCAAAAGTTAGAACAAATGGTACCATGCAAAAGTACTGCTGAAGAGGTTTCGTTTGAATGGTCACACCATAGGATTTCGTCCACAGACTCAAAAGTTAGAACTACACTACATGTCTGCATAATTGACTCTGGGAGTGAAAGGGTTAAGATAACCCAAACTGTCTTTAATCCTTTTCACCGGCAGAAATGCAAGCCCAAAGTGTCCTTCCCACTGCATTCCACGGAACATTTCTACATTGTTACGAAGCCATTAGACGGTGTGCCTTCCATGTTGCCCGTAATTCGGGATCATGACGGGCAGATATTTTTTCGTGAGTGGAGCGGTGGACTTATGAGTGGCGGCTTTGAAATGGAGGCCCTCCCTGTTTTCCGCGAAGGAATTCCTAAAGGATTTGAATATCAGCTGTTTCCAGAAAACTGGGATCATTTCGGTGGGTAGTTTTGGATAAATAATATATACTTGATGAATGGTCCCCAGGGAAACGGTGAATTTTGTTTTCCGAAAATCTCGAAAGTCTCGGGAAACATCGAGATTCTCGGGAAACAAAATTCACTGTTTCCCGAGGGATCAGTCATAAAGTGATTTGTTATATGGTAACACAAGGCAGTTTGAAAAACGCGCCGAGCACTCGAGGTAAACATCCATCGCATCATAATCATGCTACCGTCTAATCACCTGCGCAAGCGAGAAGCGGGCAACGGTGCACTGTTACCCTCTGACGTAACAAATTTTGCTCGCTTTCGCAAATGTTCCCGCTCATGGACGTTTGGCGGGAAACAGTTTGTTTGTTAGATGTCATGTGACCATAAATCGACCAATCAATGCGCGCGTTGTATTGAGAAAAACTCCAGCTATATAACAATGTTACATACACACAACCGCCTCCTGGTAAGCTCGGTCGAAAGAGCGCCAGTGTGAAGCGGGAGGTCTCGGGGATCGAACGGACCGGACCACCAACCAAAGTCTTTAACCAACACATTATTATAACACAGTATGTCCACAGTTAACCGTTAGAAATATTTTATGGAGGAACAGAACTCCAAATATAAATATACGGAATTTAAACAAGCCTCATTTGCCTTGTGCCCAGAATTCCATTGTGTCGTATAGTTTATGCTTTATGCTCTTTTCTCCACAACGTTGCTGCAACTTGGTGTATAAGTGAATAAGATGAAGTTTGTAAGAAAACAGCTATGTCCGCACCATATTTAGTGTTAGTTTAAAAAGCCAAAAGGCGTTGCATCAATGGAAATCCAAACATAATGGTGCAGTTTTGTTTAAAAATACTTCGTGAGTACATTAAAACTATAAACAAGTGTCACTGACTACAGATGGCCAGGATGGAAATGGGTTGCAACTTGAAAAAATTGGGTCAATTTTTTCAAGTTCGTTCAATGTGCTTTGGGAAATTTACTAAAAAGTGATTATGGTTATTTTTCTTCAAGAATTCACTTAATATTTTGTTCTTGGTGTTCTAAGAGCATTTCGTGTTTAAAATAAGATGCTCAGGTTTTATTCTAGCCCACAATATTGAGACCGTTATGTCAACGCCCTTTTAAGCAATATTTCATGGTCTGAAATGGGGCAACAATCAAACCAAACTTAAAAGGTTTATTCAGTTGATAACTATGGAACCTCTTATTTTTGCAGGCGAGTTAGTAAGCAAGATGCTTCATCGCTTGCCTCTGATGGAGAATGCTGAAATTCGTCACATGACCAATGGCCCAGAAAGCTTCACTTCCGACGGGCGGTACTTACTGGGGGAAGCACCGGAGGTATGGTCATGTTCTGCAGTTCTGTTTCCGTGGTGTCCCTGTGGTCTGCTATTATCGTTGTGAACAAGAATGAAAATAGAGCGTTTTCACTTGACGTCATAGCCGCCGTATTGGTGTTCCCGTACAAAAGAATTTTAATTAACTTCTTTTGTTAGGAATACCAACATGGCTGCCATGGCCTTTGTCATTTGAGTACCACGGGACTGAAGGTCACGTGAGTGAAAACGCTCTATTGCAGTAGAAATCCACAGAGTGAAATTTGCAAATTATATTTCTCTCTTATAGGTGCGTAATTTATATGTTGCCGCTGGCTTTAATTCTGGCGGCATCGGCAACGCAGGGGGAGCTGGCATGGCCCTTGCAGAGTGGATCACAGCTGGAGAGCCCACAATGGACCTCTCATCCGTGGACATACGTCGCTTTGCCCCTCATCACAACAACAAGCGCTTCTTAGAAGAGTGCGTAAAAGAGACAGTTAGCTGGCACTACCTTCTGCGGTTTCCATATTCAGAGAGGAAGCTCGCGCGTAAGATCAGATGTTCACCGCTGTACTCAGATTTGGACGCTGCTGGTGCATCATGGGGCGATAGGATGGGATGGGAGGTTGCTAAGTGGTTTTCACTTCCAGGAGAAGGTAGGAGGCTTTCAGAAGTTACAATACTGCTTCTACGGAATGATTTGCCGATTTTAAAGAATTTCTACAGACTCAAAAATTCCTCTCTCACAATTACAATTCAATCGCTCACAACAACAACGACAGCGATTGCGGCACAAAACGATGAGTTTAATGAGCGAAAACAATGCCTCTGCACGTGCGTTTGACATTTTGATACATTTCTTTGCCGTTTCCTACAAAACAAGAACTCAGAAGAGAGGAACTTTTGAGTCTCTGACGTCACTTTCATTGGCTATCGTTTGGAACTTCAAGAACATGCAAATTTGATGGCGGCCGTGCAAATGCGAACAGTACGGATGCCGAAAAAAGAAAACGTTTTCCCTTGATCATATTGAAAAACGGTTTGGACAGGTGACTAAATATGTGTTTTGCTTTTAAAAAGTGCAAAAAAGTGAAATTTTAATATTTGATCGAACTGGCTTAAGCTTTCATCCGACAACGGCAATTAAAATAGCTCAGTATACATGTTTTCCCTCCTGCGCAAAAGGGGACACCAAGGCACCGTTTCTGAGATGTTTCCCTATGGGTAAAATCACCGTTTTTATTTTCCAGAAATATGGAAACGTTGTGTTAGTTCTCAACGATCGTTATTTAACGTTGGACATGTAACATAACTAAAAAATAAGGAAATATTCTTACTGCGTTTTTCTGTTTAACTAGGCCAGCCTGCTGAGAATGGTTTTGGTAAACCCAGCTGGCTAAACAGCTTAGAACAGGAGTACAAAGCGTGCACTGGGGGAGTGGGGGTGGTGGACTTGACCTCGCTTGGTCTCTTTGAAATTGAGGTAAGGCAAACACCCGAGGGGTGGGGCGTGGGGTAGGGACTCCCGTCAATTTAGGATGTAGGTGTGTGCTGCGAAAGTTCTTAAACTTACACCCTATTTAAGGCAAAAACTATAACTTGGAATTGTGTGAACAGGTCGTTTTTATTTCTTTTCTGTACATGGAAAGTTTAGCATAAGGCATAGAATACAAGACTGAGTCTAGTTTCATTGATACGCCATCATAACCATATCTTTCTCGTTGAGCTGGGTGTTTAGGTCCTGTAATTTAGCTAATTCAGTTTAAAGGAACCCTAACCAAGCTTCAAGTGGAATCGAGCGTAGCGGTCATAAGTTCATTCTTTTGTCTAAAAGCCTTTGATTGTCCAGTAATTTCGAAAAAGTTAAACTTTTCAGCGTAAACATTGTTCTTGTGGCTTGTGGGGAGCAACTGAAGCGAACGATCGCTGTTTTTTTTTTCAGTTCGCTTCAGTTGCTAAGTGGTATCCAAGCACGTGATCAAGTCATGCAAAGGGCCTATTTGGACAACTCTAAGCGCGGCCTAGACTCTAGCTATTTGTTATCCAACGTGTCCCGAGACCTTTCACCCTCTTGGGAATTCTATCAAATTGCAATAACCGTCTTACATTGAATAAAACCTTGAAATTACTTGAAAAGGTTAAAATGTTACCCGACTCTAAGCATCTCATGTAAAAAGATGATGCTTAATGGAATTTTGCATCAACTGTACCTGTAACTGATTGGTCCAGTCATTACTAGTTTCCAGGGAAGTAGGGGTGGCGCAGTGGTGAGGGCACTCGCCTCCCACCAATTCCCGGCCCCGGCGTCATATGTGGGTTGAGTTTGTTGTTGGTTCTCTCCTTGCACCAAGAGGTTTTTCTCCGGGTACTCCGGCTTTCCCCTCTCTTCAAAAACCAACACTTCCAAATTCCAATTAGATCTGGAAAGTGTCCCCAATAGGCCATTTGCACGATGGCGTCATTTGACTACAACTACCAGAATTCATTTCGTTTTTCCTTTCTTTTAAATTTTGTAATCCCTGTGCGGTTTAAATAACAATAGCCCTAATTTGCACTACAAAACAAAAAACTAAAGGATTCTGGTAGTTGTAGTCATATGACGTCAACGTGCAAATGGCCTATTAGTACTGCGTGAAAAATACCTTTGACACTTAAATAAAGTGATATATTTTTGTTTTTATTTTTTCCATCTCTCAAACTGACTTTCTCTTTCACTTAGATTTACATGAAGTAGAACTGATTTTACACTTTAGAAAATTAGGAAAAAAGATCAGAATGGTGTATTCCTCGAACCCGACGCATTCGCTTCATAACTAATATCCATTTCCACTACACAAACGAGGACTGTCTGCTGAGAGCTGTAATTTTTAACATATTGATAGAGTTACCCATAACATTAAATGAATGCCAACCGTTTTCAAATCAGTGCTTAACCCTAAACATTGTATATCAGTGCTAAATTCTTTGCTTAACCTGAGCTCTGTTCTCTCAGTTCTCTGCCTAATCTCTGGGTTCTGTTCTCGTGAACTAAGAACTAAGTTGTTTGATACTGAATTCTGAAAGAAATCGTGCTCAGTTTACGTTTATCTCACTGCAAAACATGTCTGTTAACTAACTCGGGTGCGAAAGTTCTCCAAGTGAGGCGAACATTCATACCAAGGCTAACACTTACTTGGGTTGTGTTTTCGTACAACTTGTTTACGCTTTAAATAAATGCAACCAACAATTATTGAACCACACGAGCTTGACCAATGCTTTGTCTATTTGCAGTCGCCTAAAGATGAAGAGTGCGAGAATTTTCTTCAGTACTTGTGTTCTAATGATGTTTCCATCCCCGCGGAGCATGCGTTACAAACATTGGTGCTTAACAAACATGGAGGAATAGAGCTGAACTGCACTGTACTACGAAATACACACAACAGGTCAGGATTGCCCATAATTTATTTCATAAAAATAATTTATCGAAAAAATTTATCATCGAATTTCTCGGGTATTTGTGTTGTGGGTATTGTCTATTGCCTTTATTGTCTCTTGAATATTTTGTTTTACGTCATTTAAGCCTGGTTTACATGACGACGCAAGCATAAGCATAAGCGCAAGCTATGAACACAAGGATGTTTACACGTGAGATATGCATAAGGTGCCAGACATACTGTGTTTACTGTGTCTGGCTAGATCTGATTTGCTTTATAATCTACGAAATTGGGGCCTGTGACAGAAACCTGCTCCGTCTTGTCGTTTTGTGTTGAAATATCTTCTTTTTCTTTTCCTTTTTCTAGATTCCTTATTTTACTTCATGATTCAGAACGTGTAACCGTGGCTCAGTCACTGATTTCACGGAATATCCCAGCAGACTCTGCAATCACACTCCGTAATATCCAATCAGCATACGTTATTCTGGGAGTACTGGGCCCTAATTCACGGCAGTTGCTTCAAACTCTGACCCAGACTTCCTTAGATGTTAATCAATTCCCAGCGAACGCGGCAAAGGTATATGTTATTACTGGCCATTATGCTTACGTTTTTGTGGAAAGTTGCGTACTTGCAGCGAAAAAGCGTTTGGAAACTGGAAGAGGTCTGGTGACCAGATGATTCTGTTTAAGTTTCAGGACCAAATCCAATATGGCGACCAACCGACGAATGTAGTTTTAGAGTCATCAGATAATAAAGAAATACGTGTGTTGAAAGAGACGTTCAGTGGCACCCAGGGTGTACATCGCCTGGCTTTTGTAATTCAAATGAGCTATGTGAAAATGCGAAAATGGTTGAAAGTAAAGCTAAGTTTAGTCGGATTAGAGCATTTAAGGCAAGCACATGGTTATGTGCATTGTTTGTAACAAAGTAATCGACATTTAACGCACTTCAAAAACAAAACAAAAGTTTAAAAACGTTCTCTAGTTTCTCAGAGAGCGATTCGGTGCGCTTGTGTGGATTTTCAGTTTGGAGAAACCATGTGCATTTGGTTCAGGAACAAGGCGGTTCGATGGCGGTCGAAAAGTGTAGAGAATTTGAACGCAAAAAATCAAGTTTAAACCAAATTTAAGTTTGCAAATGTTGATAAACAAACAGCACTTAAAAAGGGTGCTGCTCAGTAGCTTTGATTACTTTTATAAGTTAAACCACATTAAGTGATTGTTATGTTATTTACAGGAAATTGACTTGGGCTATGCTTCGGGTGTCAAGGTCTTCAGAACCAATTGCTTCGGCGATCAGGAAAACGACTGGAAGCTTTTAGTTCCCTCAGAGGTGAAGTGCAAACTTTGAAATGCAGCTTTCGTAATACTTATGCTATAATTTTTTTGGTAAAGGTTATTTCTGGGGTGCGTAGAAAAAGGCCTTGTTACATGAAGAATGTGTTGGCAAAGGTCGAACTTAAGATCCCGAAGATCGTGGTTCAATACTTCTTCACTATCCTCGTTTTGTGTTCTTAAAGGGAACCTCCATTGTCAGAAGAAATTGACGTTAAATTGTTGGAAATAAAGTCGAAATTTAAAATTAAAAAAAAAACAGGTGCAAATATAATTTTAGTGTACAAATAAAATGGATATAAATATCGCCTAGTTTCGCATTTACATTTCCCTTTAACAAGACATTTACTTAAAGGGACATTGACTCGGCTGATATATCGGCGTGTTTTCATGTTTATGGCCAGGAGCTTGCCGTATTATCTTGAAATAGGAATAAAAAATCGCTAGAAATGATGGAAGGAAAGAAATAGCTGGAAATATTAACTAAAGAGACAAAAGAAACGGTTGCAAAAAGTCAAAATTCCACAAGAAATTTTCTTCATCGCCTGTCACGAAACGAAATTTGGTGAACTGTAATCCACTTCAATTCATGCAATCCTGCACTTTATCTCCAAACTACTACTTTTGTTTTGCTCTATAGAATCTTTTTATCCAATTTAGTTGTATATTTGGTGGTATTTGTTGGTATAACATGGACAGTGTCCTTTTAACATTGCCTCTCTCCACCCAGGTGAACAGTTGCAAATGTATACTGCTAAACAAAATGCTGGGTTAACTATGAGTTGGTCCAGCATCCCTTTCAGGGGATTCGCCGTTCCGAGGTTGCGCGGGAAATTGGGTCAAGTTACGTGTCGCAAAGCATCATAGGGCTGTTTTGGGGGACGCCATTTGCTTGAATTTTTCGTAGCTTTGTGTTTTGGTTGTTGTTAAATGGGTAAATTGAACTGTTGTGTGCCAGGATGCACAAATAACTGGAGAAACTCGCCAGATATAAAGTGTCACACGTTGCCGAGTGATGCTAAAGTGAGGTGGATGCACAAAACACTAGGATTTGTGGAGATCACTTCCCTGAGGGAGAAAGAATATGCAGAACTCAACTTCCTTCGATGTTTCCTTGGACTGTGACTACTCAAAAGCGACGAGTTATAGAAAAGCGTCCCCAAAACAGCCCTATGATGCTTTGCGTCACGTAACTTGACCCAATCTTCCGCGCAACCTCGGAACGGCGAATAAGGATCAATTGTGCGTGAACTGCGATAAATACCGACCATTGATTGTAGCATCAATTCTCATTAAGAATTCTTATTACTTATGCTGTCTTTTTTATTGTACAGTTTGCAGTTTGTTTGTACCGTGAGCTTATGGAAGCCGGGAGGGATCTAGGAGTTAGGAACGCGGGCCGATCAGCGGTTGATTGTTTACGAATAGAGAGAGTCATTCCCCAGATGGGAAGTGAGATGAGTCCCTTTATCAACCCGTGGGAGGCGGGGCTGGGGGACAGAGTTCAACTGAACAAGGTACGATGCAATCGTTGGTTCTGAGGATACTTTTGTGTCATGTTAAAAATAAAAAATTCAGTCAGGGCAATAGCTACTGCTTTGGGGGAACTTACCTAGCCAGCGGTATTCATCACGGGCGTTGCTAAGCAACATTCCCTTGAAGCTGAAAGTTCCTATTAATTTAAAGATGTAGGCAAGAACTAGTACCCGTAGCTGAATTGTACTTCTAGTAGCAGAAGCTCCGCGCAATTTTGAATACCATCAGGGTAATGGGCTTGATACCGTAAAACGCCAAAAGCATCTTCCCCCGCGTTTGACCATCTCCCCACCAAAGGGAAAAAATTAGCACTCACGGATAATACCGGTATTTTTACTAAAAAAATAGTCGTATTCACGGTTATAGTGAATGAATGAGTTACAAAAAATGAGTGATGAACTGCTGGCGTTTTCGCTAAATTATAATAATTAAGCCCCCCCCCCCCCCCCCCCCTCAAACGCGCTTGAAATAGAAAAAAAGCCCCTGGGGGACTTAATAGAGGATTTACGGTAGTAACAATGACCCCTTCCCTGAATATAAACCAAACTCGGCCTTGTGAGTATAAGAAAACGGAAAGGAATGTTATTGTGATCTTATTCTTACCGTACTAAAATCAAGTCATCAAGATTATGCTTGATCGTGGATCATTGCCGTCTCGCATTTGTCCCTTTTGTCGTTTAAATCAACCAACAACGCACAAAAATACCGGTAACTTGTAGCGGCTGACAGTTCTGAGGTAGAAATGTAGAAAGCTAGTAACCACGAATATCACGTGATGTTAGTTAGCAGCCCCAGATCAGGGAGAGGTAGATGTGATACGTATGCTTAAGCAAACATTCATGATGGTCACTGGATAAACTCAGCACCTCGTTGTTGTCTTCAGCACAAAAGGTAACAGAGTTATACTTTTCAGCTATTTGTTCATTCGAATGCACAGTTTTCATCCAGTTTTCTCATTTCTACAACTTATTTACCAAGTTAAAACCTTTTTTTTTAATCTCATTACAGAAATGCGATTTTATCGGAAAACAAGCCCTCCTTGATAGTCAAAACAAACAGCAAAAGAAGCGCCTGGCTTTTATTTCCCTTCAAGAGCATGACGACACCAACTTCCCGTGGGGAGGGGAGCCGATAATGAGAAATAGTTCGTTAGTAGGATCAACGACAAGTGTGGGTTACAACTTCAAGACAGGCAAGCCAGTGTGCCTAGCATACTTAGAGGGGGAGGGACAGGACTTCGTTGTTGAAAGAGGACGGTTCGAGATCGAAATAGCTGGTAGTCTGTTTCCTGTTTCTGTTGCTTTCCATTGATGATGTTTGCACGGTTGTGGCATGAATCGGAGCTGCAATAACAGATGCGAGATTTAAAAAGAATAATTCAAAGGATAATACAATCAACGGCGTTCAGTCAACTCCTTATAAAATTCACCTCCAGGACTACGATTTGGTAATGAAACAAAAGAAAATTATTTTTTAGTAAGTAAGTAAGTAAGTAACAACCTTATTTATAGAGGGTGACACAACAGTTTTCACTGACGAACCAGTTGCCCTCTTTATTAAAATTTACAATATTTTACAGGTAATTTTGTTTGAAACTTTTTCCAGGAAACAAATCGCAGGCGAGTATTTACACAGCATGAGTGTTATTAATGGAATCGTTAAAAGATAGTTTTTAAAATTGTGTTTTTAACAAATACTCAAAACAATTTCATTGTAGTTAGGCTTGATTCTCTAATGTAAATAGGTAATACCTTATTTTGTATTTAGATTAGTTGTTGTTTACATTTGTGTAACTATTATTTTTAAAACTTTTTGTATGTTTGAAAGTAAATGCGGAATTTTATAGTAGTTACACTTCAGAAAAGTAAAAAATTTAACGAAAAACCTACAATTTTGTGACAAAACTAAGAGACAACTATAATTTTTAGGAATCTGGATATCCTCAAAGAGGTTGGTAAAACGAATGATAGGGAATGAGAAAACTATTAAAACTTGGGTATTAAATTCCTTTTGTGTGTGTGTATGTATTTGGTTTAAGTTTTCCTATGTAATGTATCACGATATTTTAGTAATGTGCCAAAAAGTACAATGATACAATCCCATCGCTATTGTGGAATAACATGATAAATGTTGTCTGCATATGGCAACTGCAAACGTGAAAATGTAAAGCCGTATATTTTATTGAACTAATTAAAGTGACAAGCACTTACCTACCATGATTTTCTTTTCTTTATAACATCAATTGGCTTGTTTTAGAGCGGTTTTCAATTGAGCGTCGTAAAACCAAAATCAAAGTAATTACTCTGGCCAATCACAAGAGACGTACGCAATCCAATGAACCAATCAGAACTCAAAGCAAATACATGTCGCCGGCGCCAAGCGCGGGAAAACACGTGCGAGTTAGTCACGACTGGTTTTGGCTTCAGTACTGATTGGTTGATAACGTGGCGCGAGATTTGTTATCCAATTAGAAAGCGTAGCAATGCAAAACCAGAGCAACTGCGAAATTGGGTCGCGTTACGCAAAAAGGGCCCGGACAACATATTTTCTTGATTTTGAGTTTTAAGCTTTTTTGCCCATTTCAATCCCTAAATAATATGATGGAAGCGAAAAAAGTTCGGAAATAAAAATTAAAACCGTAAAAATCGCGCCTTGAATGCACATACCATAAGGCTTCCGCCATTTTGAGCAGCTGATTTCAGATGCAAAATACTCGAAATCACGTGTCGTGCCGTCCGGGGCCCATTTCGCGTGACGCGGCCCAAATTGCTTTCGATACTCAGTTGAAAACCAATCTTAAGCCTGGTTTCCATATAATCGCAACGATCGCAGCGATCGTCACGATCGACGATCGCTGCGATTCTTGCGACACTTGCGATCATATGGAAACCATAACGTTGCGATCGTTGCGATTGCGATCGCAGAGATAGAAAAATTTCTATCTCTGCGATCGCAATCGCAAGGATCGCAACGTTTTTGTTTCCATATGATCGCAAGGGTCGCAAGAATCGCAGCGATCGTCGATCGTAACGATCGCTGCGATCGTTGCGATCGTTGCGATTATATGGAAACCAGGCTTAAGGACGTTCGCGCGAAAATCTTCTAACATTGATTTTTTTATAAAACTTTTGCTACAGCTAGGTTATGAGTTACTCGTGTCAGAAATGCAAAAAAATGAGGGGGTCACCGACTTCGTTTCTGAGATAAGCTATCTGAAAGGCGACCCTAATTTTGAAAAATTGGTCTTCCTTACGGGATGTGACCCCAATGTCTGTTAGTCTAAAAATATTGCAAATGAATCTCTAAAATGCAACTTTCTTTCCCAAATCTTATGCTAGTAGGTCTGATCAGTAAATTCATTCAACTGGTGACGTTCCTTGAAGTAAACTTCATCTTTAAACGACAGCAATTGCAAACTCTGACAGCCGCAAGTTGGCAGGATTCGATGGCGCGGGGGGTAGAGAAATGGAAAAAAATTAAACTTCCTACATTGATTTTTTGTTCATTTTTTCACAATCTGTAGAGAATAGGCAAAGAAAATTATCTATGAAAAAAAAATTGGGGGTCACCGACCATCCAAGCGAGTTAAATCTAAGCAAAGTTAACGCAACCGCTATCAACCCTTTATGTGCTTAGATTTCTTCTCCTGCGCGCGCGCTCGTGCATGACGTAGCATGGCGTTGCGACATGAATTGCGTGCACAGAAAGGATGCGCATAAACAATTAGCGCGAACGTCCTTAAGTAGCCAGTCTTAGGGAATATTTTTTCACTTTAAGGTGCTGTTTCACGAAACAATTTTTCGTGCAACTTGTCGCAAAAAATTGTTGCAAGTTGCACGCACGATTTTCACGTGTAACACCCCCTCAGTAACTGAATTTTTGCTTTTTTATGTTACACGAAAAGTTAGCTTTCTACTTTCTGCAGAAAATTTCTTCAAGTTGCACAACAAAAATACGTGCAACATGGCTCTTGCAATTTTTTCGTCTTGTAACGTTGTACGTGTAACAGTGCCTTTTGAGTCACATCAATCAGGCGATGTAGTTGTAATATCTTGCAAAATGGTAAACGCGCCACATGTTATCTGAATCACAAAGTACACCAGAAGGAAATGTTTAAGACATATTAAACAGTTTTTTCGTGAACCACGCTTTTTGCATTTTCTCGTCCCTCTTCTGTTTTGTTTCTGAAAATTTTGTCGCCGCCTCTCTTCTCAATTGATCCTCAAGGGCCAAAGCCTCATTGTTCTTGCTTCGCAGCCATTCCTCGTATTTTTTTGTCGCAGCAGCTTTCCTCGCCCCGTTTTGCTCGTCTCTTTTCTGTTTTGTTTCTGTTAATTTCTCTATCGCTTCTCTTCTCCATCGTTCCTCCCGAGCCAAGGCCTCCTCGTCCTTGCTTCGTACCCACTCCTGGTATCTTTTTAAAGCTTTTCTCGCCTCACTTTGCTCGGCGGGCTTTCCCCTCCCCGCCTCCTCGGCTTTAAACTCGCGCTTTTCTTCAAGCCATTCTTCATATGTCTTACCAGTTAATTGGCGCCGGTTTGCCTCTTTTATCCTCATTATTTCTTCCAGCTTCGCTTTTTCCGCCGATAACGATTGTCTTCTAGCCAGTTCAGCTTCTTTGTCAGTCAACCACACGTCAAATGTTTTCCGACGTCTTGAAATAGAACTCTGCAGATAGCGCGCCAATTTTTCCTCTTCATCTTCGGATGACGAATCATCATCATCGTCGTCGGACACGTCAAACAAGTCCATCTGGTTTTTCCTGACTGTTTTCCACGCATTCCAAGGCCTATTTTCGCGAGGTTCTGAGTAGTGCAACATGAGGAAATCTTTCATTTCAGTACTCATCTTCCTGGTCCTAAAAAACATTTATTGCCATCAGTATCGTCTTGGAAGCATACGGAGGTTAGTTATAAATCACCACCCCTCCCCCACTACCGAAAGGAGAGGGGGAGGGGTGGGTGAAAGGGACTTTCAACCACCCCTCCTTTGAGCCAACTCGTGAATACGAAACGTTCCAACCTCCACCCCCTGCGTCCAACCTACCACCCATCCCTCCCTCCCTCCAACGCCATCCTCATGGGTAAGGCAGGTGACCATTACATACCGCGATCGATTGCTATTTTGTCCCGCTGCTAAAACTCGTTCAGCGCTTCACGTATTCACGAGTTAAAATAAATACAAAGCACTTCAAATTATGTATCGCCGGTATGGACTCGAATAAAGGCGCCCATGGGCTCGGTACATTTGAATCTCCGTCCATCCACTCAGAAACGCGAACGAGTAGAGTTTACTAGTGGTGAGTCATCGTATGACTTAGAGCGGATTAGAGCATTGCTACGCTTTGTGATTGGCAAAAAATTTCGCGCCACTTTCTCAACCAATCAGAGGTAAAACCAAAGCCAATCGTGACTTGCCTGCACGCGTTTTCCCGCGCTTGGCGACGGCTCAATGCATTTGCTACGAGTTTTGACTGGATTGTCTGCGTCCGTCTAAGTATTAAGTATGTGATCATATTCAGTCTGCAACCTATCAGGGAAAACGGCTGAAATTACTGGCATAAAACGTCTGAATTTTCCCTCCAAATATAATGTGGATGTTTGCGACCGTTTGTCGGATTCGGGACATGGGGGAGGACTGCAAGCTCTCTATTAGCCTCATTTTGCACTCCTGTTACCTGCTCTATCTACATACCTTGTTTCTCCCTGAAAGGTCGCGGTGCGCGTTCTCTGAGGCTCTGATGTGCTGGGAAAACGAAACGCTCTTCTTCTGAAGGCCGGAGATCCGCCCGGTGAATCCGGCCGAGGTACCGTGGGAGACCTGGGACGAGGAAACGTTGGAGACCTGGGTCGGAGAATAGGACTTCCTGGTTTGTCCACGTTGAGTAGCGATGGAACAAACTTACGGCCCATGCGCGGGGAATTCATAGGGGATGATGGCGGTGTGTTCACCCTGGGCATTCTTTCCTGGGACTGCTTGATTTCAACAACAGCTCTGGTGCTAAGTGGTCTTATTTCTTCGACACATATAAGCTTGGACTTAGCAGAAAGAGGCCTATCTTGAGTGTTGAGTGATTTGCTGGCTCTCAATGGCATATGTAGCTTCAGTTGAAGATTTGGACTTCTTTTTGACATCGTTTGAGATGAAACACTCGCTGGGGTTGATTTCTCACTCAATTCGTTCTTAGCCGCTTCTCTTGCTTGCCCGACTTTTTCTTTCGTCGATTCATCTGGGCTTGTTTTCGTGTTACTTTCATTATCAGCTGAGTTTTCCTTTGATTTGTTTTGAAAAAACGCATCATTACTCATACATTCCTCCACCGTATTGATCTCCCCCGTCCCTCCACCATCGTGGTTCTCATCATTAGCACTTGAATCATTTGTCTTTTTCAAGTCGTCCTCCGAAGATCTGCCGATATCAACGTCGTCTTCCGACGATTCTCGAACCTTCAATTCAACGTACTTGGCGAGTAGGTCCACAAGCTCCGGTTGGTTGCTACTTGTTGCAATGTCCACTGGCGTGACGCCTTGGTGGTCAGCTCTTGAAAGAAGACAAGCACCTCCGTTCATAAATATTGCTGCCGCGCAGGGAGAAATTCCCGCCTGTTATGGCGGCGTGTAAAATCGTACGGCCGCTACATTGGACGGCTTGCTCGATGTCAAATTTTACGTCTCCGTTCAGCAAGCTCTGAAATAACTGGCTGTCGCCTTTCTGTGCCGCTATGAACGCCGCGACGAACGCTCTCTCTTCACTGGAAATCTGATTCATTTTAATGGATATCCGTTTGAGTATCTGACGGTTATCTCTCTTCATACATCTGTCCACGAATCTCTGCCACCATGGCGGAATACTCAGATCAAACGTCATTGATCCTCCAACATCTGCCCGCGTGTCGATGTCCGCCATCTTTTCCTGGTCCTTGAGTTCAATAGCATTGCTTTCTCCTTGATTGTACACAAGTGTAAACAAATCCGATGGTACTCCGCTATTTATCTCAACAATAATTTTCAAATCGCGTACACTCGACGAACGTTTTGCTTGAAAGCTTGCTGTTTCCCCAGTCGGAAGCTGAACGTAAACTTGAAAACCATCAGAAACTTGTTTTGTTGACTGATTATCGCCGTCTCCTTCCTTACCTTCCATGTTCCTATAAATCAAAGGTTTCCAGTTGTGAGAAATGCACTGAGCGTTTTGTTGGCTCTTAAGATTCACAGTGCCAACTAGAGCTTTGTGACGCGCTAACTTATTACCAGTTTTTAATTGAGCTCTCCATCGAAGCCATAACCCCCGCAATGCACTGATATTGCTCTCATCCAAAAAGAATATGTCTATTAAAGTTCTCCGTCAGCAGTTTTCAAAGAGCAATATATGTTTCATTCACGAAGAGAAATGTTCGCTGTGATATCCAGTAACTACAAGCATATTCGACGGGTAAAGTACTACTGGACATATTCAAACAAACACAAAATTAACGCACAAAGTAACAAATCCCAAGAGGCTTCAAGTATTTTTTGTTAAGTAAGTCGTTTTTGTTTGTTGATCATTTGCGGCGATATTAATCCAACGCTTCTTTGAAGAGATCATTTAGAAAACAACAAAGCGTGTCTGCATAAAGTGTTTGTGATGCAAAACAATAAAGAAACCTCTTAGTATTTATGTTTGTCGTTTGATTTTTGAACCAAGTTTATCAACCTATCTTAACTAATAAGAAATTATAATGTACGATTCTCGAATCGAGAAAATAACTGAACCAAAACTGAATGAGTACTTTACGTGTGTGAATATATTAGGTCACCTAGTAATAAACATGAAAAAATTACTAAATTCTAATTGGCTTAGAGCAGTGTGACAGTTAAAGTGTAACATTAGTGCAAAAAGTGAAACACCAGTGCAAGTTACAAAAAATAAAATAAAACGAAATTAAAAACCAAACCACCAAAAAAAGGCGCAAAAAATGTTGCCGTGTGTCGCAGTTCACCTTGGCGAAGCTGAATGAAAGTTCACTTCAGTGGCAAAGCTGTTCAAACCGCTCAATTTTAATTTCTGAAAATTTCTTCTAATAATTGGCTTTGGTATATGCTTTATGCTTCATTGAAAATGTTCCTAGACATTGTTTGAAGCGGATTGGAACCGAAAGATCTCGCAATTACGGCCAGAGGAGCTAACGAGCAAGTGAAAGGCCGTTTACACGGCAGAAAAATTCGGAACGGACTCGTCAAAAAGGTGGTACGGGCCGTATAATTTTAGCCGTTTACACGGATAATGTTCTACTACAGGTGGGACAAAAAAAGGCCTAAGGACCAAGTTTAGAAAGTTGCGTTCACACTACACTTTTTGGGGCACCGGTGCAATTTCTAGTACTGCGCATGCGATCAGCGAAGTTATTATGCAAGCTGACGTAAGAAACGAAGAAGCTGGTCCGGACCCGTGTTTTTTGGGGCCATAGACGTCTATGGCCCTGAAAAAACACGGGTCCGTACTAATCCCAAAATACATGGTACGCATAGTTTACACGGGCGAAAATGTGAGGTCCGTACTCCTTACTTGACGGGTCCGTACCCATTTTTTTCTGTCGTGTAAACGGCCTTTCAGTTCCGTATCTTTTCGCACCGCGGACTGTACATGTTATGTCCAAGTTTTGTCGAACTAGGAAAACTAATTTATGAACTGGAACTCAGAGACTCTCTGTGCAGCTCAAAAGCCGCTGTTAATTGAAGAGCTTATGCTTTCAGTATGAATTGACTTCAGACTTGATATGCGTGTTCTAAAGATGCGGACTCTTTAGCGAATGGTCGATGTCAAAACAACAACAACTAGAACAATTCCGCAAGTTGTAAACTTTTTTTTTTTGGAAAGCTTGGTGCTAAAGGAAGGGACTGAAAGCCACATCGAGTGCAGGTAACGATTTTTTAAAACGTTTATGTGTGTCCAAATGTAGTAATTTGTGGTTCTTTCAAAGCGGACAGCTTTTCGTTCTTTTCATCTGCATGCTTGTTCAGTTTGTTTTACAATTCTGAATTGAACTCCACGATTATCTGCCATTTTACTGCTGTATTTCATGTCAGTCTATTAGTCATCATTTAAGAAATTGTAAACACATCGCGCCGCAAAGATAAGAAAGTTATTTGCTGTAAGAACCGGCTAAGGGTATGCAAGATAGAAAAAAGCGATTTCCCCAAACTTTGCTAGAATAAACGCCTCGGTCAACTAGCTCTAAAAATATAAGTTTCGGGTCGTTTAGTTTTTTTATTTTTTAGTGTAATTTTTCGTATTTTACACTTGGAGACGGGCTAAATTCGCTTAAAATCCGGACTTTTGCGGAAGCTCCTGTTTATATATTGAAAGGGACTTTCTAGAAAAGATTAACCCAGGGAGTTGAAAGCTATTATTTCCACTGGCTATTAACGGTGTGAAATTTAAAGTGCCCCTGTGATCAAATTTTTGATTTTCATTTTTTTTACATTTTCGTGTACTATTAGACTTTCTTACTCATCTTGCCAAATTTTAATCCATTACGAACATCATAAGTGACGTCAAAGACTCAAAAATACCTCACGGGTTGAAATTATAATAACAATAAGCATAGAAAATTGCACGAAGAACAAGTCCAAAGTTTTTGTTGCTTTTCGCGTGATTTTCAATACTTATTGTTATTATAATTTCAACCCGTGAGGTATGTTTGAGTCTTTGACGTCACTTTCTCCCATTCGCAACCAAGCCTTGGAACAAGGTTGATTAATGGCGGCCGTAAATTCTCGGAAATAAATGTTAAAATAAAATGACTTCTGATGTTCGTAATGAATTGAAATTTGGCAAGATGAGTAAGAAAGTCTAATTGTACACGAAAATGTAAAAAAATGAAAATCAAAAATTTGATCACAGGGGCACTTTAACCTTTCATCTGAATTTTGGCTGAATTCAAGGATCAAAAAAGCAATCTGGTACATGGCTTTACCCAAAGAGACTACGCTCCAGGGAAGGACAATCATTTCAACTAAACATTGGCCGAATAAAAAATTGGGGTAAATAAAACGGCGAATTCTGAGAGCGTTTTCAACCTTTCATGTCAATGGTAATTCAACAAACGGCAGCTCTTTATAGTTTGACTTTTTTTTCGTCGGAACACGCGTTAGTTTACTTTTCTGGTATGTTTCTAAGTAGAGGAAACTAGGTTCTTGAATTTGGAGTCGTGTAATCGCAATGCTAAGCTATGAAGGGGAATTTGGACAAGTATGTTTTGAAGCTCAGATAGTTCCGATATGTTGATTACCGAATTGAATATTATAACGCAAATGCAGCATCTAGCATGCAGCAACTACAAAGTAAAAGTCCATTGACTAAATGCTTGGGAAATATTTCTTACCAGTAAGCTTTTACTGGCCGGAAACCACATCATTTTTAGCAAAACACGGAGCGAGATAGCCAAGCCAAGTTGTCAAATGTTTTACAAGTTTTAATCATTAAAATGATAAACCAGGCAAGACCACAGGGCCCCCAGCACTAGTTTCGTACTGTCAGTACCTCTCATCGTGGCGCTCTTTTTAGTAAAGCAGTGCCTATGTGTTTTTCCGCTTGACACCTTCAAAGATGTTGGTCGAACGCTAAGAGGTAAAATCTAAACGTAGAAATCGGCTATTTTGGAGTGGTGAATTACATACCTAATGGGCACAACATTCCGGAAGCGGCACGGCTTCTGTTCGTCTTGGACATGGCAGCGTGTGAGTTTAAAGATTGCAGGGGAAACATGGGGTTCCAGTGTAGATAATCCAGCCAATTGCAATGTGAATAGCACAATGCTTGCCAAGTGTACTAAAGCCATACAAGGGTATTTACGTACTTGCAACGTTCGAGACGCCATTCTGCTGCAACGTAATCCAGGCCCCTGCAGGGACTTCCTCACAGTGGCCGCACAGGCGGACAGGACTCTTAACGTAGTTGCTGGACTAAATGGAGTGAAATATGTTTCCTTACAGTAAGCCTGGTATTGCTTAAGGGGGTTAGGAAAGCTATGTACTTGTCCTCCTTTAAGGCGGGATTTAAAGAAGGGATAGAAGAAGGAAAATGATTTTTGAAACACTGACCAACAGACAGTTGATACCCACACAAGAGCACCCCAGGTTGATAGTGGACTATTTTGGTGTCCATCTACTAATTTTTACTTCAAACTCTTATTTTAAAACTACATTAAATCTTCAATATTTCTTATTTTTTCTAAATTTTACAAATCCTTTTGGAAAAAACTATTTCCTCCCAAAAATCACCCAAAAATTTACAAAACATCCCATAACATAGATTCATGAGATAGGCGTTTTTGAATTGCTTGAATCATGAACGAGATATTTTCATTGCACCCATGTTAAGTGGCGGAAAAATGGCATTTAGGTAAAGCCCCTCTTAAAGGTCAAATGAACCAAAAATTTGAATTTTTTTCGTTATCCATTTAAAGCTATTTAAACGTTAAAGGAAACCATAATAAAGCATACTTACGCAACAATTTGCCTTCCTGAGCCTTTAAGTAAGTCACATAGCTAAAAGTACGAAAATCTCCGAAGACTTCACGAAAACGTTTCTGAAATGGCCGAGCGCTTCAAGTGGTAGGATTGGTAAGGATTATGACGTCACTATTGGCGAAACAACCATGTTGCCAGTGTTCTCTCGTCTGGCGAATTCTGAGTATTCTAACTTGCGTGTAAGATTTTCACTGTTTTCGTATTGAAAATGGACAATTGTTGCTGCAGTTTATCGCAGAACAAAACACCATAGTTTTTCCGCTCAGTCACCGACTTTCAACTTCAATCCTTGCCTGTTTTGAGGTGATCAATAGTGACGTCATATTGGTTTCCGACAATTTTCCCGATCGTTTTACGATTATGAAGGCCGAAAAGTTTCATTTTTCAACTTCCAATACTTCTGCGATGCCAAGTCCAATTAGTTTTAAACTTCAGAATACGTTTATTTGGTCCTCTTTCAACACATTGCACTAATATTGGACTAAAAGAAAATATGTCAAATGTTTGGTTCATTTGACCTTTAATTAAACGATTTTTTTATGATCAGCATGGAGTAAACTAATAGACCAATTTCGATGTATTAAAATTCATACTTGGCTCCGAGGCTTAGGGGAATAAAACAAAAGAAATCACATCGAGGTTCAGGTATGAATAATTTATTTCTTTTGTTTTATTCCCCTAAGCCTCGGAGCCAAGTATGAATTTTAATATATCGGAATTGGTCTATTAAGGTGCTTTTTCATTAACCCATGATGGAGTTTAATTAACACCAGACTGAAAAATTGCAATCTCTAACAAGACGCTGTTCTATTTTATTCGAATCAAACCTCAGATATCTTTACAACATTTTGCATCTTCATAATAATTGATAACAAATACACAAAGTATTATTTTTTGTTAAAAGCTGAAGTTTGGATAAAAACTAAGACTGCAATAGTAATATAAAACAACCCGGCAACAAAGCTCTCAAGTTAAACCAAAAGCTGAAGACACAAAAACCTGCTCATCAGTGGAATATAGCGCAACCTTGTCCCCGCTTTCAAAATGGCAGGGCGGGAAGAGAAGACCCTGGACAAGGCTACCAAAATACTCCAAGACTCATGGACCTGGGCCGAGTTGTTCAAAGCCTGATTAGCACTAATCCTGGATCAACTGTCAACAGAACATATGAGTTGTCATGGTAATTAACCCTGGATTAACACAAATCGTCCTTCGAACTCTTCGGCCCAGTGTATTTTGTCATGTGACACACGATGAAATGGCTTTTTTGGAGGTTATTTTCAGCGAATGGCAACAGTGTTTGTTTTCTGGCAATCTGAAATCGTTGTTCAAACGAAACCAAGACATTTCATCGCGTTTAATGCGACAAAATACCTCAGGATCTTTGGAGTATTTTGTCCTCTTTGTCGAGCGGTTTCTTCACCGCCATTTTTCACGCGGAGAAGATCCTGGGGACGAGGTTGAATGCAGCGAAGCTCTGTAAGCTTGTAATTTGATTGCATTCAGTTCATTTATTTCTATGCGCCCTTTGAAACTTTATCTTGGCTTTTCTTCTCAGCATTTGCTCCTGCTCCAAGGCTTCTTGATCCTTTTGCAGCAGCCATTCTTCAAATTTCTTAGACTTCTGCAACTGTGTCTCTTGGTTAAGATCTTCTTTGTAATCTTGCTCGCTTCGCGCGAGCGCAGTCGTGGGCCTTGTTCTTTCTGAGCCTTCCTTTTTGTCCAGCCACTCGGTAAAGGACATCCGGGAAGTCCCATGCTTGGCGGTTTGCGGTCGTTTCTTTTCGTTCCACGCGACCAGGCGTGTATTTTGTTGAGGTAGTTCTTTCTGTTTCATAAACTGTGCAGCCGAATTTTCACTGCTTTTTCCCGGAAGTGAACCAGAACGCACCTTTGTTCTCCACTCGTTCCAAGGTAGGTTTTCACGGGGCTGATCGCGAAGCTGTAATCTTGCGCGAAGCTGTGGACTTACTCCAAACCTGTGAAGATTAAAGGCGCCAAGTTACGGTCATCAAACTTGACATTTTTTAAAGGCCCAGTATCACCCAAAATGCATTGCGCGCCCAATGCCTCGATTGAATTTAACGCAGTCGAAAATTCCCGAAAGAGCCAATCACGAGCGAGCTCGTCATTTCAGTGAAAACAAAAACAATCGACCGCAAAGCCGAATGGGTGATACTGGGCCTTTAAAAAATGTCAAGTTTGATGGACTAGTGGACTTTATTGCTGTTGCTCCTAGTCCAGTACATAGGCGCTCTCTGTTATTTTTTTTCTGTCCACATGAAGCCCGTTGGAAGGTCTCGTTGTCTGAAGCGGGAGTGGGGAAGAGTGTGATTCGGCGATGTCTTAACCGCGGTCAAACAAGAGAAATTTGCAAAAGTTAAGCAAAGTAGTTAAAAGTTAAGGTTGTCATTTTTAAATACACTGCCAATACACTGTCAATTTACCAAGCGTTTTGAAAGTTTACTAAAAAGATTCTAAGCGTGCAGAATTGTTGGCGCCATTTGCCAACATAATTTTGATCAGGCGCAAAGAGTTTTGGTAAGTTTTCAACGCCGGGAAAAAGCTCATCATTTTGAGAAAAATTAAAAGATAGCAACGTCAACTATTTTTTTTATACATCCTTGCCCATATTTCCATTTAATATAAAAAAATCCAACTAAATAAAACGAAAAACGCCTCGGACGTTTGACCGCGGTGGAGGCGATGTCACCTCTAATAGTAGAGTCCAGGCTTAACGAGCGGAGAACGCATCAGAACAAGGCTGTGTTACGCCGTGATCTAAACCATTAACTTTGAATCGATAGAGTTATACAGAAACAATTATTCCTTACCCTTGTTCTTCTATCTCTTCTACTTGTACAGAATCTTTTCTTGTCCTAATTGTTGGCTGGTATTGGTTAAAGTTGAACGGACTGCTCGGAACACTTTTCCTTCTCTGTCTCACCGGAAGACTTTTGCTGCTACTAGTTTCACCTTCACTGTAAAAGAAATTAACAAGCTAATTGTTAATTAACGGTTAAAAGAGTTCTTGCTTTCGTTTTGAGTTGAAAGCAAATATGACCAATTTAACCATTTCACTCCCAGAGTCAATTATGCAGACATGTAGTGTAGTTCTAACTGTGGACGAAATCCTATTGTGTGACCATTCAAATGAAATCTCTTATTGTTCTTGCTCATTTGCATTATTTATTACAATTCATGGCTAAAATAGAAATAAATTACATTACAAAAAAAAAAAATTGTAGACTAGAAATAGCCATAGGAGGTCCGCAAAAGAGTCCTAGACCCCATTCTAGGCGGACCCTCAATGTTCAAATCACATTGAAAAGATTAATAAAAAATTTTTATACTAAAATTACAAATTACAATAAAAAAACAGTATTAATCTAAGACATGTGAAGTTCGACGTTTGAACCGGGCCTTACACGGTCTTATTGAGGTCGATTTCTAAGATCAACCGTGGCAATTCGGAGGTTGCCAAGATCCCCTGTGGACTTCCGAAGTTTAGCGAAATGCGCCCGAACGTTTTCTAAATATTGCCAAAGATCGTCCTTATACTTCCAAGATTTAACTAAGATTACCCGAAAACCCAAGAATGCCGAACGTCGCCCGGAGACTTTCGAAAACAATGGTAACGCACATAATATATTTTCATAGGAGGTTTTCAAAGCTCTTACCTTACTCTCTCTGAGGGCATCTCTACAGACGACACTGAATCCTCGCTACATGTGGACCCTGAACGCGACCTTCCAAGCGGAGGATGAGGAGCCTTGATAGTGGCATACCCGCGTGAAATTCCACTGTCCTCTATCTTGATGACAGGCAGTTTTATCCTTTTGTTTGGTAATAAAGGCAGTCGCCTTCGTCTGGGTGTCTTTGCTGAGCTGTTGATGGAAGCGACTGTCTCTTTGACTACTTTTTCTTGGTCGCTACCCGATGACTCTTCGCCACTTACAGAGGACAAACTAATCGGCCTCGTGTTCTTCTTAGCTCGAGCATCTAGCAAAGGGCCGGTGTTAGAGCACCTTTGTGCTGTTCTGATTGGAATCCTTTCTTTGTCTTGTCCACTGGTTGGTAATTGTGATGGCAGTTGAGGTGTTTCCTTATCTTCCGAGGATTGCACTTTCATTGACAAGTCGTAAGCGGCCGTACCTAAAGAGGCATTTTCTTGGCTGATAGATGGAACAAAGACATCGTTTTCAGCCCCAGAAAGCTCAACCTTTCTGTCGTCTTCACTCGCTATTTCCGCATCTTTGCTAGCGTCTTCGTCGTCGTCCACTCTTTTCTGGATCAGTTTGAGAATGTCCGGTCTTTCAGTTGCAGACTTCTTTCTTCTCTGCTCCATGAACACCTGTTTCCTACGAAATGCTCTCCGCAGTAGTTTCGGGGAGCGACTAGCATCGGATTCATCGCCCGATAAAGCAGCTGCCTCAGCTTGGTCCTGCCAAAGTTTGAGGACATATTTTGCAACGGGCGATTCATTTTCGAGCGTTTCTATCCTTTTGGTTCCTTTAGTGTGTTGTTGCAAATTTACGTTGATATTGCCTCTATAATTAACACCGGTATTGCATTCAGTTCTTTGTTCAAGCGTTGCACTAGACCTGTCTTCAACGGTTCGTTCACGATTAGCACTGGTATCGCATTCAGTTTTTTGTTCAAGCATGCCATTAGTGTCTTCATCTTTTTCTTTAGGGTTATCACCAGAAGTGCCTTCATAGTTTTGCTCGCTGGTATCAAGTTCTTCTATGTTGGGTCTTTCCACCATGGACCGCTTTCTTCGTTGCTCAACAATCGACTTTTTCCGAAGTTGAGCTCTTCGTGGAGGCTTTGGAGAATGACAAATATCCGAGGAATCGCGACTGGAGGTAACATTAACCGCCGGCACACTCTCCTGAGTTTGCCATACATTCATGACGTCACCAGCCGTGACAGGACTCTCGTTCTCGCGTGACTTACTAATTTGTTCCTTGTCACGTGTTTCGTTCGTTGCTTCCTCGGTTTGTTCTTTCCTTTGTGACTCGTTCCTAATGCTATCCGACCGCATCTTCATAAGCTCCTCTAAGTTTGGCCTTTCCGTGGTGGAGCGCTTTCTTCTTTGCTCGAGGAAAACCTGTTTTCGTTGCTGAGCTCGCCTGCGAGGTTTAGGCCAGCGGCTGGAACCAGAATCGCGGTCGGTGGATGGGTCAGCGGACAATATTGACAGTTTGTTCGTGCCATCTCCAACTGCATCAACTGCTGTTTGCTCACCTAAATTTAGCTCTTGTTTTGTTAGTTCTGATTCCGTCGTGGGCGTATTTGTTTGTGCAAACAAATCTTCATTCCAAAACGTCTCAGTGACTTCTTTTCCGATACTCTGGTTGCAACTGCTGTAATACCCAGTATCACTCTTTTGTCCACAACTCTGTTCGTTGCAGCTTAAGTTAACAGGATTTCCATTGTTCTGTTGTTTTTCATCGAGCTTAGAGAAACCTTCTGAAGTGACAGCCAACGAGTTGTGACCTGCATTGGCGTCATAGTCCTCGATGTTTACTTTGGTAACTGAAGAACAGCTTTGATTAGAGTTGTTGGTAAAAAACTTGGTTCCCGTGAAATTTGTTCCAGTAGGTTCATCCTGGTGGATATTAAGGTCTCTTAGTTCAGAAATTAAATTTTCACTTGATCGTGAAAGGTCCTCATCTTCGTTATTATCGTCATTATCGAGACTAATTGCATCAGAATTGTTATTGTTTTTTTCGAGGTTGTCCCAGTAACGATTTGAAAAGCCGGACTGTTTAGTCTCGCGCCGATGAAGTTCGAGATAAACGTTTAAGAATTTTACCATGTCCCCCGCTTCGCCGTACAATTTCTTGGCCATTTTCACTGGCGTTTCTCCTGTGTTGTCTGGTGCCTCTAACAAAGCGTTGCCCCCGTTCATTAAAATATTAGCCACACAGCTCGTACTCCCTCCAGAAACTGCAGCGTGAAGCAAATTCCTCCCGCTCAACTTAGTTTTGCTGTGAAGGTTTATCCTTCGCCCAGCAAAAGCCGCGAACATGAGATTGTGGTTCCCTTTTACTGCGGCGATAAACGCTGCTGTAAAACTACGTTCCTCGCGCGAAACCTGACTCATTTTCACGTAGATTCGCTTCCTCACTTGTTGCGTGTCGCCTTTGTAACACGTGGAAACAAATTTTTGCCACCATTGTGGTACTGTTATTCTCAAAGTGCAACCGTCTGATATATTAAGGCTTGATAAAGTGCTATCATTGCCCAGGTCTGTTCCTTGAAGTTGTAAAATCTGAAGGTCAGACGGGATGCCACAAAGGAGCTCACATTCATTCTTGATTCCCCTTATCTCTGAGTTGTCTCCTATGTTTAAATTTAGCGTCTTTCCTTCTGGTGTAAGTATATCAATTTCTCGACTTGCTCCAGTGTTCTGATCGACTCTGCCTTCAGCGCCACTGTCCATTTTCATTCGATTGCTGCTATCCGCCTTCGAACAAACCATTGATCTGACCCGGTAACTTCGCTCACCATTAAATTACAAATGTTTTTCTTTAGTATATAAGTTATTTTGTGGGTTAATTCGATCCACACTCGTCGACTAAAGAGCTATCCTTCCATTTTCATGACAAGACCATGTCTCCTAGAGTCCATTTGCTGTAAACTAAAAACGTTTCCGCGTTCTTCGTCAACGTAAAATCCTTTAAGCTACAAGTGTAGTATATAAAATGGAAACAGCTTTCGTCTTAACTTCACGCCCAGAGGTGTCAAATAATTTACAGCTTGGATAATAGTTTAAAACCGCGGTGCCACTTGTTGAACAAGTGATCGATAAATGAAAAGCTCTTAGCCAAGGTGTAATAGCTACCTTTAGATCTCGACGTATCGTTTTCCAATCTTCTCAGTGAAGTCGCATTTCCTTGGTTAGCTTCGCAGACAAAGAGGTCACTCGTTTTGAAACCGTTCAGTGAGCTTTACCTTTGCTTTTTTTCGATTCCCGACAAGATTTCACTTGACGATCGCTTAATGATATAATCGTGATTGACAATGAATTGCTTCTGTAATTAAAAGATAAACTCTGGAAGGCAGAATCAATGAGTTTGATATTGGAACAGTTGGTCTTCTGCGTGACTTGAATCAGCGCGAATCGCGTGTAATGGATGCTTCAGCGTTCAACCGCGACAATTATTCACAAGCCAAAACAGTTTTAGAAGCTAATATAGATTGTATTGTTTGCGGTGACAATAGCTGTCAAGTAAGGGACCTTAAGTGACGCGTGCATTGTGTGGAAGAGTAAAATTTCTAACATTTGCTTCTTTTGAACGGATGTACGTGGGTGTATGATAAACAGATTTAAAAGTAAATCACTCTTAAACACACGTTAGAATTCGACGTGGGTTTATTATTTTCAACGTTTACGATCTATTATTTTTATTTTATTTTTTTTTCCTTTTTTCCATTACAGTGGTTTTCTTTTAACAACATCCTTTATTTATGCACGACATGGGTAAAGCAAAAGTCTTGCTTGTGGGGTCATGTTTCTAGCAGTACAAATTAAAAACATTTCTATGTACATTAAAATTAATAATAATTATATACATACTTGTTCACAGTAGTAAAACTTAAAATCCGTTACGTTCCTACTTTGCGTTTGAATCGAGGTTGCATTGAAGTCCAGTTGTCTAATAAAGTCGTCCTTTCTAGCTCTGGCATAAAATTGCTTAAAATTATCAGCGTAGTACCTGGATGTAATGTTTCAAAGTACAGCACCTCGATAGCTGATCGAGTATTTCATATAATACGAACAAAATCGCAGAGTTTCGATCTTGTTATCCCTTCAATTGATATTTAATATTCTTGTGTGTGGCCATGCTTGAGAGTAGTGCCGGAGTTTTCTGCCACTGACTAGCTTGAGCGGAAACACGCAGGTTTAGTGATCAGCATCAAATTTCTCCTTGTAAAATTAATGCTTAATCAATCAAGAGATGTCATGAGAATAAAGAACATGATCACCCAAGATTAATTTTTTCGATAATTAAACAACTTCTCCCAGAATAAGTTCCTGTTTCTCCCCAATACTTCAACAAGAAACATGCAGGACAAGGAAGGAGAATTTGAATTTTGATGTTGGAAGGGTTAAAAACTCTTTCTTTTACTTTTACTGTTTTCTTTTTTAATATTTCTTGGTCAATAAATAGTCTCTTTCACCTGACTTATTTCCTAAGTTTTCTTTCTTGCCAGCTAGTTTTTCCAATCATATTTGGTTTCGTTAAACTAAACAAAACTGGTGTTTTTGCTTTTTGTAGAATTTTTTATCCCCATACATACATACATACATACATAAACTTTATTATAGTGTCTGGTCGTTCTAGCGTCTAAATGGCACTAATTGGGGACACACAATAAATCATGTAAAATCATAATAATCAATATTAAAAAAAAAAATAAAACATTAACTACCTACTAACTAAAATGTTCTATTTACAATATAATATTTCCAAACGGAAAGAACACTGTCTTGCTTTGAGTGTGTTAAACCGATAAGCTCTTTTAACTGTGTGCGGTTAATTTTCTTTATTATACCGCCTTTGTTTACTGAAAAATTATTGTTCTGAATCCGAAAAGTTGTTACTGATAGTTCATACTTTATTTTTTCCTGTCACAAGATATTAGGCTACAAACTTTGCTTGAAAGACTCTTGATTTATGGATGAAAGGCTTTTGACCCCTTTCAGACAGTTTTTTTTCCTCAGGAATTCAGTAGGTCAAAACAGTCTTCAAATAGCGTCATGAAAACTGACGTGTTGTCTGTCACGTAACTACTGTGCATACATTAGAATATTGCATACTCTTTGTTACAGCTTATTATTAATGAACCGAACACTTTTATAAATCGACTTACATTTAGCATTTATTGCTAAAATGGTTTATTTGATTCCTTTCCGAGCTTAAAGTGATAATGTTAGTTCACTTTGTAAAATGTCGACAAGATCTCTGCTAGTCGAAGCATCGTGCTGATCATGTCAAGTGTGTGAGAGGTATAATAAAGAGAACAGACTACTTTTAATTAAATAGTATGACTATGTACACATGCAACTGAAAATAATTGACATGAAGAAAACACAAAAAAACAAAGCCGGTCACAAACAATTCGTCGATGTTCTCGTTGTACGCGTGTATCAGTTTTTTTTATGACAGCGTGAAAACCCTTTCGTCCACAGATTGGAACCTCGCGTAGTCTGCTTCAAACTTTTGAGTCTGTGATTAAAACCCCAAGGTGTGACCATTCAAATGAAAGTTATTGTTTATATAGTGTGGTTCTAACTTTTGAGCCTGTGGATGAAATCCCAAAGTGCGACCATTCAAATGAAAGTTATTGAATAGTACTTTCTTTGTTTATTATTATTGTGCGGTTTAAGGTGGCTCTGGATACAAGCCTAATGTGTGACCATTCAAAAGAAAGCTACTGAGCAGTGCTTTCCTGTAGTACTGTTTATTACGCTGTTCAAGGTGGTTCTGACTTTTGCGTCTGTAGATGAAATCCTAAAGTGTGACCATTCAAATGAATGCTATTGAGCAGTACTTTCCTGTGGTTCTTGTGACCATTCAAATGAAACCTCCTGAGTAGTACCTTTTTGTTGCTGTTTATTTCGCGATATTTTTCGAATAGAAATTTGGGAATTTTTGTTTCGACCAATAGTTGGTCCACTGCTCCTTGACTGCTAACCAACAATTTTGCTAAGTTTTTGTTATAAAGGTGTTGCAATATCGCTCAAGGACCTCAAGGCATTGGCTAACCGAAAAGCGACAAAAACGTTTTGTCCCTTATCATATAAATGATATGTTCAAGTGCGTTTTTCAGACGTCTGATTGAAAAGGCGCCACCGGTGGCATCCACTATCAGTCAATTCATGATCGTACTCACCCTACCTACTCGACCCATGAATGAATGTGAACGGGACAGACCACGACCCTAGGGACTACATTTACTACACTTTTCGAACAGTGATGTGTTCTTCAACTTCACCTGCAAGTTGAGTTACGATGACAAGGTGTAGGAGAGAAGGCCAACGGTTTAACGTCATCGCCCAAAGACGGCGGAACCTCGTCTCCATATCGAGGCGGCTTTAAGGCGGGACTCGCTGCCTAAATTTGAATGAAATTTGAAGAGGTTTAAAGAAGGGATAGAAGAAAGAAAATGATTTTTGGAACACCAACAGACAGTTCATACCAACACAAGAGCACCCCAGGTTGCTAGTGGACTAATTTAGTGTCCGTCTATTAATTATTAACTACAAATTCTAATTTTAAAACTTCACTAAATCTTCAATATTTCTTATTTCTCTAAACTTTACAAATCCTTTGAGAAAAACTTTTTCCTCCCTAAAATCCAACTCATGCAAATAAGCAAAATCTATTGTTTTTGCTCATAATAATTTGCATTATAGATTCGGCGTGGGGTTTTTCCCTTTTATACCGCAGGTTCCCCTTTAAGTCGCGGGAAAATGGCGTTCAGGTTAAGTAAAGTCCCGCCTTAACATTCAAATTGCCGTAACCTTGTAACTCTGCTGCCATTTTATCAATACTCGAAGGAAAAAATAGTACGCGAAACGTCGTATAACGTCTGATTGGTTCGGAGAAGAAATCTTCATGATTAGCTAGTTTGGCTCAACGACAAAAAAGAGCAAAGTTTCGTGGCAAAGTTGTTGTGTTAAAAAATTAAAATAATTACATAAATACGTAGTCGAAACAGTCTCTTTCAACTTTCAAATATTAGTTTAATCATTGCAAGTATGCAACTATTTGGTAAACAATAACTTTGTCAATTCAGAAATTAAACTGCTTATACAGCCACAAGCTAAACATACGCTTTTTTAAACGCAAATGTAACCGTTTAGTTGTAAAAATCTCAAAGAAAAGCGCTACATTTAAAACTATACTTCTATCTAATAGAGCAGTTTTCAATTGAGTGTCGTAAAACCAAAGCAATCACTCCGGCCAATCACAACAGACGCAGACAATCTAATGAACCAATCAGAACTCGTAGCCGGCGTCAAGCGCGGGAAAACGCGTGGGAGCAAGTCACGATTGGTTTTGTTTTGCCTCTGATTGGTTGTGAAAGTGGCGCGATATTTTTAAGCCAATCACAAAGCGCAGTAATGCAAAGCTTAAGGAATTGCGAAATTACTTTTGACACTCATGTCCAGTTGAAAACCGCTCTATAAAACTACCTATATCTATTAAGTATTTCTGGAACGATATTCAAATATGTACAATTGATTTCGGAAACGTTTCAAGACTAGCAAACGTTGTATCGTCTAAAATAAATAACTTATTCAAAAACAACAATAAGCAGAAAATACAATCAAGCTTTTCTAACGAGTTATACCGAATTTTTTCGAATTTAAATGTAACCTACTCCTATTCTAAGCAAAGCGCAAAAGAATTGACTAAAAATTTAAGTTGTGTCACGATGTGTTTGGTGACTCTCAGCTTAAAACTGATTACAGTGATTTGCGCAGAAAGAAACAATGCAGCTTTTTTAACTTATTTGTTGACTGGCAAGTTACTCTTCGCGGACCTATCATTTCATTTCTGCTTGATTGTTCTTGATTGGCTTGAAAACATTTTAAAATATAGTAGTTTAATAAAGTACCAGTTACTTTAAACTCGTGAACCTGCTTTTATTTATGTTTGCTGCCCGGGGAATTCCTTCAACTGGCAAGCTGTGTGTTCGACCCAGTGGCAGTTTACAGTTTTTCTTATATTCATCCTCTTCTTCCCATTTCTTTCTCATGATTTCATGTTTCTGCTTTGCCAGCTGTTCCATTTTTCCTCCATTTGCAGCGCGTCTTTCTCTTTCTGCATCAGCCATTTCTCGTACTTTGCCTGGGACATTCTCCTCCGATGGTGTTTCTTGTCTTCTTCCTGTTTTTGATTTTCTTCCATTCCTTTTTCCTTTTCCTTATCCCTTTCCATTTCTCTCCTCTTGTCCTCTAGCCATTCATCGAACGTTTTCCCCTTGAGCAACTTCGCTTGTTTTTCGTTCGTTTTCGCCTCCTCCTGCGCGTTTGCAAAGATCTTTCTCAAGTGAACGAGGTCCTTCTCGGATAGCCACTGTTGGTACGACATTCTCCGCGAACTGTTCGGAGAGTGAGAAGCGTTTTCGTTGTTTGGCAGCTGTATTGATTCCTTTCTTACGGCTATCCAAGCATTCCAGGGGCGGTCTAAGCGTTCTTCCTCGTCCATGTCTTTATGACCGCGCAGAGAGTCCATTAGGCTTACCTCACAAATCGATCTGCGAAAGAAAAATAAACGATACAATTGAGTTAATTGAACTAGAGTAAAACTGTTGCAAGAACCAAGCCAAGGTTTAGCTTTCGCATTGGAGGGGTTAGCTACAATGAGTTCGCAGGAAAATATGTTTTAAGGCGGTATAGACAACACATACCTAATGAAAAAAGGGAGCCTGATATGTAACTAGTCAGAATGTAACACAGAAAACCAGCTCTCTTCTGGGCGTGTGATACATGTAACAAATGCATTGAAACTATTTGTGGTGTCTGCAGGATTAGTCGGGGAAACCTGGGCCCTAGTGGTCTATCTTTATGCAAAGCAGACCACCACATTGATACTGAAAATAGTTCGGTTTACTGATATGAAAGGTGAAGAACCAGCGCAAGCAGCTGCAATTTGACGACACTCAATTATACCAATCGTTTTCCGCGAGATAAGATCAGCAATTCTTTGTGCGGTCCGACTGGCCTTATGGCATATCTCAAAACAACTTCGATATGATGAACCCGGGCAAATTTGTTTGAATATATATATTTTGTTTTATTCTTTTGTTTACTCTTTCATCGCCTTGCCGTAAGGATCAGTTTGCCGTTTTCTGATTTTCTACAACCTTTCACTCCCAGAGTCAATAATGGAGACATATAGTGTTGTTCTAACTTTTGAGTCTTTTGACGAAATCAAATGATATGAGCATTTAAATGAAACCTCTTTGGCAGTACTTTTGCATGGTACCATTTGTTTTTCAATATTTTACTGAATGAAATTTGGGATTTTTCTTGAATTTATAATTTTGGCATTCATTATTTCAGCAGTGCTTTTATCTGCTTTCTAGTGGGTCGCTCGGGAATTTCCCTCGGGATTAGTCGGTTTTCAGTGGTTTTCAAACGAGTGTCGTAAAAACAACGCCAAAGAAATAATTCTGACCAATCACAACAGAGGCAGACAATCCAATGAACCAATCAGAAGTCAAAGCAAATATCTGTAGCCTGCACAAAGCGCGCGAAAACGAGTGGGCACAACTCGCAATTGGTCGGTTGGTTTTGGTCAGTGGGGAGATTTTTTAGCCAATCACAAAGCGTAGTCCGTAAACTTCCAAAGCGCAGCTAAACACGGTCTGAACTGTGATCTTTTATAAAACAGCTACTGTCGTACTTTGTTTCTGTGTTTTTATAAAATTTATTCACAAATTCAATTTGTTGTTAATTTAAAAGATATGTTTGCCGTATAACTTTAGAAGCTGAGAGGCAGCGCCTCCGCTGATTTCCCTTTCGTAAACGGTCGATGCCATTTTTAACGGTCGATGCCATTATTAGCAAACGGTCGATGCCATCATTAGCATTCATTAGTAACCAAGCCTTTTTGTAATGGTCGATGCTATTTCTCTCTAGTTTATGCCTGGATTGGGACGAAAATAGGCTATCATTATTAGATCAAATTGGGCCTAGGTAAAGCGATTATTAGATCTAAGCTAGATTCACGGTTAGGTAAGATTTAGGGTTAGGGTGACCCGTTATTGATATATATTAAGAAAAGTACCTTTTATAATTAAATTTTTCTTGGTTTGCCGGATCAACCCAGTGGTCTAGTGGTAAGAGAGAGATGTTATCATGCAGAGGTTCCGGTTCGATTCCTGGTAATTATATTCTATTTTTCTTTTCTGATAGAAAAAATAATTTTAAAATTGGTGAAAATTGTTCTAAGTGTCGCTAAAATGGCAACGACCGTTTACGAAAGGGAAATGCGCAGCGCCTCCGATACAATTCATGGTGGATCTAGGGGAGGGGCCCTGGGGATCCACCGCCCACAACCTCCTCCCCCCCCCCCCCCCCCCCCCCCCCCCCCCTTCATCTTGCAGGCGATGGGGTCTGGATTCCCCTCTGCAATAAATAACACTATTTTTTCTTCTTAAAAGTACTGTTTTCATAAGACCGTTAAGGCTGAAAATGGCCAACATTTTAAGAACGTGTTAAAAACATACCTGTTGTTAAGAACGCCTTTTTCGTACACTTTTTACCGTGAGTTAAATTCATGTACTTCAAACTAAAGATGACATCATGCGGTTTTAACTCTTGAATATGTTACGCTGGAAATCCTAAAGTGTAACCATTCTAGTGAAACTATTGCACTGTATTTTTCTGTGGTGCTTGTCTATTTACTAAATTTTAGTAAATTTTTAAATTTTAGTATATTTAGTAAATTTTTAAATTTTTGTAAATTTTAGTAAATTTTTTAATCGGTTCGGTTAGGAGTCAAAAAGGGTTTAACAAGTTGGCGTTTTGGATGACTCCTTCCCAGGTGGAAGTTACTCCAAACAGGATAATATAATAAAACATATAACTTCCAGATTTAAAGATAACCTATGATATTTTGCATAAGCTTTGCTGTGAACAAATTTCCGATTAACCATAAAAGGAACTGTAAACATGTTAGCGTTTCCTAGCCATATTCTGATTGTGACGTCATTCACTCATCCTTCCCGCTAAAATTCGCCTACGAAAACTTTTCATGTCATAGATACCAGACTTTCATGAAAAATGATTATTCATAAAATAATCATGAATGGTTTTTGCTGCACAGATTCAAGAAACCTGAAAAATGGAAGTAGCATGACACAGAAAGAAAAAGAAAACATGTTCGATTGAACAAATGTGGCAAGTGAGAATTGTAATAAACGATAGAACTTTCAAACAAATTAGTTCAAAACTGCCGACGGTATTACTGTAAGATTTCCGAGTAATCAACGTATTTATCTTTGCCGTGATTACTTATTCAAAACAAACGCTATTGGGTTGTAGAATTTATTACCATTTGGTTCCGGCTCCGTATACTGGCACTTATTGACTGACAAAGCATAAAACTCAGACGTATCATATTTTTATCTTTATTGTAACCTTGGTTGATAACCGTGTGATCTGACCTTTCGTGGCACTTAAGATTGGTTATCTCAGAGCGTATCATGATTAACTCAAAGTGTTTGCTAACTACAGCAAACGATATGATCATCTTATTTTAACTGACAACACCGTAACGCCAATAAAAACACGCCATTTTATATACGAACAAAACTCAATTAAATTGGAGACCAACTAGTGTTAAAGATTGGACTGACTAAAAGCACAATACATCAAACAACTGTTAGAAGTGTTTCCAGCATCAACTGTAAAGAAAAAACAACTTGATCTCAGTAACTTTAGCATTAGAAAACCAAGCTACAATTCCTTGAACTGACGGACTTAATAGGATAAAGTCATGATCACCCAAATCACTAGAAAGACAGGTCTGTTTCTCCTAGAATCGAGAAATGCAAAACGCAGTCGGCTTTTGGAATCAGAAACGACATTAAAGTCAAATCTCAATCGTGATATTTCAGTTGATCTACATACCAGTGTCCATGCACCAGTCAGCTAAAAAGAAATCGAATGAAATCGTGAATCCTGTCTCATGAATTTGCGTTTTAAACACGACGGAATACATCAGAAATACATCATAATTAACTTATGCCTTGTACTTCACCTTTGATTTGAAAAATCGTGTAAATGGTTATGGTTTTCGACACCGAAAAGAATAAAATTGCATTGCGTATTTTCTTGTCTCAGGAATGTTCCCACGCAAGCTATCGTCCTACACAGCATTAACTTGTCTTAAATCCTACATCAGGTTATCGCACAAAAGCTTATTATCTTACTGTTAAATTTTCTTTCGCGTCACTTAAGGTTTTACGCACCGGACCACCTATTTACAAACCTCCCAGAACGTAGCAATCGATTTGGAATCACGTTTGCCAGGCAATCGTTTGAACTTGACGATTACTGTTCAGTCAACCTTCAGTCCTTCAGACAACTGATTAAAAAGCCGTGTAAGAAAGTTAATAAAACTGACGCGTGTGAAAAGGTATTCATGTATTTGTACATAGGTAATCTTTACACACACACAGGAATTACATATGAAGATTTTAATATGTGTCTTGTGTGCCCAGATTGGTGGCGCCACTCAATTATGTACCACGTGTGACATGCAGTTAATAGCCTCGACACACAATTCGCTCGTTTTGCTTTCGCTAAATCGGCCGTCTATTTTAAAAACGCAACACTTTAGCAACACTTCTCCTCTTGTCTCACTCAAGAGTTTGCCTTTATTTTAATAAGATTACACACCACAAGAAGAAAATTTCTTTATTTGAACAAGACATGCTGATTGAAAACAAAGAATTTTTTTAAGTCCCGGGTGTTGTGGATTATTTCCTTTCGAGTCATTAACCACACAAGAAAGCATATCATTCACGCAATTTGATTGGCCCGCTTCCGGTTCTTATCACGGGAAGGAAACAAGAGCAAGTTCGCTTTTTGGGTTAGTCAGAAAATTTCACTTGGACTTTTTCTCCAGCGGAATTCTCGATTTTGGCCGCTTCCCTTTTCGCGTTTTCTATTTTAATATTCCCAATCTGAAAGAAAAAGAAATCCCATTCATTTCGCAATATCTAACTGTAAACAAACAGAACCACGATGAAGACAGTATTGCTCAGTAGCTTTGGTCTCACTTAAGTATGTCATCAACAGGCTCAAAGACCTCAAAGTTAGAACTACCTTGCACAGCATAATAAACTATTCCACAGGAAAGTACTACTCGGTAGCGTTCCTTTAAATGGTCAGTCACGTTTTTTGGATTTCATTCACAGATTTAACACTGAGTTTAAACCAAGTGACACCCCACGCGTAATTTAAAGTTTGACTCGGAACTATGATGACGCTAGAAGGGATTTATGTATTTGCTTAGTTTTGCGTTTATGGCCCGCGGCTATTAAATGGCGAGGAGGCTCCCTTTTATAAATCGAATTTTTGGCATTTAAGTATTAACCGATTTTTGTAAGTTTTGGTAGGACGATAAAAGAGTCTTCAAATTAAACAGGACTTTAAATTTTAGTGCATATAAGATAAGCGATTAAAAGTTACAAGCGTTTTTAGAAAACCCCGTTTTTTAAGAAAACGCGAATATTTTCATGAAACGATGACAGATTTTTTTCTAATTAAGCTCAATAAGTTCCAAGACTTCAAGCTTTACTGTGAGCAATCAGTTTTCCACAAAATCGGCTGGACAGAAATTACTGCACAGTCGAATGCTGAATTTAAGCTTCCAAATGTTATGCTTGCGTATTTGACTCAGCTGTTGCAAGAACGCTAAAGTAAGGCTACAATCGCACCCTATTACTTGAAAGCTTGATGCAACAGAAAACTTTGCTGAATAACCGGAAAAGATCGGAAGCTCCCAGCAAAAACTATAAGCAAAGAAAGAACAAGGTGTTTATAGTGCATAATTTATGAATTTCAAGAAATTCAAGTTTGTTCGACTCGTAAAAAAAACTACCGATTTGTTTTCTGGTATTTTTAAGTGTGATAACATTCAGTATATGTACAAACGGCCTTACCTAGTCGTATGTGTAGAGTCTCGACGAAACTCGGCGAATTTGGGTCGTCAAGTTTGCTACTTCACGTCTTCCATTTTCTAAATGCTTTGAAAACCCCTCGTGTTCCGTAAATTATTATTTAAAATTGCCGCATTCTGGGATTATATTTGCCACTTGGGAATCACCGATCATCGTTAATACAATAGGCCATTTGCACGATTGTAGTCAAATGGCGTCAGTTTTGGTAGGGCGATAAAGAAGTCTTCAAATTATACAGGACTTTAAATTTTAGTGCATATAAGATAAGCAATTAAAAGTTACAAGCGTTTTTAGAAAACCCCGTATTTTAAGAAAACGCGAATATTTTCATAAAACGACGACAGATTTTTTTCTAATTAAGCTCAATCAGTTCCAAGACTTCAAGCTTTACTGTGAGCAATTTTCCACAAAATCGGCTGGACAGAAATTACTGCACAGTCGAATGCTGAATTTAAGCTTCCAAATGTTATGCTTGCGTATTTGCCTCAGCTATTGCAAGAACGCTAAAATAAGGCTACAATCGCACCCTATTACTTGAAAGCTTGATGCAACAGAAAACTTTGCTGAATAACCGGAAAAGATGGGAAGCTCCCAGCAAAAACTATAAGCAAAGAAGGAACAAGGTGTTTATAGTGCATAATTTATGAATTTCAAGAAATTCAAGTTTGTTCGACTGTGAAAAAAACTACCGATTTGTTTTCTGGTATTTTTAAGTATGATAACATTCAGTATATGTACAAACGGCCTTACCTAGTCGTATGTGTAGAGTCTCGACGAAACTCGGCGAATTTGGGTCGTCAAGTTTGCTACTTCACGTCTTCCATTTTCTAAATGCTTTGAATAGCCCTCGTGTTTCGTAAATTATTTCTTAAAATTGCCGCATTCTGGGATTATTTGCCACTTGGGAATCACCGATCGTTAATACAATAGGCCATTTGCACGATTGTGGTCAAATGGCGTCATTTGACTACAATCGTGCAAATGGCCTATTGAATGAATTTCTTGAAATTCATAAATTACGCACTATAAACATCTTGTTCTTTCTTTGCTTATAGTTTTTGCTGGGAGCTTCGATCTTTTCCGGTTATTCAGCAAAGTTTGGGTTGTATCAAGCTTTCAAGTAATAGGGTGCGATTGTAGCCTTATTTTAGCGTTCTTGCAACAGCTGAGGCAAATACGCAGGCATAACATTTGGAAGCTTAAATTCAGCATTCGACTGTGCAGTAATTTCTGTCCAGCCGATTTTGTGGAAAATTGCTCACAGTAAAGCTTGAAGTCTTGGAACTTATTGAGCTTAATTAGAAAAAAATCTGTCGTCGTTTTGTGAAGATATTCGCGTTTTCTTAAAAAAACGGGGTTTTCTAAAAACGCTTCTAACTTTTAATCGCTTATCTTATATGCACTAAAATTTAAAGTCCTGTATAATTTCAAGACTCCTTTATCGCCCTACCAAAACTTACAAAAATCGGTTAACGCTTACATGCCGAAAATTCGATTTATAAAAGGGAGAGTCCGCGCCATTAAATAGCCGCGGCCACCTTAAATATTGTGCAACGTGCTCTGAACAATAGAAGCAAATATGTTTTTCGACCCGCAATCACACGTAAATTGGCGGGCTCACGCGCCGGATTTTTCCCGCGCTTACGCCGACTGCATGCTTTCGCCTTAAATTTGATCGATGAAAAACTGGTGATAACTTTGGTTCGAGGTTTTTGGCTTTCGTTTGAAAACCTCTCTATAGTAATGCGTTATTTTTATATTTGCACGCCTCTAATCATATATGAAGTCTGTCGCGCGTGTACGTGCTTCGGAAAGAGAGAACGAGAAGGAACTGTTAAGCTTAATTCAAACAAGTCGACATAAAATGGAAATTGCATGAAGAGCTTACGGAACAAAAAGCAGCAGAGACACACTAAATATTCAAGTCTTTTATCGTCCTGAGTCAACAAGCAACACACGCGTTTTTGCATGTCAGTCAAACTTTGAGTCACGTGACGCGGTTCTTACGTTCGAGTTTCACAAGTATAGCCGAACCTCTATGTACGAGCACCTCTCGCAAGCGACCACTTTAAACGCTGGTGAATTTAAAAATTGTATATTTTTTCTAACCTCTAGAATGCGACCACTCGCTTATATTTCAAGTCAATGCAGACGCAAATTGAATGTGTTACAGAACAACTCCATTAAAAGGAAATTTTTTACCCCTTGCATCAAAACGTCTATACGTGTATGGTATGAAAACCTTGGCCGTTTGCATTTTGAGTGGTCATCGCTTACGGAGGTTCGACTGTAGGACTATTCAGATGAAAGCTATTGCCAAGGATTGGCAGTACTTTTCTGTGTGCAGTTTATTTTGCTGCAATAAGATAAGGTGGTTCTAGTGCGACCATTCAAATGAAAGCCAAAGAGCTGTACTTTCCTGCGGTGCTGTTTATAATGCTGTACAATGTGGTTCTAACTTTTGAGTCTGTGGATGAAATCTTAAATTGTGACCATTTAAATAAAAGCTACCGAGCAGTACTTTTCTGTGGTACTGTTTGTTATGCTGTTCAAGGTGGTTCTATATAGAATAAAACCCTAAAGTGTGACGTTCAGTGAAAGCTCCAACTTCCTTTACCCCCTGAGCGCTGTTAGTAACAAACGTGCCATTTTAAAACGGAAACAGGAGGGATCTTGCTTATGCGAGTCAGCTCCGACCCACCATGAAGCTGGGTAGGGATGATACGGCTCGCGTCACATCGAGCAACTTCTGCTTGCGGACTAAAAATAACTCTGTTTTTCAGTTGAACGGAACAAAATATTTTGTTCCCAAGTTGAAAACAAAAAACGTAAACAATCTTTTCGATTTGATTAAAAGTTCTCTCAAGCGAGACACCATGCAGTGAGTCTGTTTTGTAATGAAATCGGAAAGTAGTAAAATCGAGTCAGTACTGAGCGCGCGGTGTTGCTCGAATAACCTCACAAGGCAAATTTTAGTATACTTTGCGGTTCCTCTGTAGTTGTCATGAAATGGGAAAAAAAGGTCGCAGATAACTGCTTGGAGAGAACATAGCACGTAATTAAGCTTGCCGTGCAAATAAATATACTCTTTTACTCCCAAGAGTGCCAAACATCAAAATTCAAGAAAAATCCCACATTTCATTTTGTAAAATATTGAAAAACAAATGGTATCATTCAAAAGTACTACCGAAGAGGTTTTCATTGAATGGTCACACCATGAGATTTCGTCTACGGACTCAAAAGTTAGAACTACACTGCATATGTACACGGCGACTCTGGGAGTGAATGGGTTAAATATATTTTGATTACTTGATAAGAAAACACAGTCTTGTGTGAAAAGATAACTCGTGGAACTTTGTTCGCGGAACTACAATAACAAAAATATAACATCGTAACAAATGTCCCCACTTGTGTTGTTTTACTTGTCTGTTTCTAATCAAAGAAAATATTCAAAAAATTGACTTTGACGAGTTATAACAACAGCATACAGATGCTTAGGTCAACGGGTATATAATAGAAACGTGACTCATCAAAAATCCTCCTAATTTTTCATGCAGCTGAAATTTCATCGCGAAATGACGTTTACACGGTGTCATCTTTGAGCTAAAAGAAGCTTTCATGTTAAAAAGACATACGTACTGCTTGTAAGAGATGTAATAAACATCGACAGACTGAAATAACCAAAAACACTGAAAAAAACATGCAAAACGCTTGACAACTGTGATTACGTAAATTGCTACGTCTCGCCGTCTCAACGTTGTTTTAGCTGGCTCGTGCCTCTCGCTAATTTGATTAAAGATTGTAACTATTTATGTAATCACATAGTCTGATTTCGCAATCACAACATAATCTTCAATTGGTTGCACGTACTAAAGTAAGCATGCAATAATGAAGATAAGATGTTTATTCGACAAACTTTATTGTGTTTACAAAGCGACCTAAACTCAAGAGAACTTTAAACTAAGGCTTTATGGCACGCGATTTTATAAGAAAAGAAAAATCGTTTTCCAGCAACGCGTTTCAAGCGCGTGTTTAGTTAGATCCCAGATAGGCAGTAAGATGGGATTTTGCCTTGCCTCTCTCGAATTCCTTGTACTGACTCCATACCCATTCACAGCGTCAGTAAAAAGAGGTCGAGACTGCACACAACTTTAATAAACTACAAAACCGTACATACCTTGCCTTTCCTCGTTTGTAGATTAAAGGAGAGCCCTGAGTTGGTGTGAAGCTATCTCCGTGAGGCAGATCGGCCGAAATCACAGCATCTCTCCTCGAACGACCTAATCTGATTCCATTTGTTCTGTTCAAGGAAGCTAAGGGCTCCGAGCCACGTCTTCGATCCAACACGCGCGACATGTTGGGCGACAATGGACTGACGACGCTGCCTGGAGTAGGAGGTTTTACCGAGGGCTTGAACACGAGTCTTCGAGAGCTTTGTGGAGAGCCAGGTGCGCTTTTTGTGACGGGCAGATCGTCGTCCGGTGACGGACTCAATCGCTGCTTTGGGACAGGGGAATTCGGCGTGCTATTCGTCCGAACGACAGCCTGTTTCAGTCTCTTTAGTTGTATGCTGGGCGCAGATGAACTAAGAGCGTTACCACCATTTTGAACAACGAGATTTTGACTTTCTAACGGGGGAAGATAATTGTCGTTTGCACCGACTTCCTCGTCCTTCTCTTGGTGGACGCTTATCTGAAGGCAGTGCACCGTTCGCGCGCTCTTTGGCCTGCGTGGATCAACTTTCACAAATCGCCGCCGAAGAAGATGTTGATTCGGCGATAAGTTGAGAGTATGAGGCCTGCTGAGCCTAGGAGAAAGGCTTGGCGATTCATCAGAGCTGTCTGAAGAGCAAGGGCTAGCTGTCCGCGTTTGGTTAAGGTTATGGCTGTTATCAGATAAGCGATCTTGTTGAATCACGCCAACTTCGGATTTTCGCGGATTTGGGGGCGGATCCTGCTGGGCCATTTTAGAGTCTACAGCAAAACTCAATCCTTCGTCACACTCGGTGATCACAAGTTCTCCCTCCTCTAAACTAGGTTTTTTCATCTTTGAATTATTGTTTTCGCAATCTCTCTGTGTTTCTTCCGGGTTAGTGTTCTCGTGTTGAGGTTTCCTCTCCTCCGAAGAGTCATCTGACTCAATAGACTCGCAGTCCTCGCTTACGTCGATTCCAGATTCGGCAGAGCACCTCTCCTCGCGTTCACCCTTTTCATGATACATATATTTATAAAGCAATCTCTCCATATCTTGATGATTTAATCTCCGTGCAATATCTATAGGAGTCTCTCTATTGGTGTCAAGCTTTGTTAATATCTCTTTTGATGGCTTGATCAAATGTTTGGCCACGAACTCGACGCAGTTTACGTTTCCACTTGCTGCAGCAGCGTGAAAAAGGTTCCTTCCTGACTCGGTGGCCGCATGCTGATCGAGTTGAATGTCTAGTGCTTTTAGTCTCTCGAGAAGTTTTTCATGACCACGGCAGCAAGCGATAAAAAAACCGACGAATAGCCTTTCTTCCTTGCTGATTTGCTGCATTGGAAGTTTAGCCCTTCTACAAACGTTCTCGATTTCATTGTTCAAGGAAACGCAAATAAACTTGTTCCACCACACGGGCACTTGAACAACAATAACATCATCAATGGTTTGAACAGTGTCTTTGAGTAGTGACCAGTCGTTAAGCTCTGTACTCGGATTCTCCAAGACACTGACTTTCTGCAGGTTAGAAGGAATCCCAAACTGCAACTCGCAGCCAACCTTCAAATCGCGAACGGTCGCATTTTTATTCCCAACGAAAATCTTTCCTGTCGATCCATTGGGCAACTCGATTTCAACCGCTTGTTTACCATAATTATTGTCTGATGGTTGCGCGCATAGATGGCCATGGTTCGTCATCTCGCTGCGATAGAAATTTCCTTCCACAGCAGCTATTACAGAAACAATATTGCACAAGTGACTCAACTACTGTGTGATTACACTGGGTCAGAGTATCACGTACGGACAGGTATTTTGTAAGATAAACCACCTCCGTATACACTCACTGTTTGTACCCTCTGAAAAACCCGTTGACAATTCGCTCACCTTTGTAGTGCGCCGCGAGTCACGTAACCGCTGAGTGTGACGCGGTTGATGATTTTTCCGTTTATCATTTCCGGTGGTTGACCAATTAACGTCAGGCCACAGTCTGCCATAAATTGCTCTACAATGAACTAGAAATCTATTCCTTTATTCATCCATCAGTGATCTCTACCCACTTCCGAATCACCCCGATCCCCGGTCTGTTTGAGTTAGAGTTATCTTTTCACAAGCCGTCAAAGTTTTAGTTGAAAACAAACGTTCTCCGAAACGGTTCCATATTGAAAGAGCGTCGGGATGTGATTAAAATTGATCTCTTAGAGATTACGGTCTACTAACGACGTCAGATATACTTTTTTTGTTTTCCTTTTGTTTTTATTGGAAACCCAGCAGTGATCAGATATCAAAATATAAAAGATTAGCAGTCACGAAAAAATAACTCGAGGTCAGATAAACTTGTTGTTTTTCTGACAGTCGATATTTTAAATTTCCTAAGTAAAACAATTTGATGAACCCATGATCTTGTTCGCGATGCCTCGCGCTTTTAATTAATTTCTGTTCGAGCCGGCTTGACATTTCGTGACATTTATTGAATAGTTTCTGACCATTCTGATAAATATAAAGATATTGCCGTACTCGAGAAAACGTTTACGTAGTTTGAAAATTTTGGCAATGACTGATGACGAAAGCTTTTCTTTTCATTTTTGCAAAGGGTAATTAATAAAGCAGCTTTAAAATGTGGTGCTTTTAAACTGGGTCTTAAGTGATTATACAATTATCTTTCTAGCTTAATATAAATGATTTAACCTACAAGTCTGTCACGAATCAGTGCATCTAGTGTTTGATTGAAATCTGACGTTATCGGCCCTTTGTGTTCTTTTTCCTTTATATTGGCTTGGAATTCATAGCCTGTCAAGCTACGGTATGGAGTTAATGCATTCATGATTTTTTTTCACCAATTATGACGTCAGTACACTTAAACACACATAACCGAGGCACATAGTACCAATGTTATATCACCCTGTATCAGATTTTGGGTGGCAGGAGGTGGCAAGGTTATTTTACTAACCGCAAAGTACCTAGCTAATCCTTCTCTAATGAATAACATCCTTTTTGAGCCTACTTTACGGACTAGACTGAAACTCGTACGTGATCAATGAAAAACGAATTCAAATAAAGCTTACGTATTAACCTCAATATAACGACTTGCCACTTTCAGTTCTGCAACATGTCTCTATAGGATTTCTTTTATAACATATTTTCACGTTCAGTAGACATTTACTAGAGTTCTACTCGAGATTTGTGAACATTTGTTCGAGCTAGCAAACATTCTCTGGGGCGCAACGAACATTGAAAATTCTGGCCTTCCTAACAAGTGTTTCAGATGCTAGTTCTTTGTTGTTTGTTTATTCCTCCAGTTCGTTTGTCAGCCCTTCGTATTCTCAAAAGAAGTAATTAAGACTGTCCATGGCATTTTTTTCTCTGTTTTTTTTGTCGGCAATCAGCAATATCCAGTAGAGTGTACGGCAATATCTCTCGGGTTAACCCGTTGATCTATCGGGTTAACCCGTTGACTCCCAGAGTCCGAATAATGGAGACATGTAGTGTAGTTCTACCTGTTGGGTCTGTGGACGAAATCCTGTGGTGTGACCATCCAAATGAAACCCCTTCGGCAGTACTTTTGCATGGTACCATTTGTTTAAACTTTTGAGTCTGTTGATGAAATCCTATGGTGTGACCATTCAAATGAAACCTCTTCAGCAGTACTTTTGCATGGCACTATTTGTTTTTCAATATTCAGTTACAAAATGAAATTTGGGATTTTTCTTGAATTTGATGTTTGGCACTCTTGGGAGTTAAACAACAACAACAAAAACGTTTATTCGTACTGTAAAGTTACAAAGATGTATACATGATATATAAATTAAAAATAGATACAGTAGCTGGTTACCCAAAATAACTAAAAAGCTAAGGTTAACTAAGTTACGGCCGAGTAATAATGATGCTGAAAAAATCTATAATGGCAAGTCAGGATGGAACACAAGGTGACAGTATCAAGTCTAAACAGCTATATTCTCCACGCTCCAGGCCTGTATACTCTTCATTTCAACTTCACATTCAGGTTAAAACAGGCGTCGAGGTAACTTTTAATTCACTTTTTCCAGCCCCTTCACCGGACAAATTATTACTGCAAATATGCAAAAAAGCCAGAAACTCTAATACTGACTTAAATTGCCAGAAGGGCAGGGCTCCCTGTTTTCTGTAATCCGACAATTCCGGTTGGAGAACTCAACTAATGTGACGGAAACTGAAGAAAATATTGGCCACCCTTTCTTGTTGGCAAATTCTTTTCAATTTCTGAATATACCGAAAGGACATTAAAACATATATAACTGAAAAAAAAAAATTGCGGTCCATCAGATTGAAAACAACTTTTTCGGCCCTGTAGGGCAGACCGTGCATATGTATCAGACAGCGAGCCGCATGTGTTATTTTGGGACAGTTCCAATACTTTTGCTTACCTGAAAACAGTTGTTAAATTGTTTTTATTTGCGCCTCTAATTGGCTATCTTATTACTCCGTGATAACGTTGGTTTTGGTTTTACTGGCGAATGATGTAAAACTTCACATGGAACGTTTTTGCGAAGGCAAAATGCCCATAAGAAAAGGTGAACGTTTTTCTCAACGGTGAAAAATAGGAACTCGTTCCTATTTACAGTGACTCTCGCTAGTCTTTATGGATTTTCTGGTTTTAGTATCCTAAACACCCTTTATCTTTACTATCTTTGCCGTCTTTATTTTTACATTTACGCTGTAGGCTAAAAACAATGCAACAAGTTGCCTAAGTGCCCATTTTTTCAACACTTTACTCGTTAAAAATTTACATTTGAAAATATGTGATTTCAGACAATCTTATAGCGACTTAAATTACTGGAAGTCTGGAAATGCTCTGATTAGCCGGTGGCCACAGTTACCGTAATTCGATATTTCCGATTGGAGAAACCAGAACTAATTTATAACGGAAAACACAAGGTCTATCTTTCTTTTGTCGACGTGGACCGTAAGTCTCTTTCCTTCCCCTGAATTACAGTCACAATTCTGAAGAATGACTTGAATTGTTAATAACAAAAGCTGTTAATAAGAATGACTCAAATCTGTGTTAACGTTTTGCATCGGCTGCTAGTAAGTGACATAGTCGATGAAATAAATAGGGCTTGGTCAGCTTTTTTTGTCGATTTTTAATTTTGTCGATGTTATTTGATTAACCCATTGACTCCTGATTGTGGTCAATTCCAGACCTAAAAGAATTCCTTTCTGTAAAATTTGTTATAACAATGACAGAACCATATGAACTATACTGCTTGTAATACCTTTCATTTGAATGGTCGCACCTTAGAGTTTCATAAACAGACTCAAAATTAATGCTATAAGTTAGAACCAACTTGTACAGCATAATAAACAGCACCAAAAAAAAAAGTAGTGCTCAGTAGCTTTCATTTGAATGGTCACACTTTAGGATTTCATCCACAGACTCAAAAGTTAGAACCACCTTAGCTTGTACAGCATAGTAAACAGTACGACAGCAGAGTAATGCTCAGTTGCTTTCATTTGAATGGTCACACTTTCAGGAATTTTATCCAAAAACTTAAAAGTTAGAACGATGTACTTGACTCGACCCTAGGAGCTATTAAAGGGTTTTAAATTAAAGTTCTCAGTTTAAGAATGTAAACTGAATACTTTAATTCAGTTTATGAATTAAAGAGCTCGTAACTATTAGCTAGATAACAAATAAAGCGGATCAGTTCTGGGAATTGATACAAAAACCAAAAACTGATCTTAACTTCCGATCCAACTGCAATCAATTTGAGCTTTTCACAATCCTTTTTAACCTTGTGCAATTCCAGAGCCCTTTTAAACGGTTTATTTCATTGTTGTTCTGTCTTAGGAGTAAACCATTAAGCTTTAAAGGGGTCATATCACCAGCACATTTTAGTATCATTTTGAAAAGCCAAAAGAACCCCTTCCCCGGGGGGTGGAGGGTACTCCCTATAATGGGCTATACGGGGATGCTCCGCCCGAAAGGGGTACCTTTTTTAGACTGGAGGTATATGAAAGGGTAGGGATTTCACAAGTTGAAGTATAGAAAAGAGGAGGAAAATCTGTCATTTAGCTTTCTTAGCCTTTGATGAAGCCGGTTAGTTTTGTCTAACCGAAATATCGGGTAAATATTATTAAAAGAAATCAAACGAATTTGCCGTCTGATCAGTAGTTATATTTATAGTGTACTGTAGCTTCATACAGGCATTAAAGTGCAAATGTTATTTGTTAAGATCCGAAAATACGTAGCAACGTTACAAAGCAAATATTAACTATACCTCGATATAACGAACATTTTGGTAGTTTTTCCGCAAATTTTTATAACGAGGTTTTCGATATAACGAACCATCGATATAACGAACCAATTTCCCCAGTCCCTTGGCACTTGGTAGTTTTGTTAGCAATTACTATATCAGTGCACTAAGCAGATCGGGCAAGGATCGGGCCAGATCGGGCCAGGATAGAAATGGATTGCAACTTGAAAAATTTAGGCTTAAAGAATTTCAAGTGTTTTTGATAAATCGGTAAAAAAGGGTTGTGGTTCGTTTTCCTTTTAGGAATTCACTTTACATCTTCATATCTTCTATTTTTAGGTTCAAAGAAAATTCTGTAAAAATTTAAAGCTGTTCACCGGCCGGCCGATGGCGTTCGCGCGAACGCCCCTAGTGGCCGGGAGCGATGAGAGGGGGCTGTATTCGCAGGCTACTGTGACCAAAAATCAGCCCAATCCTATGTGATGTGACATAGCCGCTTCAAAGTATCAACAGCGCACAAAACTAAACAAATGAATGAATAAATACAGGAAAGTTCGTAGGATCATTCTTTGCTATAATAAGCAAATTACATAGTCCTTTTCGTTGAAGCTTACATAAAACTCAACATGTGACTTATCGTGCTAGCGTACTTCTCATATACAGTAATCACAATATGATTTTCTGTCCTGTCTTCATGACTAACTTGTATGTGGCATATAATTGTCTAAAAAAGGGTATAAAAAGGTGACTTGCCATTTGTCCCTTTTAACTCCGAAAAAAAATTGTTTGAAAAAATGCAAACCGAAAGAAACGAGAGGAAGAGGCGCGGATCGCATGTTTACGCTTGGATCAAGAGGCCGCTGTTGCACTAGCCAAAGCGAACGCAATAGACGAAGAAAAAGTTGTAAATATAATCCGGGATTGAACTGCGGGAACTTTAAAATTCCCTTTTTTCTCTAATCCATTAATTCCAATTGGGAAAGAACTGATGTGGCGAAAAACACAAATGGACCAACCTTCTTTATCATAAATCCTGTACTTTAGTTTTCCTGTATTAAGATCTGTTTGAGAGGAATTGTCTTTTCAAGTTACTGAATTATCCAAATCAGCTTTGTTTGCTTCAAATTTCATTGATCTAGTGCCGATTTTTTTTCGTAAGGAGGTGCTTAATCGAGGGAGGGTCCCAAATCAAGGAAATGCGGATATTGATGAAAACATATTAACGACAGAAATCTAAACCAACTGATATGATTATATATAATTAATTATAATTAAAATCTGATCTGCTGTAACGGAAAACGCAAGACATTCCAACTTTCTCTATCCTTTGGAGGACTGTAATTCATTGTATAAACGTTCCAAAAAGTCTTTTTTTAAACAAAACTGCCATGCGAGGTTATAATTATGTATATTTTTGTGTACTTCAATTTGTTTTCGATCGGTTACTGACAAAGGACGCGAGAGATGATTAATTGGCACTAAATATATAAATGAAGTGAGATCAAGTGGAACAAGTCTTTGTTTGTGATTCACTCAGTTCACTCCCCAAGCAGCAACGTTTCTTTGTTCATTTGTATGTCATTGTTTTGCACAGTATGAAGCACATGGGAACTTGATGATCGAGTCACGTAACCTTTCTTTCCTGTTCCTATGTCTGTTGCTTTCTCAGTCTGCGCCCGTATGGTTCGCACATTTTCTAGTCTGAAGTGTCAGCTGTTTTCTTGCCCTACCCCCTGGGGTAGGGCAAGAAAACAGCTGACACTTCAACCTACACATTTTCAAACATGTTTTTGATATTATACCCGATACTTATTTACCTCCCAGGTGATAATTTTAACAAAATTAATATTGCGCTAGGACTTGATACGCTGCATGACTTTGCTACTGGAACTAAATATCGAAAACGGACGTGCTTTGTGACACGACCCTTAAAAATTCTTTTAACGTTAATTTGTTTCTCTTTTATTGCCGTTTAGCTTTCAAGTTTCATGTACGTACTAGTTTGAACTAGTCGTTTTCACTTCCCAATTGTCGAGTGGAAAACCCACTTGTTGAAAGCCTCCTCTGGGACATTCAGTCACACACCGCTAAGGCGAATAGTCGTCTCGATGAAATTTCACTGAATATAAAAAATAAAAAAACATTGTCTCCTTTCTTCATCCATCTGAGCTTTCAATCTTACAACTAACAATTGGCGAAAAAATTGTTATTGAAAATATGTTTTTGCTCGATGTCCAAATTTAGAAACAAGGGTTGGCAATAGAACCAGACACTGCCGGGGTTAATCATTGTTAATGAGATTTTTCTGTGGGATACCTCACTGGGTTTGTCCTTTTTCTCATTTGGTGGTCTCAAATTAGGTCAGGGGCACTCAAGGAGCCAATTTCAACAAAGGCTTTAGAAAATCATGTTTATGTTGTGTTGATGTAATGGCGTTTAAAGGAATATTTGTATCAGCTAACAATTTTCGATCTGTTCAGATTCCTTAATTGTTGTTTCTTTGTTTGTTGTATTTTTATGTACGGTTCCTGTTATTTTATGTTAGTTTATGTTTATACTCTTGGCTTGTGCCAAGTCAGTGATGATATGGAGTGCCGAGAATTCCAGACAACACCTTTTCACTTTGGATTTTTGGCCAATCGTTAATTCTTGACCCTTTGCATAAGTATCTATTATCACCGATGTCCGTGAATATGTAGCGAGGATATTGATATCTCCCCAGTTAGGACGTATTTCATTTGTTAGCTTACTTCGTTCAACGAAACAAGCATTTCTGTAGATTTTTTGCCTCGGCGGTAAACACACGGTGACGTCACAAAATTGTTACCCGCAAGGATTTATGGATCTTAATCATAAAACTGTTCAAAGCACGAATTGATAGTTACCACAAAAGAAATAGCTGATTTGTGAAAAATAAAAATTGGAAAAGCGTTCGTCTGCTTGAGTATGGTTGGATTTTAAAACTGAACTGAGTTGATTTGCCTGTAATCCGGTAAGTGTTCGTTTATTTTTTTACAGTATTTGTGGTGTAGTTGAGTCAGTGATCTTGTTCAAGCGGTGTCAGAATTTGTTGGTAGCGTCTTTCCAGCTTTATAAGTAGAGGAATACTATAAATATATTTTGGTGCTCTGTACAACACGCCTTAGCGCGCAGAGAAACGACGATGATATATAACAATACATGCATTACTTCATTTAGCTTCAAATGTTATAAAATGAGGTGCATATAACTTAAAATGTACCTTTGTGTTCTCAAGTTGATCTCTTTAAAAATTGTGTTAATCGTCCGTCTATTTTGGAAGTTGTTGTATTTTACCAATCCTCATGAACCTTTTACTAACGAGTTTAAAATACAGCGGATAAAACTGAAAGCCGCAATGAAAACATAGCCGGTACAAAAGTGGTGGAGAATACACTCAAATCACACAACCAACATTTGATTAATAAAAAGCATCTTGAATTCGAAAAAAACTCAGTTTTACAGGCACAAGCGAAGGAAAATAGAAAGCTAGGTAGTTTAGAGGTTATTCTTTCATTTCAAGTATTTTTACCTTTCTTTTTCGCAGATCAAGCAACCATGGAATATTTCCGGGTGCTTTTGTTTTTGGAGCTGGTTATCGTTGTAAAGGTTAGTGAAACCAAGATAATTTTTGCATGTCTATATCGTATACATTATAGACTACAGGTTGGTACTGGTGTATAACTAAGAACATTGAGTTTTAGGATCAAAATGTGGAGTATAAACTTCGCTGAAAATACTGTCAAGCTGGTTTTCTCTACTTGAAGTGCTCGCGCTTCTTTTAGAACCTGTTCTATTTGACCTACGCCGCTTAATTATAGATTCATGTTCGAAAACAGGATAATAATAAATTATGAGCGGATGCCGTTTGACATTTGAAAAACTTTAAACGGAATTTAATGGTTCAGTTCGAGTGGCTCGAAAAGATTTTTATTACGAAATAGTAAATGAAAATGTGTCCGCTTCATCGGCTTTTGTTTTCACCAGCATTCGTTTTTATTTCGCTATTTGTGAATACCTAACCTGTTCCGACCTGTGTATGTACCTGTCGATCTATCATCGCGCGCGGCTGCTACGAGCGTAACGCGCGGAAAATAGACTCTCGTGGGATACTCGCAAAAATGAAATAACCGAAGGCCAAGTGTGTCATTCATTGCCATCAGTAATATTCATAAGCCCTAACCCTAAAGATTTGGGTAAAGCTTTATTTAGGTATGAACAACCAGGCCCTAAGTTTTCCATCTGATAGCTTCTATAGACCCTTTTAATAAATACCAGAATGCATCACATTCCGCTATCGACGTCAAATGTATTCTTTTGAATTGCAAGAGAATTCAAAAGAATATGTTTGACGTCATTAGCGGAAAATGATGCATCGTGGTATTTATTAAAAGTGTCTATAGCTCTTCATTTCTTAGCTCCCCTTTCTTAAAAATGAGCGTGTATTAACCATAACAACAACAGGAGACCTTACAAATGTATACTTCTGTTTTTAGCTTGTTCATATTCCAAGAGAACAATGGCCCAGACTTGGCGATGCAGTGACCCAAGATATTCTAGACTCTGTACAAGCACTTGATCTTCTTAACGAGGAACTTCACTTGGGATTTTTCATCAAGGGTGTGGCGGGGCCTCCGGGAGCCATGGGACCAAAAGGTCCGATGGGAAGTTCCGGGCTCACGGGTTCTCCTGGTTTGCCAGGTTGGCAAGGATCGCCTGGAAAACTCGGACAGGCAGGACCTACGGGGCCACCTGGTCCCCCGGGTCCTCCCGGACCCCCAGGGATGAAAGGTGGCAATGGGCTAGGAGGCCTGCCAGGGCAAGTTGGATTACCAGGATACCCGGGAAATCCCACCTGGCAGATTACAACGCATATTTTCACCACACCTTACTATACTGTACAAACGGTAGGTTTAAACAACTCGTACAAGTATCCGCTGATAAAAAGAAAACTTGTTTTGGATAAAATCTTGCCGTATGATAAGTCCCCATCCAATGATGAGCACACACAAAGGCAAAGATCAAAGCTTTTTCCGGTTCTCCTTGCCTTGTAGTTAACTTTTCTTAACCTAATTTCTGCGCCTTACTTTTTAAGCCTGTGAAACATGGTAAGGAATACAGCGAAAAGCGACAAAACCGACGGTTAACATTTCCTAACTTTTGCATTGACACTCAACAGTAAAATCTTACGTTTTTGGAAACGGATTTAACTTGCGTCCAGGAGGATTCTACACTGATTTGCATATACTGTTGTACTGTCGTACCCAGTCTCCTTGTGCCTCTTTACTAACCGATATTCTTTTATTACAAAACGCGTCACCCGTCAGAACGATCAACATTTTTTCTGGCCGGGCAAGGAGCATATTTGTTACATCGAGTTTGCATTTTCCTGAATCATTAACAATGGTAAAACACCCCATTTCTATTCATGCCAAGAATATTCTAAGAAAAGACCACCTCTTAGTAACTTTGGTGTGCAAAAATTTCCCTTAAATAGAAAAGAGCGCCTTGCATGATGGGGTTTCGCGGCCTATTCGCACCTCTTCCCTTCCATCCATCTTATTTTGTTTTACATGGAGTAAGTTTATATCCAGTAAAGTTGTATAAAAAGCCTTCACTAAAATAGCACAATAGGTAGACCTTTTTTACTCTAATCGCGCAATCTTTTATCTCCAAGAGAATATTACTAAATAGTTTTAATTTAAGACTTATTTGTATCTACTTCCTTTGTACAGAACGTGACAGTGATCTGCGCCGGTAAACGGGCGTTACTACAATGCAATCCTGGCAAACGAGTCAAAGTAACGCAAGCTCGCTGGGGAGATGACAACTCCGTGGCGTGCGGAAACTCCGCATATCCTGGTGCGGTCACTTTACCGCTGACCACTAATACAGACTCAAGTCATGTGACAGACCAAATAAAGAAGCGCTGCTCAAAGCAGCAAAACTGTGAAGTGGAGGCAAGCGATTCTTTCTTTGCCGAAGGTGCTGCTAGTATTCCAAGTTCGGCGAAATACCTAAGACTGTGGCACGAGTGCATTCCAGATGTCTCTAGGGTGATTCTGTCATCACGGAGGGCAAAAAGAGATATCAGAATGCGAAAGGGAGCATTCTCCTTTTCTAAACCGAGTGGCATTGGAGCTGAACTTCTGAAGTCGTACGGGGAGGGCTTGGGAACTAGTGGTTCCGTCAATTCAAGCAGCAGAGGCGTGGAACAGAGTTTTTTGGGGGGCAAAAGCAACGAGCAAATTATATCCAATAGAAATAAATCAATAACAGGAAAAGAGAAAAGGAGTGAAGGAAGCCATGAGAGTGCGAATTTGGGCAGGATGTTAGATGGACTGTCAGCACCGTCTTCTCTTAATAAGTGAATGACATTACAGCCTTTTTTTGCTTGACGTATTAGGATACTTTAAACATAACGAAAGAAGGCCTAGTTTATTATTTTGTTTTATTTGACTGAGCTATTAAGTCACTCAATACACCCCATTATCTGTGCTATCGACTCAAATTGACCTGAAAATTCCGAAATATTGAAAGAGGCCTACTCTGGCAACTCTTTCTTTCCACCTGAAACTATTTTCAAACTGTTTTCGAAAATATCAATTGACAGTCATAGCAATACCTTTAAATTTACTTACTTCACAAAAACTGTCGAACGCCCTACCATCAGACAGACCCGAGCAGCTGACAGTTGAAGTCTTATAAGCCGCCTCATCAAGGTGCCTAAACAGTGACCACTGACTCATTTATACAAATATATGTAATTTTACTTTTAACTCGTGAATACGAGAAGTGTAATAAACGAGTTATAGCAGACGGGCACAAAAGTGCAAATTTTCACCCCTTCCTTCCTTTCTTCCTTTCCTCCTTCCTTCCTACCTACCTTCCTTCCTTCCTTCCCTCCTTCCTTTCTTTGTACCTACCTTCCTTCTTTTCTTCCTTGCTTCCTTGCTTCCTTGCTTCCTTCCTTCCTTCCTTCCTTCCTTCATTCCATCCTTCCTTCCTTCCTTCCTTCCTTCCTACCTACCTACCTACCTACCTACCTACCTACCTACCTACCTTCCTTCCTTCCTTCCTTCCTTCCTTCCTTCCTTCCTACCTACCTACCTACCTACCTACCTTCCTTCCTTCCTACCTACCTACCTACCTACCTTCCTTCCTTCCTTCCTACCTACCTACCTTCCTTCCTTCCTACCTACCTACCTACCTTCCTTCCTTCCTACCTACCTACCTTCCTTTCTTCCTTCCTTCCTTCCTACCTACCTACCTACCTTCCTTCCTTCCTACCTACCTACCTACCTTCCTTCCTTCCTTCCTTCCTACCTACCTACCTACCTACCTTCCTTCCTTCCTACCTACCTAAAATTTTAAATTTAGATAGTGGTGGCGTAGTTGCATCACAAACACTAACGGTTGAAAAAAATAAAACGTTTCTGTTTTCAGCACGCGACGGCGGTAAAAGCTAGTGTATGATCACTCGACCTCTGCCTTCTAAGGAAAGCGTCGGAAATGTTTCAGTTTCTACTAAAAGCGGAACCCGTAATAAGGTAAATGAGCCCCAAAAAAACACTTTCGTAAGCTATCACTGCAATATCTCTACGCTTGTCAGTGGTAAACTGCGCCATTTTCATTTGACAAGAACTTTTCAACTCAAAAGTAAAGGCAGTGTTCAATGGAGAAAATGGAGTCAGGATTGCAGGCGCAATAAGAATTTAAGACGTCATGAATGGGGACCGAAAGTCGATTGTTTTCCTCTTTGCATCTCCTGTCTTCATCGCACTATGCCACAGACGTTAAAAGAAAAGCTTCCTATTCGTTTGAAGTTGCAGAAGAGTTCCATAAAAAAAGTAGGAAAATTTGGTTTTATCAACAGAGTTGATAAGCGAAATTGGCCACCGTAAAGAATTTAAAAAAATTGACGTTTCGAACCCTAGCCCTTTGACAGCGTCGTGCCACAAAGTTGACGAAGGGCTAGCGATCAAAATGTCAGCTTTTCAATCTATTTAACTGGCCCACCTTTACCCAAAATGTCGTGCGCGCTGTGATCACTTTCTGTGCTGAATTTCGTGTAACACGAAATTCACGCTTGAATCAGATCACGCGTATGAACAATGGAGCATTTCGAAACAAAAACAAACGACCGCAACGTCTTTTGGGTGAAGGTGGGCCTTTAAGATGGCCAATTTACCTTATCGGACTCAGTTGATAAAAACAATTTTTCGTGTTTCACTCAGTCCCCCACCGTGTAGCACCACAGTTTCTTTAGAAACTAAGCCGTTATAAAAGCAACAGCTGACTTCCGGTTCCTGTTCTGGACGTCAGCGATCTCATTGCCAGTAAACCCCTAATGACGGCTGAAAAACTACTTTGGGATGAATGAGATTCATAAGAAAATTATTAAATAAATTTGTTCAAATGTTATCTGTTTGTTTTTTATGTGTTGTGGGTAAAAGACTTTAAAAAACTCTCAGCAATGCGATTCAAAAACAAATTAGGTTACACTTCCAATAGCCTGAGTCAGGAGCCTAAGCTCCTGCCTGTGTAAAGCCGACCGCTCCCTCCCCTCAGAAAAGCCCCTTCTCCGATTTTTCCTGAGGAGAGGGGGTGGCTGTACACAGGCTACATTTCCAAATCTTAAAAAAAAAAACATACACCCAAGTAAACAGTGAAGCAAAGGAATTACATAACATGGTAGTAATTTTGATAGTTTCATCAATTCTATTTTCATCAATTTTAATATTACACGAGAATTTAGTTTTATCGACTGAGTCGATAAGGTAAATTGACCACCGTAAAAAGATTCAAATAGCTGACGTTTCGAGCGCTAGCCCTTCGTCGGAGCGAATCAAGGAATTGTGGGTAGTGTGTGGTTTTATATAGTAAGCGGTGGAGCTACGCTATTGGTGGAAATTTGGTGACGTGAAAAACAAATGTAGATTAGTTGAATGAAAAGCGTTCGTTGATTCCGTGGGGTTTGAGAGTGCCGATTTGAAAGATGATTTTTTGTTCTAGGTTTTTACGGCTTTCTGTGTTACCCTGGTGTAGGGAAAGGCCGCAGATTGTCATGTGTTGTTTAGAATGGTTAGTAAGATTAAAATGGCGCGCGACTGGTTTGGATGCGTCTTTGTCATTTTTTTCAACGTCTCGGAGATGTTCACGAAAACGGTCGCCCAGTCTCCTCCCTGTTTCGCCAATGTATATCTTTTTGCAAAAAGTACATGTAATGCAGTAGATAACATTTACGGAGGTGCATGTAAAACGATCAGTGATTTTAATAGATCGTTTGGGTCCTGTTATTTTGTCCGCGTTGTGAATGAAAGGACAAGTGTTACATCGTGTGCGTGTGCATTTGAAAGTTCCCGGTACATCGTCAGATTTCAGTGCGCTCGTAACTAGAAAGTTGCCTATGTTTTTGTCACGTTTGAATGAAATTAGTGGGGGTTGTGAAAAAATTCTGCCAGTTTCGGGGTCGTTTTGGAGTAATTTGAAATTTTTTAAAATGATGCTTTTGACTGTGTTGTTGTGTGGGTGGAAAGTGAGGGTGAATGGAATTCTCTCGTTCTCTTCCTTCTGTGGCGTTTGTAGTGCTGACTGTCTGTCGATCTGTTGTGCACGTTGTTGGCCCGTATTAACAACAGAGTCAGGGTACCCACGTTTCTTGAAAAACTGGCACATTTCTTCTGATTTGTTGGAAAAATCAGAGTCATCACTACATAGACGTCGAAGTCTGAGAAATTGAGAATACGGAATGGCGTTTTTAACGTGCGATGGATGTGAGGATGAATGTAACAGATAACTGTGGGAATCTGTAGGTTTGTAGTGCACACTTGTGGATAAACTGTTACCGTTGATTGAAATATTAATGTCAAGAAAAGCGACTGAGGTTTCGGAAATTTCCCAGGTATATTTTAGAGCTGGATGAAAAGTATTGACAGAAGTTATGAATTGATTAAGTTCCTCTTTACTGGAAGAGGTAGCGCCAATGCAATCATCGATGTAACGGCCGTAGAGTTCGGGTTTGGTTCCGTGGTACTGATTAAAAAATTTGTCTTCGATGTGGCCTACAAAAAGGTTAGCGTAGCTTGGTCCCATTTTGGTGCCCATGGCGACTCCATTTACTTGTTTGTAGTAGTTTTGGGAAAATGAAAAACAGTTAAGTGTCAAAACTAATTCGGCTAAGCGGAGCAGTGTTTCTGAGCTTGGGTTTTGAATGGAGCGCTGGTCGAAAAAATATTTTAGTGCTTGAAGTCCTTCGTCATTGGGGATGACGGTATATAAAGAGGTAATGTCCATAGTGAAAATTAATTTGTTTTCGCTGGCAAAACTGAAATCCCGGAAAATTTCGAGTGCGTGATTGGTGTCCTTAATGTACGAGGGTAGTGATTTGACAATGGGGGCCATGATTTTGTCTAAATAGCTAGAAATTAGTTCGGTAGGATAGCTACAAGCGGAAACAATGGGTCGGCCCGGATTGTTTGGTTTATGAATTTTAGGTTTGAAATAAACGCGTGAGGTTCTAGGAGTAGTGATGATGAGATTGTTGGCGGTAACTGGTAATTGTTGTTTAGTAATGAGGTCTTGGATAGTTTCTTTGACAATTTTTTGGTTGGTAGAAGTGAGATCTTTATCAACTTTGGCATAGAAAGCGGTGTCAGAAAGTTGCCGAAAAGCCTCTTGTCGGTAAAGGTCGGTCCGCCAAACAACTACCGCCCCGCCTTTGTCGGCCGCTTTGATAACAATGTCGCGTCGTTTGCTAAGACTTTTGAGCGCTGCCCATTCTCCTGTTGAAAGGTTGGAAATTTTGGTGTGGCGGTTAAATTTAAGTTTTTGGACATCGTGACGACATTTTTTGACGAAAAAATCTAGAGAAGAAAACTGGCCCTCTGGGGGAGTCCATTTTGATTTGCGAACGTTGAGTGTTTCAAAAACATCTTTTTCCGAGGTGTTAGAATTGTCTTCTTTGTCGTGGAAAAAAGCTCTTAATTGCACGCGGCGAAGGAATTTTTCAACATCTTGTTTGACTGAAAATTCGTCGGTTTGTTTCGCTATAGGAACAAAGTTTAAACCTTTACTAAGAACGGACCTCTCTGGGTTAGAAAGCGGCAAATTTTCCGGAATGGTAATGACGCCATTGTGACTATCGAATGAATGGTCGCCGGATAATTGAGGACCTATTAACTGTTCAAGTTTTTGGGTCTTGATTTGGTTAAGGCTGTTGAACAGTTTAGCATTGAGTTCTTGAATTTTAGCGCGATGTCCAAAAACTTAAATTTAACCGCCACACCAAAATTTCCAACCTTTCAACAGGAGAATGGGCAGCGCTCAAAAGTCTTAGCAAACGACGCGACATTGTTATCAAAGCGGCCGACAAAGGCGGGGCGGTAGTTGTTTGGCGGACCGACCTTTACCGACAAGAGGCTTTTCGGCAACTTTCTGACACCGCTTTCTATGCCAAAGTTGATAAAGATCTCACTTCTACCAACCAAAAAATTGTCAAAGAAACTATCCAAGACCTCATTACTAAACAACAATTACCAGTTACCGCCAACAATCTCATCATCACTACTCCTAGAACCTCACGCGTTTATTTCAAACCTAAAATTCATAAACCAAACAATCCGGGCCGACCCATTGTTTCCGCTTGTAGCTGTCCTACCGAACTAATTTCTAGCTATTTAGACAAAATCATGGCCCCCATTGTCAAATCACTACCCTCGTACATTAAGGACACCAATCACGCACTCGAAATTTTCCGGGATTTCAGTTTTGCCAGCGAAAACAAATTAATTTTCACTATGGACATTACCTCTTTATATACCGTCATCCCCAATGACGAAGGACTTCAAGCACTAAAATATTTTTTCGACCAGCGCTCCATTCAAAACCCAAGCTCAGAAACACTGCTCCGCTTAGCCGAATTAGTTTTGACACTTAACTGTTTTTCATTTTCCCAAAACTACTACAAACAAGTAAATGGAGTCGCCATGGGCACCAAAATGGGACCAAGCTACGCTAACCTTTTTGTAGGCCACATCGAAGACAAATTTTTTAATCAGTACCACGGAACCAAACCCGAACTCTACGGCCGTTACATCGATGATTGCATTGGCGCTACCTCTTCCAGTAAAGAGGAACTTAATCAATTCATAACTTCTGTCAATACTTTTCATCCAGCTCTAAAATATACCTGGGAAATTTCCGAAACCTCAGTCGCTTTTCTTGACATTAATATTTCAATCAACGGTAACAGTTTATCCACAAGTGTGCACTACAAACCTACAGATTCCCACAGTTATCTGTTACATTCATCCTCACATCCATCGCACGTTAAAAACGCCATTCCGTATTCTCAATTTCTCAGACTTCGACGTCTATGTAGTGATGACTCTGATTTTTCCAACAAATCAGAAGAAATGTGCCAGTTTTTCAAGAAACGTGGGTACCCTGACTCTGTTGTTAATACGGGCCAACAACGTGCACAACAGATCGACAGACAGTCAGCACTACAAACGCCACAGAAGGAAGAGAACGAGAGAATTCCATTCACCCTCACTTTCCACCCACACAACAACACAGTCAAAAGCATCATTTTAAAAAATTTCAAATTACTCCAAAACGACCCCGAAACTGGCAGAATTTTTTCACAACCCCCACTAATTTCATTCAAACGTGACAAAAACATAGGCAACTTTCTAGTTACGAGCGCACTGAAATCTGACGATGTACCGGGAACTTTCAAATGCACACGCACACGATGTAACACTTGTCCTTTCATTCACAACGCGGACAAAATAACAGGACCCAAACGATCTATTAAAATCACTGATCGTTTTACATGCACCTCCGTAAATGTTATCTACTGCATTACATGTACTTTTTGCAAAAAGATATACATTGGCGAAACAGGGAGGAGACTGGGCGACCGTTTTCGTGAACATCTCCGAGACGTTGAAAAAAATGACAAAGACGCATCCAAACCAGTCGCGCGCCATTTTAATCTTACTAACCATTCTAAACAACACATGACAATCTGCGGCCTTTCCCTACACCAGGGTAACACAGAAAGCCGTAAAAACCTAGAACAAAAAATCATCTTTCAAATCGGCACTCTCAAACCCCACGGAATCAACGAACGCTTTTCATTCAACTAATCTACATTTGTTTTTCACGTCACCAAATTTCCACCAATAGCGTAGCTCCACCGCTTACTATATAAAACCACACACTACCCACAATTCCTTGATTCGCTCCGACGAAGGGCTAGCGCTCGAAACGTCAGCTATTTGAATCTTTTTACGGTGGTCAATTTACCTTATCGACTCAGTCGATAAAACTAAATTCTCGTGTTTCATCCCCCCACCGACGCAGCACCACAGTTTCTCTAGAAACTAACCCCATTAATTTTAATATTAGTCATACTAAATTCTACCTTTGACACCTTTAGTGTGGATATATAAATAAATGTCAACAAGGCATAGTCCTAACCTTGAGGATGGCTAATGTTACTAGCCGAAATATTGGCCGTTAAATGAATCAATCCATTGCGTAGTACCTTTGCATTCAGTTGTCATCATAACGCAAAATGAGGATGGTATTCCTGTGGTTCCAGCATCGCATTTCCGTCGTAAAGAGAGTTGGCACTAGTGCTCAGGCTTCCGGCGCGTCTGCTTGGCGGGAAAGTTGTAAACATGGCGGAAAGTAGTTCGTTGTTGTTGCTGGACAGTTCTATAGCGAAATAGTTAAATCTAAGAATAGTGATAGTAAAAACATGATTGGAACAAGTAAGTAAAATGATTTGTTTACGATTTAACTTTGCAGTACTATCTAACTAGACCATTTAGTTGGCTCGAATCGACGTTTTTGAACTCGATCTGTCTTCGAGCTCTCTTGCGCTCGGGACATTAACTTGCTTAAATTTTCTCCTACTTGTATTCTTATAGAGGCAATGAAAGAGCTCTCAACTCTCAAACGAGAGTTAAAATGCTGGGAAAATATGTTTGAACGAACACATGGCCGTAAACCAAACAAGGTACGTACTATATGGGTATGTGCCGGCAGTGCCGCTGTGAAGGGTATGATTTTTTAAGCAGTTAAGTATGCGATCGGGTATAGAAATCAGAGAGTTTTGGTCTAGAATAAGGAATCATTTGCCGGGAAACTGATCAGTGGTATTGAAGAATTAAGAATAAGTCGAGAATAGGAATTAAAACTCGGTGGAATTGACGGAGCCTTAAGGCCCGGTCAAACGGTGCATGATACTCGATGGTAGTTAGTTTGATCCCAACTATCATTGACAATCATGCTTGAGATCAAATGGGCGCATGATAGTTGATTATAGTTGGTCAAAAGTGACGCGAGCAAAGTAGCGCGAGCTCCTCATCAGTTGCTTGCCGTATTAAAAACATAAGAGTTCTGCGAGTGAAAAAAAAGCGGCAGCTTGTTTTTTTTAGAGTTATTGGGGAATGTACTGATAATTCGATGGACTGTGTTCAAAGGGAGGAAAGACAAGAGAATGGACACGGAGAATAAATGAGAACGACGAAAACTGGCCAAAAAACTATCATCGACTATCATGTGCCCGGTCAAACGAACAAAACCATCATCAACTATCATGATGATTTTGAACATGTTCAAAGTGCATGATAGTCGATGTTATAATTCAACACATTGATACACTGCCCAAATAATGGTCAAAAAGTTATCGATATACGCTATGTCTACATGATGTATATCCAACGATGGATGTAAATTTCGCATTTTGACAAGAGAATGCAAAAATGACGGACCGGCCTCAATATTTTTTCTTCAAACTGTGCTTTGTTATCAATGTGTTGAATTATAAAACTATTATAGCACGAAAGCGCGCGTGATATCGCCTACGTAATTCTTGACCCTCAAAATGCACTCGCCCGGACCAGTTTTCACTCGCCCAAATGTTAACCCCCCCCCCCCCCCCCCCCCCCGTCTCTCAAACCATTTAAGTCACCTTTTATTTTTACTATTTAATAACCACTAAATATTTATTTCAACGCTGAAAGGCTATTAACAAGTGCCACAGTAAGTCGGAAGTCTGTTTTAGTTTCTCTTCACAGTAGTTCTTTTTCCAGTTTCTTTAGCACCATCTCCTCTGACATCTCAGCCTCTGACTCGTAGTCTGAAATAACTCCCTCGTCTTCGTCATCGTCATCCGCCTTCTCTGTGAACATTCTAGAACATTCTGTGTGACCAAACTTTGTTTGTTCTCAACACACCACTCGCAAATCATACCTTTCTCCTCATCATACTTAAACCACGGCCAGCCAACTTGCCATTTCGTAGAAAACTTCCTGATCCTTGTCTTCTCGTATTCCCTCGTATCTCTGGCAGCTTTCAGGGGTTTTTCGTTCTTCTTCTTGTCGACAACTTTAGAAACTCCTGATAAATATTTCCACATATTGGCCGCGATCAGTTTACTCCATTTTTAAACTTACTGGGAGAACATGTGTTGATCAGAGCGCTGGGAAAGTACGGGAAAACAATTTGCTCGCAACGTCGTCCAGCACGTGGCAGACCAAGGATTATTACTTAAATGAAAAATTCTATTTAAAGACCTTAAACCCCAAGAAAACACAATGGAGGCACTTACTTTATATTTCAAATAGTTTTTTTTTATTGATGAATCTTCGTGAGATCCCTGCAGTTTCAGGTAAACGTGTCTGTTCTTCTCGGGAGGGGTCCTTGGGTGCCATGTTTACCTGATCACTGATGGCTTGATAGTGACCAGCAGTATCACTTTGTACAAGTACATGTGTTATGTAATTATCACTAGGAGGAGGCCATATTTGTCTGTTTGCGAAGCCCAATATTGCCTTTCAGCGCCAATTTATTAGACAATTTCGGAATGTAAAACTTTGCAAAATAGAAATGGTAACTTTATGTTTAGGGATTTTCTCGGCAAAATGGATTGTAATTATTTTGCAATTTATTATTTAAATAATTTCTTGGCGACGAAAATCGCCCTCGCCAAACGGGCGAGTGATAGATGATTTGCGCTCGCCCCACACTTAAGACACTCGCCTGGGCAAGCGGGCGAGTGCTAATGTCCAACCCTGTATAATAGTTAAATAGTCGATGATAGCGCATGATAGTTGATGATAGTTCGTGTTTAAACGGGAGCGCGAGTTTGAACTATCATCAACTACCATCGACTATCATCGACTATCATGCACTGTTTGACCGGGGCTTTAAGCTTAAGCCTAAAAATATTTAAATTTAAGGTTATAAGCTTGTTGAGTTAAATTGAACAAGCTGTGCTAACCTCTCTTTCAGCCCTATAACAACCATGGGATGATGCAGATGTGACTACATTTCTGAAATTACATTAAAGCAATTTAAAAATTAATTTAGCCGTGTTCATACCCCCCATAAATCCAATCACCCTGTTAATGTGATTATAAATGGCAACCTTTTGAAGTCCCCAACTGTTGCTAGATTTCTTAATAGATTTACCCAGTTAACCCATTGACACCTGAACCGCCCGTAACCGCCCGTACAAGACTCCACTGCTTTAAAAAATTGTAACTTTCTCAATCGTGCGAACATTGCCTTAACTAGCAGTTGTGAGCATTGACTAGAAAGTCTTTCAAATTGAGATACCCAATAAACACAAAAAAGTCAGCGATTTTTGCAGAATATCAGCGTTTGAATTTGGACAATAACAAAAATTACCGTTTTTAACGTCATAGAAAAACAACAAAAATCACGTTTTTGCCTTTAGTTTTTTTTTATTCAAATCATCGTGGCAAACCCAAAAGTCAACATTTACAGCAAAATTCAGTCCTAGTCCTAGCTTAGCAGTGAATTTTTTTGCTCTTATTCGTTGCTCGGGCCTAGCTACAGCTTCTTATACTAGTGCATACTCACCTTGCCTCGATTTTCAACATCACCACCGCACTGCATGCTGGGAAATAAACAGATTTTTTGACAGCGCCCATTCCGTCCTCCACAATTTTCATATATATACTAAGTCCACAGCCACTCTGACCCACCGCCGAAATTTTGCGCTTGTTGTGTTCTCCTGTGGTCGCAACTTCCAAAATATGCCGCAGTAGGTCGTGAAATTCATCCAGAGTCGAGTCCCAAAGCTACTTCGTTTCCAGGCGGCCATTTTTCCAGTTCAACGAGCAACGAGCCAAATTCGTTAACGAAGTACAGCACCTAACTCGCTTCATTGAGAAGTGGACTCTGAACTACCTCCAAGCTTAATGATGCTCACCAGGCAGCTACTAAAGATGAAAAATGGCTGTGAACTTACCAAAAATCGTAGATAATTCATATTGGACCCGTTATTGCAAATCAACCAAGCAAAATGAGATCGTCACAATGACGTTTCCAGTAAACTCGAGCCTTCAGTGTTTTAGAACAGCAGCACTTTCAATGGTAACTCCAAATATGAAGTCACGAAATCCTATGGGGCGTGTGTATGCAGAAAATCACTCAAAAACGTAAAAATCCTCAGGTGTGAATGGGTTAATGAAGAAAAATAAAGGTCACGTGACCAGGGCTTTTGACACCCCCCGGCGAAAGTTAGGGTTAGGGATAGTTCAAATCTAGGGTTAGTGTTAAGATTCTAGGGTTAGAACAATTTCTAGGGTAAGGTGTAACTTGGCTCAGGGCCAGGCCTAACTTAGGGTTAGGTCCCAGGTTTGGGGTTGGCCAGGTCACGTGATAGGCAATAGTATCAAACTTGATCACCTAAGATGAACTGACCCTCGACTACTGACTGTCACCAGCTGTTCTAACTCCACCTCTTATGTCTAGTTTTGAAAATCACCACCCCTTGAAGTTGGCTTTCATGCAACTTTCACCTTAGCACTAAATATTGGCCAGCAACTAGTACCCTCCCCCCCTGATCTTGATGCATATGCCTGTTTTCAAATTAAATAGTGATGACATGTTCCTAGTCTTAAGAGTTTTTTGTTTGACTGGTTTAAGAGCCAAAACTATCAACTGTAAGAAAAATAGATTTTTTGATTAACCCATTGACACCTGAACCGCCCGTAACCGCCCGTACAAGACTCCGCTGCTTTAAAAAATTGTAACTTTCTCAATCGTGCGAACATTGCCTTAACTAGCAGTTGTGAGCATTGACTAGAAAGTCTTTCAAATTGAGATACCCAATAAACACAAAAAAGTCAGCGATTTTTGCAAAATATCAGCGTTTGAATTTGGACAATAACAAAAATTACCGTTTTTAACGTCATAGAAAAACAACAAAAATCACGTTTTTGCCTTTAGTTTTTTTTATTCAAATCATCGTGGCAAACCCAAAAGTCAACATTTACAGCAAAATTCAGTCCTAGTCCTAGCTTAGCAGTGAATTTTTTTGCTCTTATTCGTTGCTCGGGCCTAGCTACAGCTTCTCATACTAGTGCATACTCACCTTGCCTCGATTTTCAACATCACCACCACACTGCATGCTGGGAAATAAACAGATTTTTTGACAGCGCCCATTCCGTCCTCCACAATTTTCATATATATACTAAGTCCACAGCCACTCTGACCCACCGCCGAAATTTCGCGCTTGTGTTCTCCTGTGGTCGCAACTTCCAAAATATGCCGCGGTAGGTCGAGAAATTCATCCAGAGTCGAGTCCCAAAGCTACTTCGTTTCCAGGCGGCCATTTTTCCAGTTCAACGAGCAACGAGCCAAATTCGTAAACGAAGTACAGCACCTAACTCGCTTCATTGAGAAGTGGACTCTGAACTACCTCCAAGCTTAATGATGCTCACCAGGCAGCTACTAAAGATGAAAAATGGCTGTGAACTTACCAAAAATCGTAGATAATTCATATTGGACCCGTTATTGCAAATCAACCAAGCAAAATGAGATCGTCACAATGACGTTTCCAGTAAACTCGAGCCTTCAGTGTTTTAGAACAGCAGCACTTTCAATGGTAACTCCAAATATGAAGTCACGAAATCCTATGGGGCGTGTGTATGTAGAAAGTCACTCAAAAACGTAAAAATCCTCAGGTGTGAATGGGTTAATGAAGAAAAATAAAGGTCACGTGACCAGGGCTTTTGACACCCCCCGGCGAAAGTTAGGGTTAGGGATAGTTCAAATCTAGGGTTAGTGTTAAGATTCTAGGGTTAGAACAATTTCTAGGGTAAGGTGTAACTTGGCTCAGGGCCAGGCCTAACTTAGGGTTAGGTCCCAGGTTTGGGGTTGGCCAGGTCACGTGATAGGCAATAGTATCAAACTTGATCACCTAAGATGAACTGACCCTCGACTACTGACTGTCACCAGCTGTTCTAACTCCACCTCTTATGTCTAGTTTTGAAAATCACCACCCCTTGAAGTTGGCTTTCATGCAACTTTCACCTTTGCACTAAATATTGGCCAGCAACTAGTACCCTCCCCCCCAGATCTTGATGCATATGCCTGTTTTCAAATTAAATAGTGATGACATGTTCCTAGTCTTAAGGGTTTTTTGTTTGACTGGTTTAAGAGCCAAAACTATCAACTGTAAGAAAAATAGATTTTTTGATTAACCCATTGACACCTGAACCGCCCGTAACCGCCCGTACAAGACTCCACTGCTTTAAAAAATTGTAACTTTCTCAATCGTGCAAACATTGCCTTAACTAGCAGTTGTGAGCATTGACTAGAAAGTCTTTCAAATTGAGATACCCAATAAACACAAAAAAGTCAGCGATTTTTGCAGAATATCAGCGTTTGAATTTGGACAATAACAAAAATTACCGTTTTTAACGTCATAGAAAAACAACAAAAATCACGTTTTTGCCTTTAGTTTTTTTTTATTCAAATCATCGTGGCAAACCCAAAAGTCAACATTTACAGCAAAATTCAGTCCTAGTCCTAGCTTAGCAGTGAATTTTTTTGCTCTTATTCGTTGCTCGGGCCTAGCTACAGCTTCTTATACTAGTGCATACTCACCTTGCCTCGATTTTCAACATCACCACCACACTGCATGCTGGGAAATAAACAGATTTTTTGATGGCGCCCATTCCGTCCTCCACAATTTTCATATATATACTAAGTCCACAGCCACTCTGACCCACCGCCGAAATTTTGCGCTTGTTGTGTTCTCCTGTGGTCGCAACTTCCAAAATATGCCGCAGTAGGTCGAGAAATTCATCCAGAGTCGAGTCCCAAAGCTACTTCGTTTCCAGGCGGCCATTTTTCCAGTTCAACGAGCAACGAGCCAAATTCGTTAACGAAGTACAGCACCTAACTTGCTTCATTGAGAAGTGGACTCTGAACTACCTCCAAGCTTAATGATGCTCACCAGGCAGCTACTAAAGATGAAAAATGGCTGTGAACTTACCAAAAATCGTAGATAATTCATATTGGACCCGTTATTGCAAATCAACCAAGCAAAATGAGATCGTCACAATGACGTTTCCAGTAAACTCGAGCCTTCAGTGTTTTAGAACAGCAGCACTTTCAATGGTAACTCCAAATATGAAGTCACGAAATCCTATGGGGCGTGTGTATGCAGAAAATCACTCAAAAACGTAAAAATCCTCAGTTGTGAATGGGTTAATATGACTACTTAATTTGAACGAAGAAGAAAGAACGAAAGGAAAAGGGTTAAAATTGCAACTCCTTCAGTTACTGCATATCTCCAATGATCTTTTTATCTTTAAAAACAAACTTATTATATTTTGCTACATGGCTCAACATTTGTTTGTATCCTTCACATTCTCATTGCCACGAATTACCACCTTATTACCCACAATCTGCTCCCGTACGGCCTGGTGGCTCAAGCAGTAGAGCAACGGAAGATCTAATCTGGAGGTCGTGGGTTCGAATCCCACCAAGGTCAAAGATTTTTTTCTTTTCCTTGTGTGGTCCCTCATTTCCTTACTAGGGCTAACGCTCAGTACAGGGAAATTTATTGGTTGACCTTAGCACCATAATTTACACACAGTTAATTCTCTGATTCCTTGTTAATATAGTTAGTATCAGCTAATGAGAGTTCCCAATCACATTTTCAACAAACTGTTCTGGGCATTTCTGTGTTCAGGCTTTTCATTAAACTAGGTGGCACATGGCCAACAGGCCTTACTATTGAAACAGTTACTGCACAGCTGTGATGCTATTGACACCCCTCCCAGATTTTATGGGGTATGGGTTTAACTGAGAACACCACAAACAATGAAACAGTTAAGATGGATATTCCGTTCCTTTAATTTGTTGTTAAGCAATTTAACACCTTCCCCTCTGATTGGGTACAGTGTATTACTATCATAGTTTGACCTTAACTTGTTAATACAACCATCCCATTGAAGTGACTGTGGACATTTTTATGATCCATCAGTGGTTGTATTAACTGGGCTTCATTATACACTTCAAAGCATTAAATCGACAAGATATGTAAAAGTAATTGCTTCATTTAAATTTTGTGCTAATTACTTTATTTTACAGGATGATATCAGTGTTGGACCAGAAGAAATAAAAGGTACTGTATGTTTCTTTTGAGAATATAAATGCAATTTTGATGCAAGTTATCTTTTTATATGACATCTTCATGACATCAAAAGTTGTTGATAATTTACTTTTTAGCATTTTTACAAAATCTTTTTCTTTTTCTTGATATTGTGTAGTTCCAGAAAAAATCCATACCCACCCCATGGAAGGTCGTTGGAAATTCCTAGGGGGAGGGGGGTCATAAATGCCAACATTTTAGAAGCAAAGTATGAAGCTAAACTGGAATTTCCTGGGGGGTGGGGGATGCTAAACAAAACACCTTCCGTGGGGGGAGTATGGATATTTTCTGGAACTGCACATTTTAGCAATTGTGAAAAACACGAAAACCAAGATGTTGCAAATATTTTATCAGCATTTGTAGTAATAAGATTAAGGAGGCTTGTAATCACTGTCGCTTGAAAACCAGTGACACAGAACTTTGAACACATTTCAAAAACTTGGTGAAGTATCTGTATGAAAGCAATCAAAGCATGTCTTCCCTGCAAAATTTTGATTTCAATACATACATGTACACCCCGCAGCAAAAAAAACTGAGTCAAGCCTCCTTAATGTAGCTACATGTATAAATTCATGTAACAGCTGATCGTTAGGGTGTCCTAGCTTGCACGTGTAAGATAAGAAAACATATTGTTCATTTTTATGACACTTTTCAACACCTCTGTGTTTCTTTTTGTTTCAATTTACAGAATCATATCGAAAATACAGAGAATTGAAAGAATCAGTATCCAAGATAAAAACAGAGGAGAGCAAACAGGTATATTGTGTTAAATGTTTTACAAGAGAAGATGACTAATTAATTGAAAAGGTTAAATTAGTGGGAAAATAATGGACTTAGTACACATGTAACACAAATAATATTATTATGATTTTTTTAAATGCTGACTTCGGATCTCACCTCTCTGTAATTCAGCTATGTGCTGAAATGGAGGAAGTGACACCAGTTTTTTTTATTGTATCTACATGTATACTGTAGATTCAATGAATATGAGATAAAACCATTTGGATATAACTTTCATAAAATTCTAATAAAACTCATGTTGAACATTGTTGTCAACTCCAATTAGGAAGATGATGAGGTTTTTGGCAAGTACTTGAACAAAAAAAAGACAGAAGGAAAGGAAACTTCACTACCTTTTCGTAAAAAAGATTGGGCTGATGTCACACCTGTTAGGCTGTGTCATGGACAAAGGCCTAAGAAAGGAGATTCATTAGCAAGAGAAGAAAGCACTGCAGAGGATAATGGTGACAAGGTTTGTTTAAGCATTCACTGTGTTGTTCTAGAAAATATCCATTCCTCCCCCATGGATGTTTTTTTTGGCTTATTCCAGTTTGGCTTCATACTTCCCTTTAATAACTTTGGCTTTTGAAACCCCCTCCCCCTTGGAATTTCCAATGACCTTCTTTGGGGGGAAAATATTAGCAGTTTCCTGTACAGGATTAAAAAAGTAGACACTTCACTAATACTTGTGTATTTTTGTAAGAGAATTTTAGCAGTCCGTTAAGTCCCGACCAAAAATATGAAAAGTTGATGGAGGGTTAAACTTTCTTAGAGTACATGGCAGTCGATGAGAGTGCCTGAGAGTTGAAGTCAAAGGAGAGCAGGAGTTCAGAATTCCCAAAAAACCTCCAATGACAATTTGAGCCTATTCAACTTTTCAAAAATGCATACATGTATGTCACATGAGTGTTTCAGGCCAAATGAGAGAGAGAGAGAGAGAGAGTTTAAACTCTTGTCAACTCTCGTCCTTGTTTGGTCCAAGCTTTACAATAATTATTATAACTAGGGACAATTACACTGATGGGAAGGAAGGGTCCTACATCTAAACCACGAGAGCTGGTCAATAACAGGAAAAGGACTGTACTGTTTAAATTTCGGTCTTTAATTTTATTTCTTAGACTAACATCGTAGTCAGTGCCCCAAGTGAAGAGGAGCAAGAACAAGCCATAAGTACATGTATCAGAAGTAACTTACAAGAAGTTAAAGTAACTGATACCTCTGAGCATAAATTAACATCTACCAAGACAAGAATTGGGTAAATATAAATACATATATGTTGTGGTTTAAATATTTCTTTGGTTTAAAAATTTTCAAACCAGTTTGATTTTGATTTTCCTTTGTCTAAGATTCATTATCATAATGTGACACAAAAGAAAACAAAAATTGAACTGGTTTAAAAAATTTTAAACCAAAGAAAAATTTGAACCACAACATATACATGTAACATCAAACCTAAGTAATTAAACTGTATTTTTTTCACACATTTGGAAGCCATGTCAAGCTGACCACCACATAATAGTTACCGGTAGTGTTAGAAAGCAACATCAAATCTGAGCCCACAATCACCTCTGTGGCCTCATCTCACATGTTGTTCCCTATTTGGCACTTGTCTTCCTTATTTGGCTCAAGTCAATCAAACAGGTTAAATTACATGTATGTGACCTTCCTCAATCACCCTCATCTAAGAAGGCTGCAAGTTTCCCCGCAACAGCATTGATCCCTCCCACCCTCCCATACTTATTCATTGCCTATGTAATAACTTCTCCGTTACCTGGACCTTAGTCACTTGCTAAGTTTGATTGATGGAAAACTACTACTCAAGTCAGTAAACCCTTTCAGCCCTGTGCTGAAGCCCCATCAGGGAGGGGGCATACAATACTTGCTGGACTGGGTTAACTTGACCCCAGGACATTACCCCAGCGTCTATGCCCGCCTTGCAGTACAGGCATGAGGCACCCCCTCTGCATGGCGCCATGTGCCGAGGCCCCTTGTGTGGTGGGTTTATCCAGTTGGCAAGTTCTATCCGAGCCTTGTCAGTATATTCCCTGCCCAATTTACGCCCATAGATTAGTGCTGTCTTTTATTGCGTGTTGAAACATTTTGTCAAGTGTGCACAGGTGTGAGAGTACAATGAAATACCAGGAGTCACACCCATGCACTGTTTGGATGCTCTTAGTTGCAAACCATAAGATTTCTCAGGGGTTGGGAGAGTGGGTAATTTTGAAAAAAATTTCCTGCAACTGTGAAAGCATGACTTGAATTTTTTTTTTAGCAAAACAATTCCTGCAGAGGAAGTTTGCATTACCATTACCAGTAAGGATTCACAGTTCTTTAGATCCCCATTTTTTTATACAGTACTGCTCAAATGTACAGTGTAAGTTACCACCGTCTCGCGAGACGCATCTCGTTTCTTGCGAGACCCGTCTTGTTTCTCTCGAGATGCATGTCGTTCCTAGCAGAAGCATCTCGTTTCTCTCGAGATGTGTTGTGTGGGTTCATACTGTATAAACGCTTGTTTTGTGTGTCATATTGAAGGTTGATTTACACGGTTGGTGCAGGAAACATTCGTACGACTTTCATTCCTGAACGATGTGCATAATTTTTTTTTAAATTGTCAAGCGTCTTTTAACAAAGTTAATTTTTTATTCACAATTGCCAAATTGTTGTAATTGTAAAGCAACTACTTGATCAACATTAGCTTTTTTGTGATTATCACAAAATGAAACTTTGTGATCGATGTTTGAATTAGCGGCGGTGCGGTTGTGTTTACATGTTCTCATCAACTGAACCCTTAAACTCCTTGGTTTTAGCTGACTGTTAACTTGCTTTTTTGATGTAAACTCAGTTGTCGGACCCAAGTACATGTTTGCTTTCTCCAACCAAAATCGTATAAATATATAGGTATACTTTGTCTAGTTACAGACCATCATCAATTAAAAATAAAAAATGTACAGTAGTTTTTAAAAAAAGATCTGAAGTTTTGATGTTTATCTTGGTCTGCCTGCACTGTCAAATATGTACATGTGCCAGCAACACATTATACATGTATACTCCTACTTACAAGACTGCATCTTTTTTGTTTAAAATCAACAGTTCAAGTGTGCTATTTTCTGGATATCAATCAAGAAACACCAGAGTCAAGAAAAGAGTGGCTATTTCATCAGCTTGGCTGGAAAAGTACAAACCTGATTTACCCAAGGATTCACAGCACCGTAACCTACATTCAGATGATGTGGTGGGAAATAAGTGTGAATCTCAAAACATTCCTATAAGTGAGCACAACTCAACTGACAAGGAAGTGGATAATGAGAATAATGCTTCATCGCCAACTAGACAAAGTGCAAGTTCTTGTCCATCAACTGAAACAACAGTGCATGATAAAGAAAATTCTATGAATGCAAGTACAATGGTGGAAAAGAATAAGCTAAATAAATCCCCTGAAAATATATTAAAAATAAACGGTCAGAGAAGTACCATTAAAGAGGAACGTTTGAAGAGTGAAGTGATAGTGCTATCCAAATCTAAACAAAGAGAAGCAAAGAAAAACTTTGATAGTGAGTTTTTAAATGATGATAATCAACAAAAGGCCGCTGATTCACATCAAGCATCTAAGGAGAGATGTTCAAGCATTTCAGGTTCTTTTGAGACTACGAATCCAATTATTACAAATACATCAGTACAAGGAAAAGATTCTGATGCTTGGGATTCTCCCCAAGAAGTTGTAAGTAATAAAAGAAAGGCTGGAGGAAGGACTATAGAATTGGAGAAACCTTGCAAGAGATTTAGACCTGAAAGTGATAATGAAGAAGAGATCTGCAATGAAAGCAAAATGTAAGTTGGTGACTCCTGTTTATATTGTATAATTTAAACACTTTTCGCGCAAAACCTTTTCATGATTTGGTCTATTTTTTTTACTTGGAATGTTGTCATTTTTGGCAAAAGGACTTGTTTCCATGTACATCTGTAAAATTATTTGCCGCATATACATTTGTAACAAAAAAATCATGACAAAACAAATTAATACTGTGTGTGTGTTTTTTTATTATTTTCCCATTCAAAACTAGGCATCCTGGAGGCATGTCTCATAAAATTTTGAACAGCTAAGCACTAGTGAACTTTGTGTGAATTTCTTTAAAACTGATTGGGCGTCATTAAGATCGCCCAGATGCCCTTCTGAATAAAACCTTGCATAGTTACAACCACTACTATAAAAATATTGTAATAACGAGCATGTAGAGCTCCACATCATGCATAAATGAAACACACCGGTTCAGTTTTGCTGGATCTCTAATGTAGAGATGCAAGGCTGGCAATACAGCAATGGCGTAGTGCCAGGCACGCATTCAGTTTCATTTTATGTACATGAACCAATGTATTTATACTTACAGCGACAATAGTGCTGATGAGATGGAAAGTGAAGATGATCTGCCAAAAACAACTTCTAAAACGACTGCAACAGGCAAAAGTAGTAATACAAAGTAAGTTATGTTATTGTTAGATTAATGAACCAGCTTCGCATAGGAGAGAGAGTAGAGAGTACTTCCCACCATGACTGGTGTGTCCTGTGTTTGATTGAAGGATGTCACAGTTTCAGTGTTGCATGTTAATTAGTTCTTGGTTCTTGTCTTGCTTCAAAGGATTTTATCTCCCGGTACCTTTCATATGGGTTTTTAATCCAGGTTCTCTGCTTTATTTTCTTTCCACAAAATCCCACATTTTCAAATTCCAGTTTTATAAGCTGATGCTATAGAAAACCAACAACAGAAATTGTAATTTGTGTCATCAATAAGTAACCTTATTGATAACACAAATTTCTGCCATCCATAACACACTACATGTTTATTTGACAAAATACTGAGAACTAAAGTGCTGAAAATATTGAGTGCAATTTGGCAGTGGTGGTGCATGGATTTCTTTGAGGGGTTGTAGTGGTTAGGGTGGAGAGTGGGGGATGGTGATCATTTGCACTGTCATCACTATTTTTTCAATTTGTTTTTCCTTATTTCTTTTTCCTGTCTTGGTAAGATCAGGTTATTCTGTTAGCTTTTATAAATCTTCATAATTTGATCACTGTTATTTTTTATACCTTAGGGTATCTTCAGGCCTTGTCAGTGATAACTTCCAGAGACTAAACATGAAGCACCGCTCTTATCGGCGTCGTGGGGGCGGCATAAGTGGTGGGGCACACAAAAGGAGAGCGTGGAAACAAATTATGAAGTCACGGGGTGAATTTGTTCCTCAGAAAAGCTGGAACAGCAAAGGGAGGGGAGGAAGAGGTGGAGGGACATCTGGGGCATGTTTTAAATGTGGAGAGGAGGGACACTGGGCAAAGAACTGCCGAGGACGTAAAAAACAGACCACCAGTATGGACCATTGGTAAGTTAGCTGTAAATCCCATTTTTGGCTTCAATTAATGCATTCAGATCTGAAGTCCACTGGACTGACCACTAGCTGTATATCCCTCTATGGGCCGGGTATTTCTGATGAAATTGGAGCCCTATTCTTAAGGATGTTCACGCAAAAATCTTCTAACATTGATTTTTCTATAAAACGTTTGCTACTGTTTAGATAATGAGTTACCTGTGTGCCAAAAAAAAAATGTGGGGTCACCGACTTCGTTTTAGAGATCAGATTATCTGAAAGGCCAAACTGATTTGAAAAATCAATATGGCCCCAATGTCTGTAAGTAAAAAAATATTGTAAATGCATCTCTAAAATAACCGCCTCTTGGTAAGCTCAGTTGATAGAGTGCCAGTCTGCAGAGCGGGAGGCTGCGGGTTCGAATCCCAGCCGGACCAACACTCAGGGTCTTAAAATAACTGAGGACGAAGGTGCTGCCTTTGCTTTGACATCTGCAAATGGTTACACCTTCACATGGCTCGGGTGACCACGTTGAAATGGCGGTCCCGTCTCCAATGGGAACATAAAAGAACCACTGAGGACGCAACAAAATCCTAGCTGTGACCACCTTCAGTGCCATACATTGTTCATGGGTGGGGTGGGGGAGATGAGATCCGATCAACAATGGATGGATAGTGGCTGCCTGAGGCGCCTTCATAAGCTGACGTCCATCTCATTCTCATAAGTGTTGTAAAGCGCCTTGAGACATGTGATATGTGCGCTATATAAGTCTCTTCTCAGGGCTCGAAATTGCGACTAACTGGTCGCCAATGCGACCAAAAATTGAGTGCTGGCGACTAGATTTTCGGAACTGGTCGCCAGCTGGCGACTCACGTTTTGTCCGATAACCACAAAAAAAACTTCTGCACTAAAATAAATCTTTTAGTTTATACACTGGCGTATAAGCCGCACTTTTTTGCCCAAAATGTTTGCTCAAAATCGGGGGGTGCGGTTTATCTGCGGTATTAACATCCGCTGAGTTCTGCAAATCATAGTTTATCAATCGTACTCTCCAGTGATATAAGTTGACCAGACGTTCTTTGAGAGCCTTTATTTGAGGTGTATAACGTGGAGCAAAACTTATTTAACTTAAGATGACGTAGAAAAGTTAGTCTTGTTTGTCTCACAGAGCTGCCAGAGCGCCTCTGAAGCCAAAAATCAAATTGAGCAAAAAGGCCCGCATCGAACACGCAACACACGAACGCGAGCGTTGAGTTTATAAATTGTGAAATTTAGCCTCAAATTGTCAAAATACCTGTGTTAAAACAGTGCTCGCTATCTTTGTCGGACATTTTGAAGCTTTTACAGGGATGTAGATTCAATTTTTAACAGCTGGAAATATACAACTGACAGCCGGTTAAAAACACGAAAAATGTAGGTCTTATATAGCTGCACTTGGCTTTTATAGCCGGAAAAATGAAGTTCACAGCCGGGTAATTTCCCCGGTTCCCGGCCATTATCTACATCCCTGTTTTAGCGATGAAGGAACACCGAAGACGAACGAAAGAAGCCAAAGAAAGTCTGTAAACAAGCGGCCATCTTGGTTAACCCAATGTCCTCAAGAAATTTGCACGGCTACCAAGCTTGTTGTGGCCTGAACGAACGGGGTTGAACAGCGGGCAAACGAACGTAGCTGCGATCAAAAGTGTGGGTTTTTTTTTCAATACAGGATGATTCGATGGATAGAAGTAAAGTATAGCTCGCGTTTCTTAGAGCCAATTCTCTGACTTACGTTTTTATTAAAAAAAAACCTTTTTTCCCCAAAAATTTGAGCTTCAAACTTGGGGTGCGGCTTATCTGCAAGTGCGGCTTTAATTTATATACGCCAGTGTTTACGGTATGTTGTGAAGAGGTAAAAGCAAGGGTAAAGGACCCTTGTTTGTCTAGTTATGAAAACTATGAACTCGGAACGTTTTGTGCTTACCTGCATCTCGAAAAACTAAGAACAAACCATCGCTAAAGACATGTCAGCTGTGAGCACTGGTAGCTAACTTTCGTAAGTCTTTCCTATGCTGCTTCTTTCTACCTATGATTTTTCTTGCATGCAAAGTAACATTTAAGTGTGTTTTATATAAGATACATATTGAATAAAATTGGCGACCAAAATTTACGATCTGGTGACCAAAATGTTCCCATTAGTCGCCAGTTGTCTCCTGAACGAAAAAGTTAATTTAGAGCCCTGCTTCTTCTTCTTCTTCTTCTTCTAAAATGCAACTTTCTATGCTTAATTTTTTATGAGTTGGTCTGTTAAGCAAATTCATTCAACTGGTAACATTCCTTATGCAAACTTAATCTTAAAATGACAGCATTTACAAACCCTGACAGCTGCAAGTTGGCTGAATTTGACATCACGTGGATAGAAAAATAAGAAAATTTTCCACTTCCTACGTTGATTTTTTGTTCATATTTTCACAATCTGTCGAGAATTGGAAGAGAAAATTATCTATCCAAAAAATGTAGCTGCCTATTGCAGCCTTTTATGTGTTTGGATTTCTTACTTTGCCCATGCGCTAGTGCATGGCATAGCATGGCATTGCAACATGAATAGTGTGCGCAGTAAGGATGCACATAAACAGTTTAGCACAAACGTCCTTAAAATGACGATCTCAGTAACAGGAGCCACAATTTAGAAATAATGGGGGTCTGAACAAAATTATCAGATGTGGAGAACTAGATTTAATGAATGAAATAGTCTGACTATTTTTTTTGAAGTCTTCTGTCATCATTTTAGCTTGTTTCTCAATGATGACAATGATTGTTAACATCAAATCTTCATGGGCTTGAATCCAGACTTACTTTAATCTTAGGCGCTAAACAAATTCCCAGCACAAGAAAACAATGAAGTAGTTTAAAAAATCAATGATTTGTATGAAAAAAACGACAAAATCAAAGAGAGGCTCAGTAAGGCCTATCAGCCACCTGCCATGTCCTTATTTTGCTATGCCTGCAGTGTACAAGAATGGAACAGTTGTTAAGGGAGGGCACCCCAAGGGCGATTGTCACTTATGAGAGTGGTTGCTCAGAGAGTCAACTGTATGAGATTTTTGTTTTTGTTTTGCAATTTCAAGTGAAAAGGATACAGATGATGTTGAGATGGAAGAGTTTGAAACGCTTCCCACAATTGAAGAAGCTGCCATGATGGCGGCAGGAATTCACCGGGATGACGATGCCCCAGAAAGCGAAGGACTTGTGATTCTACCACACCAGCTTCCAAGGCCTGTATACACACCACCCAGCCCTCCCCCGGCAGTGGAGCCTTTGTACAAGCCTGTGGATGGCAAGCCTGTTGGTGAGTACATGTAACTCAGTTTCTGATCCCCTGCAGTAAATTCTTCATGCTGGGGACATTCCCTTTTTTAACTTGTGAATAGCAAAGTCACTTGAACAAGTTTTTAGCAGACAGAGACAAATGTGCAAATTTCCTTCCTTCCTTCCTTCCTTCCTTCCTTCCTTCCTTCCTTCCTTCCTTCCTTCCTTCCTTCCTTCCTTCCTTCCTTCCTTCCTTCCTTCCTTCCTTCCTTCCTTCCTTCCTTCCTTCCTTCCTTCCTTCCTTCCTTCCTTCCTTCCTTCCTTCCTTCCTTCCTTCCTTCCTTCCTTCCTTCCTTCCTTCCTTCCTTCCTTCCTTCCTTCCTTCCTTCCTTCCTTCCTTCCTTCCTTCCTTCCTTCCTTCCTTCCTTCCTTCCTTCCTTCCTTCCTTCCTTCCTTCCTTCCTTCCTTCCTTCCTTCCTTCCTTCCTTCCTTCCTTCCTTCCATCCATCGTCTGTAAACTTTTCTTGGTAATTCCACTGACTAGTGCATAAGGCTTGTGCCTGTTCCAAATGCGATAGTTAATGGTCACCTGCCTTACCCATGGGGACAGCGTTGCAGGGAGGGGAGGGTGGGGAGTTGGATGCAAGGGGATGGGGGAGGGGTGGTGAATGAAGCAAAATTTGTAGAAGGGAAGATCCGTATTCATGAGCTGGCTTATAGGAGTCTGTTTTTTTCCATGCTTCCACTAAAGATGACAGGAATCTGACCCCTCAAATGTTTGTCGGTGCCATTTGAAAAAAAATAAAAAAAATCTGAGGAGTTTATTATTTAAAAAAATTCTGATGCTTCTAAATTTGAATGAATGAGCAATAAATGAATGTCCAGCAAATGGGCCCTGACATGCATTTCTCTGGAGTTTTCACCTGTTCAGAAGAGGGATTTTGAAACCAATAATTTGTTATGCGTTAGAACACAACATAAAGACCATGACTGGCATGGGGCCTGACTAACCCCAGTCCTCTGGTTCTAAAATCTGATGTGCTTACCTGTACTCTATTGTGCATACCAGTGGTCACCTTGTTTTGGTTTTTGTGACTGGTTTAAGTTTCCTTCAAAGTGGACATGCTTGTAACAAGTTTTTGCCAGTTTCTTGGTGTTGTGGATGGTGCAATCACCAAATGACATAAAACAACTTGTTCAAAAGACAATATACAATACCCACATTACAACACAGGCGGCCAAAATGGTGTGGAAAATATAGCTATATACAGTGTACAGCATTACAAAAAATGTGGAACATAAACTTGTAGCTAATTACAACTTGACAAGAAATAAAGACAATATAACTAATTACGGCATGACAATAGTAAAGAAAAGGAACAGAAAATGTATGTTGTGGTTCAATTTTTTCTTTGGTTTGAAAATTTTCAAACCAGTTTGATTTTTGTTTTCCTTCGTCTCAGAATATGATAATGAACATGAGACAAAGGAAAATAAAAATTAAACTGGTTTGAAAATTTTTAAAGAAAAAAAAGAAAAATTTGAACCACAACATATATACTGAGTATACAAACAGAACTAAATAGCCAGCGAAAGATTGACAGGAAAAATTTGTCTGTTGAGTGAGGGTTTTTCCCAATGAATATGTAGTGCCTCCTTAATTTCGACCTGGTAGGGGGTGGGGGCGGTGTCTAGGATGGAAAAACAATCTTCAGAACATAAAGCTCGGCAGTTTTCCGAGTTTTTGAGGAGATGTAAAATGTGGGAATTCTTGTCAGTAGCCATAATGAAAACTACTGGGACATCAGTGATTGTGTAATTGCAAAATAACACAATCACATTCTTTGATTCTTTATTCTTGAAATAGTACATGTACATAAAATATTATTCATTTTGAATTTCATAACAATGTTATTACAGAGCCTACAAAAGAAGTGTTGTCTGCTTTAGAGAATTTAGGATTTTCATCATTTCGTCCAGGACAGCAGGAAGCTGTGATGAGAATTCTCTGTGGTGAGTTCCAGAATGAAGGCCATTTCTAAAAGCTTTGTTATTATAATAAAGCCGGGAATTTTTCCTTTAGTGTACACATACAGGAATCTTAATGGATGATAACGCATTTGTATGTCACTCTTGAACGGCTTCTGCAAATCTCCATCTTTTGGCTGATGATCCATTCTTGCCAGTCAGGATAATTATTTAATACATCCTTTTAAATTCCAGGATTGTCCTCGCTCGTGGTGCTGTCAACTGGAGCTGGAAAATCTCTTTGTTATCAGCTTCCTGCTTTTCTCTATGCCAAGAGGTCGCCATGTTTAACACTGGTTATTTCACCCCTTGTGTCTCTCATGGAAGATCAGGTACACCATCATCAAATTATTCACTAGTAAATTAACCCTTATCCTTTGAATAAAAAGTTGGCGGAAGCACTGGGAGAGAAACACTGGAGAGGGAAAAAAATCCTGCACCTCCGCTGACTTTCGCTCTGAAAAAAAGAGCGCCTGATCACAGGTTAAAAACTCTCACTGTAGAATTTCAACCACACTCTCGAAAGTTAGAACTGCCTTGTACAGTACAATAAACAACCCCACAGGAAAGTACTGCTCAATAGCATTCATTTGAATGGTCACACTTCAGGATTTCATCCACAGGCTCAAAAGTTAGAACCACCTTGTACAGTGTAATAAACAATACATGTACCACAGGAAAGTAATATTAGTAGCATTCATCGTAATAGCTTTAATTTAAGGTTCTATAACTGGTTTAAAAGCTTAGTTTATATGGTGTTGCTTTATGACTACGCTCGGTGCAGCTTGTGATAAAAAAATGTGTGATTCTAAGAAAAAATGTTACCTTCACCATCCGAAATCGGGGCTCGTTCAATTGTACTTCTTCAGATCACTGGCCTTCCTCATGGATTAAAAGGCGCCTGCCTTCACACAAACCTCTCAAAGGCCCAGCGTCAGAAGGTTGTAGATGACCTGTGTTCCGGCAAAGTGTCCGTGCTGCTCCTCTCTCCTGAGGCCCTGGTGGGAGGGGGCTCCGGAAATGGCTGCCTGCCTTCTGTTTCCCAGCTACCGCAGATTAGTTTTGCTTGCATAGACGAGGCTCACTGTGTATCTGAGTGGTCCCACAACTTCCGACCTTCTTATCTCAGAGTTTGTAAGGTTAGTGCAGTTAGCAGTCACAGTCAAAATATCATTTGATTTAATTTTGAGGCAGGTTTAGAGAAGTTTTTCCTTAAATGTCAAAAGTAATTTCGCAATTGCTTCGGCTTTGCATTGCAGCTATGCTTTGTTATTGGCTAAAATATCTCGCGCCACTTAATGAACTAATCAGAAGTAAAACTAAAACCAATCGTGACTTGCTCGCATGCGTTTTCTCGCACTTGGCGTTGGCTACACTGATTGGTTCATTAAATTGTCTGCATCTATAGTGATTGGCCAGAGTAGAGATTCATTGAGTATTGAAAAATAATTTTACAATTGCTTCGGCTTTGCATTGCTACGTTTTATGATTGGCTAAAAACTCTTGCACTACTTTCTCAACAAATCAGAAGTAAAACCAAAACCAATCATGACTTGCCTGCACGCATTTTCCCGCGCTTGGCGACGTCTTGATGCATTTGATTTGATTTTTGTTATTTGTTCATTGGATTGTCTGCATCTCTTGTCAGAGTCATTACTTTGGTTTTGGTTTTACGACACGCAGTTAAAAACCGCTCTACATGTTGTTTACAGAATGATCGTGTAAACAACATGCTATGACTGAGTGGAGTCGCGGTGGTCTAGAGGGCTAGCGCATCGCACTTTCAACCTGTAGGTCGGTGGTTCGAGCCTGGTCTCTGCCGTCCAGTTGTTTCCTTAGACAAGAAATTTTGCTCCATATTGTCTCTCTCCACCCAGGTGTATAAATGGGTACCGCAACCAACATAATACTAGTTGGTAACTTTTTGCGATGGACTAGTATCCCATCCAGGGGAGAGTACTAGTAATACTCTCAGTCACTTCATGCTACAGAAACAGGGTTAAGCTTCAACAGTTGTTAGCCATTAGGCTTGTGAAGTCTTACCACGACTGAAAGACCCTCAATTTGCATTTCGCTCCCAGGAGGTGTGAAGTTAAAGGAAGTTGAACCTGAGCCTTGTTTTAGTTCCCCTGTCAGATAAACGACAACAGCAAGCTTTATTTCTTATTTAAAAAAATAAGACAAAAAAATACTTGCCCCAACAGTGAGCACCGACCAGCTATTTGAGTCGAGAGCACATAACATAACATAACATAACATAACATAACATAACATAACATAACATAACATAACATAACATAACATAACATAACATAACATAACAAAATGAATTATCAAACGGTATTTAAAGAATAAAAGGGGTAGTTTCCAAAGAAATTGTGGTGCTCCGTCCGTGGGAGAGTGGAACACGAACATTTGGTTTTATCAGCTGAGTAACAGTTGATAAGGTAAATGTTTTAGCGTCTCTCCCCAGTCCCACTCTCCATATTCACACTAGTTCCAGAAATTTCGTTCAAAGACCGCGCGCATTCGTATGACCAACGCAAAAAATACGACTGTTTTGCAGTCTACTACTGTAAATGACGCTCTGACGAAGGGCTGACACTCGAAACGCCAGCTTTTGAATCCCTTTCCCTTGATAAAATCAAACTTTCGTGCAAGCGTAGAGCGGTTTTCAAATAATTTTTATGTGTCGTAAAACCAAAACCAAAGCAATCACTCTGACCAATAACAACAGCAGTGATGAAAATAACAGTCGGTCATCGGACATTGTCCGACCAAAATCTGAAAATGTCCGACCAATTTTAAATTATGCTCGGGCATGGTGACCGAGCACTAAAATTACTTAGCTCTTGCCTTGAAAGTCTTGTTAAGGCGGGACTTAACCTAAACGCCACTTTTCCGCCACCTGACATGGCTTTAATGGAAATATCTCGTTCACGTTTCAAGCAATCCAAAAACCCTATGCTTAAAACAGAAACCTATGTTATTGGATGTTTTGAAAATTTTGGGGTGATTTTTGGTTTTTTTTTTTGGGAGGAAATAGTTTTTCTCAAAGGATTGGTAAAATTTAGAGAAATAAGAAATATTGAAGATTTAGTGAATTTTAAAAATTAGAATTTGTAGTTAATAATTAATAGACGGATACCGACAGCGTCTTTTCCTCTCATGTGGGACACATTTTCTTAGATGTGCACGAGGCACAGCCTCGTTTTGGTGCAAAGCTTGTTTTCGTCCTATAACGTCACAAAATTACTTTTTTCATTCACAACTCTGGCAGAAGTCTTGAACTCGTGGATTTCTTGACATCTTTTAGCTTGATATCGATTACATCAAGGATTTTCTTGAAAATGTTCCTCTTAACTCATCGCGTTTGATTCCAAAAACATTACAATAAGAATTTACGCTGTTTGTACGATTTATTTTGCTGTAAACGGCTCTCTTGATTCGAGAAAATTCAGAAAAGGCCGTGTCATTTGAAATCGCCCTACAATGCATTGCAAAACTTCTTATAGCACGTCGTGTATGCTTACCGATTGTGTCTCAGGAGAAATCCAAAATAGCGAATGTCCGACCAATTAATTTTTGCAAAATGTCCGATCAAAAGGGAGGTTTGAAAGGACACATGTCCTTCTAAGCAAGAAAAATTACTTCCAGCACTGCAACAGACGCAGACAATCCAATGAACCCATTAGAACTCAAAGCAAATATATGTAGCCGGCGCCAAGCGCGGGAAAACACGTGCGAGCAAGTCACGATTGGTTTTAGTTTTGCTTCTGATTGGTTGAGAAAGTGGTGCGAGATTTTTCAGCCAATCACAAGACGTAGCAATGCAAAACCAAAGCAATCGCGAAATTACTCTCGAGTCGATACATTATTGAAAACCGCTCTATTTAGACCTATATCGGATCAATTTTGCAAAACGACGACACGCATTCTTAATTCATCTTTACAGGTCCTTCGTGAGAAGTTCGGTGTGCGGTGTTTCCTGGGATTGACTGCCACAGCTACACGATCGACAGCTGCATCTGTTGCAGAGCATCTTGGGATTGTCCATGATCCGGCCGCTGTTATCAGAGGTGGCGCGGTGCCGCCCAACTTGTTTCTGTCTGTGTCATGTGACAGTGACAGAACACAGGTAAGGGTTTCACGGTCGTTTTACATTGTTGTAGCTATTATCTAACTCTTTGTTACGGTTTATTATTATGGCGACTTTTTCTTTGTACAGTGGAACTTCCATTAAGGGGACACCTTCAGGACCAGGAGAAATGTCTCCTTAATAGAGGTTTTGCTGGTTTTGTTAATAATTGAGGGGGGTGAAACTTAACTACGGTTTTGGAATCGTTGTTAGGGACATGATTTCATGGTTAGCATTTCTCACGTGTCATGCTAATATAGTGGTAACTATGAAAATGAACACAAGACATCACTAAATCGACATTGCACATTCCATCTGTTTTACAATTTAGCGCCATAATTCAGCATCAACAAACTTGAACAAATTGCCCCCCCCCCCCCCCCCCCCCCGTCCCCAACCCTCATATAATGTTGTTTTATTGGAAGAGGGGAGGGGGGGAAGGGCGAACAATTATATGTAATGGTATTTAAGGTTTTTTTTTTAGGACAATAGAGAGTTGTACAATAGAGAACTGTGAGCGTAGTTTCAGTATGTCTCAACTAGTTTTGTGCAAGGTTGTAGCTCCTGGTTATACTCATGAGAACATGATATATCAGCCAGGAGATTGTTCCTTTGAGAATCACTGAAAACACGATATGTCAGCCAGGACATTTTGCTTTCAAAATCACTGACTATCAGAGCTGCTGTTTGCCAACAGGCTTTGTTACAGTTACTCCAAGGCCGACGCTTTTCACAGTGTGATTCCATTATAATCTACTGCACCCGCCGAGAACAGACAGAGAAACTTGCCTCGACTTTGCGCACGTGCCTACAGAGTACCAGGCTCCCATCCGGCTGGGACGAACAGAGTAAGCTGGGAGAAGAGAAGGAGACTGGGAAGAAAAAGAACACCAAAGGGTATGAAGGTTTTTCGATAATCTTCCATGATCTGGTGTTCTCATACTCGTTAATAAATCATCAAGTTTGAACATACAAAATCATAAGCGTGACGGTGGTTTGGAAACCCCATCTTAAATAGCAGTAATCGGAGATTATGGAGACGCGTTCGAAGGAATTTCCGGCGGAAATGAGCCCCTGAAAAAAAGCAATAGGGGCGGCCATTTGGAAGACCGGACACCAAAAAATCTCAAATTTTGCTGCATGCAAGGCACAGGGCAACCAACACGAAATTAGAATTGCGTTCTTCGAACGCGAATAGCTTGGATTTTGGCAATATTATTCCTTCATTTTCCCTGAATTTTAATGATCAGTTTGAGAAGCTATATCAAACACTCGAAAGAGTGTTTCATTAGGTATCCAAACACCTTGAAGTCGGTTTAACAAACAATGAACTCGGCTTCGCCTCGTTTTTTCAACCCACTTCTCGATGTTTGGAAATCCTGATGAAACACTCTAAAAGAAAATAAAAGTGGAATATAATAGTGCCCAATATTTAGCTTTGCAAAACAGAGCTTCTTCGGGGGCTAGAACTATAAGTTATTACAACTGTGAATATGTTATACTTTAAAATAATGAAATACAAAAACAATGAATATGATTGGTAAAGGGTTTGACGGGTGACAAACTAAACTGACCAGTGATAATAAAGTTCGTCGCGTCTGTTGATGCCAAGTGGTTCTAAAGTTTTTGCTTCGTCTATGACGTATGCTTCACGTGCTTTTCGGAATGGAATATTATAGAAAGAGGCAAAGAATTGACCCAAGCAAGCGCATGTATGCAGCTTCGTTGGCCTAAAATGTGTTGAGAGTAGATTAAATTTTCCAAAGCTAAGGTTGTGCGCCAACAGTTCATATAAAAATTGCATGTTTTTGCTTTGCAAGTCCTAATTCGAGTACTTTAACTCTTAGCTCCCAAGAGTACCAGAAGTCAAAATTCAAGAAAAATTCCAAATTTCAATTTATAAAATATTGAAAAACAAATGGTGCCGTGCAAAAGTACTGCCAAAGAGGTTTCATTTGAATGGTCACACTATAGGAATTCATCCACAGACTCAAAAGTTCCAACTACACTACATGTCTCCATAATTGACTGTGGGAGTGAAAGGATTAAGATATTTCGTCTTGACATGGCATCACGAAAAGGACATGTTTCCGTGTTGTAACTCCTCTCACTGAATAATATAGCTGGTTCATTCAATTTTCGTATTTTCCCAATTATTAGCCCAGGCTACTGCTCCCGTTTTGTGCCTTTAGGCAAGACCTTTTGCTCCATATTGACTCCACACAGGGTATGATTAATTTGGGAGTAACCTGTAATGTTCTAGCATCCTGTCCAGAGAGGAGTAGGGATGCTTCTTGGCTCTTTATGCTACAGAAACCGTTGGTTAAGCGTCGCCACTGCAGGACGGTTGGCCCATGTCCTGTCTCAAAAGATTTCTAACATAGATGTAAGTGCGGTAGGGGCGATTAAGAGTCTCTACGGTCTTTTTAATTCAATCAAGACATTTTCATTTTCAGAAAAGGCAAGAAGAAGTCATCCAAATCGGTCGCTCCAAAATGGGACGCCGAGTGCTACCACGCTGGACTGTCCCCCGCCCAGCGACGGCGTGTGCAGAAGCGTTTTATGACAGGGCAGCTGCGTGTTGTGGTGGCGACTGTAGCGTTTGGAATGGGTCTGGATAAATCGGATGTTCGAGCTATCATCCATTATAACCTACCACGGAGCTTTGAAAGCTATGTACAGGAAATTGGTCGCGCGGGACGGGACGGACTTCCCTCGCACTGTCACGTGTTTCTTGACCCAGAGGTAAGTCGAATTTATTTAGACGTAGTTTGTTTAGCAAAAAGCAAATAAACTCGCGCGAGCTGAAAAAATAACTTCTATCTCGCATCAAGTTTCTGTGTGACCATTTTTCGTCTTTCGCGGTGGTAGTCAAGTTGAGTACATCGGACTTTTCTTCTAAAAGTCGTTGTTAGGCGATCATGATATCTACCATCGTGATTTGCTTTTAAGTCTGGTTTTCACTAGTATAAGCGAAAGCATAACAGCGCTCATTTCCAGTGAAAACGGGCCCAACATAAACATAAGCAAAGGAGCAAGCCTTATGCTTTTGTCCGCGTTCGTTTTCATTTAACGCAAATTCTTATGTTTTCGCTTATGCTTATACTTATGTCGCTAGTGAAAACCAGGCTTTAGACAATATATCGCACTTCGTGCCTGGCGAAGACTGGCAGCAAACAGTCAAAACGTCACGATTAACATCCTAAGTGACTAATGTTGGTTCATCCGAGGAATGATGACCATGACATCACTGGTCAGTAGTTAAATACGATGCGTCCATGTATGGCTGGTGAGGCCAATCCGAGCATCAACGATTCTGTGGCACATGTTTGGGTAGACATAGTAGACTACACAACCGATAAAAACTGTTATGTGACGATTTTGAATGGGTCTGACGGAGCGTAGTTCATGTAATACGCCGGCTTAAGTTACATTTCGAGCTTGTGATTCTGAAAGGTATGAATTGGACGTGCGTTGAATTACCAGTGACACAGTGTGTATGTTTATTCAAAGGGGAAGGACATGTGTGAACTCCGTCGCCATGTTTACGCTAACACAGTAGACCGCTCCACTATTAAGAAGCTGGTCCGCCGAGCTTTTCCTCGTTGTGAGTGTAAGAAACTTCATCAGCAACAACAAGAAAGGAGTGCACAAAAGTGCAACGATGATGAGCTCTTGGACTTGGAAGACGCGTGTGGTGACATACTGGACTCCAACATGGAAGCAGAACTACAGGCTGTTGAGCTACAGTACCAGAAGGAAGTTGAAGCTCAGTCACACGAGCACGGAGACGCCAAGCATATTAAAGAAATATCAGAAAGCTCTGATTCTGCTGTAACGACTGAGTGCAAATACACCTCGCAATATGTCGAGGCAGATCAGTCAAAGGAACCTTGTACTTCCGCTAGTGATAATGAAGACGCTTTAAACTCTGAACCTGTCAGTGAGAATGTGGAGACGGAGACAAGCGAAGGAGCTTGGAACAATCAATCATCTGCCCAGGCACCAGCTTATCGCCTGTGTGGCGGTCACGAGGTTGCCATGGTGACAGAATCCCTTATTCAGGAACTTGACATGCGCGAAGAGAACATAGCCACTTTGCTATGTTACCTCGAGCTGCATCCGAGCCGCTGGCTCGAAGTATTGCAGCCGGTCAACTCAACATGCACCGTCAAGTTTTACGGAGGTCATGCGCAGTTGAGAGCAGTGGCGCGAAAAATTCCGCCGATAGCAGCCGCAGTATCGCATACTACCACAACGCCTGCTAGTTTTAAAAAATCCAGCGCGATAACATTCTCGGTGGTGGAGATAGCAGATAAGATGGGCTGGGACTTGGCACCAGTGTGTCGCGAGTTAAGAGCACTTCAATGGAACACCTCTCTATCACGTGATCATTCTCTTGCTGATGTGGGTCAATCCGGGATCTTGGTGGAGTTCTCTGACCTGTCGGTGCACTTCAGGGCACCAGGGGATCTGTCAGATGAGGAGCGAGACAGCGTGTGTGATTTTCTGGAGGATCGCATACTCGCCGAGGAACGAAGCCAGTTACAGCAGCTTCAGTTCGTGTACGAGTCGCTCAAGAGCGTGTCCTTCTCCGAGTTTTGGCAATGCGCTGACGGTGTGGACGAGGAATCCGATAAACAGCTCAAACAAATCGTGCGTAGCTATTTTGAAGACACCGCCGACAAGACAAAGGAGGAACTGAAAGCTTTGGCAAAAGCGAGGAAAGGCTCTAAAACCGTCCCTTCAAGTATTACACGGGATGATCACGTGAATTGGGACGTCATCGCACGTGACATCAGGGCTTTACTTGGAGTCCATCACGATCACTCATTCACAGGTCGCGCTGTTGCGCGTATTTTTCACGGCATTGATAGTCCATGCTACCCGGCGGAAGTCTGGGGTCGAGACCGCAGGTTTTGGAGAAAACATCTTGATATAGAGTTCAACAGCCTTCGTAAATTCGCTACGCAAGAATTAATTAGATTTAGATGAATAATTAAAGATGTTCTATATTTGTTTTCAGTCCGGTAGCTTATTTATTTATTTCAATAAAAGATTGATCCGCTTTGTGTTATTTTTTTTTAGCATTTCAACCTCCTTCTAAATATATTATGTAAGTAGCTTTTAAATAACCGTTCGAAACGAAAAAAATATCAGGAAGTAGTGGGAAAAGATTGAAAATAAAGAGATGTAATATTAAGATAACTCCGAAAAACATCTTGCAACGAAGGTAAACATAATATTTCGATTTTTGTGTTCCGTTGACGTAGTCAGCGAACACTATTGTCATCGGGCGAGGTATTTTTGTGTAAGGAAACATTTTCGGTGTAATAACAGAATTGTCAATCGCAACCAATCAAAGCGAAGAATTATAATTCTTCGTTCTTACCTTTGAGAATTCATTACTCGAATACATATTCCATTTATTCACTTGAATTAAAGACTGAATTACGGCTAAAGAGTTAGCGATCAAGATTTTAGCCTGTTCCAGGCGTTTAGATTGTGGGGAGCAGCGAAAAGCGGGGCGCGGCGCTATAGGGTCGGCGCGAGGGAAAACTCCCCTCGTTTTTTTCTCTTGCGCCCGATTTTTCTTTCGAGCCCCACAAACTTAACGCCTGGAACAGGCGATCAAGATTTCAGAATTTATCTGCCACTAGAATTTAATTTTATCCAGTCGAGCCTATCAAGAAAGCGTCGACGGTAGTTTCCCTTTCGTTACGCTCGACTGAGTTTGATGGATATTTTAAATCCAGCGTTCCTGCCAGTACATCTGCTCACCAAAAAATGCACTCAAATCTTTTGTCAAATAGTATTTGCTCGTATGCTACACAATTCACGCTATATCAGCAGAACACACGGCTCCAGTGGGGCCCTATTTCTATTATTCGATATAGCATTCTAAAGTGCAAATGCGCATCAAAAAGCTCAAAAAAATATACCCTGCGAGCAGAGCCTCTTTCGATCCTCCTAGAAAAATCGATTTTTTTTTTCCTCCCGATTTTTCTAGGAGGATCGAAAGAGGCTCTGCTCGCAGGGTAGAAAAAATAGAAACTGACGAGTAAATATACTTAGCCTTATTATACAACTTTTCGTTGAATAACCTCTATGTATTCAGTGGAAGACTGTTATCAAACGTACAAAATTAATCCTGCGTTCCGCGACAGACTTGACTTAAGAGTAATTTTGTGCGAATTTATTGTCTTTCGTTCTTAAATGTCCCTAAGTGTATTTGTTGCATGGTTGAGTTTTCTTTGCTGTATACGTATATATGTGTGCGCAGAAACCCATAAGTGGGTTGAAACGTGTAACGCGCATTCACAGCTTCCGAATATTCATTTTTTGCTTAGTACCATATTTGGAAACCCCTCGGTCCCTCGAGATTAGAAGCAAGTTGTTCTAGCGAATTGATTGGTTAACATTTTTATCTTGATTTTCCGAAATGTCGAGGGAATGAAGGGCACAAAAAGAACATTGGACAAAATCCAGAAACGGAAAAGAGAACATGCGGCTCATTTCTTGCAAGATCTTTGCGACAGCATGGGGCAAGCAGAGTACGCGCAATAGAAGTTTAGATTTCAAAATATACTTTTTTCCAATTTTAATAAAACCAGACTCAAAGTAGGCAATTACAGTAGCTAAAAGCAGACTTTTGTCTTTACTCATTTCCTTCACTTCTGTGGAGCTGGTACTTCCTCGATCACAATCCGGGACACCGAGTTCCAGCCTGAATAAGCGTCTGCATTACCGTACCCTGCACAGTTTCCCACGTTGAATCCCACTCGCACCACTCCCCTGGGGATGTTGTCGCAGTAGCCTTCAATATGGCGGACACGAAGCGGTTGGTGTCCACTTGAGGACGTCAAGTAAATAACTCCGTCAATGGGCATCGGACCACTGCACTCAGCGCCATTAAAAGTAAAGAACCAGCGCTTGCAACAACCACCGCAGTTAATGATGCGAAGAGCTCCAGAGTAGAACACGCGCAGTGTAGTTTTACCATCTACCTTTTTGAAAAGGCAATCCTGACGGGAAAAGCGGACATTTACGAATATCGGCAAAAAAAAAGGATTTTTAGGCTTGCTCTGTATCCAAACTGCCCGACAAAAAAAATGTCATAATAAACATTTGAAAAATTATTTTTTTGTGTGAAAAATATCTTTACCTTTATTAATCCGTTGTCTCGGCCATCCCCACTTTTCCAAACGCACTGCTTCCAGTTCGAGGGAGCCTGGGCACCAACCGAGCCCTTTGTTCCTTTGAACCCAGGCTCTCCTTTCTCTCCCTTCACGCCATCACGACCGTAGGGACCTGGTAACCCAGGACTTCCGGGAATGCCGGGATGACCGTTCACCGCTGGACAGGCCTAAAACAATTACAGACGCGAAAACGAATAATAACAGTTCAAACCGTGAATGCACAAATTTGACAAATTTAGTCGGGTTCGCACCTTCTGTGTTTGAGCCGAGTAAACCCCAGCAAGCAAACCGGCGAATAACGTCAATACAATCAACGGTCCGGCCTTCATTTCTCTTTGTTCCTGGTAAAAATAAAACGATGTTTAATAAAAACATACACTTTCCTTGCTTTTCTAGTCTGTTCCAGGCGTTCAGATAGTGAGAGCGAAAAATAGGCTTTCTTAGCTGCTCCCCGGCACAATCTGAACGCCTGGAACAGCGAAAAAGGGAAGACACTTCATGCAGTTCTTATTTCCAGCGCCCATTGTTTCTTTTTGTTTCAATCAAACGTTATCCATTATCGTTCTCCATTTACGACCTGAAAGCGACTTTCTTGAGATATTTTTCGAACACAACTCAAACTCTGCTAGATAGTACTGCAGACAGTAAACAGAGACATAATTTCAATCGTAGCCGCAACAGCGTCGTGGGAATTCAACGGTTTTAAAAGACATAAAACTGATCTCGGTCGGCAGTCTCGAATAAGATTTGAGACTGAACCGAATTTGACAAATTTGCCTAGAGAGTTAATTTTGCATGCTTACGGTTTTTTTTAGTGAAACTAAAATTTCGTCTTTTGGCGTTGTTTTCTCAGGGAAAACCCGTGAAATAAAGTCGCTGAGGGAGAAAATATAATTTAATGTAATTTAAGTGCAGGATTACTTTTCCTGTTCCAATCAATCCACGTAGAACTCCTCAAACAAAATGACGTGGCCTTCGAATGTGTTGGAATTTCTAGAATTTTCAGTTATTGACTCAATGTTCGTGCTTCGACCGACAGCTGACCATGTACCGAATTCATTTGTCATGAGGTTCAAGACAGTTTTTTGGTTATCCAATGCGATTAAAGCAGTTTTATGTTCCTGTTTGCTTCTCGTAAACAAACTAAAAAAGTATCTTCAGACCCAGAAAAATACACAAATGTTAATTTGTCTGGTGTCACCCTAATGGTTTGCTTAATAGAATCGAGGATCGGGTTAGCCCCAGTGTTCTTGCATGATTTATTCAGTGAGCAGCACACAGACTATGACTTGCGTGATTCTTTCTGTAAGTTAAACTTACCCAAGCCGCGTACTGACTATTTGAAACGTAGCTTTGGCTATAGCGGTGCCTTACTGTGGAATTCTCTTCCTGAAAATATTAGGGCGATTAGATCAATTGGGCAGTTTAAGAAGGAAATCAACCGCGCACTTGAAACATTCGATTCCCACTCGGCAATCTTGTAAATCAGTTTTTATAGTTATTTTAATTTTTATAAATGATTGTAATTAAAATACTATTAGTATAACTGAAGATTTTTAACCGAGTTTAAATAAAGATCTACTACTACTACTAGGATCCTGATAATCAACTTAAACTCAAAAGAACGATCATGCATCATTAAAAAAGTCGTATTCATCTTGAATAAAATGAAAGAGGAAATAAATTGTCGATCTGTTTGAATTTACCTTCAAGATAGATAATTATTGACTTATTAACTTTGGTAATTCAATGCTAAACACGAAAATTTGCAATTTGCGGTTCTTGGAATGTTTTGTTTTTTTCTTTTTCTTTGTTTTCTCCAGAGTAATAAAAAGCAAGAAAAGAAAGTCGCCCATGTCTCTATGTTCGTGTTTCAACCGACGTCTGATCACGTACTGAATTCATATGTGGCAAACTTAGGACAGTTGTTTTGGTTATTCAATCCGATTATTAGAAAGTATTTTCTGACCCAAAAATTACACAAATGTTTATTCGTCTGGTGTCACCCTGATGCTTTGCTAAATTAAATCAAAGATCGTGATAATCAACTTAAACTCGAAAAAAGTCTGCATTAATAAAAGAATTCATCTTGAATGAAATGGAAGCGGAAATAAATTGTCCGATCTGTTTGAGTTTCTCTTCAAGATAGATAATTATTGACTTATTATCTTTGGCACTGAACTCATCAAAATTCCATAATACTGAACACAAAAATTTGCAAGTTGCGGTTCTTGGATTATTTATATTTATTTTTATTCATTGTAATAAAGAGAAACCTTGCCAGTAGAGAAATGTTTTCGTTTAAAATTTCTTCACCGAAAAAAAATTTCACGACTTCAGAGATTTATATAAGATATTCTTCTGTTATTGACTTTGACATAAAGTGCATTAAAATTCAATACTAAACAAGAAAATTTGCAATTTGCACTTCTTGGAGTGTTTTATTTTACTTTACCTTCAAGTTCATGAAGAGTATCAGTGATATTTCCATTTTAAATTTTCTTCAAATATCCGCTATATAAGTTGTACTTGTCTCAAGTTTCGATTGAGTTTACCAAATGTATACTCAACGCGGCAACTTTTGAGGCGATATTTTCTGTGATTTAGATGGATGCAAAAATGGCAGACAAAAGCTTAAAGGTCTTCAGAAGAGTATAAGATAGTTTGTGTAGCTGCTATAATAAAACCAGAGCGCTCTACGTTTTTCTTTTTCTTTTTTTTTTCAGGACATCGGCTACCTTTACACACTCATTCCGAAAATTAGATATTCCCATCCCAGATTTGTTCTCGGGGGAAAGTAATTAACTAATCTGAAAGAAGCGAAAATCAACAAACAATGTTTGAAACAAATCTACTAAACACAGTACAACTACATACCTTACCGGTGCGTTCGACAAAATCAGAAATAACTAAAAAATCGACGAGTACTGAACAGTACAAAATTCAAACTGCCAACCACTGAACAACTGGCAACTGTGAACTGACACATGCAAATGAAAATGAAACTTATAAAGCGGAAAATTTGCAATAAAATGTTTACATACAAATGAACAAAAGAACACGTAAAAATTACGGTTGAACTTCTTTTTTTACCACCGGTAGCGAGCGACCAACTCTACGATTGTCCAATATACCGTGATTTATTCTAAAAAATATTTGAAACCTTTTGTAAGTAACTGCGACCGCTTTTTAACGCTGGTAGTTTTTTTTTCTTTCGATTCAACTTTTTAACTGCGAAACATCAATCTCTTATGACAAGAAGAAATTCAAAATACGTCAGCTTCCCAAAATACGTAAGCCCCCCCCGGGGGGGGGGGTCCCCACATAAAAATGTCGGGGGTGCTCGTCGGAAATGTTCGAAAACACCCTAAAAGGTACCAGAATTTCGCTTCATGGGCGTTGCGAAAATGAATTGTTATACTTAAGAGGTACCAATTCTGAAACAACACATGTATTCTGTCATATTTTTTCGGCTTAATACCCTAAAAGGTACCGCGATAATTTTAACAGTGGTCACTTATAAGCGTACCAATCTACAAATTTTGACCCCTAAAAGGTACGACGCGCACCCCCGTAGGAGTCCCCCGGGACGGAAGCAACTAAGCACAGAAAAACCGTAATATTATGAACGAACTCGCTCGGTTAAAAAATTCTACCATTTATATTAGCTATTCACTGATTTAAGGTTACAGTGTACCTTCAGATCGAAAATTTATTGAAATTTTTTTTTGGCGTCAAAATAAAGTTTACAGAATGAACTTTTATCCAAAAAAAATTATCGAAAAATAGTGAAAATTGACGAAGAAATGACGGTATAACTTTTGTGGGCGGAGTTTGTTTATGAAGCGATATGTTTTTCTAAGCGCTGTTTTCTCAAAGTTAATTTTTCGCTTGTAGGGGACACTTTAAAGAGCTACAACTCAAAGGGAATTTGTTCGATTTTCCTCAAATTTGGACACAAGCTAGGCTAACATATAATCAACAAAAACGTGTCGGCGAATTTCTTATTTCCGAAAACTTTTTCGTCAAGAGCCATTTCCGTGCGATCACTTCAATTTGTTTTCTCCCTTTTTCGAAAATATTCTGTAACTTTTCACTGCAATTGAATATGGGAAATCGCCGACACGTTTTTTTAGCGCTTCGTGTCCGGAAACCCGAGAACAAATCAAATTAGCAAAATACAATAATCGCTTTGAGTTATAGCGTTTTAAAGCTGATTCGGACGTTCGAATTTAGACGTCGTAAAAAATTCGACAATTCATTTTATTACCAAATGGTTTCCATATTTAGATAGCCAGCTCTATAAGCTTTAATTTGATATTTGGGTTTAGGTATATTAGGTGTAATCTTAAGACGCTACACTGTATAAACCTTAAGGTATCATCACCGGCAAAATTTATGCTCTCCAAATGCCTTGAAAAAATTCCTGGTTAAATGTCATGCCAAGAAATATATAAAACCAAAATTTTGGGTCAATATCTCTAATTGTTCAAAAGATATGGGCATTTGAAAATTGACCTTTTTCATCTTTTCGAGCATTCTGATTGGTCCAATAGGGTCACATGACTTATTGGCGGGAAATTCAAAATGTATTGTCTTTATCAATTTATAGAATTTAACTGGGTCATGCTAGGAACTTCAACAAAAAAAAAATTGAATTAGAGCAGTCACCAAATTCATTTGACAAAATTTCGGTCAGTCTGTCCAAATTTTGAGGAAGATCAACAGCTGTCAATCAGAGAGAAATGTCAAATAAAGAAATCACAAAAACAGGTTTTTCTCCCACAGTTTTTAATATTTATAAAATCTGTTTTCAGAAATGAGATTTAAACACCACTTGGCACAAACGTAGTTTCAGCCCCGTAATTTATGTTAATTTACGCAAATCAATGCAAATAACCGCATATTTCGGTTTATTTCCCGTTAATTTGCATAAATTAACATACATTATGGGGCTGAAACTACGTTTGTGCCAAGTGGTGTTTAAAACTCATTTCTGAAAACAGATTTTAAAAATATTAAAAACTGTGGGAGAAAAACTTGTTTTTGTGATTTCTTTATTTGAAATTTCTCTCTGATTGACAGCTGTCGATCTTCGTCAATATTTGGTCAGACTGATCAAAATTCTGTCAAATGAATTTGGTGACTTCTCTAATTCAATTCCTTTTTGGTTGAAGTTCCTAGTATGACCCAGTTGAATTCTATAAATTGATAAAGACAATACATTTTGAATTTCCTGCCAATCAGTCATGTGACCCTATTGGACCAATCAGAATGCTCGAAAAGGTGAAAAAGGTCCATTTTCAAATGCCCATATCTTTTGAACGATTAGAGATATTGACCCAAAACTTTGGATTTGTATATTTCATGGCATGACATTTAACCAGGAATTTTTGCAAGGCATTTTGAGAGCATAAATTTTGCGGGTGATAATACCTTAAACGTATACCGGTTCGGAAAAACACCGCAGTGATATAACTGAGAAACTGCATACTTACCAGCTAAGGTTCCATCTCTAGTCTCTTCAAACTGTTAAAGGTATCCCCGCAAAAAAATGAAGTCTCTAATATTTTCAGTCCGCCCCTACCACCCCCCCCCCCCTACCACCCCCCCCCCCCCCCCTCCCCTTATTTACTCCGCACCCCCGCACTACGAATCGTAGGAGTCTAGAAACGTAACTGTGACCAATAACTCGTGACTCTATGTTCGTGTTTCAACCGACGCCTGACCATGTACTGAATTCATTCGTGAAAAGGTTAGGACAGTTGTTTTTGTTATTCAATGCGATTATTAAAGGTTTTTTCAGACCCCTCAAAAAATACACAAATGTTTATTATACGTTCTGGTGTTACCAAATGCTTTGCTTGATTAATTCAAAGATCATGATAATCAACTTGAACTTAAACTCGAAAAAAGAATCATGCATCGTTATATAAAGCCTGACTTTTATGCAGGATTCCTCTTGAATAAAATGAAAGTGGAAATAAATTGTCGACCCGTTTGAATTTCTCTTCAAGACAGATAATAATTGACTTATTAATTTTGGCACTAAAATCATCAAAATTCAATAATACTGAACACGAAAATTTGCAATTTGCGTTTCATGGATTGTTTTTATTTTTTATTTTTTGTTTTCTTCAGAGTAATGAAGAGTAACCTTGCCAGCAGAGTAATGTTTTCATTTTGAAATTTCTTCTTCCGAAAAAAAATTCACGACTTCAGAGATTTTTATATTCTTCTGTTATTGACTTTGACGTAAAATTCATTAAAATTCAATACTAAACAAGAAAATTTGCAATTTATACTTCTTGGAGTGTTTAATTTTATATTATGATTTTTCAAGGTAACTAAGAGTAATATTTTCATTTTAACATTTCTTCTATTACTCAAGAAGAAAATACCGTGACTTGAAATTTCCGCTATATAAGTTGTACTTGTCTCAAGTTTCGATTGAATTTATCAAATGTATATTCAACTTGGCAACTTTTGAGGCGATAGTTTCTGTTATTCAGATGGATACAAAAATGACAGGGAAAGGGTCTTCAGAAGAGCATAAGATAATTTGTGTAGCTGCTATGATTAAACCAGAGCGCTCTACGTTTTTTTTTTCAGGACATCGGCCACCTTTACACACTCATTCCGTAAGGTAGATGTTCCCGTCCCAGATCTATTCTCGGGGGGAAAAATTAACTATCTTATAGAAGCGAAAATACAAGAAACAATGTTTGAAACAAATCTTCTAAACGCAGTAAAACTACATACCTTACCGGCGCTTTCGACAAAATCAGCAATAACTAAAAAATCGGCGAGTACTGAGCAGTACAAAATTCAAACTGCCGACCACTGAACAACTGGCAACTGTGAACTGACACATGCAAATGAAAATGAAACTTATCAAGTGGAAAATTTGCAATAAAATGTTTCCATACAAATGAACAAAAAGGACGTTTTACAATAACTGTGAATTTTCGCGCGCTGATTGGCCTTTTTCTTTGGTCAATAAGAGTACAGACCATGGAAAAATGCGGTCAATTTGTTAAGTTGAAATTCTTGTTTGCCACCAGTGGCAAGCGACCAACTCTAATTGTCCAAGATACCGACATTTTCTCTATCAAAAATTATATTTGACACCTCTCGACCGCGAGCGCTTTTAACGCTGGTTAGTTGTTGTTTTTTTATTCAAGCCTTTTTTACCTCGCATGACAAGGGGAAAAGTCAAAATACGTCAACTTCCAAAATACGGGTGGGGGGGGGGGGGGGGGGGGGGGGGGGGGTAGCTCTCGTATAAAAATGACGGGGGAAAATTTTCGAAAACACACCCTAAAAGGTCCCAAAATCTAGTTGGGTGGGCATTGGCTCATTTGGATTTTTACCACTAAGAGGAACCAATTCTAAAACAACACATGTTAGTATCTAGTAATTAGCCGATACTTTGTAAATCCATTTTGTATGTCATATTCTGTCACATTTTTTCGGCTCAATACCATAAAAGGTACCACAGACTTGACTGCATTGCACCCCCCCCCCCCCCCCCCCCTACGATGAAGTGTGGAACCGTCACTGTGATTTTCCCGTATCCAATAACCAGTGAAAGAAATTCCCCAATAAAATAACACAATACAATTGGTTTTGTTAATACTTATACATCAAATAGTGATTTATCCAGTGGATAGCGCTATCCACCTTTTGCCATATATAACCGAGGCTTGAAATAGAAACATCCTTCATCGTTTACTGGACATGGGAGAATGATGACGCGCGGAGAATCTAGCTAGCAAATTGTTTCAAAACTGAAACGGGTCTTTGCACATCACTGAAATCAGATGTAGACCGCTTTAGCTTGACGGGAGGGATGGGAAGGCCTCTTTTCTTCCTTCCCCGCGCTCCGCCGACTTTCGCTTCGCAGAAAGGAGCGCCTGATCGCAGGTTAGGGTTAGAAATGTAGTGAAGATTGCGAATGATGCAAGCTGGACTCTAGTAAACATTACTGTGTTATGTTCTCTTGAAAGTGCTAGGGCTAAAGGAAGAATTTGAATATCAGAATACTAACATTCAGATAGTTATTTTATAACCAGGAAACAGCGCTTGGCTGTCTAATCATAAACATATGCGTTCATGTACGTATCTATTGCTTCAAATGCCAAGTGTTGTCCACGTAATGAACACAATGTTAATGGTCTTAATGAGACTCTGTTGCACTTTCGTAATCTCTTCTTATTGTTTACATTTGACCAAAGTATCCAATCTGACAAGCGAGCTGAAATGTTGGGTTTATTTGCCCCTTTTGCTAAATATCCGTTACTAATATTTTTTTCAATTAAATTGCAAAACCATTCACACGCACTCCGAAAGTTGTTACAAGTTATTCACACACAGCACGATATCCCTTCAAGAATAATGAATAGCATTACTTGCAAAGAGCAGCTTGAAATAACGGATATCATTAATTCAGGCTACTTAATTAACGAAGTGGAACGAAGACTCAAAATTATATGAAAGCAACGGCGCGGTGACAATTTTTCCAGCTCGTGAGCTTCTGTATCCAATAGGGTTACCCTGACCCTAACCCTAATCTTCTTTGGCACTTTTCCCCCTTTTACTCCCTTTCGCGGTCGCCATCTTTTTTCTGTTATGGTGCAACGAAGCACCACCGGAAGATAACATCCCGGTAGCGGCCTGAATTAATAATATCCATAATTTCAAGCTGCTCTTTGCAAGAAATGCTATTCATTATTCTTACGGTGATACCGTGTTGTCACACACCACGAATAATAAACGTTACTTAGCAACGTCATTGTCACGGGCTCAGTCGATTCTCAGATTTCAAATTTTTGATCGCCGGTAACGGCTACATATTGCACAATTGAAACATTTTTCAACTGACCTTTATTCACTTAAAACAAATGCAAAACGTCCAAGAACCTTTTTTAAACTTTAATAGAACCAGGGGTCAATTCAATAAAACTTCTACAAGTGTAATTTACAAGTGTATCTATTGTTTTCAACCTCTGAAACAATGGCTACACTTGTAAATTACACTTGTAAAAGTTTTATTGAATTGCCCCCAGATCCGGAGAAGAGAGTTACAGTGACTGAGGGCAGACTATAGTGTGTAATATATAAGTGTGTACACTACTAGTCTCCGGACATGTTGAGAACTCCTTCACTGCTGGGGAGCTAGTACTTCCTCGATCGCAACCCGGGAGATTGAGTTCCAGCCTGAATGAGCGTCTGCATTACCGTACCCTGCACAGTTGCCCACGTTGAATCCCACTCGCACCTCTCCCCTGGGGATGTTCTCGCAGTAACCTTCAATATGGCGGACACGAAGGGGTTCCAGGCCGCTGACACCATGTACGTAAATAACGCCGTCAATGGGCAACGGACCGCTGCACTCAGCGCCATTGAAAGTAAAGAACCAGCGCTTGCAACAGTTGACGCAGTTAATGATACGCAGAGCACCAGAGAAGAAAACTCGCAGGGAAGAACTTTGTTCCTTCTTTCGGAAGACGCATTCCTGTATATTTTAAAAGGAACGTTTAGAAAAAAATACCTTGTCCTCCCCCCCACCCCCCCAAAAAAAAACCGAACAATTGCGCGCGATGTTGGAGAAGAACAAGAAAATAGAGGTCTTATATATGTCTTTAGTTAAGAGGCAGTTCTTTCTTTGCCTAACTGATATATAACGAATGTTAATTCTACGTTTGGTATGGAAGTCTGATTTAGACATCTTTTCTCTTTACTCCACTTCTATACGTTTTGTTTTCTAGTACTGTTCTCCTTCAGTTATCTTGGGTTTTTCCTGTCAAGCCAGTAAACAATGATGTGTTCGCGGAAAACAAATCACAAGGGGGATATTTGTTATGTTTTTACCTTTAGTAGTCCGTTATCTTTGGATTCATACAGCTTCCAAACACACTGTTTCCAGTTCGAAAGAGCCTGGGAACCAGCCTCTCCCTTCGCACCTGTCACGCCTGGGTCTCCTTTTCCTCCTTTGTACCCAGGCTCTCCTTTTTCTCCCTTCATGCCATCGCGGCCGTAAGGACCTGGTAACCCAGGACTCCCGGGAATGCCCGGATGTCCGTTTATCCCTTGACAACCCTGAAAGTATGCAGAGGGGGTAAAAATAATATCGGTTGGGAAGCAAAATAATTTTCCGGTAAATTCAAATGAGTTGGTCACCTTTTCAGCCTGAGAGCGGGTAACAGCGAGTAAACTTGCGAATAACATCAACACAGTCAATGGTCTGGCCTTCATTGTTTACTGCAATAAGTTCCTGAAAAGAACAATATCTCATTAAGCACTGGTACGGTTTAATTTACATGTCCTTGAGAAGTTTAAAACACATTACATTTTTTCTGTCTCTGTTTAATGCTACAACCAGAAAACACAAACATTTTGGCATTCTTGTTTATATGAAACCAATTGGAGTCGCCACGCATACCATTTAAAAATATTAATTGTGCACTTTTACATTTTCGTGTGTCTAACGTATCAGATAAAAAGCACTCTTACATATTGATCTCTTGGCTATTTCCGAATGTGTAGATAAAAAACTGATATTAACACTGTACAAGAAAGTGGCTCTAGAAACTATAGCCATCAATGGCAGTGTTCTTTTTTATTCTGATATTTAGCTGGAAGTGAACGAAAAAACATCAGTTAAAATCCAGCTCAGCTACTAAGTGGTATAAGCGAAATTGGTCAAATTGCAACATCAGAGCTACAGGTAAATGAGAGAAAGGAAATCAATGAAGTCTGAAGGGAGATGATAGACAAGCAAAAAACTCAGTCGAACCATTTTAAAAAAAGGGTTACATTTTAACGCGTGATTACTGAACGAAACATAAATTGATTGACTGCAAACTTGCTGATAGAGCAGTTTTCAATTGAGTGTCGTAAAACCAAAACCAAAGTAATTGCTCTGACCAATCACAGCAGTCGTAAACAATCCAATGAACCAATCAGAGCTCGAACCAATTACATGTCGCGGGCGCCAAGCGCGGGAAAACGCGTGCGAGCAAGTCACGATTGGTTTTGGTTTTACTTCTGATTGGTCGAGAAAATGGCGCGAGATTTTTTAGCCAATCACAAAGCGTAGCAATGCAAAACCAAAGCAATTGTGTAATTACTTTCGACAGTCAATTGAAAACTGCTCTAAGTACCACACCCATATTACATGCATTCAAACAATGAAAATAATTTTTTTTACTCTCGGGAAAATTTGATACGAGTTCCGTTTTCTGAATGGAATGCAAACATTCTTGTAAACTTGGTTTAAGTTTACGGCTACATCGCATACTTTTAAACGTTTCTTTGTTAGTTATTGTATTATTTTCGTGCGTGTCGAATAAGTGTATCATAAAGTTGTTCGAAACTTTCTGGTTATTGTAGCTCGAATATATTTTCGAGTCCTGTCATGATTTGATCACTTTCAAAGTTCGCTTTTTGCCAGTTATAACTTCAGAATTTGAATATACATAAAAAGTCATATGTCGAATAGAGGATGAGAAAAATGAATAAAATTAACAGGACTAATAGTCCTCGCAGTTGCAAAGAAACCTGGTTTGCTAGCATTACTGGGAGGATCATTAATGTCACTTATTACAACTTTTCTATTGGAACTTCAGTTTAGTAACCCAACTACACTCCCAGCACTAGAACGATTTACCACAACGTTAATTTCTCTGATGTCCTTTTGTACATCCGGGGGGGGGGGGGGGGGGGGGGGGGGGGGGGGGGGGGGGGGGGGGGGGGGGGCTCCCATATAAAAAAGACGGAGGTGTGACCGTCGTGCCATTTAGGGGGCAAAATTTGTAGATCAGTTGCCGCTTAGGGTAAAATGACCACCGATGAAATTGTCTGAGAAGGTGAAGGAACTTCGTCTGCGGTTGGCACCCTGAATTGCTCGCCAGCAGTATGTGACCCGATAAAGAAACCTGGTTTCGATGCATCTGCTTAAGTTGCTAGCATTACTGAAAGGACCATTAATGTCACTTATTATAACTTTTCTTTTGAAAGTTCATTTGAGTGACCCAACTAAACTCACAAACAGTATGTTATCACCAGCAACAAAACCTTAAACTCACCCAATACTTCCAGCTTTGCTGTAACTTGTACTGCTCGGATTAATGAAATGGCAATGGTGCAATGCACCGTGTCCTCTTACCGTCTTATTAACCAATCATGCGACAGTGGCTGATCGACGCGGTTTAATCATCAGACCGTATACATGCTCAAGAGCCTTAGTATTGCTCTTCCTTGAAGTTAAAGCACGAATCTGTGACGAATTTTAAGCAGTAATTCAGCGAGACTGCAGTGTAGTTTGAATTTCGTCGAGGAATGTTCTGTTGTTAACTGTTCCACATAGATAAAGAAGTAAACAGTAAATGGAACTTACACTTTATAAATAACATTGCAATTTGTGACCATGTAGTCTGTCATGTTTTTAATGAACCACTCGACACTGTTAAGCGGCACAACTCCATTTCATCCTGAGTTTTTGTTTGAATAAAAAAAATTTAGTTGTATAAGTATTAAAGGACAGTCCGCAACTAAGTAAAAAACAAACTTCGTGGGAAAGAAATTGCTTCCTTAGTAATGGCACAAAAAAAGTTCGCTATCGCGTGATTCTTTGGGAAAAGCGGTCAGATATCAATACACTTTTCACCAAATTACTACTTACGGCGAAATTGATATCAATGGCTGATCTAGGGTGGTGAATCAGGGAAGGCTGCACTCCCCTCCCCCACTCCACCCATCTCCTCCCCCCCACACAACTATTTTTAAAATGAGAGAAAATAAGCCAGAAGGGCCGAAAATGTTTTTTATTTGGACCTGATTTCCTCTCCAGTTCATCCACCCCTCTTCTTTACTACCCCCCTCCCCCCCATTCTCCCCCCTCCATTCCTCCCCCCATTCTCCCCCTCCGTCATCCTCTCCCCCCCCCCCATTCGCCCCCCCCCCCCCCCCCCCCCATTCGCCCCCCGCCCCCCTCCATTCTCCCGCTATGAGAAAGTCTGGATCCGCGGCCTACTGCCAACATGCTTTTAACGCACTATATATGTAGAGAAGTTGTTCCATTAATGGGACACCCTCGGGAGCAGGAGAAGTGCCCCCCCCCCCCCCCCCCCCCCCCCCCCCCCTTTAATGGCAGTTTTGCCGGTTTTGATAATAGTTAACCACCTGAACTAAAATGCCTAGTTTGCTAACTTTGGGATGCCGTCATTTATTTTACCATTTTAGCAACTTTTAAAGTGCCTATCATCCCTAGAAAGTTATTTTCAGAATCAGCTCTATGTACATTGATGAGTTGAATGGTAAAATATTTCTTGTTTTGAACGTCGCGTTTGTGAGTTATAGAGATTTGAATTACAAAATGCTAATTAGATGACGTCGACCCGGGAATTTGCCATTATTTCTACGCCAATTTACAATGCGCAGTTTACAGCTTGAGGATAATTAATTTGATAAATAGTAAAAATAAACTGTGGATAGTCAACTGATTCGTAAAAAATGTTACTTGGAGGTGTAAACAAGTAGTTGTATAATAAATGATTCCCGGGTTGACGTCATCTAATTAGCATTTTGTAAATTCAAATCTCTATAACTCACTAACACGACGTTCAAAACAAGAAATATTTTACCATTCAACTATTCAATGTACATAAAGTTGATTTTGAAACTTACTTTTTAGGGGTGATAGGCACTTTAAATGCATGATTCAAATTGCAACAGCAACCTTGGACTGTTTAAATCGTCGTTTACTGTAATAACCTTCGGTTAGGTAATTATAGCACAAAACAAAATGTCATGCATCACAAAAATGTATTTTATAACAAGACTGATTTATATGCCATAATCATTTAGAAAAAGAGCTTAAGCTTTGAATATTGTCATAACTTGTGGTTAGAGTATACGATAAAATCTTACTTGTCAATCTTCTTTGGTTTAACTATCGCCTTAATGGTAGTTCAAATGAATGTCATTTGGAATGCTCAAACATTACAAAAATTATATAAGCGAAATGCCAGGACCGGGAGAAGTGTCCCCTTAATGGTATCCCACCTCAGTTTTGTGAGTGCAGTTTGATATGAACCTATAGTCTGTTAAAGTCGGTAAATTATGCAGTAAAATCATAACGTAGGATAACGCTGTATCGCCTGTATGACATCAATATGTCTGTCGATCCGAAGCTGGGGAACAACACGGTTAAAATATACAGAAAATGTGGTGGTTACAAATTAAATCTTGATGTCATATCGTGGATGCGAAACACGCTCGCATATGGGCCATTCACCCACATGTTCACTCCACACAAGGGACGAGTTTCCGCGCGGTTATATTTTGCCACTTTGCGACGCGCGCCTTTTCAATCTAGCTATTCACGACAGAAGACAAGTATCTTGAATTCTTAGATTTACAACCATTCACTTGGACTCTGGCTGGTGTAAAGGGTAACTCTTTAGTCTGCCTCGGATGATGCCGTATATTTTCCCATGAAACTAAAACAAGATAAACTAAACAATCATAGACGACACAATAAATGCAATCATAAAACACAAACACAACATTGCTTTTAAGTTCAAAGTTTATTACAGCAAACTGGAGAACTCAATTACAGTTACTTCTGTCATGATTTACAATTGAGTTGTTCACTTCTGTGGAGCCGGTACTTCTTCGATGACAATCCGGGACACCGAGTTCCAGCCAGAATAAGCGTCTGCATTTCCCATCCCAGCACAATTACCCACGTTGAATCCCACTCGCACCACTCCCTTGGGGATGTTCTCACAGTAGCCTTCAATATGGCGGACACGAGAGGGATTGTGTCCACTTGAGGAATGCAAGTAAATAAGTCCGTCAATGGGCATCGGACCACTGCACTCAGCGCCATTGAAAGTAAAGAACCAGCGCTTGCAGCAACTACCACAGTTAAAGATGCGAAGAGCTCCAGAGTAAAACACGTGCAGCGAGGACACTTCTTGTTTTTTTTTTGAAAACACAATCCTATAAAATTGAATAAGGAATTTAGCAAATGTACCTATTCTCTGATGGATGCACTTGCTAGTTTTGATTGGCGAGAGTCGTTTTCTTGATTAGTTAAAGATATGAGGTCACAGTGCGGCATTTGGTGATTCTCGTAGACATAAAAAATTTGCGTTAATTGATTCAATGTACGAATGCGAGCGGCTTCAAAACAAAGGCATGGAACGAGTGTAAACACGAAGAGTGAGCCTCGGGAGAGACTGGCGCGTTTGCGAGGTTTGGGAGCGAGTGAAGACCGCAAGGACCGCGCTTTTAGCAACCCGTCCTCTTCTCTGAAATTAACGATTATCGTTAATTCTCAAATTGCTCTGAATTTACGATTATAGAGCGTTTTCACTCACGTGACCTTCAGTCCCGTGGGACTCAAATGACAAAGGCCATGGCAGCCATGTTGGTGTTCCTAACAAAAGAAGTTAATTAAAATTCTTTTGTACGGGAACACCAATATGGCGGCTATGACGTCAAGTGAAAACGCACTGTAGTTAATTTAGAACACTGACAGTCTGAAAGGAATTCTGGGAAGTTAGCATTTTTGTTGAAAAAGAACAATCCTTAGTGTTCGGACAGGACTCGAACCTACGACCCTTCTCTTCTAACCACTAGACCACCACGCTGCTGGTTGAGCAAACCTCAATTTTTTAACATAATAAAATTCATGCGCTTATTCTACACCCTGTAGTAAGCCTATAAAATCACTCGCTTGAAAATAATTTTAGAAAGTAAATGGAAAAGCTTGATCACCAAACCTCAACAAAAAGCTAACCATTTGAAATCAGCGCTTTATAGGTCTAATCACTGTAGATCAATGATATTCTATGCAAGACTCAAATAAATATCTTGCAGATATAATTTCCCATCGCCTTGTTGTTCGGTGGTCTAGTGCGTGAAGAAGACGTTCCTAGTAGCGGTAGTTCCGGGTGCGAATCCAGTCCAAACAACATGGTTTTTTTATTTCTTCTTTTCTGAAATGTCCTGGGAAACAGTGTTCTAAATTAACTATAATCGTAAATTCAGAGCAATTTGAGAATTAACGATAATCGTTAATTTCAGAGAAGAGATCATGTTGGCTTTTAGCTCTTCGTACGCCACCTCTCAAGCGTATCACTTAATACAGTGAATGAAAAACTTAGTCACAAAACAAACACGCGAATTTTCCTTAACCAGGGGTCAATTCAATAAAACAGTTTACAAGTGAAGCTATTGTTTCAGAGGTTGAAAACAATAGCTTCACTTGTAAAAGTTTTATTGAATTAACCCCAGGAGTCTTCTTTAACTTGATTTGTATTGAAATTCAAATCCGATTTTTTTTGGAATTGTTTCCATCTTGGATCTGGACTATTTTGGTGAATCACTTATCACTATCAAAGTTCATTATTTGGTTGAATATTTCTTTACTTTAATTAATCCATTGTCCTGGTCATCCCCTTTACTCCAAACACACTGCTTCCAGTTCGAAGGGGCGTGGGCGCCAGTGTCTCCCGTCGTTCCCTTTGCCCCAGTCTCTCCTTTTTCTCCTTTTATGCCGTCACGACCGTAGGGACCTGGTAACCCAGGACTTCCAGGAATGCCAGGATGACCATTTACCGCTGAACAGGCCTGAAAATTTTGCAGATGACAGAAATTTAATTAAACAGTAGCAGCAATTTTCCAAACATTCAATCGAGTTTGTTACCTGAGTTTGAGCTGCGTGAGCCACAACCGGTGAACTGGCAAATATCATCACAATCAACAGTCCACACTTCATTGTTCACTGTTCCTGACGAGAATGAAAACATTTTCTTAATAAAAAATGTACTTATTTTTCCTTGCTTTTTTCCTGCTGTAAGCGGGAAAAAATACGCTATTTTCTTTGTAATGTAAGGGTTCTTTTCGTGAGCTCGTTCATATAGCGATCATTGTTCCAACTTCTCTCCGATTCATTGCCATTTCTTGTTTCGCTTGTAGGGCATAAAGCATCCATCCATCGTTCTTTGCCAATGTTTTAACTCTAAGATGGATTCTTTCTGTAAAAATAATTTACCTACCCTGCGGAGAAAAGGAACAAAAATAATGTCCTAACGCTTGAACATTCAGTGAATTATACTTGCAATACGTGATCAACAGCTTATTTTCTCAGTTTATTTGTCAAAAGGCGACGGTAACAAAGGTCGAGATTACCATATATCCGCTTGTGGTCGCATAGTATTTCACAACCCGTGGTTGATCTTAGACCCCCCGCGAAGAAAACTATTTTTTTCTAGTAGAAGTAATGTTCTTTTGGTCTTAACGACCATCAAAAGTGCAAAGCAGAAATATTTCAACGTCCTTAAACCTTTTGAGGTTTAACAACAGTGGTCACGTGACTGGTGACGTCATAGTTATGACACCAAACTGCTGGATAATTTTCGGAAAATAATGGAAAACGCAGCATTGGAGATTTGAGCAGGTTTTGGAGCATTTTATAATATTTACAGAACTAGTGAGTACTTTTTAACGGTTCCCACGATTTGCAATCGGCTTACAATTTAGATTTAGCAAGCATTGGGAAGGCTTCTTCCAGAAATTTGGGTTCGTGGATTGTTTTGTAAAAGAGCCTCAAATTTTTTAAATTTCAAGAGAATTTTAGGGCTAAATTTTGATGGCCTTAATACTTCCGCACTTCTGCTCCAACGATTTTGCTGAAACTTGGTAAGGGTATGTATTAAGTCAATGTAAGCTGATTCCAGAAATTTAACACAAATATAACAGCAAAAAATTTCACAGAGTGCGATTTTGTTCAAAACGTGGGGTTCATTTAGGTCCGATTATCACTAAAAATATTTTTCCCAGTGAAATCGAATTCTATCATATTATTGCTAAATAATAGCTGTAAGATTTTGCAAAGTTTTATAAGCATCGCTTTAGAACCGAAAAAGTTATGACCCAAAGTTTGTCATAGACGAGTGCGCCCGAAATAACAACGGAGCCACCTTAAACAATCAGTAAATTTTTACAGGGCTGGGTTGTTAGCCCTGCGCCAAACTCCCAACCTTAAGGACCAAGCTGCTGTTTAGTCAGACCCCTCTCCCACAGACGAATCCAGCAGGATTGAACCTACAATAAGCACAAGGCTCCCTCCGGTAGAGCTCTGGGGGTCGTAGGGGTACACAAGGTTCCCCGCCATCACCAGAGGAGGAATGATTGATTAACTGACCAACTGATTTACTGACTGACTACTGATTGACTGGCTGGCTGGCTCACTCATTTTCTTATTTGAAAATCTTGCACGTTAACCCGACCACCATGTTAATGCCGCCATCCGTCGTTGACATGTCGGTGGTTCCATGATCGATTGTGACTATACCCAATTTTCTTTGATAACAAACGCGTTTTTTTCTGTTCCGTCTTATAAAATGTACTTTTAAATTCACAAGAAGTGGTTACATCGTGTTTTGCACGTTTTTTAGTTATAGAGGTCAGATATTAAATCACGTTCCTAACTTTACCTCTCTGTAGACGCTGAAATATGCAAACTTAACCGGATAATCTTTTAAGTTTATAACACAAAGACTATTTGAAACAACTGTTGGCACACACATCTTTTAACCTTAAATTCCTGCTATATTTGTCCTTAATTTTATTCTGCATGGCACGGAAGCACCGGCTTTTAAAAAGCGCACGGAAGTTGTAAAAGACGGTGAGAGTATCTTCAAGACATTAATAAACGCGCCCCTTAGAGACATGCTCCTCATGGAAAGGTCAAATAAAAGCGGAGAACCATAGTTATAGAAAATGGATAAATTTATGCGATTTTTTTTTATTCCACGACAAGTGTCACAGCTCAAGGGCGCGTGGACCAGGTAGATACCAGTCTTTCACGGACATCTCACAGCAAAGTTTTTGTCAGCTGTGTTTGTTTCAAATATTTTATTTCTCCAAGTGAAAGCATACATTTTAGACTTTATTATGAAAGAAAAAAGTCCTGAAGAATACTCGACTGCCGATAAAGTGGCACTGGAACATCTAAAAGGGATGAAATCGTCTTTCGAGTACGATTTTTTAGGAAGACCAACATTGTTTTAAGAAGACAACAACTCAAAATTATCATTCTTAAAACCAAGCGACTGGCTCCTGGGATTTTCTAAACAAACTAGGTTCATCACGGTAAAGTAAATCATATTTTTGATTGTAAATTTACGAATTTAAATTGCTTCGTTGAAAGATTCTTCGTAATGTCAATATTTTTGTAAAAATATGCTGTTGTACAAAGCGGTCACATGTGGAGTTTGAATGCGTGGTTCCGAGCGGAAAGAAAGGTTTACATGTTTTGCTTTTCAAAGCAAAGTAACGTTTGTCAAACAGAGTTATGTGTTTATTTCAGTAAAAAAAAAAAGTTTGTTTATTCACCGTTTTCTATTCTCTGAAAGTTAATATATAAACCAAAACAAGACTGACTTGTATTATGCAAATTGCAGATGTGTACTTTTTGAAAAGTTCAGTGTGGTATTTCGTTTTTTGTGTAATTCATGATACTCAGCTACCATATTTTATTCCCAAATTAGTGATAACAATCATTTTAGAACGAATAGAAATGTTTTGTCAATTATCTGTCTTGTGTTTATTCACTGTTTTTGTTTTCATTGGGGGTCGGAATTTTTAATAAACCAAAATGGGTCAATACAATAAGCTATCAGTTTGGAGCTCCGCTTTCAGGCTAGCCTGTCAAAATATATTATGTCTGTAACGTAACTACTCTAACTTCCTAAAAAACATCCATAATGATAAAAAGTCTGGATTTCCTTCAAGGTTTTCTGATCAAGGCAAATCATAGCTGGCGAATCATGTTTGAGAGACCGCGCGTCTACAGTCCGCTTACCGAGGAAAGAGAGCTATCATAGAGGTTTGAAGACTGGTGTCAGTCCCCAATTTTTCCGTGTAATTCGAGGTTTATAGTTCGAGCTAGTTGCCGCCATTTTGGTTTTTCGTGACGAGCGAAAACTGGTGGGAGTGCAACCTGCGGGATTTTTGCACTCTTCCCAGTTTTCGCTCGCCATGTAAAACCAAAATGGCGGCAACTCAAACTAGTGACCGACCTCGACTAACAGTCAGTAAACATCAATACAATCATACAACACAACAGATGTTAATAAATCAAACTGGAAAAACAAAATAACAGTTACTGCTATCTATTTTCTCCACGTTTTCATGATTTCCGTTAAATCACTGTTCACTTTTGTGGAGCTGGCACTTCTTCGATTACAATCCGGGACACTGAATTCCAGCCTGAATAAGCGTTTGCACTACCGTACCCTGCACAGTTACCCACGTTGATTCCTACTCGCAACACTCCCGTGGGGATGTTCTCACAGTAGCCTTCAATATGGCGGACACGAAGGGGTTGTTTTTCCCTTCCGTTCTCCATGTAAACAACGCCGTCAATCGGCATCGGACCACTACACTCGGCACCATTGAAAGTAAAGAACCAGCGCTTGCAGCATCTATTGCAGCTATATATGCGAAGAGCTCCAGAGTAAAACACGCGCAGCGAGGAACCCTCTTGTTTCTTTTTGAAAACACAATCCTATAAATTTAAATAAGAGAGACTTAAGAGATTCATCAAATGTACCCTACGGACAAATAAAACAAACAAGCTTTCTAGGCATTTAAAAACTACCGACATGTAAAAATGCTGAAGCTAACAGTGGTTTGACAATTACCTGGATTAATCCATAATCGCGGTCATCTTCTTTTTTCCAAACGCACTGTTTCCAGTTAGAGAGGGCCTGGGCACCAGCTTCTCCTTTCATCCCGGACTCTCCCTTTTTACCAGCCTCTCCTCGTTCTCCCTTTACACCGTCACGACCGTGGGGGCCGGGTATGCCTGGTGTTCCAGGGATACCTGGAACACCGTTTACCGCTGGACAGGCCTATAATGGTAACAATAAAGAAGACGGGTGAGAAGTGACCCACATGCCCGGAGCCTACCCCGGTTTCTGTAGTATGTTGATTACCCCCTGGATGGGATGCTTGTCCATCGCAAGGTTACCCCAGCATCATCTTACCAGTATCCATTTATACACCTGAGTGGAGAGAGTCAATGTGGAGTGAAGTTTCTTGTCTAGGAAAATAACACGATTAAAGAGATCACCGATCACTGAACTTTAGATCGAAATATCAACGCGCCAACCACTAAACTACTGCGCCATTGCGTTCACTGTTTAGAACTGCACTCAAACTTAACCCTTTGGGGGTGAGCGATACGTTTCTATGGTATATTCTCTGTATAAGTCAAACTCTCTAAATGAAAGGTTGAATCGAAGACTCACACAACATGTTGAATTATCTTTATATGGACACAGTGTGATTGTTAGATAGCAACGTACGCTGATGGGAAATGGATGTGACGAAATGCTTTGTTCTGGTTGTAGGCCTTAGCAGTGTGTTAAACGATATTATTTGTCCATGATGTTTGGTCCATAAAGTGTGTCGGTCAACTTGGGAGAAGAGGGAAAATGTGGCGTCACCAAAAAAAGCGCGAAGTTTCTATGATTTCGTCTCAATACAGTTTTGATTCTTTATAATTATAAAGTGCAAGGTTAAATCGAAGACTCATACAAAATGGTGAAGTATTTTACATGGTCACAGAATGGGAAATGCGGGATATGACAAAGGCGGGTGATTTCTGGATGTAGACTTCATGTTGACTGTTACGAAGAATTTACGTTGTTAGTGTACAATTATAGCTTTTTCCATGTCGTTTCGCCTTTAACATGACTAGGCGTACGCTAATCCCACATATGTTTACCCCCTCTCCTCAATGTTATGTGTGTCGGTCAACCTGGGAGGAGAGGGACAATGTGGTGTCATCGGATGAAAGTGAAGATAGCGTGGTCTCGCCCCCTGGTCAGTTTTGTACTATCCCCAGTTTTAATGTGAAAGGCAGCTGTATTTACAGGCTACAGTTTTAATCATGCCGTGACTTTCAAGGATTGTCAGTTCTTGACGAACACACGAGAAAACAGGGAACTGTGAACAGTTTGTTAAATTAAAATCAAATCAAATCGTTTCTTTTAACATCCTCTATAGTCCCTCTTTTCTTATGTTTATCATTACCTTCTGAGAACAGATAACACCGCTTAAAACAGCAAACGTCAGCAAAATCAAATAAGCATCCCTCATTATCAGTGGTTTCTGTCAAGAGAATACATAATGGTTAGTAGAGGAGTCTGAGTAGTAAAGGTCCGATCAAAAGAAAATTCCTGGGGTCTAGTTGCGTTGATGTCAATCTGTGACGTCATAAATTGGCGCCTTTTACGAGTGCACGGGAAGAAAAACACTGGGTATTAGTTGTTGTTGATCAATATCATGGCCGATTCAGGCGATCGAGATGCAGTTTGCCTATTTGGCGCTCTTTTCTTAAGCAACCTTAGATAAACTTATACCCCTCTTGTAAAATCCTTGATCAGTCCTTGTACTTGACTCTGCAGCAGTTCATAATGACTGAGAGCGTTTGAGTTCTCTCTGTTGTTGGTTCTCTTTCTCGCGCTCACAGATTTATGCATCAAACGATTGCGAGTCATACGAAGGCTGTGCAACTGCACCGCGCAACCTGCGATAACTTGTAGTGTCCTTGTTGGTGCAAATTCGCTCCAGCGATATTTATGAAAACAAAACAAATTCAGAAAAGTAAAATACTTGCCTTTACTGCTACGAACAGGAGAATAGATTGTCCTTATGCTAAGAATTCAATGAAGAATGTTTGCAGTATGTGATCTGCAGCTTGTTTACGTATTTTAACCTTTTAATCGATCACGCGTTTGCTGAAATAAGGTCCAAATAAGGCAAAAAATGTGCGCGCGAATTGTATCGTTTCATCTAATTGTGGAAGTTGACTTGGGGTGTCATTACCCCAGAAATGTTGACAGATAGTTACATGAACGTTAATAATTTCATTTTAAGAGGATATCCCACTGCTGCACGCTCTACTACGTTAACTTCATGTGACGTGTGTAATATTGGCCGTTTTTATACTAGAGACGCATTATCCGTCTGGACGAACTTGGGCAAACATTTGTAGTTCGTCCTGTTATGCGTCTCTAGTATAAAGACGGGCACAAGACGCATTATCCGTCTAGACGAACTATCTTTCGCAGTGCGTCGTTCAAGACGCATTTCGAAAGATAGTTCGTCTAGACGGATAATACGTCTTGTGCCCGTCTTTATACTAGAGACGCATAACCAGACGAACTAGAAATGTTTGCCCAAGTTCGTCCAGACGGATAATGCGTCTCTAGTTGTTCGTCCCGTCTTTACACTGGACGCATAACATGACAGACGCATTATTCGTCTGGACGGATAATGCGTCTCTAGTATAAAAACGGCCATTCTGTAAACAAGAAGTGCTTGATTATTACGCCTGTCATAAGCTCGCTGAGATAATGAAAGGTCTGAAAGGATAACCGCGGTATGAAGCAAACGCTGAAACTTTATTGCGCACATTATTGACAAAATTGTATTGTTAATCAAAAGGAATGTATTTTTCATGAGACTTTCGAGATATATAGTGGAACTTGGCCAAGGTGAAATTGTTTGTGTGACTTTTTCAATTATATTAAATTCCATTGAAATTGAACTGGGCAAAATAAACTCTATCCTCCTCCTTGCGACTGACTAGGGAGGGGTGGGGGCGGGAGGTAAGAGGAGAAATAAAGTGAAGTGGAGTTGCCTGAAACTCTGCTTCTCGCTCTCCTCGGTTCCCCATCCCCTCCCCTTTAATTTCTTTTGTGCTTTTGCCCCAGATCCCAGAGCTGCCTGTGTGGAGGCTATATGAACTCGTCTATTGAATCTACGAGAAATCTTCAACCCAAATATCCTGATGAAAAACTGAGCCCTAGAAGCTGAGTTAACTACCTTTGTTTCCGAGTGCGGAGCAAAAAGAATCGTAACAACTTCATGTACTTTCGTGACAACATTCGGTGTGCTCGTGCTATTTCTGATTGGTCAGGAAGAACTGGAAGCTCTTTTGGTACTTTCGTCTTTTGGTACTGTCAATAAATTGTTGTCGTTGTGTGTGCATTTGCTATTTTTGATCGGTGATTTAGGAATCGAGAATTCCTTTGGGTCTCTCCTGACAATGTTAGAGTGCTCGTGCTATTTCGTCAAGTCTAACAAACAGGATTTTTGTTTTCCCGATTAATTAATTAGAGTTGTTTTCTTGATAACTTCAGTAAAGGTTTTAGGTCACAGTGCATTTGGTGGTTCTTGTAGCCTTTCCCTAATTTTTAAATGATTGGTTCAATGAACGAACGCGCGCGGCTTTAAAACAAAGGCATGAAGTGTGAACACGGAGAGTGAGCCTAAGAAGAGACTAGATGGCGTATTTGCAAGACTTTGTAGGCACGAGTGAAGAGCGTGCGTACCGCGCTTTGCACCGTGAGTGATGGCGCCATCTCCCAAGGTAGTTATTTTTTTGCAGTCTCACTTTAATACATTGAAGGGGAAAAAACTGAGTCAAAAGCAAACACGCGAATTTGAACCGAAATACGAGTTTAAAAAATGTATAACAGTTCACAAGACGTATCATGCTGTCGCCAAAAACGATGTTACTATTACCTGGATTAATCCATAATCGCGGTCATCTTTTTTCCAAACGCACTGTTTCCAGTTAGAGAAGGCCTGGGCACCAGCTTCTCCTTTCATTCCGGACTGTCCCTTTTTACCAGCCTCTCCTCGTTCTTCCTTTCACCGTCACGACCGTGGGGACCTGGAATGCCTGGAGTTCCCGGGATACCTGGAACACCGTTTACCCGCTGGGCAGGCCTGTAATCGTAACAATGAAGGAGAAGGTGAAAAGTGTCCCACACAGCTGACACACAACACTATTTCTGTAACATGAGGCAATTCGGTGTATTATTACTCCATCGCAAGATTCTCCTTCTTCTTCCATTAAACTTGCCTCCTTCACTTTTGAAGATTTTCGCAAGCGTTAAAAGTATACATTTACAACAATAACAGTAAAATTTAATTAATAACAAATCAATAAATAAACTGAAAAGAATGGTCATGTCTAGTAATCAAGACTGGCAAGCATCTGTTTAAAAGAGGCCAAGGTCGATGCTTGCACTCCATCGTCGGGAAGACTGTTCCAATCTCTAATTGTTCAATTCTTTGTAACTCAAAGAATAACAGTGCCTGTTCTTCCTTTGCATTGGTTCCATTCTATCCAACCCATCTGGAGCAACAAGATCGTGATGGATTTTGAACCGCATCATACATAGCCTCATAGCCCTCCTTCTACTCTCTAGCGATTCCCAGCCCAACGACGCTAGATGTTTGATGATATCCGTTTAAGGTAAACCTAGCTGCCCTGCGCTGCACCATTTCCAATTTATAAATGTTGGACTTCGTATACGGATCCCACGCTGTTGCTGCATACTCGATGGTTGGACGAACTAGCGCCTTGTATGACCGAACTTATTTTGAGATTTCTTCTCAAAAACCCCAAGGTGCTATTCGCCTTTTTTATAGTATCAACATGTTGTTGCGAACCGTTTTGGTATGGATTTTGCAAGTTATCGATGTAGATGTAGCTGACACCCATTTGAATGGAAGACTCTTTTAAGAGTTTTCCATTCATTAAAAAGACATTCTTTAAAAAAATTCTAAATTCTTTAAAAAGAATGCTGAAGCATCGTCATGTAAAATCCTTTTGAAGCTGGCTGAGAATTGCTGTTGTACGTGCTTTTTAAGTCCTTAGCTTTCTCAGGTTGATCATGTAATCTAATCAAAAGGCTCTAAGAGCGATCTCGTGAATACGAAACCGTGAACGTAAGGTTTAGTCCACAGATCGATTTTAATTTTCCATACTGATTGCTGAGTAAAACAAAATTTAAAACGACCAAAATATGTAAGGTCTTAGCGTGACAAATATGCATTGTGTGAAACGAGCCGGACGGTCAAGAAAACTGGATGACGTAATTAAATTGGGAATTAAAAAAAGTTTACTACAGCAATCATCTTTTAACACCTAATACACTACTGGGGAATTAAAAAAGTTTACACTCAAGATGGAACGAGTGAAAATTTGCATATCTGTTCCCGTATACTACTTATCTCGCTATATTATAGATCCTGATACTATATTTCGCTAACGAGATTAAAAGGTCAATTACCTTCTGAGAATCGAACAGATGACACTGCTTAAAACAGCAAACGTCAAGAAAATCAAGTAAGCACCCCTCATTATCAGCGGTTTCTGTCAAAGAATAATGTTTTGTAACGGAATCAGCAAAGGTCCAAATTAAAAAAAAGTCCTGGGATCTAGTAACTTCTAAGTCAGTCTGTGACGTCATCAATTGGTGCCTTTTACCAGGGCGCGGAAAGCCTGAGTATTAGTTGTTGCTGATCATGGCTGGCTGAGATGCAGTTTCCTCTTTGCGCTCTTTTCCTAAGTCACCTCAGAAAAACCTAGGCACCTCTCTTGTAAAATCCTTGATCAGACCCTTTCTTGACTGCAACAGTTTATAATGACTGGGAGCGTTTGAGTCCTCTCTGTTGATTGCTCCCTTTCTCAGGCTGGCGGATTTATGCGTCAAACGATTACGTGTCACAGATATGCTAGACTGCGAGCAGTCTCTTATTTTTACTTTATTTAGTCGAGCGAGCAAGCGCGCGAGCGGCGAAGCCGCGAAGAACGACGGCGTCAGCTCGAGGAAAGGCACTTTTCTTTGGGCTGACGCACTCGTTCCTCGCGACTTGCTGCTACGCGCGCCGCTCACGCGCTCCGGCTTGACTATAAACTAAAGGAAAAATATGAGACTGCTCACAAAAAATTTTGCTCCAGCGAGATTTATGAAAACCAAACGAATTCAGAAAGGTAATATACTTGCCTTCACTGCTACAAACAGGAGAATAAATTGTTCTAATGCTAAACATTCGATGAGGAATGTTTCCAGCACGTGATTTGCAGCTCATTTACGTATTTCAACTTTTCAACCAATCACGCGTTTGGTTAACGAAGGTCCTGATAAGGCAAAAATGTGCGCTCAAATTGTATCGCTTCATCAAGTTGCGGAAGTTGTCATGGGGTTATGTCATAACCCCTGAAACTGTAGCCAGATACTTGTAGGAACGTTAAAATAAACTTCATTTTAAGATGTCCCACTACTTCATGCTCTACTACGTTAACTTTATGTGACGTGTGTAATTTTCTGTCAACAAGAAATGTTTGATTACTATGCCTGTTATATTCTTCCGCAGCTAGTTGAAGAAAACGTTGCGAACGGGAAAAAAGGCGAGGATAACGCCTTGCGCAGTTTAAAGGGGGATTGACATTGATGGTAAAAACCTTATATTTTCAGTAGTGCTTCACATAAGAACTATAGTAAACTTCATTGTTCTGCGGCATTGGCTCTTTCCCACATAAAATATCTTTGATTTCAAGAATAGAGGAGGGGCTGATGGTTCATAATTATATTTCATTATAAAAATACAGAAAATCCATTTGCGTCAAATATATTTTAGGAAATGTTCGTGCTTAGGTATCAGCCACCCTTCAGGACCGTCCGCGCGCAGATCGCTCCAGCGCGAGTTGTTTTAATAGAAACCCCTATAAACCGTATATTTTCTGAAAGCTTAATAGTTCCAGATTATGGCTTATTCCTCTAAAAAGGGCACAAGTTTAATAAATTCCGAAAATGATAAGATATTTGCAAAAGTATATGTGTTTTTAAAGTAAGGTTCACGCCCGCCAAAACTAAACGGAAGAAAAAAAAACGATTAACACGTCATTCGCTTCTTGACACATACGACTAAAAAACCGTGTCTCAGTTTTTTGATAAGTGCGTTAGTTTTTCTGTTATGAGCAGACGAAGTTCGGGTGGACAAATAATAAGCAATCTCTGTGGGAAAAATGCTGTAACTTCAAAATGAAAAGGGCAATTACAATTCGCAGACAAGGTTTTGTAGGAAAACTATCTGACAATAATTTTGCCAAATTTCAGCGAAATTGGTCCAGGGGCTGCCGACTTGTAGTTTAAAACGTACGCTCAACTCGCCGAAATTTTCATTGCGAGAAAAAGAGGAAAATATATTTTTTGCGGCCTGTTACCGGTAATGAGATTATGACGCCCGAATGACAAGCAAGTTATGTTTTGATCGATGCCAGAGAGCGATCGGCTTTCACTAACAAAAGGAATCTAACAGGTAACATGTAAGGGACGGATCATTAGATTTTTGAGGGGGGGGGGGGGGGGGGGGGGGGGTTTGGGCAAATACCAAAAAAAAATTCGAGCACGGCCTTGAACTGCCAAAAAAATATCGTACAAAACAAAAACCCCAGAAAAAAAATTCCTGCAAAGCTTTATATTTTTAGAACAATATTTTATATCCAGGAGCAGATGGTCAGAACACAAATAAATCACACTGAAGTCGTTGTAGAATGTTAGCGACTTATGAGCGCTTGGGGAGGATCAAATGTTCTATCTTTTCATTGGCTTGTCTAGTTTAGCCAATAACAATGGTTTATTTTTGATCTGACGTAAGTTGTTTCTTTGTAGGCTTTTCAGCTGATTTCATAAGCATGTAAGATATTTTCTGACACAAGGAATGGCTCTTTTATAGTTGTACAGTGGCATTGTAGGTACATGTATATCTCAATGGATGAGAAATACTTTGTTTATGTGTTGTACAACAACTTGTAATTGCAGGGGCGGCGCTACCGGTGGGGCAGGTGGGGCATTTGTCCCACCAACTTTTGACAGCTCAAAAATGGCGGTGGGCGGAGATGAATAGTGTAGCAACATCCTTTGACCAGATCTGATGGCGGGGCGCTTTAATGCATTAGAGTTTGCAAAATAAATATTCCGTTAATTAATCAAAAGCCTACAATTTTAGCATCGGAGATATTGTGACTTTAGACTGGAGATTGGATATTGTGAACCAAGCATTTCAATACCCCTTGAGTTTCTCGGACGTCAGCTATCGGACTCCAGCTACCGACAAATCCATCAAACAAATCCATTATGCTGTGAGTTAGCGCTCGGCCTTTGCCCTAAGGGGCCGATTACATGGCGAATTTCAGCCCGGGCTGAGATTTCGACCCGGTCAACCGGGCTGAAATTTCGTTGTGATTACATGATAAATTTCAGCCCGGGCGCCAAGTTTGAAATTACGCGGGAAGATTGATAACGATAATCAAAATGGCGTCGAAGATTGGACTGCGCGTGCCCAAATTCACTTTTCAGCCCGGGCTGAAATTCTGATGCGATTACATGGCGAATTTCAGCCCGTTTGGCCGGGCTGAAAATTCCAGCCCGGTTTCTGAAACCGGGCTGGAATTTTCAGCCCGGGCTGAAAGTCAGCCCGGGCTGAAACTTTGTTCATGTAATCGCAAACTTCATTTTAAGAGGATTTATTTCGGAAGCCGGGCTGAAATTCGCCATGTAATCGGCCCCTAAGAAGGTTCAAGACATATCTACGAACAAACTATGTCACAAGAAAGATTAAATCATTGCATTATCCAGACATTGCATTAACTGACAAATTGAACATGGCTGATATTGGAAATCAGTTTCTTTCTGCCTCCAATGACAGAGAAAATCGCTTTAGAAAATTCGTTTCCAAAGCCTTCCCATACTGAAAAGAATTGACAGAGAATATTCGAGTGACAGTCGAATTTACTTTGAACAAGCAACCAAAATGGAGTTACACCCAAGTTTCAGAAAGTGTTTCGTGTAACTACATGTACTTTTCATGAGAATTAAACTGAACTCAAAGCTGGCCTTGGAAACTGTTTCTCCGGGGTCAGGAACGCTGGAAATAGCATTTCAGAGAGTTTCATTTCAAAAATTTCCCGGGGGGGCATGCCCCCGGACCCCCTAGAAGCTCGCGCCTTCGGCGCTCGGCACAGGAAATTAGCCCCACTAACATTATATTTCCGGTGCCTCCCCTGTACTACACGTGTACTACGATGTGCTGTGGAAGCGACATCAACAGGGAACTGGTGTAAAGAAAATTGTAGGGGCAGTTACAACACCGCGGCCAGGCTTCATGCTATCAAGCTGCTGTTACATCAGATCTGACTTGCTGTAGTATTCCTGTCTCTAGTATGGCCTTTCTAGTATTCCTAACACGTATATGTGTCAAGCATTAAAACATATAGACCCGCAAAAAAAATATCATGCAAGCAAATCATGGCAAAAAGAAAAATCCTGCACAGTCTCGAGCGTAGAAAAAAAATATCCTGCACCAAAAAATTGCCCAACCCCCCCCCCCCCCCCCCCCCCCCCCCCCCCTCAAAAATCTAATGGTCCGTCCCTAACAGGAACAAAATAGCGCGCCACGGGGGGAAATACTTTTGTCTGCTACAAAAACACCGCTCTCAGACGTGATTCACCGTCATCAAGTATGACAGGACTTGTCAGCAGTCAATTAAACTAATTAACATGGAAAAATCTTTTGCGCTCAATAAATTTGCGCAGAAAAAACCTTTGTTTCTGGATTTTTTTTTAATAGAAAGCTGTTGAAAAGATTTATACAAACATCTAAAAATCTAGATTTTTGAAAAATGGCAATTTTTTTCCCTGGGTGATACCTTAACCAATCAGAATAGCAGAAGGCAATAGCTGCTGATTTTGCTTCTTTGATGAAGTTCCCCAAATACAATATCTTTTAAAAATTGCATGTTGTGCGATTGGGTCTCAAAATACTTGAAACCTTAAAAAAATTAAACTTTATGCACCTTGAACCCTAACTTTTTAGCGGTTTGTGAGTCTAGGCCAATGAGATCACTAGTTGTAACAACGAAAATAGTTGACATTCCATCGTGCATTGCCGTTCAGCACTATCCTTCTTATGCGGATCATTACTTAAATGTCGTCTTTTGAAAAGACGACATTTAAAATATAAGGCTTTTTTGCAAGTAATTTGTAGCGGCTCAAAGTTGTCGGGGAACGGAAACCCATGACTTTTGCAACACTAGCACATACCGGTCTTTCGTATATTTATTTTAACTTCACATTGATTTTGCTTTACACGTTTTATGACAGCTGATAATAAACAATTATTGGATGAGGTTTTTTGTGATATCCGGAATAATAAAGGTCTGTTAACACTTACACAAATTTATACAATTAGTTATAGCACATGGACATTTTCACTTAATAACTTTTATATAGATAGTGGTTTCAGAAAGAGATTTTAATTTGACCGTTAAACAGTATTAAGCAATTAATAAAAAAAATCCAAACTTAGTAAAACCTAGACAAAAGAAAACAATGGAATTAGTCTAGTGTCTAGTAGTGCCTACTAGTACCTACTAGCTTAGTAACTATTTCACGATGTAAAGAAAATCACACTAACCCATGAAATAGATATTAGACAAATAGACACTGAGACACTGATTCCATTGTTTTCTTCTCTTTACTTTTGACTATTTGACAATGGTTTAACTTTGTTTTACGGGTTTTGTGAAACCACTCTAGTCTCCTCGATTAATATGGTCCTGCGTATGGTACCTGTGTCCGGCTAGAAGATTTTGAGACTCAAATTAAGTTATAATGTTATGGAGTGAAATTCGTGTTATTTTAGTGATAAGAGACCACCACCAAGATTTGCTTTGACAGTAGTGTTACATAAACAGAAGATAAGGTTTAGCTGTTGTATTAAGGACAGTCAACTACGTTATCCACTTCTTTTAATCCTGTACTTAGTCGCAAAGCAAGGCTAAGGTTGTAGATCTAGTAATGTACTGAGGAGCAGGCCTAAGTAAGGAACGTGGATAGGCAAGGAATTTTTTCCGTCAACCACACCTTCTAGGGAAAGTCTTTCATGTCGACTTACAGCTTTAACCCAGCTTTAGCATAAAACCTCTCGCATAGCTTGTAATCAGGTCCACTGGTACAAAAATCAATCAAAGAGTGGAAATCCATAGATTCCCGGTTTACGCTTTATCACAATTATATTACTATAAAGGTACTATTCATAGGGAAGACCTAATAAGAAGTGCCTGATTTCTGGTTAAACTTGAGGCGCTCGGTTCCCTTAAGTGGAGGAAAAAACAGGCAGATGGCAATGCAATCAGCAGGGCCAGTCTTCACCACATGCGCATCGTGATCCAGAAGAACCAAAGTCCCGTGATGCTTTTCGGAGTTAAACTCGTGCCACTCCTCGCCGTTTTGCAAGACATATTCACCTTTCCCTTTGAGCCAGTACACCGCTTCCACATTGTGCTGATAGTGTAGGCTTGTGCTGAAGTTGGAATCACATAATGTGTTGTGAAATGAGATGTTGAAGCCATCAGGAGCAGCCAGAAATCGTCGACTGTACCCACGTTCAAAGAAAACGTTGCGATCTGAATCGATGACTTCACTCAGAGTCTTCATCAAGAAAGGCGCGGGAGACATGTTTGGGTCACGTGCGACTGAACAAGCAACGATTCTCATTGGTTCTTCGATGTTTGCTTTGACTTTGTTGTCAGGCGTAAGAGCAAGAACATGGTCAGTGGTAAAGACCAATTCTTCAGTTCCATCTTTGTATAAAGTGCACCGTCCTGACAAAAAGGATGGATGAGCCTTCTTTAGAAACAGTTATTAAAGAGAAATAAACTGAAACTAAATGCCAACTTCTCCATTCGAAATGCAGTCAGAGGTAAGACATATTTTTTTAAATGTGGATTTCATAATTTCTAAACATTATATCACTACTTTTCCTTTATTCAGGGGCAGATGCAGGGGGGGGGGGGGGAGGGGGGTGGAGGTGGATTGGGTGGCTAGCCACTCCCGTTAACAGTCTTCTTTTTAATTGCAACAATAAAAAATTTTATAGACTTAGGCATATACCCGTTGCCACTCCCCCATAAAAAAATCCTGGATCTGTCCCTGTTCTTTTTAATTATTTTAGAAACAATGAATTTTATTTTAGTGTCTCCAGTTAGTTCTCAACGAGCTAAACACTCCTGACACTTAGATAGTCACTCATTTAAGGTCGTGTTTAATTAAACAATTATTTGCCAAATACAATAACTTGTCAAACGTAGGCATCTTTTGTGTTTTGTTTCATTATCAACATCTTCACAAATAACAGGGGCAGATCCAGGAATTTTAGAAAGCGGGGGACATAAAAATTTGTATGAGAGACAATGGGTGTGTTGAGGGGTTCAGGGGTAATAATAAATGAATAATAATTTTTTTAGATACTCCCTTTGGGGCTTTTCAGTATCTAATTACAATAAGATCAATAATGCTAATAATAACACTAATAATAATACTTTGAATAGCCCCCCCCCCCCCCCCCCCCCTGGAAAAATGTTGACAATTTAAGTACTCTGAGATGCAATCTGGTGCATTCTGGGCACTCAATTTTGGCAAATGCCAGGATCCCGTATTGCACAAGAAATGTTGAAATATTTAATAAAATGCAGTTGTAGTTGTGGTCACACATGACTTGAATCAACTCAAACGTTTTTTACAGACAAAATCCAAGTAACCAGAGTGGTATGGGAGCTAATTAAACTAGAGTCATCCCATTTGTTTCTTTTTTTTTTTAAATTGACTACAGTGAAACCTCATTAATACGGCCATCACTGAGTCACCAAAATCTTGCCATATTAACAGGGTGCCTGTATTATGTTTATACTAGCGGTAATCAGAGATTATGGAGACGCATTCGAAGGAATTTCCGGCGGAAATGAGCCCCTGAAAAAAGCAATAGGGGCAGCCATTTGGAAGACTGGAAACCAAAAAATCTCAAATTTTCTGCATGTAAGGCACAGGCCAACCAACACGAAATTAGGATTGCGTTCTTTGAATGCAATGACATAGCTTTTCTTTGGTCTAAAAAAAATTGGCTGTAATAAAGAGGTGGCTGTATTAATTATGGGGTGACCGCTCCACTGTCGGTAAAAGATGCTCCTGGCTGACGAACGTGTTACAATGCAATTTTTAGCTGACAATCTGATAAGTTGTATGTGGTTTGACTTACCTAAAACAAAATTCGCTACATGACGTTTAGAAGCCACAAGGCCGCCAAGAAACAACAGATGGACATCATTTAATAAAGAAATAAAAAACGTGCCGAGTGTATTATTGAGTGATATAAGCACGTGGGAATTGTTAAGAACATGAGAGAAGTGCAGAGAAGCATGAGCCAAAGGCGAGTGCTTCTAGCACTTCTTGAGTGTTATTAAAAATTACCAAGTGCTTATATAACTCAACAATGCACAAGGAACAAGTTTTATTTCTTTCATAAAATAAAAACGGTTATTATGAGCCTTACATCACGCGCGTGCTTTATCGAGTTATAATGAATTTGGTTTAGCAAATCATAGCGCCCACATTTCAGGGCTCGAAATTGCGACTAACTGGTTGCCGATGCGACCAACAATTAATTGCTGGGGACTAGATTTTCTGGACTAATCGCCAACTGGCGACTTGCGTTTTTATCCGATTTCCATAAGAGAACTTCTGAATTTTTTACATTCTTCAAGGAATCGATAGAGAACTGGTGGTGGGTGGGAGACTCACCTTTTGTGGTCACAAAATGTATGCTTGTATATTAAAGAAAAAAGTGTTTACCTGGCGCCATATTGTTTCAGCGGCTTCTATCTAAAACAGGAGCGGGGGTGCACCAAAACAACATGTAAAGGCCTGGGCCGAGAAGACGCGTTGTGGTTACGGCTGTGAGGAAGTCGCTCGCAACGAAAGGCTAGTAAAAAGACGATTATGCTGCGAAGAAGTAAAGCAATTATAAAGCCGGACTTTTGTTTGTCTTCTAATGAAAACCATGGAGCAAAACTCAGGAACATTTTGCGCTTATCTGAGGATTGTTTATAGGAAACGTTTCACCAGTAGAAAAATGTAAGCTTGGCTAGATAGCTTTCATAAATCTTTTCCATGTTCAGTTGTTTTTTTTATATAATAAGCTTAATAATAATAATAAGTTTGAACTAAGTTCTATAGCACTATTACAGTGTTCTGATCAAAAGCACTTTACAATGGATAAAAAGAATGTCTAGCTATGGCTTTATTTCCTTGCATGTGAAGTAATGTTCGAAATCTTGTTTTTTATCTTAAAAAAATTTATTGGAAAAAGTTGGCGACCGAAAATTTCCATCTGACTACCAAACCTTTTTCATTAGTCGCCAGTCGGCGCCTCCAAGAAAAAGTTAATTTCGAGCCCTGCATTTCCTTGAGCATTTTATAATGAGGTATAGACACTTTAATGGCTGTTTAGTTATAATTTTGATATTTTGTCAAACTGGCAATAATATCCCATACATTTACATTTTTGTTGTTGAGGATTCTTGTTGTGAGCCTGGGTACCCTGTGTGTAACGTTCGGAGTGTTTTGAACACTTTTATAGCAGTATTCCTTGCGTGACAGAATGCCTGATGACTAAAAGGTACTCAACCGTATTTTACTCCACTGAATAGTCCTCCTTCCCTTACTGTTGGTTTCCCATATGTAGACCTGCCAAGTCTCACGCCTTAGGCATGAGTCTCACGCCTGCGAGTCCAAAACTCCGATCTCATGCCTACTCACGCCTATGGAGCAATTTCTCACACCTGACTTACAGATTTGAGCTATCGGCCTTAACTGACCGCATTATCCAACTAAAAATATAGTTACGTTCATGAAAATATGGCACTTCTTTGTAGGTTTTTATCGTTCTGAACATTACAGTTACAGAGGTCTGAGGTCCATGGAAACTTCCGAATTCTTCGGAACATCTTCGGACATCTTCGGAATAGTTCAGGTTGTCTTCGGATTTGGTCGGGTCGCCTTCGAAAATCTTGCACTCCCACAAAAAAATTCTCACGCCTATCACTTAGAAAATGTTGGCAGGTATACATATGTAATTAACCATACTAATTATCGTCAAAAAGGCAATGGTCTGGGAAGACCAACAAACTTCTTTATGACACGTTTCTGTTCGCGTTTTTCGCCTTTTTAAGTTAACCGTACACGCACTATTGTTTCGGTTAATTTATTCACTATTCACGGTGGTTTTAGGCCCGGTTCAAACGTCGAACTTCACATGTGCCGAACCTAATGCAAATGAGCAAGAACAAGGTTCGGCACATGTGAAGTTCGACGTTTGAACCGGGCCTTAGTCGTTTTAGCACAAATTGCGGCATTTTTAATATCTCCTTTAAAGTTTACAAAGTCCCTTAGCTTACAAAGTCCCACAGCTATTAAATTATGTTTATTATCATCATATTTCAAGCAAGAAATCCATCTCTTTATACACAGTTTGTTTGTTTGTATGTGCATGTATTCCAGATGTAATGTGTTGCATGTGAAAGTCGCCAACTGTCTTCACGATTGCCGGTACAATAGTCCTTTTTACAGTTGTGTGCTTGGTGACGTTGCCTTTGAGTGGAAGCGAGGCTGGAGGTGACCTTGCTTTGATACAGACCTTGGAGCTTTTCAGATGTAAATTTAGCAAGTTAGCATGAGAAAAGCATTATTAACATATGAAAGGCAGAAAGGTTTGTATCAAAGCAAGGTCACCTCCAGCCTCGCTTCCACTCAAAGGCAACGTCACCAAGCACACAACTGTAAAAAGGACTATTTGATCGATCTGTTCCTGGATTTTGACAAAGCTGTTCATGTTATTTTGGCAGTCATTAAACTGATCGCTGACTTTCACCGTGTATAAAGTAAAATGTGATCGTGATCTGTGTCAAACTGACTAGTCAACATCCAAACTTCTCGGTGCCAACTTCAGCCCTTATCGTGACTTTCATAGACTCGACCGCTAAAGTCTTCGCAGCCCAGTCCCAACTGCAAGTTGTTGACCGCTTTTGTAGACCTGAAAAGTTGTTTTTCTGTTACTCATTACTAACCTTCAATGCAGTAATAAATGTGATTATGATCCGGATAAAATGCAGCAAACGTGAACTCATCGTCAGGATTAAGGCGAAATTCGTACATTGTAAAGCCGGCATTGTCTTCAGGTGATACAAGCTCCTTTCCCAGCAATCTTGCCGTCCCAAGTGGCATTAAAGGCAGATCGTTTGCAATTCGGACTTTCATTATACTAACCCTTTAGCACCAGCCCACAAGCTTGCAATTTGACTCGAGTCTCGCCAAAAGATGCAGTCACCAATCTCGTCCCCAGGTCTTCTCGGGTTTTTTAACACCCATGCCAAATAACTTTTTTATTCTCACTATTTAATCATTTGTTCTTAGAGGAGGGGCATTTCATCGTCAAAAACCGGCAGTAGGGTAGGCCATTTGAACTCATTTTGGCACTACAAAGCAAGGCTGATACTACATAGAACATTCAGTAACGCGACAACGACATGATAGAGCGCAAACTGAAAGCCAAAATGCAACCATGGACAGCTGTTTCGACCTCGTTGGGTCTCGACCAGGTCGAAACAGCTGTCCACGGTTGCATTTTGGCTTTCAGTTTGGGCTCTATCAGTGTCGTTGTCGCGTTATTAAGTTCTACGTAGTGTTAGCCTTGCTTTGTACTGTGATTTTATCTCTATTTCTGGCTGACTAGATCTTCTCCAGGTCCTACGTACACCAGTAGCATTGTCGTTCGCGGTCCTTTGCTTCTTATTTGCAATTTTGGCCCAGGAAGGGGGGGAGGAATTTAAACGAGCCAATCTCAAGTTCAAAAGTTCAAATGCCAGGAGGGGAGGGGGGGGGGGGGGGGGGGGGGGGGGGGGGTGCCTAGGGGGATGTTGAAGTTTCGATATGATCAGTGCATTATTTCTTATATAACAAGGCCCCCCAAAAGTAACGAAAGCCTAAACCTGATCTATACCAAGATAACATGAAATGTTCAAACATTCATCACGTTTCCATTTAATTATTTCTCTTTTAGCATACAACATTCCGGTCGCGCATGCCTAGAAAAGAAAAGCTGGAAACGACGCATCATTCGCTCGAGCCGCGCACGCGCGCGCGGAAATTCATTTCAATTGTGACGTCAAAATTCAAATAACTGCATGTGTTCTCGAAACTTTTTTTTGCTTCATGACTGCAGAAGCTGATCAAGGTCAAGGAATATTAGAGCTTGTAAAATCGGTGGGTACAAGACTCTTGAATGCAACAACAGGAATTTTTAATGATGAAGAAAAGAACGTGGACGAAGAAACAGACTTCCTTGTGGGAAAACTTGCGCAAAACAACAGCATTATCTGTTCATACCTAACAGAGCCCATACTACAAGAGCTGGGAGAAATTAAAACTACTAGAGGTTACACACTAAAGGATGGCCTTCGCCGCGGAATTCGTGAGAAAGACAAAATAGGAATCCTTGCTGGGGACGAAGAATCCTACGTTTTATTTCAAAGCGTATTTGATCCCCTAATCAAAGACATTCACGGAATTAGCGCAGATCATTTGCAAACCTCGAGCTTTAATTCAGACGCTCTTGAGGAATTTGTATTTGGTAAACAATGTGTGCTTTCCTGTCGATTTCGTGTGCTCAGGTCTTTGAAGGGTTTTCCATTCTCCTGGTTCTGTACCAGAAATGAAAGAGTTTCCATAGAAACAATTGTGACAGGCGTTTTGGAAAAACTAAAAGGTGCGTACCAATGTTCAAAGAGCGAATCAGAACAGTTATGAGGGGAGAGGAGAGGAGGAGGAGGATAGATCACGTGGGTTTTCTCTTGAAGCATACTCGTCTTTTTAGGGCTTTTTAGCACCAAACAAAAATACTGTAAGTCAAGTGATAATAATAAACACAAGCAGGAGCAAAAGAACAACTAGCTCGCATGGTAGATTCGCGCTCTTTCGTGAAAACCAGTCTTGTAAGTCGCAATTGTATTGAATGAATTCTTTAGTAGTTTTTTTCTTCCAAAACAGGTTTTATCCAGGGTGAATACATTCCTCTTCGCCTGCTTCGAGACCAGCAACTGAATCACATTTTACATGTCCATCGCTTGTTCTTAAAGCAACGATGTTTTTTTAACCATGTTTGGAAAGAAGGAAGAGGAATATGGCATGACCGAGAAAACCGTTTGTTGGTTTTAATAAACGAAGATGAACACATAAAGATCATTTGTCAACAGTTTGGCGGCGATTTGTGCAAAGTGTTCAAAAGATTGAGCGGATTGCTGCTCGGATTAGAAAGCTTTTTGACAGAAAATGGGTACCAGTTCATGCGCAATGATCACTATGGTTACCTAGCTTCCAGGCCCCAAGAGCTTGGTACCTCGCTACGCGTCAGCGTCAACGTTAAACTGCCTTTGACAGCAAAGGTAAGGATGGTTAAACTTGGGAGCTAATTGAATATTAGGGCGCTTATTAATATTTTCTTCAGTATGGCTGGTTAAAAAGTACTAGTTTTGGTTTGAGGCTTGGTATCGGCCGTCGAGATGTTTCCTTAGACAAGAAACTTTACATTGCATTGTCTCTGTCCACCTAGGCGTTTAAGTGGGTACCGGCAACAAAATGCTGGGGGTAACCCTGCGATGGTTTAACATCCCATACAAGGGGGGACGGAGGACGGGGGGGGAGAGGCTACGGAAACCGGGTTAAACTCCGGCCGAGTAGGCCACCTGTGGCTCGTGTGCTACTTTACCTTACTGATGTTTGTGGGAAGGAAAAAGGCAAGTTTTACTATATTTCATTAAGTTTTGTGGCACAGGCAACTTTCCTACGAAAAGGATGCAGACGGCAACGAGAGAAAGGAGAAAGGAGAAAAAAAAAAGAAAGATGAAAGAAAAGAGAGAAAGGATACAAAATTGAATAGCTCTTCTTTAAGAACAGTTTTACGAGCTTGGACCTAGCTTTTATACAGGGCATGGTCAGAAGCCTATTATATAGGCTGTAGGCATGGCTTTTTAAATCAACTGTTCGAAGGATCGGACCTAATGCATCGGTCACTTTATGAATCTACCTATCAACACAATGCGGACAGTATCTTTTGTTTCCTCAGCTCACGCGAGGTCCCGCGTGCGCGCGCTTTAGTTCTAATTCACGTCGTAATGCACAGTTGATTGTGGTGTAAATCAGTCTCATATCAGATGTTATTAACTATGGTCAGGGGCGGATCCAGGATTTTGAAATGGGGGGTAAAATTCACCTCAAAAAAGATATCAGAGAAATAAAATATTATTTATTTGAGAAATACTTTAGAAAAGAAGAAAGAAAGGGTCTCAGAAAAGGGGGGATGAAAATTCACCCATTTCACCCCTGGATCCGCCCCTGATGGTATCCATGCTTTACTGTTGGAACACCTGCGGTATAAAAGCTACAAGTCCAATTACTGATCATACAACATGGCGAAACAAGATGCAAGGAGAGCGATCTTCCAGTCTCATGTCAAACGCGCTTACCACTAATTCACGGCGTCTCACTGTTTTGATATCCCATTCTACTCTTAATGGAAATAAATTTTACCTATGTCTGCTTTCAGCGATAGTCGATGTTTGTATGCTATACTTACCTTACTTTATGTGCTTCGTTATTTTTTCTTTTTTCGCAGGATGCCAGGATCGCGTTTGTTTTGAAGTGTTTGGGTTTGCAGCGAAGGAAATCAGGTTCGTGACTTGAAAGCTTTATGGGTTACGACTGTTGCTGAACTTGAATTATCATATAAACTTCAGAGAAATCAGGATTTCTCCCGCCGTGAACTGAAAACTCATCTCGACACATGTGAAGATATCATTTTTATCACTTCACCGTGAAGAGCGAATACACCAAATTGAAGAAACGTTGACGCGTGAAAATCATAAACCATGAACGATGAGACCGAATGGGATTCTGGGTAGGCAGCTTTGGCAAGCTAGTTATATTCCATTTCTTGATAATCAATATGTTTTCTTTGTTTGAGATAATTAAGAGCATGGATTCATGCATCCTGTGTTAATAAAATGTGTATTCTGTGACAGACGAAGATTAATTTTTCCAACTTCCCAGTAAACCTTTGGGTCGCATCGTTCATGATTTATGCTTTTCATCCGACAACGTTTCTTCAATTTGGTGTATATCTACATCTTTACATCAGCTGACATGTTTGCTCTCATTGTATTAAGTGTCAAACGAGGTGTTGGTGTACAGTCGAAACATCTTTGTACAAACTTTCGAATAGTATTCGGAGGATTTTCGGAAATCTTCGGAAAACTGTTTAAAACTTTGTAATTATGCCAATTATGTAGCGTCGTTAATGTGATAAATAAAGTGGAGTCCAATTTGGCCGATCCGATCATACAAGTGATTAACAAAATCGGACGACCGCGTAGCGGAAGTACAAAAAGTCCGATTTGTTAATCACGAGTATAATTGCCGACAGAATTGGACGATACGAAGTCCTGTCATCAATTAATCATAACCATTGTACAATTTCTGAGAAAATAATTAACATAAAAAAATGAGAAGAAATTCCAGAGAATAACTCGAAGAAAAGCTTTTCATCAATCGAAAGCATTAATACAATTTCATCTCTGTAAAACTGGCATTAATTACAACTTTGCAAGTACATTAGCAGAAAATTCAGTGGTTCATGAACCAATCACAATATACATAATTGGAATTGTCCTCTTTTCTTTTTTTTTTTTCTTGCTAAAGCTAAAAGTCAGTAGAAATATAGGTGGTTTATTCAGTATATGGGTTAGGACCGTGAAATACCAGTGCCGTAGCCAGAAAAAATAAGGACTGAGGCAATATCCATGGTTAAATTCCCTGCCTAGCTATTTAGGGTCTTTATGATGACTACGTTTAAACAAAACACTGGGCGAGATCATGACTGAGGCAAGTGCCTCGGTTTGCCTCATACTGGCTACGACCCTGAACTGACAAGGATACCTAACAAGGAAATTTAAAGAGACTTTTAACGCAGTTTTATACACCACTTTCATAATGGCGGCCGATTTATTTATTCTTTTATATGTATGTTAATTAGCCTCACCGGCCTCGTTGGCGTGTGCAAAATTCAAAAGAATTTTTACTCTAAAACGAGGCCGGTGAGGCTAATTAACATACATATAAAAGAATAAATAAATCGGCCGCCATTATGAAAGTGGTGTATGACCTATTCGGATTGTTTTGCTGGATATTTTAAAAGCAAATAATTTAAGGGAACAAAATCTGGAAACGTTTCCCTCGAATTTGTGAACTGTTGTTGCTTTTCCGACCATGCAGGACGGTATCTGAAAATAGAACATTTCTTTTACCATGTCACTAAAGTTCGAAATGACTTTCACTAAAGAATCTCCGCATAAAATAATGATACAAGGCTCTGGAACTAATATCTTCTGTCAGGAGCCCATCACTCCTGCTTCTGTATATTTTGCAAAAGGTATTCACACATGTAATTCATTGCTTTGTCTTATTTTGCAGGAATCCATTTCTCTGGCGCCGAAAAATGTCAAGCAAAAATATTTGAAGTCTCAAACTTGAGAAGGATAGGAATCAATGAAGTAAGAATTGTATATAGCTGGAGTTTTTCTCAATACAACGCGCGCGTTCATTGGTCGATTCATAGTCACATGGCATCTAACAAACTGTTTCCCGCCAAACGTCTATCAGCGGGCAACATTTGCGAAAGCGAGCAACATTTTTTACGTCAGAGGGTAACAGTGCACTGTTGCCCGCTAGCACACGTGATCAGACCGTGACAAAAGGTGGCATGAAAATAATGCGATTGACGTTTACCTCGAGTGCCGGGCGTGTTTTTCAAACTGCCTTGTGTTGCTATATAACAACATCGTCTCGGGAAACATCGAGATTCTCGGGAAATAAAAATCACTGTTTCCTTCGGGACTTTTTCAATACAATTAAACTAAATGTTGCATCCTGGGAGTATTGTGGACAAAGAAATGCCATTGGCGGGAATTCAAAGGTTTATAACATAGAGAATATTCTAAGGCCCTATTTACATGAAAAAGGGATGATCCTAGTGCTAGGATCATCCTAACACTAGGATCATCCGAACGCGACATGTTTTCTGCTTTCAGTTTACATGCGAAGTGTTGCATTTGGCCCTAGCGCTAAGATGATCCAAGCGTTAGGATCATCCTAGCTCCATGTAAACGGCCTTGGGAGCCCCAGGGTTAACTTCGCATTTGTTATTGCCGCCCGCCGTCTTGCTTTGCAACCGCGCCGAACTCAAAAGTATTGGGGCCATCCTGCCGAATTTTTCATGTAAACCAAAAGAAAAGTTGATCCTGAAAGCCGCATTTACGCATTTAAACAAATGAACCTTCTAGGATCTCATCCTATCACTAGGATCATCCTCTTTCCATGTAAATGGGGCCTAAGTTGAAATTTAATCCACATGCAGCATTCGTTTTGCATGGTTCAATTCCTACAGTTACCATCCCCCCCCCGGGCACACCCCCGGGGATTTGCCATTTTTTCTTTACTTGGCGTCCTAATCCCCACCCCCGGGCACAAAGAAAGAGGTAATTCCCCACCCCCGGGACACTCAACAGCAAGCTGCACCGTTTCTCAAGAAGACAGACATATTTATTATAAATCCACCGAACAGTTTACAAAATAGACATGGACTGGACTAGACTCGTATGGTTACAAAGATCAGGAAGCATCTCTCCCATTGTTTTTCTTCCTTGCTCACGTTTCTTTGGCTTTTATCGCTTTTCCCTTGCGGTTGTTTCGTGTACTGAGGATGTGTTCTTCCCAACACTTCACATCATCCACTGACAGGCTTCAACTTTGCCAAATTGTTTTCTTCCAGCCAATTACCAACAAATTATAAGGATTTCCCAGCAAAGAAATTCACTTGTTGAGTCATGTCGTCCGCCATGTGCTTCGACGAAATTTTCGCCCCATAATTCCTTGCTCACCTAGATTATCCCCACCCACTACCCCCGGGACAAGACTGCTTGCAAAATTCCCCACCCCCGGGCCACAAGGGCCGACTTTGTCCCGGGGGTTGCCCGGGGGGGGGATGGTAACTGTAGGAATTGAACCATGCATTTCCGAAATTTTCTTCGCTAGGAAATTTAAGATACTGTTTCAAAGTTGTACTGGAAGAAATAGAAGACGCCAGACATTCTTTGCAACTGATTCTTTTTATGCCATATATCGCCTCAAATGATAATGCGATCGATCACCGTAAGAGAAGTTAAAATTACAGACAGTCAGTACAGACGCTCGTATGACGAGGAGAAAAGTTATTTCCAGCTTCTAATGCAAAATTGTGCTACGAAAATGATCAATATATGGTAGTGTGGTCTACTCTATTTTCTTAGTTATGGCCTAACGGTAGTACGCGGACTTTAAGGATGGACTATTTTATTTTTGAGAGGGGGGAGGAGGGAATGGGCAGATACCAAAAACACATTCGTGCACACCAAAAGTTGGAGAAATAAATTCGTGCACAGCAAGGCAAAGAAAAGAAAAGTATGGAACAATCTCTAAAAAAAAATCATGCTCAGAAAAATTGCCCAAACCCCCCCCCCCCCCCCCCCCCCCCCCCCCCCCCGCAAATAAAAAAAATATATATATAATATATAATATAAAATAAAATAAATAAATAAATAAATACATAAATAAAATGGTCCCTTTAGCACCAGTCTAATCTCGTTCCCAGATCTCACTCGTGCTTTTACTGTACTGACCGTGGGAGGTCTGAGTACGAGATTAGCCCAGTCGTGAGCGTAGTTAATAATTCATGTTTTATGACGTAGAAGTGACGTAGGTAACCTCGTTCCTCAGGATTTCTATCGCATGACTGGCCAAACTAATTCAAACCCAAATATTTCTTAATTTAAATTTGACAGGTGGAACTTATCCAACAAGTCATCATTGGCGTGATTCATCTGCTTGAAATGGAAGAGCTTCTTGCAAAAAACCGTCACGTGGACTCGTTTATCACCAGTATTGTCAAAAGCGCGCATAACACAAATGATAAAATATAAGTGATTGACGCACTGGCGGTATTAGTCACCCAATGATGCGTAAAAAATACGCCGGGTCAAATTCGATCCATTGATTAATTTGAGTAAAGTTTGAGACTACATGTATTTGATTCTTTGATCAGTATAGTTGTCAGAAGCAACCAATAAATTATCCTGGATACCAAAGGCTTTTCTCGCGCTCTCGTCTCTCTCATAGAAAGTGTGCCTCGATATGAATCACTGGTACTCCGGGTACCAACGAATTAGTTACTAAAAACTGGAGATTTCTTTATTAAAATCAATGTCCCCTCCATCAACCTTTTATAATAGAGCAGTTTTCAATTGAGTGTCGTAAAACCAAAACCAAAGTAATTACTCTGACCAATCACAGCAGTCGTAAACAATCCAATGAACCAATCAGAGCTCGAAGCAATTACATGTCGGCGGCGCCAAGCGCGGGAAAACGCGTGCGAGGAAGTCACGATTGATTTGGGTTTTACTTTTGATTGGTCGAGAAAGTGGCGCGAGATTTTTTAGCCAATCACAAAGCGTAGCAATGAAAAACCAAAGCAATTGTGTAATTAACGCCTTTTTGTTTTCGGAGGGATAAACAATGTCGTTTTGGTTCAGCTAGGATTTTCGGAAGGAGAAAGCAGCTAATAAATTAGGGACGAAATTCAGCTGTCTGATCAGCCTTGCATGTTAAAGTTTTTTTTAATAAATTAGGGACCCCATTAGGGTCCCCATTAGGGACCTCATTAGCGACCCCATTAGGGACCCCAATAGGGACCCCATTAGGTCGATAAGATTCCTTTCCCTGGAATTTTCCGCCGCTGAAATCATTCAGCTAAAAGAAAAGAAAATATCAAAACGGTATTAACTTCGCATAGTTTCCCTTAATAATATGGAAAAACACTGCAACGCTATTCCAAGCATTTCAGCTAAACATTCTTTGTTAGTACGGGTGCCCCTGAGTTGTTGTAGGTGAGACTCCAGGTCGATAGACGACTATTTTGGTGTCCATAAACTAATTAATAACTTTTAGAATTTCTCTATCTCTATCTCTATTTTCTCCGAAGCATTCCCTAAAATTGGCTTCAAACAATAGACAATATTCGTATTCATTGGAACTGAAACTAGCGTGCAGTCGAAGCTCATGCGGGGGAATCTTTTCACATGCAAATATTTTTAATGATATTCCTTGCATTAGCCTCGACTGTAAGCTAGTTCCAGTTCAATAGCCCTTTTCACGGTTAACTCTGCTCATTTGCATTACAATGAAATCTAGCATGTATGTGAGGCAATTTCGGGCTATTTTGTAGTTTTAGCCCGAAATTGCCTCCCATCCACGTTGGATAACATTGTAATGCAAATGAGAAAAATCAACCGTGAAAAGGGCTATTCATTATTTTCGAGTTGCCCATAATACACTTTGTTTGCCCCCCAAATTTTGCATAAACTATCGTTTGTAAATGCTCTTGACAGGACTGTATATTCCCAAGAGCATTTCAAAACAATAGTTTATGCAAAATTTGGGGGGCAAACAAAGTGTATTATGGGCAATTCGAAAATAGAGAATTACAGGGTGTAATCCAGATGAAACCGCAAGGTCCTGGGTACGGGGTTGAATGCCAGACCCATGTAGTGGAGATATGACGCGTAGGAGCCGTAGTAGGTGGACAAAACTGAAATTGGCCAATTTTTTCAAGTTGCAATCCACTTCCATCATGATCCTGGCCATCTGCAACCCAAGACACTTACTGATACTGTTAGAGCACAAGTAAAGTAATTTTAAACAAAACTGTATCCTTATTTTTGCGTTTCCACTGATATAAATATGTCTTTCCGCCTTTTTAAAGTAACGCTAAAAATGGTGACACAACCCCTTTAAGATCATTATCAATTAGGGATAGGTTCAAGGTGAAGGTCGGTCGCCAGCACGCACATCATGGAAACACAACTGTGACATACTGACCCCCTTGTTTCAAAAAGGTTCTTGGCGAATTTTACAACCTACAGAATCGCAGACACTATTCTATCGGTGAAAGTCAAAGTTAAGAAATTTGGTCTTCGAATAGGGTTTCATGTCTCGCAGCCTTCGATAGTCCTTCACATTTCTGAGATACTATATATCGCAAAGAATATTTATCTACTAAGATTTTTATAGACCGAGAGTCAACAACCGGAAACTTCAGTCGTCAAGAATGCAGATGAACAAAAATTGAACTAACCATGCATCGGCATAAGTTTTTTTCTTTTAGTTCATAAATGAAGTTTGATTTTTTTTCTAAGTCAAGTTTCTTTTGGCTGAGCTATGGTGGATGTGACGTATTTGAGCCGTTTGCAACAATCGCAATTTAGATACTGGTGTTTTCAAACATCTTATCTTTTGAGGAAAGTCGAACAATATGAACAAAAATCCTGATGGAAAGCTGAAATCGCATAAAAATAATTAGAAATACATAAAATATCGATCGTTCTCGGCCATAAGAATAACTTTCATAATGGAGGCCTGGTGAGATAATTCTATGCTAAATCCACCCAAAAAAAAAGACAATGTTTTTATTTTCGAACGCGTTTTTTTAAAAAACACGATCATCTTATTTCGTGTCATGTGATCTCATCCTCGGAGACCCAGTACCGGCATGTCAAAGGTGTTACTATAAATAATATAACATAAAACCGCTATTTAAAAACTAACCGCTAAACTAAGTAAACTTATCAGAAAATCAGCCGCGCGCGAGAATCCATAACAAAATAACGCTGATAATACCAGCTGGATATTACAAAAAGCATTTTCCGAATTTATTATTATTGTTATCATTTTTTCTTTAGCACGTGATATCCGTTATTATACACGTGCTGTATATTTGCGCGTTTTGTGAGAATATATAGAGGTTTTATTAAATGCCGGGTGTAAGACCAACTAATTATTAAAGTGTTTCAAGACAAAAGAAAATTTATGCCATTAAAGGACGACTAGCCGAAACAATTTCACGCATCTTCAACTGCGATCCAATATTCTTAATATCTAAAATTGCACAATATCCACGTCCGTGATTTCGATACGGGACGTGGTTTCACGGGGTTTTTAAGATGACAAAGGGCATTCAGTTAAGACAAGTTGGTTGTGGTGGAAAGTGTTTTAGTATTATCACAGTTAAAGCGTTACAAAATTAGAAACATTTGAAGAAATAAAAATGTGCGGGGCCTAAAGACCACTGAGAGAAACAATTGCACGACGAATTGAACAACGCCCAATGGAAAGAAAAACACTGGGAGAGCATGCTGATGAATATCAAGCAAGCTAAATATAACATCCTCTTTAAAAATCAGCGAAGTGGCAAATCAAAGCAATAACGCCCTCCCGTGTCTAAAGTATGATAAGAATAAGAAGTCAGTGCATTTTTTGACCTTGTCAACAAATTTCTAAATAAAACAAGAAAGGGAAAACAAAGGCATTTCGGATTCAGGCCGGTGCAGTCAGTATGGAAAGATAACAGCGCGTTGGAATGTTATAGTTAAATGAAGAATCTTCGTTCACTCAACCCGTGGAAAGAATTGGAGTAGTAACTTAATTAATCTTGCAGTGGTTCAATATTTGCTTACAGCTGAGCAATGGACTTACCTTTTTCCAATGTGTCGTTGCTAGAGAATACTACCACAACAGCTAAACCACCGATGCATCAGCTATCGACATCCGCTCAAATAGAAAGAATCTTCAAAACATCTTTTCTCGTTCTTATAGCCTTGGCAAACGTCACTGGCAACTTAAGTATATGCTTGGTTGTCCTCAAGGACAGACATCTACGCGTAACGGTACGGAACATTGCAGTGGCTAGCTTAGCCTTGACAGATCTACTTGTCGTTCAAACAATGATCTTCGAAGTCTTCACTTACTACAACATTGGTAAAGAACCTTACACCTGCAACCTTATGGGCAGAATATTTGGCTGCTTATTATATATCAGCATCTTGCATTTATTTACCTTGAGTATGGACAGATATATAGCCATATTTTACCCTCTGCGCTACCGATTCTTAGTGACTCCAAAACGTGTAGCCGTTATTTTGGTAACAATCTGGATCATTCCATTACTTTCTATTCACATACTTCCTGCAGTGTTTACGGACCTTCGCGGTTTTTCAAGTTTTTACGGATGCATTGACGAAGGTTTTATTGAAGTGAATAACAGAATGAACCAGGTGCACATGTGTGTTAACGTCGTCTTTCTTTTCTTTTTGCCGCTTCTCGCGATGACGGTGGCTTATTATCGAATTAGCAAGATTGCGTGGTACCAGGCAAACAGGGTGGGTATTGCGGTCGTGTCTGTTGTGAGACATCGTGGCAGTAGGCTTCCAAGAGCGAGGGACAGAAAATGGGCCAAAACACTCGGTAAGTTTATAACTAAATCAAACTCAGTCTCCATGAGGCATAATTATATAACTTACCGGTACGAGCCCCATATTTCCTTCCGTCGTAAGAATGAATACCTTATTGTTACTAATTTTCGCGGGAACTTAATTTCACGAAAATGGGAGAGTAAAATTTCGCCGTGAGACTTAAATTTCGCGATTTTACAGAAAATAACCAAAGTTTGCGGAAATGTTCCAACTGCTGATCCTGTATTAATAAACAGGTAGTCTTGGAATATTAACACATATTAAAATGTACATAATGGCAACATACCTTGCCATATTATATTTTGAAATCATGCAGATATTGTACAGAACAAGAAACAAAAATTCAAACAGGTTCACATGTTCGTTTGCGACAAAGCACAACGTTATACGAGACTACGCAGGTCAGCATTTACGATATGTATTTTCTCTGTTTCATTGCTTACCACCATAAATTTATGAATACCACCGACGGTATTAAATTTCCCGTCGTTAATTTGCACAATAACCTTTTTTCGCGAGTCATTATAAGTTTAATTTTAATTTACAATTTTGATGGCAACTTACAAAAATACAATACAAGACAAAAGAAAAATGCCATAAGGATAGTCCATAAAAGAGTCGAAGACCCCATACTCAGACAGACCACCTAGCTATTAAAAAATTCTAAATCTAAAAATTATACGAGATATACAAATATTTTATGTAGGTTTACAATAACTTCATGATTTTTTTTTGCAATCGCCAACATTAAGTCCCACGAAATTCATAAACAATATATATGTTATTAAACTGGCGTAAGGTCCACGGTATTGGGAAAATATTGGTCCATGGAAACTTGCACAGAAAGGAAAAATAACGAGAACAACCTTTTATCGTAGCATTCTGAGCAAATTTTCTTTGATACAATAATGGTTTCGAATGCAATACTAACCGGATTATACTTTCAACAGACGTCTTCTGTCGGAACGTCTAAAAACAAGCGATACTTGCTTTTTCGCAATTTACACTGTACCTTTTATCGGCTTAACACCCTTGTTCAAGAAAGTAGCCTTGTCTGAAGAAAGTGGATTTTTGCTTTGCAAGGTAACACTAAAAAAATAAAACAAAAAAACGACATACAGGTGAACCTTTCTAACGGAAAACTCCATCTGCAGCCCGGTTCTTAGACGGTCCCCAAAGACGTTGAATTACTGTCAACAATCGAACGAACACAAACAATTGCCGGTCAACATAACGCAGTGGAACGTCTTAGACTCGACTAGATTCGCAAACGACTAAAATCAAACTCGCAGAAAAATTCTGTCAATAGAACTTCGATTTCCGAAACCGGCTTGACCTTTATTTTACATCCGCGCAAGATGACCATTCAACTGTTTAATTGAAAAAAAAAATGGCACTCCATCCCGCTTGGGGCTCTTACTATATTGCTATAAATTTCTAAGTATAAATTATTCTACTTTGGCATTTAAAGGTAAAACGATTTTCCACACAATTAACTAAGTATATGCGATGTTTACTTCTCTTGGTACAAGTTAGGTTGCGTGCTTTGCCATGCCATGTTTATTTACTAGTCTAAACTACATCAGAACTAGAAAAAAATTCAAGAGTTATTTGTCATTCGGAGTATTTGGAGCATGTATTAAAACTAAAAATAACCCTGGTGTGATACAAAAATACCATTTTGAACCTCGCTCCTCGAAAACAACTCCACGTGCGTCGAAAACAAAGTGATCAAGATGTATCGTTTTCTTAAGAAAAGACAATATATCATTGGGCTTCATTGTTCCAGAATAAACTTGGAACTTCCTAATTGTCAGGGGTCAAGGTTTGTTTTGGTTTCTCTCAGGATGACAGGCGCCTGTTGAGCCTTTGAAATGTCAGTGGTTTTTTTTTAACTTTGAGACACGTGGAAAAGATGTTCGAAAGAGTGTAACTATTTTGACGATGTTGAGTAGTCCTTGTACGGAACCCCAGGAGTTTTCAGCTTTTTGACTCTGGGAAAGGAAGACCTTTCTAAATATAGGCACGCAATACGCGCAGAACGATGACGGTTCTTCTCGGCTCCGTAATTCACTTGACAACTTCTTAAATTGTTTACACAGGTTTAAACTCTGATAAATGTCTGTTCGATATAAAATAACCCTGAACCTATATGGCAGATTAGACTAAAATAAAGAAAATATATTGCATAAAATAAATGATTTTATGCTTATTGATGCTTATTGATAACTGAATCCGTTCCCGGCCGAGGGATTTCCGAGGGGTACCAGATTTACTCATATTTAAATGCTTTAAGCATTATCAAAGTCCCTTTTTGCTAGAAGCGCACAGGATAGAACAACTTCATAAATTCACTTTTCCAGAGGACGCACGATTAATTGAAGTTGGAAAAAGTTAAGAAGTTAAAACGTTTTTGTTTATATCTTTACACATGGCGTCTAACGACCAACAAGACAGTTCTAGCGAGAATAATTCTCTCCCAAGAATATTGAAAAAGGCCACTTGTTTGTCCAAAGAATGGAGGAATTTGTAAGGAACCCAAGGAATCGCACTTTCTATGAGCACCTTGGCCTCGTTCCCAATATTTTCGGATCAGGAGCCTGTTACTCGTAAAAACCGGACGATGACGTCACCTCTTAAAAGGCATCGAGCCTCTAGTGGTTTGGTAATCATTGTTTGTTTTGTTTTGCAGCAATCGTTATTGGTGCGTTTTTGGGCTGCTATCTACCGATGGTTGTAGCATCTCTAGTCTATATGTACTCCGGAGGGACAACAAATCGCTCGTTAGAGAAGACTTTAGAGGTTTTGATGTTCCTTACTTTTTTGAACACTGTCCTTAACCCCATGATCTATTCTCTTCGAAGTCATGAATACAGAAGAGCCTTCAACAAGATTTGTGGAAGATGCTTCAGGGATTCCAACAATAACCATCGGTCACGTGCCAACTACATTACGCAGGAAATGGAGAGTCAAACTGTGTCCACTTTTATGAGCACTTCGTTCCGTAAAGATTCTATCAGTTAAAGCGGGACTCGACCTGAACGCCATTTTCCGCCACTTAACACAGCTTTAATGGAAATATCTCGTTCACTTTTCAAGCAATCCAAAAACTCTATGCTCAGTAATCTCATGTTGTATGCTAATCTCATGGATGTTTTGTAAATTTTTGGGTGATTTTTGGGTATGTTTGAGGGGAAATAGTTTTTCTCAAACGGATTTGTAATATTAAGCGAAAAAATAAGAAATATTGAAGATGTAATGAAGTTTTCAAATTAGAATTTGTAGTTAATGATTAATAGATGGACACCAAAATAGTCCACTAGCCACCTGGGGTCCCTGTGGTACTCTTGCGTGGGTATCAACTATCTGTTGGTGTTCCAAAAATCATTTTCTTTCTTCCATCCCTTCTTTAAAATTCCTTAAAATTTCATTTAAATTTAGGTTGAGTCCCGTCTTACACGAAGCAATGCTTTCCCGCAATTTTGCAGCGCAAGCTAACGAGAGCATTGTGAGACAAGTTGTTTGGGGCTGTCAGACGCTCGCAACTCTTTTCGCAAGGAAAGCGATAGCGCTTTTTAGAGCAGTTTTCAATTGAGTGCCGTAAAACCAAAACCAAAGTTATTACTCTGGCCAATCACAACAGACGTAGACAATCCAATCAACCAATCAGAACTTGAAGCAAATACATGTAGCCGGCACTAAGCGCGGGAAAACATAATAATTTTATAACATATAATATTAATATAAATCTACTAGCGTTCTATAACGAATGCCGTTCTCTTATTGGCTACGCTACTCACTATCTATTCTGTGTCTGTGGCTGTGAAGAGTAATTATTGTTAAGTTTTGAACGTCTAGTAGATTTATACTAAAACAATTAGATTATTCGCTCTTGATTTCTATGCGTGATAGTCGATGAGGGCAAAGCCCGAATCAACTATCACGCATAGAAATCAAGAGCGAATAATATAATTGTTTTTGATATGCCCTTTCAATATGCGTAGCTGATTCATTTGTAGCTCGACTACCGGAATGAGGCGCATATGCTAATGAAGTAATAATTATAAACTAAGATTCGTCTACTGTTTAGCAACAACTTATCTCTCCTTCCCTCACGAAGATTCAGCATTATGTTGTTTTTAAGCAATGTCTTCGATTTTTGAGAGATTTTTGGCAGTCTGAACTGGAATGTCTAACAAAACAAATTTGACAAGGGTCTTCTTCTGTCCCGCCTAAATGTGGTACCGTCTATAACATCTGTGATTCCTGCTTTGATCTATTACAAGTCTGACATCAGAATTAAGCTGTCTGTTATTTGTAGTCATGTGTAAATTCCGGAGTGGGGCTATTTTCCCCTTTTTTTATTCCGTTGTTTCTTCGGCTTTTAGTGTTCCCAGCTTTCAGCTTAGTTTCAAGAAAAGGAGCAATTAGTAGCTATAGAAAAAGTAGGCCAAATTTTTCTTCGACTTTGGAGGAAAACCTCTTCCCTTTTCTTTCTGTCTATCATCTGGCAAAATAGGTATGTATTGTACAATCTTTTCTCGTTTCATCAGTTGCTTATCAAAACGATGACGTGTCGAAAAACTTGATGACGTCACCAATGACACAAGTGTAACTAAAGCCCAAGGGTGCATTTCCTTCTTGTGTGCTCCTGTTCGCTCACTCCCGCCTCCCCTTATGCGGGTATTTGCGCGAAGGATCCGTCTCCGCGTGAAACGCCTTTAGTGGTGGTATGTGATGGGAGACGGCTGCTTTTGCCAACTAGATGGTCAGTAAATGCTAGTTTACGCTGTAAATTACCGAGCACTTGCCGTCGACTTTTGAGTCTGTTTTTCTGGGGCTTTGGACTGAAAATATCCTTATTTTCAAAACACAAACCTACAGGCGTTTCAGTCATGGCTATTTTGAAGCATCTTGAGTGGTGCTCGAGGGGGAAGTTGGAGGAACGAACGTGGAGCGCGAGGTGCGCGAGTGGAGGTACAAGGAGAAGTGCCCCCTAAATGGAGGTTTTGCTGGTGTTAATAATTAACCATCTGAAAAAATATGCCTGTGTTCTTGACTTGGAATTCAGCCATTTAATTTATAAGCAACCATTAAATGCATAATTAAAAATTGTAACAGCATTCTTAGATTGTTGAAATTGCGTATTGACTTGTCACATGTATATTACTGCGATAGCTTGCGTCATAAGCAGCTGAACAATAAGTCCTGATAAGTGCCAACATACGTGAAATATGTTGCTGTATAACTAGAAATCGACCTTCGAACTGACAAGTCCCCGGACGAGTTTTTAAATTACCATCATGTATATCTTCTTGAACAAAATAACTGATGTCTTGGGATTGGTTAATGGTACCACCATTGCACCAAAGAAATAAGGGTCTCAGATATGTCGGCTTAATTGTCACATGACCTTTGCAAGAGGTTTCATTTGTCCGTTACTTGTATGCATTGCATACTCCACTTATTCTTCCGACGAGGGCTGCTTCAGTTGGGGTTTTGAGTATCCCCCATTATCAGATTAGTTGTTCCTTTAGGGTAGCTGTCTTTTTTCTGGCCGCCTATTGGTTTGTAGCCGCACGCGCGCTGATGACGCGGGCTTTAGTAATTTGCACGTGCTTGCATGAAAGTGAATGTTTTCCCGAAATTTTATGACGTCAGCAAAGGAAAAATAAGTAAAATTAAACGCAGATTTCCTCGCGTTTCCTTCGGTGAATTTTGAACGGTACTTTTCACATACTGTTTTTAGAAAAAAATCTGTCAGAGCAATTTAGTTAAATTGTTCAATATACGAAATTACGTGATATTGGTGAAACCGTCTAAACGACCCTATGTTTTTTTCCTACCAAATAGTTGGCCTTAATCCGTTCCACAAGAGCTGAACAAAGTTTCAAAAACATTCACCGTCGAAGGAAACTCGAAATATTAATTTGCCCTTCTTTAGATGCTCTGTTGCCATAGCAACGGCATATACCAAAAAAGTGACAACTGAATATGTTGGCATCCTCAGTGGCAAATCTTGTGAACCAAAATTGCAAGACAAGAAAATTAGGCTTTATTTTGTAACTCATGATAGTTAGTGTAGGCTGAAATAGCCTTCGGGATGCTCGAAAAGCCTCCCGTCCCCTCAATGGATGTGTCCTCGTCCAGTAATAGAGGCAATGAATGCAATGATTAAATGAGCGTTTTGCATGGACAAAAGTTTCTGTCCCCTCAAGGGAGGCGTTCCCTTAATGGAGGTGTACACCGGCAAAGTCAAGGGTTCCACTGTATTTAAAACCAGAGACATTCAGGTATGCGAAGTTCACGTTTTGTACCTACTTTTTAAAAGCAAGAAATCCCCAAATTGCACAACACAGTAGCTAAAAGTGTTTAAATACTTTTTTGAAAAAAGGTAAAGCAGAAGACTCACAAAAAATAAATGAAGATATGAGTGACTGTTTGTAAGCCTGGGATAAATAGGCCATTTCCGAGTTGCCTTTAGCCTCTCTATCAAAGTGAGGCTAGGTGCACAACCTTTCATATGAAAATGAGTTTTCATTTGCATGTGAATGAAAACTCATTTTCATATGAAAGGTTGTGCACCTAGCCTCGCTTTGACAACGAGGCGTAACGTAACTCGGAAATGGCCTATTGCAGAATACCCCGCAACTGACGCTGTTCCGTGCAGCCATCAAATATTATAATTCAACACATTGATACACTGCCCAAATATGGTCAAAAAGTTATCGATATACGTTATGTCTACATGACGTATAACCAGCGATGGCGGTAAATTTCGCATTTTGAAGGAAAGTGAAAATGACTGCTGCCTGCAATTTCGTGTTTTTGGGCGAAAAAGTGCGTGAACTATTAGTTAAAAAAGGGAAAAGAAAGAAGAAAAGAAAAGAAAAAAAGAGAAAAAATATTGTTCACATGATTGGACAAAAAGGCGCGAAATTTTCGCGTTGTCGCGGTCGCAGTGTTGTTTCTTGGCGTAGCTGAATGAAAACTGGTTCAAAGTTTAACCGCTCGACAAGGAGTGAATGAAGCCGGGAGCACAATTTTTGTAACATTCCTTTGGTAATCACCTCTGGAATATGATATAGACTTGATGCTTCCTCAGAAAAGTTTCTGATCTCGTCATTACGGCTGTAGGAGCTGTTTGTAAACAACATTGATCGACTCAGCTCGTACTTCGATGTTTGAAAATTTGGTGCTGATGGAAGGGACTAAAAAGCCAAATCAACTACAGGTACGATGTTTTAACCGTTTCTTGTATCCTTTAGCTGTGAATTTTTGTAAGACATACTGTCTACGCTGCAGTTCTTTTATACCTGCCAACTTTTTCCGAATGATAGGCGTGAGAATTTTTTCGGAGGAGTGCCAAGATTTCCGAAGGCAACCCGACCAAATCCGAAGGAAACCCGATCTATTCCGAAGATGTCCGAAATTGTCCGAAGATGTTTCGAAAAATTCGGAAATTCCAATGGACCTCGGACCTCTGTAATTGTAACGTTCAGAACGATAAAAACCTACAAAAAAAGTACCATATTTTCATTAACGTAACTATATTTCAAATTGGATCATGCGATCAGTTAAGGCTCATAGCTCAAATCTGTAATTAGGCGTGAGAAATTGCTCCATAGGCGTGAGTAGGCGTGAGATCGGAGTTTTGGACTCGCAGGAGTGAGACTCACGCGTATTAAGGCGTGAGACTTGGCAGGTCTATTCTTTCCGACTTTTCGCCGCTATGTTAAGGTACGTAGCCGTGTTTGTTCAATTTGTTTTGATTCTGAATTGAACTTTTTAAGATACGAAACACTTGTAACTAAGACATTCTATGCCATTTTACTGTGTTTTAATTCTTGTAGTCACTACTCTGTCCCGTTCATTGAGTAGACGAAAGCTCTTCGTAGAAACTCTCAACTGATTGTGTACGCTAAATTAATTTTCGCGATTAATTTTAGCTTGGCAAAAGTTTCGGCATTCGCTGTTTGTTGTTTAAGAAATGGTGCGAGGCAAAATATTGTTGGAAGCCTTTTTACTTAATGAAAGGTTGTATATCTCAATGAATGTTTTCTAGAAACTGTGATTTGTTATCAATGTGTTGAATTATAAAACAGTTATAGTGTTCAAGCTTGCACAATATTGACAAAGGCGCCACTGCGTGATGTTGCATGTTTCGCACGGTAAAACATATGTAAGCTTTTTTTAAATAAAAGGCTTGTCGGGGATATTTTTTCTTCAAGCTGTGCTTTGTTATCAATGTGTTGAATTATAAAACTATTATAGCGCTCAAGCTTGCGTGATATCGCCTAATTTTAGCCGACTCGGCCTACGGCCTCGTCGGCTAAGTATTAGGCGATATCACGCGCGCTTAAATGGCTACGCGTAGCCTGGCTACGCCGTCAGAGCAGGCACTGGGAATGAAAGTAGCCTACGGGTTACAAGGACTGGAGACTGGCGAGTTCGTTGGTGGCGAAACTCCCTGGTGGCGAGGTGACCGTAAACCCGAATGATGGCTACGCGTCTACTCGCGTCTACGCGTTCTTATTCTTTCAGCAATATATGGAGCATACATATGCCACACATTTGAAGGACTGGAGACGAATGATTTTCTCGTGGCTACGCGTTCTTTATTCTTTCAGCAATATATGTAGCATAGATATGCTCGTTCTATACATGACTGCTGCTGTGTACACTGAATGAAAAATTAAAGGAAACAAAAAATATGTTATGTTTATGCCTCGTTCGAAAAGCTTTCTTCCTGTGTAAAAGGATATAAAACCCAAGCACAAGGCATCAACTTAACCTGCGACCAGGCGCTCTGTTTTTCCGCGCTCTTCCACCAACTTTCGCGCTCCGAAAAAAAAGAGCGTCTGATTTCGGGTTATCATCAATCGGAAAACGGAGGGTGATTAAAATTCCAGATCCGCTCGGTTGGAAAATTTACCCTTGTAAAACTTCAAACAGATCATCGTCTTTATGTGCATACCGCCAAACCAGACGCCCCTGCCCGAGAACCCGACTAAGCATACAGTTGAAGCGGCCATTACTTTCATCGAGTATGCAGAAAGTCAAAAGCAGATCGTCGCAGAGGTAAACTAGAAATACGTGTCTCGCAGAGCCTCGCGAAGCTCGGGGAAGGGTGCAACGCGAGTCGAAACTCTCGATTTGCGTATGAGGCTTTCCGCCATTCCACTTCGTCTTCTTTGAAACCAAAAACGTTGATAAAAGGTCCTTTCGATGGTGCACGTACCGTTTACCGTCCGCCATCTTTGTTTACCATGCTCCTATATAGGCTTACATGAAGTAGTACCACATTGTTGCCGGGCAACTGCCGGACACCATCAAGTAAATAAATATATTTTTCGCTCGAATTCGCGCGGCTTAGCTCCCGAGGCACGACAAATTTATTAAACCTCGCTACGCTCGGGCCTTCGACCCTCGCTTCGCGAGGAATCAATTTCGTAGTTCTCAAATTAATATCGTTGTGTTTGATCTAGTGTTACGGTTAGGTCTAGGGTTGGGCTTAGGGTTAGGACTAGGGTTAGGGTTAGGGTTAGGGTTGAGGGTTAGGGTCAACCCACTAAGTCTGTACAATGAGTTACACACTAAAACCATTAGGAAAGAGCTATTTTCGTTTATTCTTGAAAAACGGTTTCCCGGATTGTTCACGATTTGTTTCATCTGCCAGTAGTTGAAAATATAACAGCAAACTTTGCCCGTTTTTCCGCTAAAAATATCGCCAATATAGAAAAGGCCGGCTTTTCGAATGATGAGTGACATCAATACCCCGCTTTTGGAAAATAAAAGTGCTTATTAGTGTTATGCCTCGTTCTACAAAGCATTTCGACACATTTAAATGTACATAATATACACATTTGCAGTTCTATGTTTGGCAACCAAGGAGGAAAAGTTTAAGGCTTATATTCCATTTGAATAAGTAAGTTTTCATTAAATAATGTTGTTTGCTATTTGCTATTTGAGAAAGAGTTGAAATTGTATTACTTTTTCTGTAATAAAGTTACGCTATGTTACTTATTGATGACCATTCGTTTTCCTTTACTGTTTCCAGATGGACAGTTTTGAATAAATTGGGACGGTGCAGACGCGTAGACGCGTAACCACTTTTCCACTGAATTTTCACAGCTATGAATTAATTATTACGGCGTAGACGCGTAGCCCGCTGCATGGTATAGCTAGGCATGCGGGGTATATTCTGCAATCGCTCCTTACACAGAAGACAATAAAACGCACAAGCGAAGTAGGTCTCCATTTTGGACGCTGCGAATCGCCGCTCCCGACGGCTAGGTGGTTATTTCAGAGTTTTCTAAAGGCGCCGGAATGATGAAATGGCGGCAAAAAAAAATGTCCTCGGCTGCACCCTGGGAACGACCGCCTTTTGAGTCCTTTCAATTATTTATCCAACCGACCGGCTTGTGGGACGCACCCGAGACTTGGCCAGTAACTTCACTGTCGATCTGCTCGAAGGCGGGAAATATTCAGGTCTGTTCAGGTCCTAACTACTCACAGTATTATTGATTTGTCATGGCTTCCACCAGTGCACCGATGAAGTTTTGGCTTCGCGCGGAATCAAAACCACACGAGGAACGAACACCGCTTACGCCATTCACGTGTGGACAGTTGCTCTCCGCAGGTAAGCTATGTTTAGTTTGTGTTTTATCGTGTTAATGCAGAAGTTTTGTATTTCTCTGTTGTCGTTGTTTTTAATATTTGTTTTTGTAAACTGAAGCGCTTAAAATGTTTGAAACAAAGGTTGGATTAGTTTATTCAACCTTGTGAATGGAATTCGAACAATGATGTAGTAATGCAATGAATAATACCGTGAAAATCACCTCTTGAAAGACCAATATTTTACTGAGGCGCATTTTAAAATATTGCAATTGTCGAGCTGCAATATTTCTAACGACTGATATTGTTGAAAGAAAGAGGGCACGCAGAAAAAGATGAACAGGTCGCGTTAATTTACTGTTAAATAGCGGCCGGAATCAGTCGCCATGCCGCATTTTTAAAAGAATTCCGTTCTGAATGATAGCAATCTGCTCACAAAATTTCACACTTTGTTGTTTTCCACAAATGCAAACTGAAAAGGAACGGAGAAGAAAAAGAGCAATTTAAGAAAATCCCGTAATTATCGTATATAACAGCGTAAAACAGGCCATTAATTAGCTAAAAGTAAGCGTCGTTAATGTAATTGGACTGAGTGGAGTACAAGTGGAGAGTGTAATAAATCGAGTGAGTATTATTAAATAATTTCAAATCGGCCGTGCACTCCCGAAATGCTCTTAGAAACCCACGAGGAAAATATCAACCATAATTTTTACCAAGATTCAAGACAAGAACTTGGGCTAAACTGTAGAATACCAGGCCAGAGTTATTTGCATGTCATCGATTGGGAATGATTCTTTTGTTTTTTCACTTGCCTCGTACTACAAAACGTTTAAAGGATATGTAAATATGTTGTCCGAGGGTATTCAAAAATCGCTTCAGAACTTGAAAAAAAGCCAATTTTTTTTAAAGTTGCAATCCATATCTGTCCTTGCTATCCACCGTCAAAGACTATTCATTGTAGTTTTAGTGCACTAATATAGCGATAATTTGTCAAAAAAATAGACTGTTAATTTTCAGGTTTTCATTTATACAAATTGTGTTTCTATCACATCAGATTTCATCATGGTAATCGCCCAATTTCGATATATTAAAATTTAACATGAAACAAAAGACATCACTATGAGACATAGGGGAATAGTAGTAAGGATTTATATGGTTTATTCCCCTAAGCCTCGTAGTGATGTCTTTTGTTTCAAGTTGAATTTTAATACAGTGGAACCCCGTCGGGATGGCCGTATTAATGGGGTAGGGTCAAATTTCATGACTGGTCTATGTTTCTTTTTCATGACAGAAAAGTAAATAACTGTTTGATTACGTTAACAACAGAGGTCAATGACATGACAAGTTACAGGCACTGTGAATAAATACAGTATTGTTTCTCAAGTACTGTTCAGTATTTGTTTTGTTTGGTCAATAATAAATGCGTGTTTGGTTCAAGTGGCCGTATTAACAGGGTAAAAAAAATTATAAAGGATTATACAGGTTGGGATTTCTGAATGTGGCCATTGGCCGTATTAATGGGGTGGCCGCATTAACAAGGTTTTATGATGAGAAAATGTATGGGCATTTCGCCGGGACAAAAAAAAGTCACCGTAATAACCAGGTGACGGTATTATCGAGGTGACCGTAAGGCGGGGTTCCACTGTATATTTAAATTGGACTATGAAAATTGGTGCTCGTAGTTACCAACTTTGACTTTCGGTTTCTCTACTTCTACTTCGAAAAAAGTGTTCATTTTTTGGATTTGAGTTCAGCCTTACGGTACCTTTCCAATGTAATCAATTTTTTCGGCATGTTCTATTGTGACCTAAATCTGCTCCTACTACCTTAAGTAGGTCTTTAGAGGGGGGTGAATAGACGTATGCAAGGTCACCGATCTGTTTCATTTTGATAGCCAAATTAGTCTATCTGTAAAAATTACTGCTTAAATCCGAATCTGCAAATTATTTGTGAACTTTTCAAATGTAATAAAACAGGGTTCTCAATAACTTTTTTATCAACTGTTCCATTTCTGTTAACAGCCGTAACAATGTGGCACATGACCAAAAGGTCTTACTAAACTTTGTATTGAAACACTTAATTCACAGCCGTAACACTTAGTAGTGACACCCCTCACTGGTGTTACGGGTTATGGGTTCAACTGAGAACACTGATAAAAATTTCCTGACTTGAATCCTTGCAAATGCTGCGTATGGGATTGTTTTTTTTTTAGAAAAAAGGTCTTTTAATTCTCGTGCATTGTGAGTGAATGTATTATTTAACATTTTTTTGGCTATTAGACATCAATAAGTGATTGTTGATAAAAGAATCGTGACCATAGTTTTTATCCATTTTCATAGGGCATCAGGTTTTTGTGGAAAAGTCAAAGGACAGAGTTTATAGAGAAAGTGATTATGAAAGGTTAGCATGGAATAATACAGAATATTTAAATAACACAGTTTATTATACAGCTGAACTGCTACACAATGAAAATGAGCATTCTGACTGGTTCCTGTGCAGTCTGAATTTTGCTGTACAGACTGATTTTTTTGGATTTGAGTTCAGTCTTTATGGTACCTTTCCTATTGCAGGACCCCACCGAAAACCACATTTGTGACATGAGCTTCCTGTTAAAATATCTTTGTTATTATTATTTGTTATTATTATCAATTTTTTCAATATTTTAGGAAAATATTGGTTGAGTTCTTTTTTTTTTACATAAACTTGCAAAAAGAGAACAAGATCAATATTCCCCAATTACAGGAGCACAAGCTCCTTTATTGGGGAAATATTGGTCGAGTTCTTTTTTTGCATAAACTTGCAAATTGCTATTCCCCAATACGGACTGAACAAGCTACTGTAGTTCAATAAAGATTTTATTACAATTGCTTTTGAAATTTTTTTTTTATTGCATCCACGCAGTCTCAGCAAATACACGCTCTGAAGTTAAGCACATACTTGCATTTCCAGGCCACTTCGCAAAAGGTTTAACTGAAATGGTCGACTAAACATATTAAAGGAAAAATGTTTCTACTTAGTAGAAAACAATTTTATTTTGTTCAATGTTTCGGCGAAATTTATCTTAGTGGTCTGTATTCGACCGCTCAGGGAACCAATCAGAATGCTCCTCTTCATTGTGGACTAGTTTGCCATAATTTCTTGACCTAAAGTCAGGTCTACCAGCTTAAATAAATGTTACTGTTAACTTATTCCATGTGCTCATAGTTGTCTTGTCTTCACATTCTGTCAATTCCTTTACCTGTTCCTTTTTTAAAATTTGTTAGGGTTGGCTGTAAAATTGTAGATGAAGCTAGCTGGCCTGATGCTCCCATTGATGCTTATATTGTGGGAATCAAAGAACTGCCTGATGAGGATCGTCCCCTTCAACATCGTCACATTTACTTTGGCCATGCTTACAAGGTGAGAAACTTAGCAAAGCATTTAACCTTGGCTTCCAACAAGTATCACACTTCCATTTAAATACCTTGCAGTCCGTGTTTTCCAGCAGCTAAGAAAAATTAACCTGTTTTTGTTAAACTAGGGTAACTCCTGCCAGTTGATCAAAAATTTAAAAGGTTGATTATGATGTACTACAGAGGAAAGCATGTTCTATACAGTCAGTAAATGAACATTAGAACAATGTCTTAAGTATGGTTACCGTGAAGACAAATTCCAAGCCCATGGGGTTATATTCGGTGGGGGGGGGGAGGTAACTACTAACAACATGTTCGTTTGGAATGTACAAAATGTACTACCTCCCCTGGATGCGTGTTATTGCAGGTACAGCAGTTTCTTAGTCTTACCAGCATTCAAAAAGAAATAATCAAATGCAATCACCAAATGACTTAAAAAAAATTAAAAAGACAATAAACAATACCCACACCACAACACAATAGCTAACCAACAATAGACAATAAACAATACCCACACCACAACACAATAGCTAACCAACAATAGACAATAAACAATACCCACACCACAACACAGTAGCTAACCAACAATAGACAATAAACAATACCCACACCACAACACAATAGCTAACCAACAATAGACAATAAACAATACCCACACCACAACACAATAGCTAACCAACAATAGACAATAAACAATACCCACACCACAACACAGTAGCTAACCAACAATAAACAATACCCACACCACAACACAATAGCAAATGAACAATAGACAATAAACAATACCCACACCACAACACAATAGCTAACCAACAATAGACAATAAACAATACCCACACCACAACACAATAGCTAACCAACAATAGACAATAAACAATACCCACACCACAACACAATAGCTAACCAACAATAGACAATAAACAATACCCACACCACAACACAATAGCTAATGAACAATAGACAATAAACAATACCCACACCACAACACAATAGCTAACCAACAATAGACAATAAACAATACCCACAACACAACACAATAGCTAACCAACAATAGACAATAAACAATACCCACACCACAACACAATAGCTAACCAACAATAGACAATAAACAATACCCACACCACAACACAATAGCTAACGAACAATAGACAATAAACAATACCCACACCACAACACAGTAGCTAACCAACAATAAACAATACCCACACCACAACACAATAGCTAATGAACAATAGACAATAAACAATACCCACAACACAATAGCTAACCAACAATAGACAATAAACAATACCCACACCACAACACAATAGCTAATGAACAATAGACAATAAACAATACCCACACCACAACACAATAGCTAACCAACAATAGACAATAAACAATACCCACACCACAACACCATAGCTAACCAACAATAGACAATAAACAATACCCACAACACAACACAATAGCTAACCAACAATAGACAATAAACAATACCCACACCACAACACAATAGCTAACCAACAATAGACAATAAACAATACCCACACCACAACACAATAGCTAATGAACAATAGACAATAAACAATACCCACAACACAACACAGTAGCTAATGAACAATAGACAATAAACAATACCCACACCACAACACAATAGCTAATGAACAATAGACAATAAACAATACCCACACCACAACACAATAGCTAATGAACAATAGACAATAAACAATACCCACACCACAACACAGTAGCTAACCAACAATAGACAATAAACAATACCCACACCACAACACAATAGCTAATGAACAATAGACAATAAACAATACCCACACCACAACACAATAGCTAATGAACAATAGACAATAAACAATACCCACACCACAACACCATAGCTAACCAACAATAGACAATAAACAATACCCACACCACAACACAATAGCTAATGAACAATGGACAATAAACAATACCCACACCACAACACCATAGCTAACCAACAATAGACAATAAACAATACCCACAACACAATAGCTAACCAACAATAGACAATAAACAATACCCACACCACAACACAATAGCTAACCAACAATAGACAATAAACAATACCCACAACACAACACAGTAGCTAACCAACAATAGACAATAAACAATACCCACACCACAACACAATAGCTAATGAACAATGGACAATAAACAATACCCACACCACAACACCATAGCTAACCAACAATAGACAATAAACAATACCCACACCACAACACAATAGCTAACCAACAATAAACAATACCCACACCACAACACAATAGCTAACCAACAATAAACAATACCCACACCACAACACAATAGCTAATGAACAATAGACAATAAACAATACCCACACCACAACACAGTAGCTAACTAACAATAAACAATACCCACAACACAACACAATAGCTAATGAACAATAGACAATAAACAATACCCACACCACAACACAATAGCTAACCAACAATAGACAATAAACAATACCCACACCACAACACCATAGCTAACCAACAATAAACAATACCCACAACACAACACAATAGCTAACCAACAATAGACAATAAACAATACCCACACCACAACACAATAGCTAACCAACAATAGACAATAAACAATACCCACACCACAACACAATAGCTAATGAACAATAGACAATAAACAATACCCACACCACAACACAGTAGCTAACTAACAATAGACAATAAACAATACCCACAACACAACACAATAGCTAATGAACAATAGACAATAAACAATACCCACACCACAACACAATAGCTAATGAACAATAGACAATAAACAATACCCACACCACAACACAATAGCTAATGAACAATAGACAATAAACAATACCCACACCACAACACAGTAGCTAACCAACAATAGACAATAAACAATACCCACACCACAACACAATAGCTAATGAACAATGGACAATAAACAATACCCACACCACAACACCATAGCTAACCAACAATCGACAATAAACAATACCCACACCACAACACAATAGCTAACCAACAATAAACAATACCCACACCACAACACAATAGCTAATGAACAATGGACAATAAACAATACCCACACCACAACACAATAGCTAACCAGCAATAGACAATAAACAATACCCACACCACAACACAATAGCTAATGAACAATGGACAATAAACAATACCCACACCACAACACAATAGCTAACCAACAATAGACAATAAACAATACCCACACCACAACACAATAGCTAATGAACAATAGACAGTAAACAATACCCACATCACAACACAATAGCTAATGAACAATGGACAATAAACAATACCCACACCACAACACAATAGCTAACCAACAATAGACAGTAAACAATACCCACATCACAACACAATAGCTAATGAACAATGGACAATAAACAATACCCACACCACAACACAATAGCTAACCAACAATAGACAATAAACAATACCCACACCACAACACAATAGCTAACCAACAATAGACAATAAACAATACCCACACCGCAACACAATAGCTAACCAACAATAGACAATAAACAATACCCACACCACAACACAATAGCTAACCAACAATAGACAATAAACAATACCCACACCACAACACAATAGCTAATGAACAATGGACAATAAACAATACCCACACCACAACACAATAGCTAACCAACAATAAACAATACCCACACCACAACACAATAGCTAATGAACAATAGACAATAAACAATACCAACATCACAACACAATAGCTAATGAACAATGGACATTAAACAATACCCACACCACAACACCATAGCTAACCAACAATAGACAATAAACAATACCCACACCACAACACAATAGCTAACCAACAATAAACAATACCCACACCACAACACAATAGCTAATGAACAATGGACAATAAACAATACCCACACCACAACAGAATAGTTAATGAACAATACACAGTAAACAATACCCACACCACAATACAATAGCTAATGAACAATAGACAATAAACAATACCCACACCACAATACATATATCTTATTGACCAAGCGCGAGGGCCGTACTGGGAGAATATCGGCCCGAGGTCTTGACAGTACGGACCGAGCGCAGCGAGGTCCGTACAGAAAAGACCGAGGGCCGATATTCTCCCAGTACGGTCCCGAGCAAGCTTGGTTAATAAGAGATTTATTACACGACTCCTGCCGGCGGGAGGATCGCGCGGGATCATTCGGGACAATGCCCGGTCCAATACTTAGAGAATATTGGACCGGCAATCGAGCATTCTGATTGGTCGATTTTAGTTATTGGCCCTCTGACTGTCTTGGTCGTGTAATAAAATAGTTAATGAACAATGTACAATAAACAATACCCACAACACAACACAATAGCTAATGAACAATGGACAATAAACAATACCCACAACACAACACATTTGCCAAGAAATACCTGCACTCAGGTGTATTGGTAAAGGAATTAATGCAACATATTAAGGACAGGAACCACAATCCTTCATTTTCCTAATTAAATTAATTAACCCCCCCCCCCCCCCCCTCCCCCACCAGGATGAAGAATGGTGCAGGGGTGCAGCTAAGAAAAAGCTGAGCAGGCTCATGAACAACCCCAGGCAGTTTTTCTGGCTTGTGCACCTTCAAAATCACCCCAAGTCTTTGTTTTCTAGTGAAATTTCAGCCAGTGATAAGTTCTTTTTTAGCTGGTGAAATTAGCCAGTAGCCAGCTTGAAGCTACATCCCAGAAGATGCTTTTGTAACCTGTAGTGTGAAGCTCTTTATGTCAAATTTCTTGCTGTCTTTCTTAAGTTCTTTCATGTATTATGATCGCAGAAACTTGTTTATCATTTTTTATAACACTGGAATAAAAAGGTTGGTTTTATTGGCTGCCTATTTCCCTGGATCTAAGCGTGCAATTTATGGAATTGTGTACATGAAATTAGCTAGCTGCCAAGCTTCTCCAATTTTGTTCCTTTGTCAGAAAAAGGGATGTCTCCAAGGCAGCTTTGAAAATTGTGTTCTTGAATTACTAGATGGAGGAACATTTAAGAAAACGCTACACATGATGATGGTGTGAGTTTGTAATTATTGCATTCTGTGTCCAGAACTCTGCTACAGTAACACTATGGCTGCAGGTGCTTTAATGTAGTATTTTCTACATATCCACAATCTTCCATAAGCAGCATAAAAAACTTAGATGCAGAGGATTCTTAAAGTGCTACTGCGATCAAATTTTGATTTTCATTTTTTTACATCTCCGTGTACAATAAGACTTTCTTACTCATCTTGCCAAATTTCAATCCATTACGAACATCAGAAGTCATTTTATTGTAACATTTATGTCCGAGAATTTATGGCTGCCATTAATCAACCTTGTTCCAAGGCTTGGTTGCGAATGGGATAAAGTGACGTCAAAGGCTCAAACATACCTCACGGGTTGAATTTTAATAACAATCAGCATAGAAAATTGCACGAAGAACAAGTCCAATGTTTTTGTTGCTTTTCGCGTGATTTTCAATACTTGTTGTTATTATAATTTCAACCCGTGAGGTACACTGTATGTTTGAGCCTTTGACGTCACTTTATCCCATTCGCAACCAAGCCTTGGAACAAGGTTGATTAATGGCGGCCGTAAATTCTCGGACATAAATGTTAAAATAAAATGACTTCTGATGTTCGTAATGGATTGAAATTTGGCAGGATGAGTAAGAAAGTCTAATTGTATATGAAGATGTAAAAAAATTAAAATCGAAAATTTGATCGCAGTAGCACTGTAAGGATTTATAAAGCAATATCCCTGTGTAAAGAGCCATTCAAAACAAAACAAAAATTGGTCAAGTGTTTTGCACCACTTATGGAGCAGTTCCCTATGGCGAAACAGCTCATCCAAAAGCCGAGAAAATGGTATGAGTCCTTTGAGAACACAATTATCACTGGTGATTTACAGACGTCCCTGTTCTGATAAAGGATGGAAATAGGAGTGGTCTGCATGCTGACTAATTTGGAAGCCAAGGGTACTCCTAGATATAACTTATAACTCATTGTAACATCCTAGTTGTTTTTGGTTTCCGTATTTACCTGTAGATAGGCCACAAAAATTATTAGAAACTTTTACAAGGCTTTACAACATTCTGACTTGTAGGCACTTGGCCTCTATGCATCAGTATCAATGTCAGGCAGTGGTCCCTAATTGTACATTATGTATTTTATGTTTGAAGTATAGCGTGCAGCTTATACACTGTACATCATACATGTACATGGATGTGGCTTATCTGTGGTTAAATACGTAAACCATCTTTAGTGCTTAGCTAACCATTGATGTTTTCTTTCCAAGAAATTGCTGCTAACACTCAGCTGATAGGGGACAGAGGTTAGACTGGACCCCTCAAAAGTAACGTTTCAATAAATTATATTGATGGATAGTCATAAGTTAAAGTTCGATTGCCTTATTTGTTTTGAGATGTGTGTAATTTCGATGGCAAAATCTAGAACATTTCTAATCAGTCATTGCATTGCATTGCATTTTACTATAATTATATTTCAATAAATTTATTTTGGAAGTTATTTTATTCTGGGTTTTCTAATTTTGATTAATGAAAACTTACTGTTTCTGTCCCAGCAGTTGCAATAGAAATAATAATGTGAATATATGATCATGGTGATCATTGTCAATAACAATCATAGTTAATAAGCTAATATATTTATATAAGCAGGCTTATTAACTAACAATACTAGTAACCCGTAGTTTGACACATCTGTTTGTCAGAAATACATTTACTTCTAGTTAAGGTTTTCCCCCCATTTTTCTTTTTCTTTTTCTTATTTTTGTTATTTGTGTCACGATTGTGCACTTCCGGTTCATAGCTTTGCCATAATGAACTTCTGGTTTCTTGACTTCTGGTTACTTTCACTTCTGGTTCTAAATGCAGTTTGAAAATTTGAAACCAGTTTGAAAAATTGAAACTGGTTTGAAAAATTCAAACCAAAGATTAAATTTGAACCACAACATATATAACACACAGAAAAATAACTGGCTTCCTTGTGGTACAGCCTTCATTTATAGTAACAACATGGTTTGCAGGAACAATGACTTCTCCATGTCGGACATCTTATCTTGTTTAAAATATACCTTATATAGGCTACTTGGAATCTCTTGTATTATTAGTAAATGTATCTCTGGCAGATAGTGTCATTAGCTACAGTTGTGAAGCAGATTTTCCCTGGATACCCCAAACATTACAACCTTTGTTTGTGCTAGTTATGTTTATTAATGTATGGAGGCCTTGCAACAGTTTTTTTGCGTTAGGGTGTATGTTTTGACATTCACATGCTTCAATGATTGCTTTCTATCTTCACCAAGTTTATGAAATGTGATTAAACAGTTTTGCCTTGGGGTGTATGTTTTGACATTCACATGCTTCAATGATTGCTTTCTATCTTCACCAAGTTTATGAAATGTGATTAAAAATTTATTTTTCACTGGTTTTCAAGCAATAGCCATTACCATAGCGACACCAGTTTATCACCCTTTGTTGTAAACAATGTCACTTTCCTCAAATCTAGTCAGACACTTAACAACAAAACTTTCAAATTTTGTAGTACTCATGTATCACTAGCTGTAGACAAAGTTTGAAGAAAAATTACACAACAGTTTTCAAGTAAATCAAAATAATTTTTTTTGGCACGATATTGATCACCCTGTATAACCACTGAAACCTTGCTGTGATTCAGCCTTCTTTACCACCCCAAATGTTTTTATTAGACCTTGAATTTACTGCAAAGTAAAGGACAATCATTACTTTATTAAGGGCTAAAAGGTTTATAGAGTGTTTTCACTGACATATCAAAAATTCAAAATTCAGAAGCAGTTTTCGATTCTAAAATGTTTACGGAATTGTAGAGAGTTTAAAACTACACATCTGGGCCAAATTTTGAAGCGCAAGAGCATTTCATTCAAGAGTTATAGGCAAACGAGTATAGACATTTTTAGTAAGAAATGTTTGGAGCGACCATCTTGATGTCCCAGTTAGAGACACCAACACCAACATGGCAGCCAAAAATTTAAAGACTTTAACCCATTCGCTCCTACACCGGCCAAAACCGGCCGTACAATACTCCACTGCTTTAAAAAATTGCAACTTTCTCAATCGCGCGAACATTGCCCTAACTAGCAGTTCTGAGCATTGACTAGAAAGTCCCTCAAATAACACAAAAAAGTCAGCGATTTTTGCAGAATATCAGCGTTTGAATTTGGACAATAACAAAAATGACCGTTTTTAACGTCATAGAAAAACAACAAAAATCACGTTTTTGCCTTTAGTTTTTTTATTCAAATCATCATGGCAAACCCAAAAGTCAACATTCACAGCAAAATTCAGTCCTAGTCCTAGCTTAGCAGTGAATTTTTTTGCTCTTATTCGTTGCTCGGGCCGAGCTCTAGCCTCTCGTTCTAATGCATACTGACCTTGCCTCGATTTTCAATATCACCACCGCACTGCATGCTGGGAAAAAGCCAAAAATTTTGACAGCGCTCGATTCTTTCCGCACACATTTCATATTTATACTTAAGTCCACAGCCACTCCGACCCACCGCCAAAATTTCGCGCTTGTTGTATTCTCCTGTGGTCGCAACTTCCAAAATATGCCGCGGTAAGGTCGAGAAATTCATCCAGAGTCGAGTCCCAAAGCCACTTCGTTTCCAGGCGGCCATTTTTCCAGTTCAAGGAGCCAAATTCGTAAACGAAGTACAACACCTAACTCGCTTCATTGAGAAGTGGACTCTGAACTACCTCCAAGCTTAATGATGCTCATCAGGCAGCTACTAAAGATGAAAAATGGCTGTGAACTTACCAAAAATCGTAGATAATTCATATTGGACCCTTTATTGCAAATCAACCAAGCAAAATGAGATTGTCACAATGACGTTTCCAGTAAACTCGAGCCTTCAGTGTTTCAGAACAGCAGCACTTTCAATGGTAACTTTAAATATGGAGTCACGAAATCCTATGGGGCGTGTGAATGCAGAAAATCGCTCAAAAAATCGAAAACGAAACATCGTTAAAACCTGAAACTTTTTGTGAAATATTATAACACAGGTATCCACATACCATGTTAGAAACAGCTTTGTAGGATGCATGTACTTTAGATTTTTCAATTTTTTTGACGTCATGTGAAAACACTCTTTAAGTTAAATTTGCTTTAAGATATTAAATAACGGCATTTTAGCAAGTTTGGTTTTCTGGTTTGACTTCACCAAAGCAGTTTCTATAAAATACTCAACTGTACCTACAGTTCTAAATAGAATTTCAAGCCTAATTAAAACCATTACATAATTACAATAAAATATTAGTTCTAACTAACTTAATACACTAATTAATTACAATTAATTCTAATTAAAAACACTAATTGATTAATAAATTAAATGCTTTATCAAATCAAACAAACTGAATTGTGGGTGTCCCCATCAGTCATTTTCCTTCCAACTTAAAGCTACAAGCAATTGCAAAAAGAGTTGAGACATTGTGTACTGTAGTGCATATTTGGAGGCTAACATGGTTTTCAACAAGTCCCCATCCCCTCCCCCCTTATCAATGTTGTACCAGCTCAAAAATGCCATTCAAACTAACAGTCATCAACATTGTAAGGGGGTGGGGGGTCAGTAGCACATGGCATTGATTTCATTTGTGTTACGCGGTCGCTTTTATATGGAATGAACATTTTTTTGGAAAGTGTCTCAACCTTTTTGCAACTGCTTGTCTGAGTCACATATTGCGATATAGCACTGGATTTGCGTTTCGGAAATGAATCATAGTTGATGTACGTTATCAATGTAATGACTTGATAAGAAAAAACAGCTTTTTATTCCACTGCGATTAGGCGTTTAAGAATAGAAAGTCCAAAACGTGCCTTTTCGACATTTGTCTACGGCCTTAATTAGCGTGGATTTCAGCAAAAAAGGAGCGTTTCTTATAAAAGTTGCCGTAGTTTCTCAATATCGTTATGTATTTTTCAAAGAACGTTGCTATCTTGTTGCAATGACGCAAATTGTGTTATTTTCAACCTCTTGTTCTTTCTTGAAGGTTTGTTTGCGTTTGCTATTGACGCAAGAAACGTGCATAGACTGAAATGATAAGCATTAGTCTGTGTAAATAATACGTCATGTGATACTGTGATCGCATGTTCGCGCTGAAATAAAACGGTAAGCAACTTTTTGCTGGTACAATTTGTCCAGTCAATTTCGGATTACACTCTAGTTGTGAAAATATTATCATTTCTTCGTCCTTTTGCTAGATTGCTTTAATCTGGCCGTGTATTTTGCACTGTGTATATCAGTTGTCAAGTTTCGTATATTGACTCAGATTTCATGAAATTCTTCCATAGCAGGGTTTTGCGTTAGATTTTTTCAACCGTTAACCAGACATTCGCCAAATGGAGTTGTTTAAGAACTACGATATAAATGCCGAGTATTGGCCTTCTACATCCAGTGGAAACAAAGAGCGAGGCACAATTACTGGGACAGATATGATGTCCGTGCGCTGGAAAATTTACCACTTTAATGTGAGAATCGACGAGCAAAACCAAAAGGAGATTCCAAAATGTGCCAAATGTTTCGCAAGATGTATTTTGGCAACAATTAGTGAAATGCGTCCTTGCAGAATTCACTGACTGTAATTTAATACTTGTGCGAACGGTCAACGGTCTACAGAGAGAAATAAGAACTTATGTAATCTTTATTTGTTGTCAAGTGTAGACCGTCGAAAACATGTAGACCGTGGGGAAATTTTTATGAAACGAAATTGAGCGCCTTTTCTTAGTGGAAATGTATTATGAGATTTTATTGTTTCATTTTTCTATAAATATATAATAAAAGCCGAAAACAAGGTTTCTTTTCGGAAGAATGTTTTCATTCCCTTATACTGTCACGAAAGTGTGGCATGTAAAAGATGTCACGAAAGCGTGACATGTAAAAGCGCGAAATTACTGTAATAATTGGAACCATTATTGCCACTAATTACAACGCACTGACCGTTACAGTATTTATCAGCACAAAATTTAATCTTTTCTCTTTCTATTGATACCTTTTAATCATACATTATGTGCCGGTTCCTCTTGCTATTAGTGTTTTAATTGAACTACTATTCAGACAAGCAATTGCAAAAAGAGTTGAGACATTGTGTACTGTAGTGCATATTTGGAGGCTAACATGGTTTTCAACAAGTCCCCATCCCCTCCCCCCTTATCAATGTTGTACCAGCTCAAAAATGCCATTCAAACTAACAGTCATCAACATTGTAAGGGGGTGGGGGGTCAGTAGCACATGGCATTGATTTCATTTGTGTTACGCGGTCGCTTTTATATGGAATGAACATTTTTTTGGAAAGTGTCTCAACCTTTTTGCAACTGCTTGTAGTAAGAGGGAAAAATTTGTTGTTCATGAAGAATGGTACATGTAGCTATGCATTTATTGAAGCAAAATTCAAGTAATTTTTTTTTTTAGAATTTTGTAGATTTGGCACTACTATAAATTATTATTATATATTATTATACTATGATACATATAAATACATAGTTACCAGCACTTGTTATAAGTAGTAACAAATTAAAAAAGATATTCCGTCCATACAAGTGAGAAAGAAAATTTTTTAAGATGATTTATAGTTCAGGACAAAAATGCAGAGATTTCTTCTTTTTAGATCAGGAATGAAAAAGTAATAAGGCTTAAACTTTTTTGAAGCTTGTCAATGTAACATATAACAGTGACTAACTCAAAATTAACTTATTGATAACTTAATTTCTAACAAGTTATCAATTTGAATTTGTCTGCACATTCTTGGCCTAAATGCAAGAAATTATTTGCTTGTTTTTCAGGGGCAAGACGGGTGGAGTAAGCTGCTACAGAGGTTTCATGGTGGAGGCGGAGAGCTGCTGGATGTTGAGTTCATTGTGGATGATCATGGTGAGAAAATTTTTTATACCACCACTGATGGGCCTTAAAATTTTAGTCATAATAACAGAGTGGGATCAGCTTATGGTACGAATTCCTTGCCGAGTTGACTTGCTGCAAATTAAACACTGTAAATAATTATTTATAATATGAATTACAAAATAACAAAAAAAGAATAATTATTACAAAATGACTGTTGTGGATTCTTAGAGGTGGTCAATGGTTGAATTTATGGAGTGGTCGAATTAACAGGGTTTTTACTTACATGTAAGATGACTTTGTCTGAGATTTTTTGTTTGGGCTGGAAAAAAGTGATTGTAGTAACAAGGCAGAATGAACTTGTATAAGCTGGATGGTCATAAAACAACCTGGGTTCTGAAAAACCTTATGGTCTTTTTATTTAACATAGTGCTTTCAAATTACCATTGATGTTTTTATTTACATCTCTCTGTGCCCCTACTCCTTCTCCAGGTGTGCGAGAAGTTGCGGAATTTGGACCAATGGCAGGTCTTGCTGGTGCAGCTCTTGGCCTGGCAGTCTGGTGTCATCAGCAGCTGAGGTATGTTCAAAGCTTTTGTAATTAGTTGGTAACATTTCAAACAGTTATTGCTGCAGCTTAATTGCTAGCAGCTGACATGATTCCTTGATTGATGATGTTATACAGACAAGCTAAACAGTACATGTATAACGAGTTTCACAACATTTTCAACTTTAATCTGACATTTCAACTGTGAACGCCTTTGTTGTTTTACACGGAACATTTTCAGGGGTGTAGTTTACAGCCTTGTCAAAGTGTGCCGGCAGCCGGCAATTTTGCTGCCTACAGTCAATTATTTGCCGTCTACTTCACACTGGAGTTCACAAATTATGATTAATAACAAAATACATCTCTAGCCCTTACTGCCTACTACTTCTGTTACCCTGCATGCCTACCACTACAAAACATTCTGACAGGGCTGAGCTTATAGAAAAACTTAGGAGCATCATTAACAAGCCCAGCTGGTTTTTCTGGCTTGTGCACCTTCAAAATCACCACAAGTCTTTGTTTTCTAGTGAAATTCAGCCGGTAAGAAGTTCTCTTTCAGCTGGTGAAATTAGCTGGTAGCAGGCTCTTACATGTAGCTAGTAACATCCCTTTATTTTTTCATACCTTTTTATAATGGTCCCTAGCCAGTCTCAGCTAGCATTTACTTAAACCAGTCATACATGTACATGAACCGCTGCCCAGAACATCCCAAGACACCCTTGAAAAAGCTAACCTTGGGTCTAATCCTAACTTAATCCTAACCACTTAAAGTCTTATAATGTGTTGGTCTGTTCTTATGTAACTTCTTTTAGTACATCATTGCCACCTCAGTTTATAGCTATCAAGTGTATGACTTGTTCCTCCTTTTTATTTTATTTTTTTTTTAATCTACTGAACAGACCCACCGAAATCTTTCCAAGTGTATCCCCATACATGTCTGAAGATGACCTGGTGAACCACTTGAAAAGTCAACTTCAGTTAATAGCAAAACAAAGAGGTTTGTCTTGTTTTGTGCAGTCTCGGTGTTTGTTTTCACGTTTTTCAGATCTCACTCATTTTAATTGCTCCAGAAGTAGGCTACACTGTACACAGAGTCTACACACCTGGTTCTTAGTGTATTGTCTGCTTCCTGAACATCAGCCCTGTGCTAATTTGTGTCCACCTTGTGGTGCAAACATGCAACTCCCCACACCAACCCCCTCCCTCTCGGTGTGGCTTCATTTCTCAAGGTCCCACATCTGATGGATTTCTGCTCTTGTCACTGTTATTAGTAGGTTGATTAACAGGCCAGATTCCGTACATACTGTGCCCTTTAATTTTGTCTAAATTTATTTTCTTATGCATTTTTAAAAGTTTTAACATCTAGAAATTTTTTTAATTAATAACTATACTGTGGTATTGTAGGCGTGGCTGAAGTTCAGCCCAAGGTGCTGATAGTTGGCAGTGGTGGTCGTTGTGGCAGAGGAGCAGCTTACATTCTGGAAAAGGTTGGTTTGCCAAGGTCAGTGTGAAACAAGTCACTCATAGAAAACCTTAAATAATGTACACTGTAAAATATGCTGTCAAACTGTTATCATGTAGACACCCTATATTATCATGCAATTGTTTAAATCCTGGAAATTTATATTACTTGTCAGGTAAAAATTATGTTAAAATTCTGTCATGTGTTATGTTTGCTCCTTCTTCAAAATGGCAGATTGTTGTGTTGAAAAATGAAGTAGCTTCTCTGACTTGTTCGACTACTTACATGCATGAATAAACTGGTGCAGTTGTCTAGTTAGCAACGGTTGGTGGTCTAAGCCTGGCTTCTGCTGTTGTCTTTTGCACATTGTTTCTGTCCACCCAGGTGTACAGTCACACCTTTATTAAGCAGTCACCCTCTATTAAGCGGTCACTTAACAAATCCCCAGAATTAAATCGCTCCACATATTTACTGTAAACTTGACCTCTTTTAAGCGGTCACCTCTTTTAAGCGGTCAGTTGGCTATTCCCTGCGGGTGATTGCTTAACAGAGATTTGACTGTATAAAATAATGGATACCTGCTAACCGTACTAGTTAGGACAAAGGTTGGTTAAGTCGCACATGAGCCACAAGTGGCTCACACGGCTGGAGCTTAACCCAGTTTCTGTAGCGTGAAGCAACTTGGAAATATTGCTACTCCACTTGCTGGATGAGATGCAAGTCCATCACAGGGTTACCCCCAGTATTTTGTCACTGGTACCCATTTGTACACCTGGACCCGGTTTCTGGAAAGCCGATTAAACTATCCCTCGATTGGCGGGTAATCCACGATTAAATTTCTTATTCCTAGGATAACTAATCGAGGGATAAAAAGGCGTTCCTGAAAACGGATTTAACCCTCGATTAACCGATTAAACTCAGAATAAACCGGTTTGACCAGTTATTCACATGCAGGCCCGCGCGAAAATGACAATTCGCGGGAAAAAGGCGTCTCACACGAAGCTTTTGTTTTTCATTCTGACTCAAATAGTCTTGACACAAATTATACAAATCAAACCTTAATATTGGTTGTTTTAGTCGAAGAAAAGAAACATAATCTCTTGCGATTTGGTCAAAGGAAACGAAATGAAAATCAATGATTCAGTTCAAAGCGATGTTGACTCCGTGAAGGAAAATTAAAACTGATAAAGCTGTAAACCGAATCGGTGAGTTCATTCGATTATTTCAATTGTCAAATTAGCTAAATTGTCAGCCATGTAGCCTTTTGATTAAATCTGAATAATAAAGCAGTGATTTCAGAGAAAGAGCTTTCATATACCAACATCGTAGCTTTGATTGTGCATAGAGTTCACGCTAAAAAATCAAAACTTGTCTTTCATCTTCTTTTGACATCAATTTCAGCTTAAGTTATATCTTATTTTTGCGATATTTTCCCACCCTTTTCTACTGTAAGTGCTGCAAAAATAATTATTTAATTCAAGAATTCTTGGATAGAATTCCCAAACCGGTAAAACGATATGTAAAGAGTTTATACGACATTTTCAAATTTACGAGCACTAAAAGAATATTTCATGGCGTGTTGTTCAGTTTTAAGTTATCTTGTTTTTCACTGATAATATAACTATTAAGTCTTAAGCTTCATATATTCTGCTTCATGAAAGCCATGCTAAATACAAAAAATACATCTCTTGAATCTCACCGTTCAAAAAAGTTAGCATGATTGCTGTAAGCTTAGCAAGAGCTTTATTATGTTATGTAATTGGCGAGACTGCAAGATTTGCGTGTTTGCGGGTGTTGGTCCGCCTTGACTAGATCATCTTTCACTGCATATTACATTTTTCTGCCGAAAACTCGGTTTATTCTCTCCGGAACCTGTAAGAACAGCAAGTTCATCTATCATTAAAGTTGCCAAGAGGAACTATTTCTAGTATAAGTTGCTTTCTATATTTTCTGGACCAACTTAACGAACAGTTTACTCCGCCATTTTGTTTGTTTTGACAAAACATTTTTGCCGATTAGTGAGTTAATCGACCTCACTAGGTGGATTAAATTGAACCCTTATTTTATCCCTTGGTTAGCGCTAATCGTGCTTTCAGGAACAGAATGTAATCAAAGGATAAATTTTATCCCTCGATTAGGCTGATTTAATCGTGGGTTAGCGCTAATCGGCTTTTCAGGAACCGGGTCCTGGGTGCACAGAGACAATGTGGAGTAAAGTTTCTTGTCAAAGGAAACAACACGACATTCAAATGTTGTGGTTCTTCCCTACAATGGATTAGCCTCATATGCAGGAAGGAATGGTTGTACACTTAGTTTGGTCATGCCACAGAATTAAACCAGGTTAAACTTTTGCTATGTGGGTTGCCGGTGGCACAAGTATGACTTTATACCCTTTACATTAGTTGTATCATGATGTGTTTTTTTTTTCTTCTGACATTTACATTGAATTTATTTCCTAAAGTGAGAATATTGTCAAGTGGAGAAGACAGGACACTCACGCTGGTGGCCCTTTCCCTGAAATCCTCACTTATGACATTTTTGTCAATTGTATCTTTTTATCAAAGGTGAGAAAGATGTTTTAATACAGAACTTTGAGGATAATCACAACGGATCATGTTTAATGGGTAGCGTCAATCAACATATTGGTCAACAGTCAGTCAATAGTCGGTCGATATGTTGGTCAACTATTGACTGACTATCGGTCAAAATGTTGGTCATCATTTTGGTGGATAAAGGTATATCGGTAGACACAACCTATAGTTATAAACATGATCCATCACACAATATTGATTCTTCTCTTAAATTGTGCCCTTAGCTAAGACACCTTTAATTTTAATATGCCACAATACATTACCTTTTTAATCTATTCATCCAGGTGCATAGCTGAGAGGGGGGGGGGGGGGGGGGGGGGGGGGTAGTTGTTTGGTAAAAAAAAAATAGTTATCTATTATTTTGCACAGGGGTAATTTACATTAGAATCAGAAACAACTGTTTGTTTTTATGCAAAATTCTTCTCCAATGTGTTATTTACAAGTCTTACTCTTTTTTGCGACAGAAAATTCCTCCATTTCTGACAAGAGAAATGTTACTCAACAATACCAGGTACTTAAGAATCTTAAGAATAATACTGTCACTTTGCCCTTATTGTATTCTGTGTTTCATTTAATACAGTATTTTACCGTCTGTAAAATTATTTTTCAATTGTTTGGGTGTTGCAGGAATTTGACAGTTATTTCTGATGTGAGCTGCGATTGTACAAGTCCTGACAATCCTCTGCCAATTTATGACACTATCACCACTTTTGTGAACCCAACACATCGACTGGATATTGGGTAGGGATTATCAGTCCACAGCAAAATAATGTTACTATTGTACTCATAATTATAATGTAAAATTTAGCCTCAAATTGTAAAAATGCCTGTGTTAAAATAGTGCTCGCTATCTTTGTCAGACATTTTGAAGCTTTTTATCAATGAAGGAACACCGAAGACGAACGAAAGAAGCCAAAGAAAAGAGTCTGTAAACAAGCCGCCAACTTGTCAATTGGTTTAACCTTGGTAGCCAGGCTAAATAAAAACATGTGCTCAAGATATTTGTCCAGTTACTAAGCTTGTCGTGGCCTGAATGAACGGGGGGCAAATGAACATAGCTGCGATCAAAGGTGTGGGTTTTTCTTTTGATACAGGATGATTTGATGGATAGAAGCAAAGTCTAGCTCATGTTTCCTAGAGTCAATTCTCTGACTTACGATTTTATCTTTAAAAACTTTGTTTTTTTAAATTTGAGCTTCAACACTTGGGGTGCGGCTTATCTGTGAGTGTAGCTAGCCGGTGTTTACGGTAATTGATATTTCATTGTAGTGGTTTAATGATCAGCAAACAAAGGTTCCATATATAATGCGCATTATACACGGGTAAAAACGGTAGCTAATGAGAGCGAGCAAAAAACACTATCCACTGGTTTGGTACAGCATAAAATTGTACTAAAAAGTATTACAAATTTTGACTTTTTTTCCACCAGCCCCAATGCCAAGCTCCTGGATGTTATTGCCATTGATCACCTTCCCTCTCTTCTTCCCAAAGACAGCAGTGATAAATATGCCGCAAAACTTCTGCCATTCCTTCTGAAGCTTCCAGAGGTACAGTTATGAAACAAGAAATGACCTACAATGAACTACAACGAGCTACAATGATCAGCCACAATGACCTACAGTGACCTACAATGAGCTTCAACGATCTACAATGAGCTACAATGACCTACAAAAAGCTACAATTAGCTATAATAAGCTACAAAGGGTTTTACCTTCATATACCGCAGAAAGATCGGTCCCGCTCACTTCTGAAAACCACCAGAAGTAACACATTTACAGCTAGTAAAGGTCACTGAAAAAAAAGATGGCTTCGCAGTACTCACAAAAATGAAACAAAGGTGGACCTGTCCACTTTAAGCTGCAATTTAAGGCCATTCCTCTTAAAAACTTTAGCATTCCATGTTCTTCAAATCTTAGCTTTGAAATGATGTATAGTTATTTATTTAAGGCTTAAAAAACACTGGGCATTATTTATACACTTTATGTCATGTATACTCAGGTACTGCGTTTATATGTAGCTACATGGATTGTCACGCAACGCTTAATTCTCACCTGCCACGAAAGCTAGAATCATGGAAAATCTGCAAAAATCGTAGAACATGCTGGGTAATTCTTGGACACTTTAGGATAATGTTTGGTATTCTTGGAAAGTGTTCCTAACAATACAAGCACCTTACCCCTTCGTAAGTTACATCTGTGAGTGGTCATCGTGGGTGGTTGAAGCTCATTGTAGATTGTTGCGGCTCATTGTAGCTCATTGTGGCTGATAGTTGTAGCTCATTGTGGTTCATTGTAGCTCATTGTAGCTCTTTTCAGAACTGCACTAACCCAGACGATCACACTCATCATACCTGAGAGTCCAAAGTTTAATTCATTGTAGCTCATTGTAGATCATTGTAGGTCATTTCTTGTTTTAGTTACGAGATAAGTACAAGCTAAGAATGTTTTATGTTCCAGCAGTGTTCTTCAGCTAGCCAGACAAGGGAGTGGACAACCTTTTGAAAGTGTCTGATTGTATAGGCTCAATTTTCAGCTCATCAATACAAATATAAATGTCATGTTTGTAACAGTTATGAAAAAAGTGTTATGAAAACAATTCATCAGTAACTTAAGTTACTGTCACATGTTCATCCTCTATAAATAACGTAGTCGCCAACTATATTAAACTGACTTAATTTGCTTCTTTCCACTAGCATGCAATCAGGCCCAATTTTAGCAGCCTTCTTATTTCCTCTTTTGTGGTCGTTTTGCGTTTGCCATGGGAATAGTTAATAAATAATAAATATTTTTTTTAATAGTTTACCAAGTAAAAGAAAGTAGAGCCTGATCGAAGGTTACTCTTCACAAACTGATGTGATTGGTTACAATAATTGCGCCAAATTTGCAAGCTCTTTGATCAAGCTGCCGGTAGCTGTGCACTCCAAGTTATTTTATCATAAGGAAATGTTTTAGTGAAAAAAAAAAAGATTTTTAGGGAGATGGCGTGTTGACATTTTATACCTTTTTTTAGGCTGAAACGTTTCCAACCTGGGTAAGAGTCAAGAGTATTTTCCGTAACAAAGTGGGTGAAGCCCTGGCAGGTATTGATGTGCGACCACGAAAAGAATCTGTGGCCAAAGATGAGGCAGAAGCATCATCGTCAGATGATGAGAACCAATGAAGAGGAATGTGGGTTAATAAATCTCTGATAATTTCGCAGACAGTTCTGTTGAAGAAGATAATACTGTTGAATTTTTTTTGGTGCTTCCTACACTGCTAGCTGTACCTTTCAGTCAGTCGAGTGGGTAAGCTCATCAGTCTCATCTGCGAGACTGGAGTGAACAAGCCTCCCTCAGTTCGCATTACTTTCACTCGATCGCCAATTGCATATTTGCTCGCCCGCTTGACTATCCAGAAAGGGACTGCTAGCAGTCTAGGTGCTTCCAATAAGTTATTATATACAATTTTTATATAAAAATGGGGTTAAATATATATCATGGTTTATATTTATCAATCTACAGCCAGTTGAGTATAGAAAATAATTATTTCATAAATGAAATGAAAGATTTGCAACTTGTTGTATTACATATTTACATTGGTCAGCAAGCGCCTCAATTATACACTGTTATCAAAGAATAATTCCTTTGTAATAAATTGTTACTCAGTGTAACAGATATTTTTTTCAATTTTGAATTAGATATTTGAGAATCTTGACAAGTTTTTCTAACCATAATGTATTATGACACAAAATGATATCTCACTGGGCAACGAACTGGAAAGATTCTATACTGATGTACCTGTATTCTACAAAGGAAGCCTCTGATTGGTTGAATTAAACTTTGGACTCTCAGGTATGATGAGTGTGATCGTCTGGGTTAGTGCAGTTCTGAAAAGAACTGTTGTTTTTTCTACAACCTGACAGTGGAAGTCACAACTTCCGCTGAGGTTGGTGAAACATCAGACAATTTCTACGACAACAGTTCTTTTCAGAGCTTCACAAACCCAGACGATCACACCCGACAGACTCAGTTCTAAATCTGAATTAGTAAGGAGTTATATAGAGTTGAATCTTTCTAATGTCGACCTTCCTCTTGAAATTCTTTGAATTTACATTTTTTCCTTCAAAGATATCACCCGGGGGAGAGTCCCATATGGAAGGTATGGAGATGCTCATAAAAAATTTTGAATTAAACCCTTGAAGGAGACCCATCTGGGTGTTGCTCAAGCTTTACATGTAATTCACCACTAAAGAATACCATTCTAAAAAAGACAGCCAAACAAGAGTTGCAATGACTTTAATGACGGTAAAGAGAGTAATAAGAGCGGCCACTAACACAGTTCGACAATTTGTTTTCTTTAATTCTTTGCCTGCCAACGTCAATGATACCGCGATGGCCAAAAAATATCGGCGTTCCTTCCTGGACACTCTAAGTGATTCCAAAATCCGTAATTTACACCTCTAAATGAGAGGACGAGCATCCCCGTATCTTTCATATGGCAGCCTCTCCCCCCCCCCCCCCCCCGATTTATCATTGCTGTATTTAGAATCTCCCTAGGTGACCATATCCATCACTTTTCCTGATTTAGTGGTTGCTTTTGAAAGAATAGCCTGACAAAACAGACGACTTTTCGCGGTGGCGCCACTACGGTTCCCTCCGCGAAAAGACGTCTGAGAAACGAGCGCAAAAATACCGTACTGTAACGCTACCCAGATCTAGTAGGTAGACCTTCTGATTGGTTGAGAGATTGTTTCAACCAATCAGACTATTGAAAGAATTGATCTGGGTACAAATCCTAATATATTCAATAATGCGCTAGAGTTTCAAAAGGGTATCTTTTTAACAGGCTAGTGAGGTGCAAACATATTTACTCAAGTTTATATTTATGACATTTATATCATACCTTATACATTACCAAAGGTCTTGTAATCTTCACTATTATATTATTTTTACCACTCTTCTGCCCCACTGTTTGTACTTCTTTTGCGCTTTATTACTGTGCGAATCCAAAAACCGTGAACACTTTGAATTGATTTTGACATTTCCCATTGTGCAGCAACCAATCAGAAGCGACTCGAAACCGCAAGAAACCCAAACAAACGGATAGTCACGAAACCACGCTTCTCGGTTTCCTTGCAAAAGAATCGTCGCCGCCTCGCTGTAGTTTTTTTATTGCTAGTTTACCTTTCGTCTTTCTTTGTAAATGAAGTAGAAATCTGAGCGTTTTTACCGTAACAGCTACGTTTGCCTCATGCTCAGTTGTCGCGTTTATCGGTTTGTCGGTTTTGTACACAGCACTTGTCCATCGCGGCAGTATCGCAAAAACATTTAGCGAAAAAGCCGGAGAATAACACATGACAGTTTCTGAGGATTAGTTTCCTTGGAAAAAGTGAATTTTCGAAAAAGCTACTGAGCGAAGACAAAATCGGCTGTTTCGGCGAATGAAAGTGTTAACTTACGGCATGCAAATATGTAATTATAGTACCGCTAACTTGCCGTAAACTTGTCAACTTTTTATATTCCCGGCACGGTAAGTTTTACAGCTACCACACAACGTTTCTTTTGCTTTGATCTCTCGCTGATCAGCAGCTAGCTACTTTGTCGTGTGTGGCTAACTGCAATACGGCCTTGCAAAATTTAAAGGCGAGAATATTCGATGATATCTGATAATCGCGCGCAAACCAATCAACCGCGAAAGCAGAAAAAATAATTAGCTTTTACAACGGTATAACTGCAAAAGAGAACAGAAATATTTGCTGCTTCGAATATTGAGACGATCTATCAGCTACTATGCTCAAAAGTGAGTACTGATTACAGTTTGTTTGGTTCAGTACAAAACATAAACGAGTATTACTTTTACTCTGAGCTTTGTGGAGCAGATCGATCAAGTCAATTTCCATACTTTCTAATTCGCAGGTGCGCCGTAAGACATAATCAACACCGTCAAGTTTTCGATGAAGGAAAATCGTATCCTCGAGTTATTAGAAAAAACGTATTGGACTTGTACAACGCTGGATTAACTAACAGGCAGAGGCGGGTGACGATTCTTTTGCAAGGAAACCGAGAAGCGTGGTTTCGTGACTAACCGTTTGTTTAGGTTTCTTGCGGTTTCAAGTCGCTTCTGATTGGTTGCTGCACAATGGGAAATGTCAAAATCAAATCAGTGTTCACGGTTTTTGGATTCGCACAGTAATATTAGATACTGAAATACCAGTGGAGGACAGTTACAGTGCTCTATTCAGTTTGGTACAAACAAATAACTACTACATATTGTTTAAATTGTTACTAAATCTTTAACGCAGCATTAAAAAACCGCGGGAAATAAGCCACAACACAGCCTTTGAAACATATACAATGATTACCTCATGTGTAGTCTGCGATATTGAATAAACGTTTGCTTCAATTAATTGTTTTTTGCTCATTTTTCGTTTAAATATTATTTTGTCGTTTAAAGCAAGTTCGTGACCCTATTCTCAGAGTCCCATGGGCTGATTATGGAGAAGATAGTCCTCCCCCGATTGAACATCGTTCCGCTCTGAATATATGCCCCTGGTTCTCTGAGGATGGAGTGTCCCGACAAAGTTTTTCTTGCCAGCCCGGATTCGCGCCATCGATCCCCTGACTTGTCCCCAGTTGTCTCTCTTGGCACGACGCAGGCGTCAGAACTGGAATCAAGCTGTTGCAGCTTTAACTAACTGTACAGGATATGTAATATTGTACAAGCAAACAACACTGACGATTAGTAAAAAAAATTCCAAGCTCGGCTGGTTCATATCCAGAGGACATTTTACTACCTTTCTGATGTATGAATGATCCGGATCAGGGTTGTATGCTGAAGAAATGGTGCATTTTTGGCATTCTCTTTACGATGGGTAAGTACTGTGCCTTGAAAATCTTTATACTTACTCATCGTAAAAGTTGTAACTTCAGTTAGGGTGAAACCGCAAAGAACCCTGAAACTTGTTTTTATTTCATGTCCATTTATTGAACTTTTAAAAGCGTATTTATTTTAGTGTGCCTTGATTATTCAAAGCCTTTTGATATGAGGTGGACCATAGATTATACTGGGTATTCTGCAATCGCTGCACAATGATTTCTTACTTGTTTTATTTTGATTTTTTTTGTTAAATTCTAACACATTAGCCTTTCCACGAATTTTTATGTATTTTTGAATAAAGGATGAATTGGTTGGATTGTTTTACCAGCCATTGTTATATCTATTGTAGCACCATGGGATCTGTTTACAGATAAGTGATCACAAACATGAAAAATACTATTTCCTGTTTGTGGTCTATGAGGACAGATGGGGATGTCATCTGAATTGTTTTTTTATAAAGAGGAGACCTTTCCTGTGGTGTCATTGAAAAAACATTAAAGAGATTTTTGGCGACCAAATCATTTCAGAAATAGAGAAGTGCATCCTCTAAGAGCAATTTTGCAGTAATTTAGGCCCTTCTAGAGCTAAGCGACTAAAGGCGACTTTGCATCAGAGTAGGTCTATATGCGTGTTTAATGACCCAAATATAAACACGCGTCTTATTTATACCTGTAAACGGTACCACGATAGTAAGCCACAGAGACTTGGGAGCAGATCAACAGGGCGGGGGAAATAAAGCTAAAACGGGCCTTTTAAAGTGACATAGTACCTTAAGATCTAATCTTAGTTTGGCTCCTCGTGCTCCGTTCTGTAAAAGTATGTCTTTTATAACATTACTTTGCTTCAATAAATTAGTTAACTTGCACTGTAAAATAAAGTGATTATGGAAACGTCATGTTGTTCATAAAAAAGCTAAAGCTATTATCGAACGTTCAATCACACTCGATTTGCGAGACGATATGCCAATACAAACGTATTAATGCCATCTTAAGCGCAAAATATAGTGTGTGATATAAACAAAGTATTTACATAATGAAATGTTCTGGATTTGAAATCAACTGCATGAAAACTCATTGTCCTTTTTACAGATCTACACAGGACCCTTAGCTGCTGCCTGTGCATGGGCACGGAAGGTAACTGCAACTAAAACACTCACTGGAGTGTTTCTATCTATGTCAAGACAAGACGGCTGTCTTCATGGTATAAATACGCTCTTTACATAATAAAGTAATGCTTGCAAAGGAAACAAAGTCAGAGCACGGAAGGTACCATGTCATGTACAGGAACTAAATGAAGGCTCAACAGCCAATGAAAGCACGCGAACATGAACTGTTGGACCAAACAAGTCTGCGTTCTCACGTTCAGTTTTAAGTGCCTTTCAACTGACTTATTACTCAATTTACCAGGTCCTTGGCTTTAGAAGGAAGAGCCGATTTTCCATACCCTGGTCTGTTCTGGTTAACACAACCTGGAACAACAAAATATACTTTTTTCTTAAAAGTAGCGGGTGTATTTTCTGTTTTTCAATCATCCATTAACAAGTGAAATATATCCCTTACTTACAAACACTGGGTAATGCACAAACAAACCTTCAGTCCAAACATAATGAAAATTCCAATCTTTGAGCAAAAATAACAAATAAAATAACAACAAATAAAAAGTACTCGGGTTTTTATAACAACATCTAAGAATCAACAGGTCTCGACTTAAACAAGCTTCGCTCTAAATGGACATCCCCATATAAATATGGCTAATAACTAAACAAACAAATAAATAATATCACGCGGTCATTTTTCGCCAACAATTCAGAAATCTTCCGGCAGCCTTACAACGTCTTCTGGAATGTCAGTCAAAAAACGGGGCAGTACGCAGCTCTTACAAGGTCTTCTCTGATTTGCTGAGAAAACAATAGAACAAACAACACAACAATGAACCCTAGACCTAAAAACAATAGAGCTGGGTGATAAACAGGTCCAATGAAATTAGAGGTTGTAAAGAGCTGCGTGATATCTGCAAAAAACTGTAGAAATCTAGATATTGTGAGAAGATATCGAGTTGAAATCAATTTATCATAGACGCATTTGTGGAAGACGAGCGCTCTCGCCATACTATAAAAACAATTTTAGTGTACCTTTATTTTCGAAAATCAAATGTCACGTTATCTCCAATCAGCAAAAAAGGAGCCCATTGGCTGCTGTCAGAGAAGCCGTTACTTCTCATCCACTTCATAGCTTGATGAAGAGATTCACTGGCACTTTCCCCACGAACAAGATGCTCGTAGAAATGACTCATAAATTCCTGTGTTGCTTCGTCTTGTATGGCCCACAGTGCCACCAACACTGAGCGTGCACCTGAAGCTAAAAATGCTCGAGCGATTCCTACAACTCCCTCAGACCTTATCTGTCCACATGCACTATGGCAGCAGCTGAGGACTACTAGTTTGGCTGTAAGTCGTACTTGTGAAATTTCAGCCATTGTCAATAAGTAGTCCTTTTCGCATGGAATCCTACTAGTGGATAGTGGAGGGGCAAGAGCAATTTCTCCTCTTTCGGCATCACCATGAGCAGCGAAATGGATGAGACTCACTGAGTGTATGCCTTGCAGAACCGCCCTCTTAGTTGCATTCACTCCCAACAAAGGTTGAGCTCTCAGCAGTCGTCCAATCATCTCTGCTTCCTTTCTTGCACAAGGCAATGGGGGTAATTTCTCTTGCTTTCCCTTGTAATACACCTGGCAAATAGCTGGCTCACCCACTATTAGTGCACCAGTTTGACTGTGATAGTCTGCTGGACTGTCTTGAATTAGCTGAAGAGTCGTCAAAGAAGGAACAATACGGATCCTGAAACTATCTGACAAATACTTCTGACTTGGATCCTTCAATGCTGCAAAAGGAATCTGGTACAAGCAACGATCAGGAAAAATGATGATTTCTGGTTCATCAAGTAAATCAGCCACAGGAGCAATAATCATGTCGTAGCACTGAGCAAGAGTTGGCGGTTCAAGATACTGAGATTCGTTTTCCTCCTCTTCTACAAGACGGAAAGCTGTGAGGCTGTGTTCTTGAGCCGATTCCTGTGTCAGCTGGTCCGGGCTTGATGGAAATAGCGATCGATCTTCACATTGCTCTTGGAGTAAAACATGATGTTTCCTGAAAGTTTCGTTTCCAAAAACGTTATCCACTGATGTCATTATATCTACGTGACTAAAACTTTCACTTAGTTCCTTTTGTCGCAAAACCATGCCTTTGTTTGTCTTAAGAATCCAAAAATATACAGTTTGATCGTAATAGGAAATGTAAACACAAGTACAGTTACCATTTTTCCTCATGATCTTCTCAATACCAACCCATGAATGTTGGCTGACTGATATTTGTTTTTCCACTAAATATTGAACTGACATCAAGTCGGCCAGGGCTCTAGCCCGTCCTAGCTCTACAGCGCAAAGAGCTTCGTTAAGTTTCCCAGCAGCACAAAACAATGCACTGAGAAGCCGATGGGGAAACACATGCTTGTCTAAAAACGATATTTTGTACTTATCATTGTCTCTTAAATAACGGTGCATTTCCTCGCACTTTTCAATGCATACAAAGAGATTTGATACAGCTTCAGACGGGTTTCCTTCTAAGAACAAAATATCCAAAGCAAGATTAAGGTGATTTTGAAACTGCAATTCAATGCTACCGATCTGGTTGCTAATATGAAGAGCTTTTTCGTTGTATTCTTTAGCCTTGGCATATTCACCGACAGATTGAAACACAGTTCCTAGGTTTCCGTAACATGATGCTTCTCCTTCTCTGTTACCAATTTCTTTCTTGATCGCAAGTGCTTTCAAGTGATACTCTTCCGCCTTGGCATATTCACGGACAGATTGAAACACAGTTCCTAGGTTTCCGTAATCTGCTCCTTCTCCGTTTTTGTCACCAATTTCTTTATTGATCGCAAGTGCTTTCAAGTGATACTCTTCCGCCTTGGCATATTCACCGACAGATTGAAACACAGTTCCTAGGTTTCCGTAACATGATGCTTCTCCATCTCTGTTACCAATTTCTTTATTGATCGCAAGTGCTTTCAAGTGATACTCTTCCGCCTTGGCATATTCACCGACAGATTGAAACACAGTTCCTAGGTTTCCGTAATCTGCTGCTTCTCCGTTTTTGTCACCAATTTCTTTCCTGATCGAAAGTGCTTTCAAGTGATACTCTTCCGCCTTGGCATATTCACCGACAGATCGAAACACAGTTCCTAGGTTTCCGTAATCTGTTGCTTCTCCGTTTTTGTCACTAATTTCTTTCCTGATCGAAAGTGCTTTCAAGTGATACTCTTCCGCCTTGGCATATTCACCGACAGATTTAAACACAGTTCCTAGGTTTCCGTAAGATGATGCTTCTCCGTCTCTGTCACCAATTTCTTTCCTGATCGAAAGTGCTTTCAAGTGATACTCTTCCGCCTTGGCATATTCACCGACAGATTGAAACACAGTTCCTAGGTTTCCGTAAGATGATGCTTCTCCGTCTCTGTCACCAATTTCTTTCCTGATCGCAAGTGCTTTCAATATATACTCTTCAGCCTTGGCATATTCACCGACAGATTGAAACACAGTTCCTAGGTTTCCGTAACATGTTGCTTCTTCGTCTCTGTCACCAATTTCTTTCTTGATTGCAAGTGCTTTCAATAGATACTCTTTAGCCTTGGCATATTTTCCGACAGATTGAAACACTTTTCCTAGGTTTCCGTAACATGTTGCTTCTTCGTCTCTGTCACCAGTTTCTTTCCTGATCGAAAGTGCTTTCAAAAGATACTCTTCAGCCTTGGCATATTCTCCGACTGATAGAAACACAGTTCCTAGGTTTCCGTAATCTGTTGCTTCTCCGTCTCTTCACCAATTTCTTTCCTTATCGCAAGTGCTTTCTGAATATATTTTTCAGCCTTGGCATATTCACCGACAGATTGAAACACAGCCCCTAGGTTTCCGTAAGATGATGCTTCTCCGTCTCTGTCGCCAATTTCTTTCATTATCGCAAGTGCTTTCAATATAAACTCTTCCGCTTTGGCATATTCACCGACAAATTGAAACACAGTTCCTAGGTTTCCGTAATCTGTTGCTTCTCCTTTTTTGTCACCAATTTCTTTCCTGATCGAATGTGCTTTCAATAGATACTCTTCAGCCTTGGCATATTTACCGACAGATTGAAACACATTTCCTAGGTTTCCGTAATCTGTTGCTTCTCCTTTTTTGTCACCAATTTCTTTCCTGATCGAAAGTGCTTTCAATAGATACTCTTCAGCCTTGGCATATTCTCCGACTGAAAGAAACACAGTTCCTAGGTTTCCGTAATCTGTTGCTTCTCCGTGTTTGTCACCAATTTCTTTCCTGATCGAAAGTGCTTTCAATAGATACTCTTCAGCCTTGGCATATTCACCGACAGATTGAAACACAGTCCCTAGGTTTCCGTAAGATGATGCTTCTCCGTTTCTGTCGCCAATTTCTTTCCTTATCGCAAGTGCTTTCAACAGATACTCTTCAGCCTTGGCATATTCACCGACAGATTGAAACACAGTTCCTAGGTTTCCGTAAGATGATGCTTCTCCGTCTCTATCACCAATTTCTTTCTTGATCGCAAGTGCTTTCAATAGATACTCTTCAGCCTTGGCATGTTCTCCGACTGATAGAAACACAGTTCCTAGGTTTCCGTAATCTGTTGCTTCTCCGTCTCTGTCACCAATTTCTTTCCTGATCAAAAGTGCTTTCAAGTGATACTCTTCCGCCTTGGCATATTCACAGACAGATTTAAACACAGTTCCTAGGTTTCCGTAATCTGTTGCTTCTCCTTTTTTGTCACCAATTTCTTTCCTGATCGAAAGTGCTTTCAAGTGATACTCTTCCGCCTTGGCATATTCACCGACAGATCGAAACACAGTTCCTAGGTTTCCGTAATCTGTTGCTTCTCCGCCTCTGTCGCCAATTTCTTTCCTTATCGCAAGTGCTTTCAATAGATACTCTTCAGCCTTGGCATATTCACCGACAGATTGAAACACAGTTCCTAGGTTTCCGTAATCTGTTGCTTCTCCGCCTTTGTCATCTTTTTCTTTCCTGATCGCAAGTGCTTTCTGAATATATTTTTCAGCCTTGGCATATTCACCGACAGATTGAAACACAGTCCCTAGGTTTCCGTACGATGATGCTTCTCCGTCTCTGTCACCAATTTCTTTCGTTATCGCAAGTGCTTTCAATAGATACTCTTCGGCCTTGGCATGTTTACCGACAGATTGAAACACAGTCCCTAGGTTTCCGTAAGATGATGCTTCTCCGTCTCTGTATCCAATTTCTTTCTTGATCGCAAGTGCTTTCAATAGATACTCTTCCGCTTTGTCATATTCACCGACAGATTGAAACACAGTTCCTAGGTTTCCGTAATCTGTTGCTTCTCCACTTTTGTCACCAATTTCTTTCCTGATCGCAAGTGCTTTCTGAATATATTTTTCAGCCTTGGCATATTCACCGACAGATTGAAACACGGTTCCTAGGTTTCCGTATCTGTTGCTTCTCTTTCTTTGTCACCAATTTCTTTCCTGATCGCAAGTGCTTTCTGAATATATTTTTCAGCCTTGGCATATTCACCGACAGAGTAAAACACAGTTCCTAGGTTTCCGTAACATGTTGCTTCCCCTTTTTTATCACCACGCTCGCGGAGTAACACCAAAAGCTTTCTGCCGCATTCTATCGCACTTGTGTTGTCATTGATAAAAACATACCCATTAAATATTTGAAAACAAGTTAATATGCAACCTGATATCACGAATTCGTTTTCTTTCTCCAGGACTTTGCTGTTGAAGAGTCCTAAGCATTCCTTCCACAACTTGATGGCTTTAACAACACGACTGGTGTTTCCAAGGAAATTGGCAACAACCATGCCAATAATGATGACTTGTAGAACTTTCTCGACGTCGTCCATGATAGTCTTCTACAAAACATAGAATAAATTATAGTAATTTAACTATATTTCCTGTTGTTGCGGCTTGGTGTTAAATATTAATTTGGATTTAAGTATACCTAACTTTACCACTGCAACGAACGTGAGCAGATTCTCCATGGCAACGTAAGCATAGGGAAATGCCATAACGTGCTACAATTAAAAGAAGCTATCCTAAAATATCAGTATAGTTGGTTTGACAATCTTTAGTTTTGGTGATTTTACATGCTTGCGTTACGTGAAAATCTCAACAACCTTTACATTTTCTGAAAGTTCAATAAATGTAGAATCGCTGTATGTCTGTAAATTTCACAAAAAATTTCACTAATCAATATAAAAGAAAGAAGACAGATTGACCACCAATTATCATTAATTAACTTCAATAAGATAAACTGAACTCGTTGCTTTCCTAATTAAAACAGTTGAAACTGTTGTAAGTTCCAAGGATCACGGCGAAAACAATTCCAGATCCTGTTGTTTTCGAAGAGTAAATTACAGGAGGATGCGACAATACTGAGCTGAAAAAACGACTTTTAGTATCATTTAGAGCAAAAAGGCAAGGGAGAGCTTTCTTTCATTGAGTTCCCGATGTGTGTATTTTGTACTAACAATTTCGAACTGCAGGCGCGTATGCCTGTCACTTTTCTGTGTATGCAGGTTATTTTAATTAAGGATGAAGGTCCGTTCAGAACAGTACACCAAGGCTCTCTGGGCCAGAGCTCGAATGCGTGCCGCAAGAGAGGGTCTGGTACCCAGTTTAAGTTTTTGGTCGGAAGGAAGATGAACTTTTGGAGATAGGTAGCAGCCAAACACAAAGGACCACTCTTGCAGGGTCTCTATCTCTCCCTTAGGGGGAAGCAAGTAAAAAGATCTTAGTAATGAGGTTGTGACAAAAAGTATACGCTCTGTTCCAAGCCCCTGGGCCGGATAGTTCCAAAACTCGATTAATATCGATATTATTCGATAATAATCGATACTGATTAATCAGTTTATACCGGAAATCGATAAAAATGGTTAACAGATAATTTTGTGAATTTTTACAATCACCGATTTTCACGGACTTTTATCGTAATTTGGTATTGATGATTTGGCTGAAAATCAACTAGACCAACACAGCCGTAAAATTAAATTGTCAAATCGTGATTTAGTGTACATTTTTATAGTATTTTAATTTTGATATGATACCCACTTAGCATTGTAAAATTTTAAATTGTTTACAACAAATTATCTTGTGTGATAAGTGTGTTTTTATAAACGCCATATATACACGTAATGTATATTATTTGTTATTCCACGACGAAAGCATTGTATTCCTAATGTTACATCGAAACGCCAGCTTTTTTGTAAAGAATTGATATAATATCCACTTTGCAAGGGATAATGATGCCGCCTCTTACCGCCCACGCCTGTCTTATTCATAGTAGTCCTTTACAACTGTGTCACAGAGTGACTTGCAGCATTTTTTAGGTTTTCTAGAAACTTCCATTAAGTGGGTGTTTGTGGAAAGGAAAAGCAGATAAATCATAAAATTACAAATGCTACCAATAGCTTCAAGTTCGGGACACCTTGTCTCCACATTTAACACAAACCTTTTAAATATTGACATTTCCTTCACAAATTTAATGAATCAGCTTTTTAAAATACTTTTAGCCTTTTCCACTAATTTAGTGCAGGAAACTTATATTTACTCTATGTTTTAGATGATTTTCATGATTATGTTCATGATTGATTTTCATGATTATGTTCAACTAGAATAGGGCGCTGTCCTTAGATCAACTTTTGTTCGCGATTTTCTGTTACTTGAAGTTAACTTAATAATTCATATAAGAGACTGTCAATATGTAGCCTGTAATTCTGTTATTTAGGTTATGTTAATTTGCTGTTAAGTTACTTCGTCCTAAAGAAAAACTTTCGTAAGAGATTGTTAATATTATGTTAATTAACTAGCAAACATTTCGTGATCGGTAAAAGTTGTTTTGAAATATTTGCATGTAATTAAGGCGATGAAAATATATATAGAGTAAAGCCTGGTTTCCATATAATCGCAACGATCGCAGCGATCGTTACGATCGACGATCGCTGCGATTCTTGCGATCATATGGAAACCAAAACGTTGCGATCGCAACGACCGCAACGATCGCAACGTGTTGGTTTCCATATGATCGCAAGGGTCGCAAGAATCGCAGCGATCGTCGATCGTAACGATCGCTGCGACCGTTGGGATTATATGGAAACCAGACCTAAGTGAGAAGGAGCATTGTGAACTAAAATAAGTCGAAGAAGGTTAAGTCGAAAGAGAGTAAGTCAGAAGAGATTAAGACTGAGAATAACATCTGAAGAGAAGAGAAACAGAAAGAAACTGTAAAAAGCAAGGAAATGTAAGTGAATAAATCGTACTGAAGTGCTGAAGTGTGTTGCTGTGCCGATCCCGCGTACCTCTGCTCTGCAACGAGCTAGCCTCCAACAGAAGGACGTAAATTGCGCCCTCTTAACAACTGTTACAAAAGTAATTTTTTCATCAGCTAGGCAAACAATTACGACTGATGCACAATACAATAGGGGTATCTTTGTTTGATTTTAAATAAAATTTTACAAAGAATGCTTGGCTGGGAGGCAACTCTTGCTACCCAGCCATGCATTCTTTTAAATATTAAATAAAAAGGTATTTCTCTGAGAATAATCAACATATCAAACACATATTTACCCTGATTACCAAGGGAGGCATGCTCTTTTAGTTAATTCAGTCCATTGTTTTAGTGGCCTAGAATTTGATTTATGCTACTGAATTAGGCAAAATGTAAACAATGATGTCAGCAAAAATTCGCCTATAAACACGGTACCACGCCACTGCATATTTCCGATGCACGCACGGAATCAAAGCAGTTGATGTTAATCAATACAAATTGCAAATTTTCACTCGATTAATCACTGGGATGTAAACGTTTTTAATTCCCAGTGTATGACGTATGCGTCATTCAGTTGTCTAGACAGTCTCGTTTCACACAATGCATATTTATGTCATGCTATGTTTTGCTCGTTTTAAATCTGTTTTACTCTTCAATTCTTTGACTTCAAACTCAGTATGGAAAATGAAAACCGATCTGCTCGCTCACTCGGCTGTAAATTTTTGTTGGTAATTCCCGGTGTATTACGTCATCCGGTTGTCTCGTTTTATACAATGCATATTTATATCACGCTAAGATGTTTTCATGTCATTAATTTAAAGTTATTTACCGCAGTGATGCCACTAAAAGTGACGCCGCTAAAAGTCAAGTTAAATAAAGGATATTACATGGCCGCGCGAAGATACGAAATTTCTCTTCGAGTGTTGAAAAATATATCACGAGTGAGCGCAGCGAACGAGTGAAATATTTTTCAACACGAGAAGAGAAATTTCGTATCTTCAAGCGGCCATGTAATGTTGTTTATTATATAAACACCAATGAAATCAAACCATTTCACTTTAATATTTTTTGAAGTCCTAAAGTAGAACAACGTGTCAACGGTGATCTTTTCACGTGTGAAGATAACATGTTATTCTCACGTGTGAAGATATAATGTTTACGCGCGAAAGCTCACCTGGTATTTCATTGGTGTTCATATAATAATTACAAAATATCAAGAACTAAAATTAACCTTACGTTGTTTAGTATTCAAGAGATGGCTCCTAGAGCCCTTTGATTCTTGACATAGCGGTTTTTTCAATTTTCGCGGAAAAATTTGCACCTCGAACATTTTTGCAATCCACCATGCAGCAGAGTGATCGCACACGCGATCCCGAGTATTGAAGATATCTATAACAGTCGTCACCACTCCCCGTGCATGACAATCGACAATTCTAAATTTTGCAGACATATTGCTTACACATGTAAGCTTTTGTAGCAAAACTTTTTGTTTTATTTGTGAACGGGTATTTTTTTATAAAGGCTTTCAAGGTCAACCAACAAAGAGTGGATTAAAAGCGCTTGAATTGACACGCAAATCAGACACACCTTTCACCAGTACAACAACTTTCCCAGTCTACGCTTGTTTTGTGTCAACTGCGCATATGCGCGCAGACACTATGCTATCGACGGTGTTACAGGAAGTTTGTTAACCTTTTTTTGTTAACCGGAAGATTGTTAACAGAAAATTGTTAACAATAGAACCGACAACACCAGAACGACAGCTGTAACGATGATGCAATCCCCAGGAACGTGATCGCATATCAAATTCACTAAAGGTTAAAAAAAATGGAACTTTAAATCCTCTTTTTTAAGACGTGAAATTGATGGAAAATCAAACAAGACGTTAATAAAGGGCGTGCGAAACGACTACCCACCAGGTGACCTAGGTTCACACTAGGCAGTTAGATCGATCCGAGTCCGCTATGACCTGAGTATGAACACTTCGAAGCGAGCCGAGATCGATCTTAACTAGACCACTTCGGGAGGTGATCTCGTATCGGTCTCGGATCGATCTAAGTGAGCTCAATCCACGTGTGAACAAAATATTAGGTCAAAGCGTACCACCGACCGTTGAATTTGTGACGGCCACGTTCTTTTGATATGGCTGTTCATTTAAAAAGAGGAGAAACTTGGTCAGAGATGGAGACAATAGCCCTTATTAACATCTGGGGGAATGTAACTATACAAAGGAAACTCGGTAATTGTCATAAAAACTCCGAAATTTACCAAGAAATTAGTAAAAAGTTAGGTAAAGAAGGGTACGATCGTGATCTTGGCCAATGCCGTACGAAGGTGAAGCATCTGAAAACGGAGTACAAAAACTACAAAGATGCTTTACGCAAATCAGGAGAAGGAAGAAAAAAAGAGCCTTAGCTTCTCAACAATAAATTCAAATGTTCCCTTTGAAATGCGAAAATTTTGTAGCCAAAGGCGGTTATCCATCAAGTTACTAACCGTCCTCTCGAAAAAGTAACACCGTTTTCTCCCTGGCTCCAACCAAAATCGTCTCTTCGCTTGTCGACAAAGCATTTCCACAAGAATGGCAAAAAATATATTCCGTCTTCTTTTTCTGTGTCGCCAGTATTGGCTTATCAGCTTCACAACTGATTTTTCCCTTTGATTTCTTGCCTTTGAAATAATTTGGCAGAGGTCGCTATCACTACGGCTATCGTGTAATTACACTTAGCCGCCATTTTGTTTTCACACAGTTGTTTCCAGGCCCTACATTGTTCATGGCGTCAAAAATTGTGGCCAGGATACATAGCTAGTACGCTTTCCTCAGCAATAGTGTGGACACTTCCATGACTACGTGCTCGGATCGATCCGAGATCAAAGTGAACTGAGTGTGAACGACCCCTATCGCCTTTAAAACGTGATGTTACACGGGACGATTCGCAACGACGATTTTTAGCGCAACAATGTTGCGCTAAAAGTTGATGCCGTGTAACATGGGTGCGCGAACGATTTTCTTCGAAATTGTTGCCTTGCAAGTTTTTAAAGCTGATTTTAAAACTCGCAACACAAATATTTCCAAGAAAATTGTCCGCTCACCCATGTTACACGGCATCAACTTTTAGCGCAACTTTTTACGCAACATTTTTGCGCTAAAAATCGTCACGGGACGATTCGCAACGACGATTTTTGGCGCAACAATGTTGCGTTAAAAGTTGCGCTAAAAGTTGATGCCGTGTAACATGGGTGCGCGGACGATTTTCCTCGAAATTTGTGCGTTGCGAGTTTTTGAAGCTAAAAATCGTCGTTGCGAATCGTCCCGTGTAACATCACCTTAAGCTGATTCAAAAACTCGCAACGCAAAAATTGCAAAGAAAATCGTCCGCGCACTCATGTTACACGGGATCAACTTTTAGCGCAACATTGTTGCGCTAAACGTCGTCGTTGCGAATCGGTCCGTGTAACATCACTTTTAAAGAAATCCGAAAATTCAGTTTTTACCGCGAGCTCCCATATTTACAGAGAGGCTCGGGACCTTCCGATTCAGTAACATACAGCTATTTCAATTAACGTCGGGTGAAAGCTCAAAGCTACAAGCCAAGATAGTTGGGAGCTTCGCAAAAGAAACGTTTTTCCCGCTTGTCGCATAACTCATTCGCGCCGTTTCTTTTCGTTTCGCCGTTCTCAACTATCTGCATGCCTGGAATGGGCGCTCGGTTTACTCGTTCGGTCTTGACTTGTAGGCTTTGAGCTTTGAGCTTTAAACTTTTACCCGACAACGTTAATTGAAATAGCTGTATATTTCAACTAAAAACTAGCAGTAATTACAGATTATGGAGACGCGTTCGAAGGAATTTCCGGCGGAAATGAGACCCTGAAAAAAAACCAATAGGGGCGGCCATTTGCAAGACCGTCTACCAAAAAATCTCAAATTTTGCTGCACATAAACCACAGGACAACCAACACGAAATTAGGATTGCGTTCTTCGAACGCGACGAAGCTGATGAAATTTTTAAACATTTCCAAAGTGTTCATCAAAAAGCTTTTTTACTTAAAAGCCCCGTGGGAGTCTTGGGGCTTTATTTCTTCCAATATTTTTACATTTCCATGCTCTTAGAGAATTGCTCCACTGCAAAGGATCAGCATTTATTTATCATTTCTTTTCGCCAAGCATCTTTCTTGCCGGCCGATTAAAATATGCAGCAAATCTCGGCAAAATTTGATAGCGGTCACGACATAAACACGGAATTTCAGTTTTGGTAGATTTCTCGAAAACAAAAACATCTTCAAAAGTTTCACTGTAATTTCCGTTAATAGATCTTCCGCAAAAGGTTTCGTTTGCCCCAATACGAAGAAATCCGAAAATTCAGTTTTGATGGCGAGTTATCAATATTTACATGTTTACATATTTTAAACTTAAGATATATTTAAACTAAAGTTGCCGAAAGCAGATAAAATTAAAACATATAATTAAATCATTTCCAAGACGGTCTTCCCGCATAAATCAAGCTGCTGAGTTCAGAGAGAACCATGCCACTAAATTAATTATGTTAACAAGTCTTGCTGTGTTTGGGATCCATTATTTGTGCGACGAAAATGAAATAAAAAGCAATAATCAACAGGGAACCTACAAACCAATCAGAGGTTCCCATTTCGTTTGAAAACTGTGTTTAAAAATGACTGGTTCTACCGGCAACATCTTTCAATGCTTGTCTTTTTAGGTAGGTTTTTTTAAAAAAAGATAAAATGGGAGGAAATATCATGGCGCATCGTCTAGCTACTAAATGAGCTAAATTGAATAACGTATGGCAATATGAATTCTTTTACACTTAAGTTTAGTCCTGTTTGGATGTATTTGTGCCTTTATTCGCGGCAAGCATCCAAAAACGCCTTTGTGCCTTTGTGGAAAGCTAATGCAAAAAAATATTTTTTTTGTCCTTTGAAAACACTATGTAAAAAACATTTATATTTTAAAGTTCGTTCAGTCGTGCTTTCACTGTTAACTAAAGGAGATCGGTAATTCAAATTATTTGTCAGTTTCCACTTCTTTTGTTTCAAATTAAAGGCAAGAAAGACCTTCTCTGCGTATTCAGTCATACGCGCTTGATCATCATTTTTACGTCTTCCGCCTAAGCTTACCTTGGTTTAAACAGGAAACTCAAATTTACACAAGATCACAGAACCAAACAGCTCCCTATACAAAAGAAACTTATCGATGATATTGTGACTGCTATGTTGATATTTCATGTCGCTGGTACAATAATTCTAGTTCTATCCTAAACATGGTAAATTAAACATGATTAAATATAAAGGCTTTACGAAACAAAGTACTGACCAAGACGCTTTTTACCAGTTACCAAATGAAACTTCGGGTTCAGAGAAACTAAAACCAGGTCATATGAAATGTCGTCAGACGACGAGAATAGAGTGTGAACACTATTCATGAGTTTTTCACATTCAAGTTGGATTAAACACGGAGCGACGATATAAAGGGGAAGGACGCGCCCCTTTCCAGTACTTGGTTAGCGAGAATTTGAAACAGTAATGTCGGACAAGCGACGTAACGGTCACGGAACAGAAGGGCTCCGTGATTTTATTTGGTGAAATGTAAACCGTTTCATTAATGTTGAATTTGAATTAAAGTGCCTATAACGCTTAAATACGTATTTTTAGAATCAACTCTGCGCACATTGAATAGTTAATGGTGAAATATTTATTATACAACTACTTGTTTTCACCTCCAAGTAATATTTTTTACGAATCAATTGACTATCCACAGTTTATTTTTAGTATTTATCAAATGAATTACCCTCGAGCTGTAAACTGCACATTGTAAATAATGGTAAAGTCCCGGGTTGACGTCATCTAATTAACATTTTGTAAATTCAAATCTCTATAACTCAATAACGCGACGTTCAAAACAGGAAATATTTCACTATTTAACTGTTCATTGCGCGTAGAGTTTATTCTGAAAATATGTATTTAAGGGTTATAGGCACTTTAATGCAAAATATACAGCTAATGAATCTTTTGCACACAAGCTTTATTGATCTGAACGCACATGACAACTACATGCCAGACTGTATGCCAGCGCGGGTTGGCCGAGATCTTGCTAACGCGCCGGATAATCGGGCTAAGAATTTTTCATGTATTCGCGTTAGCTAGGTGAGCCATCCCGGCGAACCGGCCACAAATAATTATGAATTGAATAGAATTGGTGTTTGACATAAGAGGTACCCAAACTATGAAATACTATTAGCGGGAAAAAATGAACCAGGAAAAAAATTAACATTTAAAGTATTGTCAGTATTCTACGCTCAGGAGCCATTCTCACAACAACGATCTCCTGCCGAAAAGGTTGAAGCCAATGTAATCGGGACCTAACGCATGTACAAAATAATACCGGTAACAATCCGTGCCCCTTATTCACTTCCTACTATTTTAATTAATTTATTTTTTTCTACAATAAGAAACATTTCTTAGAAGATTCAGATAATTTGTGGCCATTCTGTATATCGACAGAGACATTAAAATAGCGTGTCTGTCTGAACATTTTTAAAGAAATTTCTTGAAAAATTGCCTGCGCGTTTACCTCTCTCTAGTATAATTTTGTTATAAAATTATATATACCAGGACAAGAATTATGCGAGAGAAGTTTTCTCATTTTAACTGTTTATCAAAGTGCGTATAAAATAGGAATCTTTAGGCCGTATTTATTCCAATTATTTTACATTTTTTATGCTCTCAGAGTGTTGCTTGCCGAGCGATTGAACTGTATGCAGCAAATCTCGACAAAATGAAATGGCGGTTTAATACGACCTAAACACGGAATTTCAGTTTTGTTGTATTTCTCGTAAACGAAAACATTTTTTAAAGTTTGACTGTAATTTTCGTTAATAGATCACCAATGGGTTTCTTTTGGCCCAATGTGAAGAAATTCGAAAATACAGTTTTGATGGCGAGTTATCGATATTTACTCATTTATTCAGTAACTAAAACATTATGATATTTAAACTCAAGTTACTGACAGCAGATAAAATTTAAACACGTCATTAAATTATTTCCCAGACGGTATTTCCTCGAAAAGCAAGCCGCTGAGTTCGGAGAGAGCCATGCCACTGAATTAATAATGTCAACAATTTAGGACTTACTGTGTTTGGGATCCGTTCTTTGTGCGACGAAAATAGAACAAAAAGCAGTAATCAAGAGGGAACCTAGAAAACCAAGAGACATGAAATTAGTAGTTACGAAAAATTCTAGTCCTATCCTAAACATTCAGTATCAGTATATTATATAGCAGTACGTGTAGTGGGGCTTGCCTCGTCGGGACCTCGTGTTCATTTGCAAGCCCCTTTTCAAACTCTCCTTTTTGTTAATTCTTTATGTAGTATTGCTTTGTAATCTTTTATATATTATTATTGTATGCTTTCAGTGAGTTTCAATAAAGTGTCTAATAAAATAAACAGGTAAATTAAAAATAAAGGATTCACAAAACAAAGTACTTACCAAAACGCTTCTTTACCAGTTGCCAAATAAAACTGAAAAATCCTGGTTCAGAGAAACCAAAAACTGGCCATGGTCTGATATGAAATGTCGTCACAGGTCGAGAATAAAGTATGTACGCTATACAAGAGTCAGTTTCACATTTAAGTTGGATTAAACACGGAGTGACGCTATAAAGAGGAAGGATACACCCCCTTCCAGCACTTGCTTGGCGTGAATTTCAAACAGTAATGTTGGTCAACCGCCGATGCAACGGTCATGGAACAGAAGGGCTCTGTAATATTTTTTCGTTGAATGCGAGTCATTTCATTATGTTGACTTAAAAAACATTATAACACGAACTCTACGAGTAGTGAAACCGGGCTTTAAGCGTACATAAGAAATAAAGAATTCGAATAAAGCATAGCCAGTTGTGTAACTGCTCCACAATCGAAGATTTACTGTGACACCGTACAATCTATTGACTGTTCTTTTTGTTCATTTAATTTCGCACCCAATTTTTGCGGGTTCAATTTTTGCAATATTTGCGTTTTTTTCACAATCCGTAAAACATAGTTCCCGCCAAAAATGTTCTCCGCAAAAATTTACTCCACTGTCATAATTTTTTATACCAACATTTTTTACACGCAATATAAATTCGTGTTGGTGCTAAAATGTCTCTTTCGTTCAGAAACAAAACGATGAAATTAGAAACAAAAGTATCATATGCACATATGCATATGAGTATTCTTTTCTTTCGCCCCACTCCTCTCGCGGCTTCGTTCGCTTGCTTTCGTTCCGGTTTTCGTTCGCTGCTTGCTTTCGGAAAAGCCTGGCCACGCAAAAATGTGGGTATGGAGAAGTAAACTTATTTATAGTTTTCGTTTGTTCCGTTTGGACACTTCGTTTTCTATTTGTATAGGCGAGTAAAGGAGCAAGAAACTTCACAACACGATTGGAATCTGAAAAGATACAGCGCAGGTCAGCACGATGGGTTAAGTCTTGTCACTCAAGGTCCCCGGGGGTCGTTGCGAACTTACTTAATGAGCCGGCTGTGATGGGTGCCCCCTTAGAGGCGTAGAATGAACACAAGGTTGATCCGGTTATGAGGAAAGGCATAAATAATATGATTAGTCTCACTATGCCAGCCCGGGAGGAGGGGGGACTCCCATATAAAAATGACGGGGGTGCTCGTCGGAAATTTTCGAAAAACACCCTAAAAGGTACCGGAATCTCGTTTGATGGGCGTGACTCAAAATAATTTTTACCCCTAAGAGGTACTTTACCAATTTTAAAACAACACATGTCATCCATATTTTTTCGGCTCATACCCTAAAAGGTACCGCGATTATTCTAACGGTGGTCATTTTAGATTTTAGTACCCTAAGCGGTACCAATCTACAAATTTTGACCCCTAAAAGATACGACGAGTCGACGAGCACCCCCGTCATTTTTATATGGGAGTCCCCCCCCCCCCCCCCCCCCCCCCGGGTATGCCAGCCCATGTAATATTCAGAAACAGAGAGTCACAAGGCAGTTCCATTCTTATAAGTTTATTCAGCCATCAGCTTCTAGCAATGTTTATATATACAGTTTTGTATCCAGAACTGTGAAGGTTGGAATAACTTAAGTAATGACATTATTGAAGCTACCACACTGAACGCCTTTAAACGTGCCGTTTCAGAGATTGATATTGAACTAGAACTTACTTAATGAGCTAATTTGTTTTTGTTTGTTTTTTCACATACTTATTTAATAGGCTTATTTATATTTGTTGTAAAATTTCATTTATTTAATAAGCTGAACTATTGAAAGCTGACCAATTCACGTGTATGGGAAACCTTGTGAATTACAATTATAGATGTAGATGTAGATGCAATCGAAAAATGTATATTTTGGTTCATAAAGACAACATTGTACTCGGTCCTATGTAAGGTGGCTCCATAAGAGTAATCATAGATGGTGTTGCGCTCTAGTGCTGCTTTTTGGAAGTTAGTTTTCACATTCCTTTTCACTCCCAGTTCACTAAAACTTACCAAAATGTAAAAAGCAATGATGAAACAGTGTTCTACAACCATCTCTGTTAAAATAATGGCTTCAGTGTCGAATTAAAACTGCCCAAGTAAATGCGTTTTTCATTGTTTACGCGGATTTAATTGCGATTTTCTTCAATTTTCTTTGGTGAAATCTTCCAAAATCAGTTCACAGTTCATAGAATCTGGCCAGATAAGAAAAACAGACGCGAAAAAAGTATGGGTAGGTTGTTAAGGAAGTTTATTCGTTATTTACAAATTTGTGTATTTTGCCGCTGTGTAAAAACTGCTCTTGCTATTTGTCTTATAGATTTTCCTGAAAAACGAGCGCAGAGAACAGAAAACGAATTATAACATCTCCGCCACATTTTACGGAATTTCACTGAAGTAAACGCGAGAAAATAAACTGTTTATTTGGCTTTTTTGGTCATACTGACGTATTGTAATAAAAAATTAGAAAAGCTAAACGTTTTCTTTGAGCGCGCACAGATTTCTGAAGCTTTCGCCATCAGTACACGCGCGCTCGTCCTCAGGGGGGGGCTGGAAGCCTATCCCATGATGCAACGCAACGAGTTACCCGCGACATTTGAAGAAAATAAACAAACTTTTTGTAAAATCTCATATTTTCGTGATTTTGCCGGTACTCTCATTTTATGGTTTTAATTATGGGAGACTTGGGAATCAGCGAAAAAGTCCGTTGGTCTGACAGAAGAGAACCTCAATGTAAGAGTTTCATTTATATTTCCAAGTTTAATCCTCGTTTCTCGTCCTTAGAAAATATCATTTTCCGCTCGCAGGAAAATGGCGATTATCCCCGAAAATACCACGAAAGTGAAGTTGTACCTCCTCCTTAATCGAAGCGTCACTAACATTTTAACATAAATAACGTATTCCTTAATATTATAACAACCTAAAACATCATATCTCTCCAGAGCTCTCCAAGGTTTTAAAACCAAACTAGGCAGTGAAAAGTTTCGGCATTTTGTTGGGTTCCGATTGTTGCGAGCGAAAGGCTACTGTAAGTGTAATAAGCTTAATTTTCGCATGGTAGCGTATTGCAAGACAGAATATTAATTCGCTCGAAAAGTGTTATTTCACCGAAAAGGGATTAATGTATCCCTCCGCCACCCTCAAATGGATATCCAAATGGAATTATGGCACCCTTTTTTTCAGCTTAGTTTGTAAAAGTTCTAAAATTGTCAGCATGGATGGCATGATGTTTACTTCCACCATCACTTATTCTCTTTCTTTTATTTTGATCACTTGTTTTTCCTTTTTGTTCCTTCTTTTTTCTTTTCTATTGTTTGATCCTTTCTTTTTATTTTAACAAATTAGTGTGTGTAGCGATTTCTAATCATTTAATTAATTTCACTCAAGCCTGCCTAGATTAGCTTTTGCTACCTGCAGGCCAGTATTATAAACTTTATAATAACTAACTAATAAAGATTTTTGTTGTTGTTGTTGTTGTTGTAGAGGAGCCATTTAAGGAGAACAAAATACTTAATGTTCATTGTCTCGATACAGCTGCGAAGACCACAATTCAATTCACAGAAGTTTCTTGCTTCAGTTTTTTTGTTATTGGCAACTGCAGCCTGCCAGATAGTCTAGCAAAAGGAGTTAGTCCTATTTCCAGATTTTCAGAGAAATCAAGTCTCATGCAGTTATTGAAGTTAAGTCAAGTAGTGTTGTGAAGGTAACCAACTTTTTCAAGACTTCTATCATTAAGTAGTTATTCTGGAAATGTGTTACTTTGATGATGTTTTGATTAATTCTTTAGTAGGTTCACTTAAAAGAGAATTATCATTCTTGGTCCAACCTATCTAGGAGTGCCTATATTTTTTGGTCAGCCATCTTGGCAGGTGACTTTCATTTACCCAGACTATTTTTTACTCACCCCAAAAAGGAAATATAATTGAAAGGTCCGGTGGATCCTTATGTACCTGTCAAATCGAAGCTTCAACACCCCCCCCCCCCCCCCCCCCAGCACCCCTTCGGGCATTTGAATATTTAGAAAATCCCCCTCCCTGAGCCAAAAAGCAATTCAAATGCTCCAATCTAGGTGATCAAATGCCCCCACCCGCATTAAACTTATACTTTTAATAATTGTTTTTAATCTTGTGTGCAGCGGCGGAAATCAATTTATACAACACACTGAATGCACAGCTTTTATACTGCATATCATACAACATCTAAAGCTTTCTATTAAAACATTCCACCTACTTAAATTACTACATTTCATACATTCATGCCTTTTTACTGACATCATGTATTAAAATATGCATAAATACATGCGGCCGGTCAAAGTAATTGACATTTGTTATTTAATATTGTAAACACAAAATAATATATTCATATATTCAAAGCATGATAAAAAACATTTTAAATACCTTCAAATACAGTGCAAAACTTATGCAAGCTTTGGCTTTTCAGCCACGTACGCACAATCTTTTCCTTTAAAATCTTCTATAACAGCTATCCGTCATGATTTCCAGCATGCCTCATGCAAGCAAGACATGTCACAGGAAATCGAGGCTAGGGTTCAAATTTCCCACCCCTTATGGATGGATTCCCCACCTCGATCCTGGAAGACTATGATTATCAAATTCCCTTCTCCCCTGGACAGCAAAGGTGTCAAATGCCCGGGGTATGCCCGGGCGCGGGGATGTTGAAAAAAAGGAGGGGAGGGGGGGGGGGGGGGGGGGGGGGGGGGGTAACAGTGGAGCAAGGATTGTTTTTCTTTTGATACCTGGAGCCCCACAGATTTTTCCTCTTGAACATGTTTGGAACTGGGGGCTCTAAAAAAGCCATGGTGTATCATTTTGGCCTTGGAGCCCTGGTGCCATGCTTTTTTGGCCCCATGGCCATGGAGTCCTAGCTAAAACCCTTTGGAACCCTGATGATGACTTAAAAATGAAGTCTAATTTTATTGTCTTGCAATGAAATATTTTGCCACACAAGATTTACCAATAAGGATCAGTAGTTACTTTTTGGGCAAGAGAGCATATAAAGAATGGCAAATAGTGTGCAAAAATGGACCTAATAATTCTGTAATGTTTCAAGTCTCCTTTTGTAATTTTTTTAAACTTTGATATCTTACAGAAATTGTTTTTAAAAGACAGCATTTCTTGGAAGGGTAGAAATAGTCATTCAGACAGTGTTTCTAATGTCAGTAAAAAGAATGTGTGAAAGGTAGCTTAAGTATCTCACAATAAATATTGGGAGAGCTTCTTGAAAAAATCGCGCAAGAAAATCTGCAGTTATTTATATTTTTTGCTTTGCAAACAACATAAAATATCTTTTGTTGAAACTCACACCTGAGCGAAAGCATGACATACAGCAAGCTCTGAGGGCTCTGAAGAGAGTGAAAATGCACACAGACAGGACTTTGGCATGAATGAGCAAAAAGAGGGATATGTATCACATAAGGAGGAGATTATGTCAATTTGAGTGAAGGCCTTACAACTAAAGAAAGTAGTAATAGAAGCCAAGCACATAGCAGCACAGATGCAACTAATGGATGGCACTGACAAATTGATTTATTAATCAGGAAAATAGATTTGGAGTAGCCACTTCTTGTAAACAAAAAAAAAAAATTTCCTGCACTGCTGTTGCTTGTTACACTCAACCTATAAATGGAGTATTGTGGCTAATCGCAATCATATTCATATAACCGATATTTCACATTCGGAATAGCTTTTTTCCACTCTAATTGCTCTCCTTGGTTGTTTCCTTGTGCTTCTTATCTACCTGCAAGAGATTTCAGAAAAAAATTAAAACTCATTTCACACATACAGTACCTAAACTCAAGACCCTTATCAGCTTTACACCTAACACCTCCCCCCTCCCCCACCAAACACTAAACCCCCAAGCCTCCACCCACCATCCTTTATCAACAAACCCCCTCTTACCCTACCTACTTCAATGCATTGTTTAACCCAAGTTTTTCTTGATTCTTTTAAATGCCCTTATCAACCTGACAATATTTAAGAAAAATGAAAAAACACACAAAAACTCCTAACCCCCATTGACTCTCTAACCCCCAAACTGCAACCACCAAAAACCCCCTATCCAAAATCGCCCCCCCCCCCCCCCCCCCCCCCCCAAAAAAAAAAAAAAAAAAAAACCCTAGCAACTCCAGTGTTAGTGTTTGGCTCAAATTTGTTTTGGTTTCTTTTATATGCCCTTTTCTTTCTGAAAAGAGTTTAGTAAAGGAATTAAAAGAAAATCAAATAAGCACTAAGAGTCAACAAAATGTAAGCAGTATCGCTACTGATTTATTCGCATCTCTGTAGGCACACTAAATAAAATGGCATTTCATGCATGTTCAAAATTTTTATTTTCTTACTGTATATTGTCATAAACCCACAAATCCACCACCCAACCCCCATCTAAAATTTCCCCAACCCCTCTAACCCTGTCTACTCCTACAGCTGTATGCTTAAACTGTCCTAAATTTGCTTTGGTTCCTTTCATATACCCCTTACATATGCCCCTTATCTTCCTATAAATTATCTGAACAAAAGAAAATAAAAACTCATGATTACACATACAAAACCTCATAACCCTCATTGTCCTTCAACGCCCTTAACCCCCAAACTGCCACTAGACCCAATAAAAAATGAAGTCACTAAATTTACTGCTGACTATTTAAATAGCTGTTTTTTGACCTGTAGGAAATTCTATGAGACCTCCCCTCCCCGTTATATGTTGGCTGATACATGTAGGTCAAGATAAACCTCTAAAATGCTAGCTATAAAAAAACTACTAAATTCAAATTAAATCCTACAATGATAATAATAATAATCCTACTATTATCATAATAATTGTAAAAATTAAAATCTACACCAGAATAGTTAATTTCTTCTCTACTCTGTAAATGAATAGCTATGGGGTGCTCACACTAGTATGATTTTCAAGACACAATATTTATATTTTAGCCTTTCAACTTAATCAAACGCTTGAAGGATGAGAAAACCAATCTGTTTACACCAACATGGATTGCATCCTCTTTTCCTTGTGTTGATGAATACTTTTCAAGAGGCTACATCTCAATTCTGCAGTGTTTCATTAACAAAGAAGACTTTTAATAAGTTATGGAAAAAGCATTCCCAATGGAGATTATTGTTATTAGTGTATAATTCAATATCAAATATGGTGTACTTGATGTTTTCTATTTAGCATCATAGTGATCAAAATCAATCTGATTGCAGCCGTCTCCTTTATTATTGAACTACTGTCTCATCTTTGTTATTCTTGTCCCGTTTCTGTTTGTTGACATGGACCTAATAAACCACACTCCTACCCCTATGTATTCAATTCAAATGGACAGACTGCAAATCACAGTAGTTGCTAAAAAATATTTTAATTAACTCTACTTTATGTTCAGTGGCACCATCTATTTATTGCTTAGCATACAGGGAAATAAAATCACTATGTTTAACTGTCTGTTTTTACTGAACTGTTGTTTCGTTTTGTCCCATGTGCCAGCAGTCGGCCGACAAACGGCCAACAGTCGGCCGACAGACGACCAACAGTCGGCCAACAGACGACCAACAGTCGGCCAACAGACGACCAACAGTCGGCCGACAGACGACCAACAGTCGGCCGACAGACGACCAACAGTCGGCCGGGGTCGGCCGACAAACGGCCAACAGTCGGCCGACAAACGGCCAAACAAGCGGGTTTCCATTCTGACTGGATTATCACTTCGAACAGTCTGCGTAACGTTGCAGAAGCTACGAGATATCTGCTCTTTGAAGATCCTGAATGATAACATCAGATTAGGCGGCCGGGGGAAGACAGTAGAGATTGACGAGTCCATGTTTGGTCACAAGTGGAAATACAATCGCGGTCGCGTTTCGAAAGGCGCATGGGTGTTCGGTATGGTGGAAAGAGGCAGTGGCCGGGCACTAACCTTCCGTGGTTCAAGAATTTGTCAAACCCGGGACAGTGATTATTTCAGACAAATTTTCACCTTATTTTAACCTGAACACCCTCGGCTATATCCACCTGATGGTAAACCACTCTGAAAACTTTGTCGACCCGTATACTGGAGCCCATACGAACACTATAGAAGGACTGTGGGGTCAGGTGAAAAGAAAGCTGAAAAGCATGATCGGCACCTTCAAGAACAAACTTCCTGGCTACCTCGATGAGTTCAACTGGCAGCGTCTGTATCCGGGAGACCGCTTCGAGAATATGTTGCAGCACATCGCAGAGCTCTACCCTGTTAACTAAGAATACTTGCGGGTATTCCACAAACAAACGGCTCCTTTAGGAGCCACCAAATAAAATAAAAGTTTTTGACCAATGCATTTAAGTATGTTACTTTTTATTGTCCCTCATAACTAGAATAGAATATAATATCTCTTCTTTCTTTCTTGGTGACCTCAAAACCTGCGGTTAAACTGAGGTAAAAATGATGTGAGAATCACGATACACATTAAGTATACATAAATGACGAGCGAAATTGACCAGGCTCGCAATGCACTGTTGGCGATTCGGACTCGTGATCTAAACCGACCTTTACTGCGTGGTTTTGTTTATGTTTTAACTTAACAAGGTAAGACAAGTGACTTAATTTCAGTGTTTATTGAATTTTGTTCAATAAAGCCTGGCTATTTGTATGAGTTAGTCATCTGTCGGTAAACTGTTGGTGAACTGTCGGCCGACTGTTGGCTGTTTGTCGGCCGACTGTTGGTCGTCTGTCGGCCGACATGTTTTTGGGGGAGCTATTAGTCATTTTTACCGTATTGTCTGCTTAAACTGAATCAAAGCCTTAGGCTTTTAAATTAATCAATTACAGCAATTGCAGTTATACATATTACATTTTGTATACCCTGGGTGGAGCACAAATAACCTTAACTTACCTTGTAACCAAATGCTCAAGACGAAATGTCAAACAAATGCCCACACTTAGCTTGCAAAAGTTGATTTCTTGTCCTTCTGGTTTCCTTAAGACTTTTTAAAACGAGATGACATGAAAAACATTGCCTTTTCTGACAGCTTTTGATTTCACGGCATAGTTCTGTTGTGTTACTAACCGATAAAAGGCGAAATGGTAGTTCGAAGACTGTAAAAAACATGAAGAACAGCAGCTCCGCGGTCGCGATCGCTTCGACGACCAGAAGCAAATGCCAGGTCACGTGATCAGACGAATTTCGCATATATCTTTCATTCGCGTTGCATCATAGGATAGGCTTCCAACCCCCCCTGCTCGTCCCCAGAGCCCTCGTTTCGTTTGGTTGAGCTCTGGAGACGTGAATGTCGTGTGGCAGACTGTGTGGCAGAGAAAAAGAAACAAGAAAAGCTTTGCGTGCGTCACAGTAAATTTTACAGTCAACGTAACAGAAAATAATTGGATCACGCAACTTGTTTATTTCAAGGCGATATATGGTGTACCGTACATAAAGTCTCTTATGTAAGTGTCACTCGACGGTGGAGTAACCGCTGGAGTGTTTTTGCGTGCACTTTTGCACAAATTTTAAGGAAGATAAAAAATATATTTTTTCAAACATGAATTCTAATCATATATGGCTTCGCGCCGAGACAAAACCAAATGAGCAACGTAGAGCTTTAACTCCTGACAAATGCCGACTTTTGCTGGAGAAAGGTAGGCTTGTAACGTACCATTTGCAAACAACTGAACGTCAATCGCGCCACGTCCGTCTTGACAGGTAGAACTCTAAATCTTTGCCTCTAAAGTTCTCACCAGGCATTGGCATCGTTTTACTTCAAGTTCAACGTTGGAACTATCTATTAAAGTTACTAATAGTTTGAGAAAATCTAAGTGACTGTTCACATTGATAAAACGCACCTTAGCCCTGGAAAAGTTTAGTTGGGAAGCCATTTAGGGAAGGTAGTGTCGAAAACGAAGCACTCGAAAACGAAGACCGAAGCACGAAGCACCCAAAACTCGAAAACGAAGCACCCGAAGTCGAAAACGAAGCACCCAAACTCGAAAACGAAGCACCCGAAGTCGAAAACGAAGCACCCAAACTCGAAAACGAAGCACCCTCTATACGTTTTCGATTTTCGATCCGAAAAATGAACCACACTTGTGATCCGGTTTCGATTGCGAAACAGTCACACAGGTACAAATTACACTGCTTTCCAGGGTGTCTCGAAAACTCAGACCTCGGATCCGTAAAACGTAGACCCTCTGGGTGTTTCGACAGCTCGGAACCAAAAACTATTTAAAACAAATAAGCGTGCCTCACGTTATAGGACCGGATATTACCCCCAACTGGATATAAACTTGTTTCGAATAAGAAATGAAACACTTAAATAAGTTATATAGGTATGTGCGGCGCTAAAGGGTATGGTTTTCAAGCCGTTTTGGTCTGAAATAGGGTATAGATTTTGACCATTTTGGCCTGAAATAGGGTATGGTTTGCGCACTCTGGTCTAGAATTGGGTATGGTTTTAAGAAGAAGCTACGTTTTTAATCCCATGAGAAATGCGGTTTGATTAACATCGGCAATTGGAGGCCCTTCTCAAATGTTTACGCAAACGGAAGCAATTCCTGGTCTGAAATAGGGTATCGAATTTTGCCCAGGTCTGAAATAGGGTAGGTAAAATTGCATATTTTGGTCTGAAGTAGGGTCTCGATCACAAATGTGGGTCTTTCTCCGGTTGTCGACATATATCAATTCAATTCAAATCGAAAAAGTATAGCGGGTTTTACGAGGTCTTCAAAAAGTTTGGGTGCTTCGTTTTCGAGTTCGGGTGCTTCGTTTTCGACTTCGGGTGCTTCGTTTCCGACTTCGGGTGCTTCGTTTTCGACTTCGGGTGCTTCGTTTTCGAGTTTTGGGTGCTTCGTTTTCGACTGTCAGGGTGCTTCGTGCTTCGGTCTTCGTTTTCGAGTGCTTTGTTTTCGACACTACCATTTAGGGAAGCCTATTTTGGGATCAGGCTCCGGTTGTTCAAAAGGTGTATAGCGCTATCCACCGGATAAATCACCATCCATGCAGTGGACAAGTCTTAACAAAATCCATTGTGTTATCCGCTGGATAGTGCTATCCACCTTTTGAACAACCGGGGCCAGTTATACACAAGGGATTTCAAATTATTCCCGTTGTTTTTAAGACATGGTGTTCTTATCTTGCAAAAAGGGTGGGAAAATAGAGTGGCTAAATTAAGTAATGTTATAACAGTAAGATACAAGATTTTTTGTTCATTAATCTCATTAAGTAATGCTTCACATAAGAACTACCGTAAATTTCATTGTTCTGCGGCATTGGCTGTTTCCCAATGGTTCATGACTATATTTCAGTATAAAAATTGAGAAAATCCATTTGCGTCAAATGAATTTTAGGAAATGTTCGTGCTTAACCAATCATAAAAGCAGAGGACAATAGCTATTAATTTTGCTTCTTTGATGAAGTTCCCCAAATGCATAATCTTTTAAAAATTACATCTTGTGCGATTGGGTCTCAAATTACTTGAAACCTTAAAAAAAAATAGACGGAATGCACTTTGAACCTTAACTTTTTAGCGGTTTTTGAGTCTTGACCAATGAGATCACTAGTTGTAACAATGAAAAAAGTTGACATTCCATCGTGCATTGCCGTTCAGCACTTTATTTTTATGTGGATTTTAATAGGCTGTGAAAACGTATACAGCTTGCATTCGTTTCTATTCGTGCAATGTACTGTACATGGAATGCAGTGAAACCTATATGAAGCGGACACCAGCTGCTTGGGTCCCTAAATTTTCTGTATTCAGTGGACACTTCTATTTAGTGGACACTTAAGCGAGGGTCCCGAGGGTGTCTGCTTAATACAGGTTTCACTGTAGTCCTGAGTGTCTTCTCCCTTTTGAGGATAACTTACAATGGTGGACAAAAGACTTGGGACTATGTATCCACAGCAAAGAAAACCCTTGCCCCACAACACCCCCTAAAATGTTGTGCCTGTGTATACAGAATGCTTCATAGTTCTCAACATTCATCAGTGACTGATTTAGAGATTGGGGGGAGCACATTATTAAACTCATTTCATAATGGAAAGGGCTGATTTTTGGTGCCACAATGTATGTTGCAAATACTGCAGAACTTTTTATCATGCGTTTTTTAACATTTACATACCACTCTCCCACACCATTTCATTTAAACAGGTCAGACCACAATGCAAAGACTTTATCCGCTACTTTTTTGAACAGTTATGAGGGCTCCTTAGCAGCCCCTGCTAACTTAGTGGGAGAGAGTGAAGGAGGCAAAGCCATTACAGCTGTATCTTACTGCCCATTGATGCTATCGTCTGAACTGAGACAAGGGGTTGAGCACAGCCAGCAAAATCTTATGAACCACGAACAAAAAGCACATGGAAATAGGGGCATGCACAGTGCATGTGCGCGGCTTAAAGCTGCTGTATTATAACAGAGTGGCACTGGTTAATGGTCCAGGAATTTAAACCTGCAACCTTGCACTCTTCAGAATAATGCTTTTTTAGGTCAGGTAGAATTTACATGTGATAGTCATAGATTTTTAAGGTTTGTCCCAAGGAATTTTATTTTTGGTGCCACAATGTATGTTGCAAATACTGCAGAACTTTTTATCATGCATTTTTTAACATTTACATACCACTCTCCCACACCATTTCATGTGAACAGGTCAGACCACAATGCAAAGACTTTATCCGCTACTTTTTTTGAACAGTTATGAGGGCTCCTTAGCAGCCCCTGCTAACTTAGTGGGAGAGAGTGAAGGAGGCAAAGCCATTATCTTACTGCCCATTGATGCTATCATCTGAACTGAGACAAGGGGTTGAGCACAGCCAGCAAAATCTTATGAACCACGAACAAAAAGCACATGGAAATAGGGGCATGCACAGTGCATGTGTGCAGCTTAAAGCCGCTGTATTATAAGAGTGGCACTGGTTAATGGTCCAGGAATTTAAACCTGCAACCTTGCACTCTTCAGAATAATGCTTTTTCAGCTGATTTAAGTGCACACTCTTTTTTGCAGGTTTTCATGTTACTGTGGAATTGTCTGACCAGTCTGTTTTCAGGAATGAGGAATTTCAGTGGTTGGTTAGCTAGCTTTTTTATACAATTAATTGATTATTTTAACATTCTCTCTTACAGTACTGTAGGTTCACAAATTATCTTGTTTGCTTTTTGGAAATAATTTGCAGAACATACATGTCTGTGTGAGAGAACCAAATATACTTTTACTACTATTCTTAATTAAATTATCCTTTATAAACTTCTTCATCAGATTTGACAAATAATGATTGTCTAAAATTTTCACTCAAGAGACAAATTATAAAAAACATTGGACAGTTCAACAAAAAATAATTTATCAATCAAAAGATTCAAAAGTTAGAACCACCCTGTACAGCATAATTTAAAGCACTGCAGAAAAGAAAACTACTTTTGATCAGTACTTGTACTGGTATTATATAAATATGGCGCATACTCAGACGGGTGGGAGGTGAAATGAGGCCTAATGTTTAGACCTAAAACTATTCCAACAGTGTATCAGGCTATAACCAGACCCAAAAAAGTCCAATGGCCCAGAACATAACCCCGAAAAAGTCCTCTCCCCACATAAAAAAAGGTAGAACAAAAACTCATCAAGAGAGTTCCAGACAGTTTTTGCATCCACCTTTCTTTATCCTTTATACATCTTGTTGCAAACTGAAGGCAGACTGCAGTCATTCTTGAAACTGATACAAGAGTTTGACATAAAAATGAGAACCCTGGGTTTTCTTAAAAAAGGCCTTCGCACCTACCTGTCACTAACATACCTGAGTACCCCTCTGGGGTCACATAATTTTAGCATTTCATACAAAAAACACATGAGAGTTAATTCATTGACTTACCAGCAGTTTATTTACAGTATTCCAGGTGTCAACATGGCCCCTTTTGGTTCATGGGTCAGTGCTCCCAAAGAGGCCATTATCTTGGGGCTTAAGGAGCTTCCTTCCAGTGAGGACCCAGTATCACAAAGGCACATTTTCTTTGCTCATGCTTTTAAGGTAAAATCATGTTGAGTCCCTTAAGGCCTTGGTTATTTTGAGTGGGGGGAAATTATTCAGAATGAGAAAAGCTGGGTAGTTCTTAGAACTCAATGCTACTTGAATCATGAATGTGTTTAATGAGAATGTTTATAAATAATTTATTTTTTGACGTTTGTTATTTTATTCTTTAAAGAATCAAACAGGTTGGGCAAGCTTACTCCATCGTTTCATTAAAGGAGAAGGAAGCATTTTGGATATTGAATTTATGACTGATGAAAATGGTAAGTGTGTAAATTAAACCAAAATGTTTTTCACTGATCACTATTATATTGTTTTACCTCGGGTATGTGTTGTGGTTCATATTTTGTCTTTGGTTTGAAAATTTCTAACCAGTTTAATTTTTCTTTCTCTTTGTCTCAGATTTATTGCTATAAACTAAGACAAACAAAAAATAAATAAAAAATAACACATACACCCAAGATTTGCAAAATCCCGCATTAAAAACTGGGGAACAAGTCAAATTTTGTTTTTCAAAATAAAATGAAATAAGCAGACAGTATCTCAGAAAAAAGTACAGTTGAATCTCCAATAACAGCCACCTCCCTAACCACTGATCTGTTCATTCAAATTGTGTAATAATATTGATACCTCTCCATAATGTCCAAATCTCTACAAAGGCCAGAAACTCCTTTCTGAGCCTGGCCGTTGTAGAGAGCTTTGACAGTACTATGCGACAGCTTTTATTTGAAAGTTCACACAACACTTTTCTTTTTTCTTAAGCTTGCCTATGATAATGTTTAATTCTATTTTTACTGTGATTAATTTATATTTTTCTTAGTTTGTAATTCCAATATTGTTCATACTATATATTTAGCTGTTGGAAAATGGCACATTATAAATTCATTATTATCATTAATAATGATCAAGGAACAACTAACTATAAATTGTACATGTTTTAGTATCATGGGCAGTTGCACTTAAGTTGATCAGTGACAAAATAATGACCATTTGGATGATAGGTTAAATGACATTTAGCAATTTACATCCATGTTAATATATGAGCTGTTCTTTACAATATTTTATTACCCTGCTTCTTTGAAGGGAGAAGAGTTGTGGCTGAATTTAGTGGAATGGCAGGACTAGGTGGAATGGGTGTTGGAATCCTTGCTTGGTGCCATCAACAGATCAGGTATAAGAAAACAAAGTTACAGAAACAAGCAGAACTTCATAAACACTCCAAAAACTCTATAAATACAATAAATGAAAAGTTACTCTGCCGGCAGTCACACAGTTGTCAGTTCCTCTTCAGTTGTTTTCTCTTTGCACACCTGTCATTGTCATTTTTCAGCGTAACTCCATCTGTAGTTGTCTTTTTTTTTTTGCTGCAGCTCTCAATAACAAAAAATTAATGCATCCTCATGAATTTGCACAAGCTGTCACGCAAGCTAAAATCCTATGCTTGCTTTGTTTGTGTTGCCATTTTGGATAAGCCACAGACCCATTTATTATTATACATATGAGCAATTTCCTGTCTTGCATAAGCTGTCTTACATAATACCACCCCTGAATATCATGAGGATTGTAGTTTCATTTCATTGAAAATCTGGCATGCATGGATTTTAATGTCAGGAGGAAACTGTTGACTTGTGGGATCAACAGTGATATGTGCATGATAATTAACTGATCACTCTCTCATCAGTCCTGATAAACCAATGGCTGCAGTGAAACCATATGGCAGTGAAGCTGCATTCATTAATCACATTACACAGCAGCTCAAACAAGTTGCAAAGTTAAAAGGTGAAATATTTAAGATTATTTTCATCAAATATTCTTTCTTCTGCACAAATGGTCGAAATGTCTTATTTAATGTTACATCCCTAAACTAAAGACTATCCCAGTTAAGTTTGAGTTTTAGTGACTGGCTTCCAAGAGTTTTATCTTAAAGTCAAGTTGACATATAAAATACCACGCCATTATTGGTCATAAAATGACACGTCTTCATTGTCTTCAGCCCTCAATTCTAAGACTAATGTGCTAACTGCAAGATCACAGCATCTCCTCATGTTAGTGGGTGGGGTGGTGGAGTGGAATGATTAGAGCATCCCATTTTAGATCCACTTGCAGCTTGCTTTAAGTCAAAAGTAAAAGCCTATCTATGGTCTCCACTACTCCTTATGACATCTTTTGTGCCACTGTAAGTACCAATGCATGTACATGTCACCCTTTTTAACCCTTGAATATGCGCAAGTGTAATGAACGGGTTTTCAGAGACAACGGCAAATTCACTTACTCGCACACACGTTCCATCACTCAGCTGTAAACTTAGTGACGTAATGCTTTGTTACGACTGCGTTTCGTAACAAGAACAACGTGAATCCAGCGATAACAATAACTAATTTGTTGTAAACAAATATAAACAACAATAAGCATAAAGATGTTTCGCATTTGGAGTCTTCAATGCCACATTAAAATCGATTGAAACAGATTTTTCAACAGGGACACGTGTTTTGATGCATATCTACTTTGAAATATCAAAATTTGATCTTAATTAGGAATGTATACCAGGATGGTCAAGTGGTTTAACGATTCCTTTTTCGTTCGGACGGAAGACGAGGGAGCTAGGTTTTGAATCTTGCCCAGGCCCTTTTTTTGTGTTCGTCAGAAGTCGTTACGTTTAATTTTAAAAAACTATCGAACCATGTCAGTATAAAAACATAAGCTTACCGCAATATTGCATTACACATTAGCATTTCTTATTCATGGGTTGGCTCTTAGGAGCCTTTGATCTTGATCTTTGTTCAGACTGCATTTCATCTAAATTTTTTTGCTTTCTGGGAATATCTTTTAAGTTTCCTTTCTCACTAATTTAACAAGCAATTTGTGCACCATTTCTTAAAAATCCATATTTAATTTTTAGCACCTTACTCTAGAATCACAAGTCTCCCAAGAGAGTAGTCAGAAAAGAACACTCCTGATTTTTATCCTTTTTAATGAACAAATAAATTAAAGATATGCTTTAAATGCTTCTACATTAAGGTGTTTCTGAAGTGTTTCCACGGATCATGGTGATTGGTGCGCTGGGCCGCTGTGGTAAAGGAGCAGTTGAGATGGCTCACAAAATTGGAATTCCAAAGTAAGATTACAGCTTTTATAGATTATGTTACACTAAGAAACAATACAATTGAAACTTCTTAATATTGTATTTTAAATTATGCAAAAATGCAAGAGGAACCTCTCCTTGTGGGCTCCTTTGTCATACCACAACTCCTTATTATGGTCATTTCATGATCACTTACCGGTAGCTTGATCCGTGCAAAATTACATTTTCTTAAAAAATAAATCTTGGTCTATAATACAGCAGCTTAATAATATGGACAATGGACACTACAACTCACATGCATACTCCAAAAATAATTATTGTGGAGTATTTTATCATGTGACACAAATAAAATAAAATGCCATTTTTGGAGGTTATTGGCAATCAACCCACATTCAAGTGGAACAAAGACATTTCATCATGTTTCTCCCAATGAAATACTCCACGATACTTAGAATGTTTTGGCAGCCTTGTCCAGGGGTTTCTATGACCGTCCCCCCCCCCCCCCCCCCCCCCCCCCCCTCCCCCCGCTATTTTGCAAGTGTAGAAGGACCTGGAAGTGAGGTTGGATGCAGACACAAAATTCTAACTCTAACTTGTCAGTATTGATACGGTAACAATCACTAACTTAACAATAATTAACCTAACTGCTTGAGATACAAGTGATAACGAGTTTGCTTTAGCTAACAACGATTGTTTTCATCGTGGCCTTCACTACTAGGTCTGCCATTGCAGAATGGGACTTGGATGAAACAAAGGCAGGTGGACCATTCAAAGAGATAATAGAGTATGACATTCTTGTGAACTGCATTCTTCTAATGGAGGTAAAAATTCCTTGACTCTAGTCTGGGTTAAAGATGATCTAAAAGCTATTCTAAATTCTATAGCATGAAAAGTAACTAACTTTTTTCTTTGTAGAAAATACCTCCATTTCTTACTAAGGAAATGTTGGAGACAGATCAAAGGTACATGCAATAAACATGAAGTAATTACGTTATCATTTTAAGGTTTTCAATGCAGTTTGCTGATCTGGTTATAGAGCAGTTTTCAATTGAGTATCGATAGTAATTTCGTAATTGCTTTGGTTTTGCATTGCTACGCTTTGTGATTGGCTAAAAAATCTCGCGCCACTTTCTCAACCAATCAGAAGTAAAACCAAAACCAATCGTGACTTGCTCGCACGTGTTTTCCCGCGCTTGGCGCCAGCTTCATGTATTTGCTTCGAGTTCTGATTGGTTCATTGGATTGTCTGCCTGTTCTGTGATTGGTAAGAGTGATTACTTTGGTTTTGATTTTACGACACTCAATTGAAAACCGTTCTAACTGACAACTGACCACAATTCATGTTACCATTTGCAGGAACTTGAGTGTAGTGGTTGATGTGAGTTGTGATCCCAACAATCCATACAATCCCTTGCCATTTTACAATTCAGCAACAACATTTGATCAGCCATGCGAGAGAGTCAAACTCAAGTAGGTGTTTATTAACAGGGGTTTCAATAACTTTTGGAGTACCATTACAGTGCGACACACCTTGCCGTAAGCAACCAACAAAATTTTTTACAAGTTAGCCAATCAGAGAACGCGAATTCAATTGACGGGCACACCTCCCTGCAATGTTATCTTGTCACTTCGTGTTTATCACATATAGATTGCTTCATGTGCAGTGCGGGCGTATGGTATTTGCGTACGAGTTGGTTCGAGTGAGCGAGGTTTTGCGAGCGAGTGAGACTTCTGATAAAAACCAACGAGTGCCTAAATACCGTACAAAGCACTGTACCGTACAAAGGAGGATATTACCGTCTTCCCAGCGTGCTTTGGGTAAAATTCAGTTGAATAACTTCCGGTGGAACCGAAGAACGCACGTATTTTTGTCAAAGTTGTACATGGATTTCCTCGCATAAATGTCAAGGAATAGAAATAAAACAATACGTACCTTATTCCTCTATTAATAATGTATCAGGAAATGTTTTTCTTAAAGTGGAGTGGACCCGTTGAAAAAAAATTATCGTGGTATAGTTTGACTGTTGTCGTCCATGTCTGTTTGTAGTCATCGGTAATGCATATTTTAAATTGGTTGGATCGATTCAAAAAAGGCGAGTCAAAAGCCAAATAATACCCAATTCCAGTCATTAAAGGTATAAACTTTCTCGAAAACCTAATTGACTCCACGATTTCATCCTAAATTTTAAAGTTGAAAGTGATCTATTTCGGCGGCTGTTTGTTTTTTCGGCGTTGAATGATCTTGAATTGAAAGTGACTACATCCGGCAAGCTTCAAGTGGCGCGTCGTTTGTGAGATGATTCATTTGCATTTGTGGACCGATTCGAGTTTTATTTTGGTCGCAGCAAAATGTAAAATGAAATGAAGCTGAATGATTAGTGCTCGTACCATAGAAAAGTCAGAAAATAACGAGAAAAGCGAAGATCGATTTTGAACTAAAAATAACATAACCGTAAACAAACACAGCAAGACAGTCGTGTGCTGAGTGGTTGAGCTGAGTAGCTGTTGTTTCATATTTTCAGTTAGTGGGAATTATTTCACCGGCTCTGTTCACCAGTGTTAGGTTTAATAAGTCAAAGCAAGCAAGCAAATATACGGATATTTCTTCTAATATAAGCCGGCATTCTTTTGAAATGGCGAGACGGTTTATTGATTCCATGAATCTGTGAAGAGATTTCAAGCGTCTATCACGCGACGCTTATCGTGAGTTTCTGCCCGTCTGGGAAGTTAAGCGGCCTTAAAGCAAACTGTAAACATAACCCGAAATGGAAAATATTCTGTAAAGGTGAATAGAATAAATAGGTTAACGTAGATTTCTTTTGAAAGGTTTCCGCTACGACCAACTGACCTCCAACCTCAACGGCGTCTGTGTAAAATGAGCTGCTTGCGGGTCGCCGCCGTTTGATAATATAGTTTGTTTGCAGTGCATGCCGGGAAGATGGTAATATCCTCCTTTGTACCGTACAAAGCACTGCCCATGCTGTAATTTGTTTATTTTATACATACTGAGATTTGTGATTGGACGAAACGCTTTTTTCACGTGTGAGAAAGTCGTTTCGCCATTCTGATTGGCTGTGAACCCGAACGGAATTTTCACACGCCAAATTTCAAATAATAGAAAATAGAAAATCTCAATAAATATGAAATAAAGGAGTGTTAGTTACAAAATCGAAGATTTTATTCACTTCATTGCTTTACACGTATCTGCAGTTACGAAAATAATTATCAGAATTTGCTGGTGATATCGTGCAAACTGGTAAAAATGTTTGTTTGGTGCTCATGGTAAAGCGCGTCACACTGCAAGTTATTTATTTTATTGTCAGGCCTCAATCAAGGTGGGACGGGGGTTCTTATTGGAGTTGGGGGCCTAATAGATTAAAACTATTATACCAGTGCACTGAAATTTAAAATAAGTGGCCTTGCGCACGCTACTGGTGATCACGGACATATATCGAGATAAAAATCCATCTCTTTCAACTATTTAAAATCAGATCCTGTTAAGATTTGGTCACAACTGTAGGTTGTCGGAGAGCTTTCCGATGGAAGGTTTTTCTCTGTTCACAGTGTAAAACGGAGTAAAATTAATTAAAATAATACTTCAAAAATGGACTATTTTAAACAACTGCCCGTAACATTTGTGGTCTAACAAGGCACGATCAAAAAATTTTCAGCCGTTACAAAAAGTATGGCAGTGAAACTTTGAATGAAGTATTAAAATTATGTATGAACATTCAGAATCTTGAAAAAAGGCTAAACTCATAGATAAAACTTTAAACATTTTTCTTCTCGACAGCTGGGTAACTCCTAAAATGGGTTCTCTCTGACCGTCGTACAGTGTAACAGTCATTTTATAGTTAGTTAAACGTTACAAATTATATATATATATATATATATATATATATATTAGTCGAATGTTCATATAATCAATATATTAGATGTCATAATTGTGTTGAAATAGTATGTTGTTTTCAAACTATATCAGATTGCATAGATTAGAACACCGTTTTCAGACCATGTTAGTGGATTTCACCGTGCACTTGCACGAATTACGTGCTGTGGCACGCAAAACTGTGCCCAAAGTGGCTTTTAACTGTGCATAAACTGTGCCTTAATATACGTGTGCCTAATCTAAGCCTAAAATGTGCTTTAACTCAATGACCTGTGTATAAACTGCACCTAAAGGAAAACAAAAAAGCGACCTAATGAGAATGAGTCTCTTTGCATCTGTGCTACAGATGGAAATTAACAACAACAAGTAGCCGGTTACGGCTTCACAAGTGAGTAGTACTGTAGCTCTTCCAGACCTCTATTTTTATTGGCCCCGTAGTACTGTAGCTTGCATTGTGTGAAATGAAAGCGAACTGGATGACGTAATGCTTTAAATTTGTTGACCTTGTCATTTCAAACCCGTTTCGATAGAAGAACTTTCCTTGCATTGTACAATTTCAAACAAGCAGTCATTACGTTCCATTTTTAGCGACAATTATATTGGCTCCAGCAAAGTAAGGACTCTTTTCCCATCGCTTTGAGACTCAAATAACTCGGGTAACGGAAATCCTTTAATACTTCTTAACGGAACCTTTTTTTATATTCACTAAATAGAAACCTCAGTACTGTACTCGAGAGCAGCAGGAGGAAAATTTTCTTAAAGTTTAGCCGGGCTGTTTTCAGAATTTTGACAGTCGATCAGTCGGCAGTCAGTCGGCTGTCAGTCGGCTGTCAGTCGGCTGTCAGTCGGCAGTCAGTCGGCAATCAGTCGGCAGTCAGTCGGCAGTCAGTCGGCAGTCTGTCGGCAGTCAGTCAAGTCAGTCAATTGGCCAGTCGGCAGTCAGTCAAGTCAGTCAGTCGGCCAGTCGGCCACGATAAATCGGGAAGTCGCAGTTGTTTGGGTTACACTTGTCGTTTAGGCAGGGATATTCCGTCCATACGGCTATTATTAAAGACAATAGGTGGACCTTGCTATGGTTAAAGTACAGCCGTTGCTGCTGTTTTGGATTGCTTAATGCCACCAGCATGTGGTTGGGCGATTCACTGTTAGGGATGACGGTGATGTCACTGGGACAAAGATGAACAGTGGGGTCAAACATGCTACTATTACAGGTGAATTCACTTGAACGTAGAAAACCAAAAATGGCTAAGCTGAAGGCAGCTCACAGCATTATGTGGTTTTCTCTACAACTTAGGGGAGGCTGGAAGTAATTGAAAATGGAATTCAAAATTTGGATAGTTTGGATAGCGATCTAATTTGGGAGGGGTTCGGGACCGTTTGATACCAGTAAGGACCTTTCGGAGACGATACATTTTTGGGCAATTTTAAAAAAACCGCCGAATTTTTAAAACTTTGTAAAAGAGGACAGGGTGTAGCTTTATAGAATGTCAAGTGTCCCAACGATTAATGACTGAGATTGTATGCGTCTGATTACAGGAGGATGTAGGCTACGAGCAGTCCCTCTTTTTTTCTCAGGAATAGTTTTCGCGCATGCTGGCGTGATTGCTCCCTCGACTATTCCTGAAGGAAAAGATGGACTACTCGTGGGTTATTTGGATGATGTTGGGACCACGACTTGATATACGCCTAAAGCAGGTGTCCACAATCGGAGGTTCGACATATAACCCGTTTTGATCATGCATACCAAGGATGCTTAACTCATTGAGGACGGTCCCGGCCAAAATCGTTCTTAGAAGAACGATAAGACTCCACTGCTTTAAAAAATTGCAACTTTCTCAATCGCGCGAACATTGCAGTTTTGAGCATTGACTAGAAATTCTTTCAAATTGAGACACCCAATAAACACAAAAAAGTCAGCGATTTTCGCAGAATATCAGCGTTTGAATTTGGAGAAGAACAAAAATGACCGTTTTTAACGTCATAGAAAAACAACAAAAATCACGTTTTTGCCTTCAGCTTTTTTATTGAAATCATCGTTGCAAACCCAAAAGTCAACATTCACAGCAAAATTTAGTCCCAGTCCTACCTTAGAAGTGTTTTTTTTTTTGCTCTTTTTCGTTGCCTGGGCCGAGCTACAACATCTCGTTCTAGTGCATCTTGGCCTTACCTCGATTTTCACATCACGACCGCACTGCATGCTGAAAAATAGCGAGAATTTTTGACAGGGTTCGTTCTTCTCCCCACATATTTCATATCAGTTTATACTAAGTCCACAGCCACTTCGATCTACCACCGAAATTTCGCGCTTGTTGTGTGCTTTAGTGGTCGCAAATTCCAAAATATGCCGTGGTTGGTCAAGAAATTCATCAGTAGTGGAGTCCCAAGGCTACTTCGTTTCGGAGCGGCCATTTTTCCAGTTCTACGAGCAACAAGCCAAATTCGCAAACGAAGTACATCACCTTACTCGCTTCTGTGAGAAAGTGGACTCTTAGCTACTTTCACGCTTAATGATGCTCATCAGGCAGCTACTAAAGATGAAAAATGGCTGTAAACTTACCAAAAGTCGCATACAAACCATATTTGAGCCGTTATGATAGCTCAACAAAGCAAAAACACTACGTCAGAATGACGTTTCTAGAAAACTCGAGCCTTCAGTGTTTTAGAACAGCAGCACTTTCCATGGTAACCCCAAATATGGAGTCACGAAATCCTATGGATCGTTTATATGCAGAAAATCACTCAAAAACGTAAAAAGTCACAGTCCTCAATGAGTTAAGCAAAGTCCTGTCAAAGTATTGTTCACACAAGTCAACAGATACGCCCATGAAAACAAGACATTTTTATTTCAAACTTTAGTTTCGTTTTTACATTTGTCAGAATATCTCTCAAAAAATATGAAAGGAATTCAAATGACAATAAGCGTCGTGAATATGGTTTTCATTTTACCATTTTTGCAATCTGCCGCAATAATTTAGATGCTTCTTTCTAGGTGGTTTCGGTTGCCATGTTTTCGGTTGAGCCGCTCGTTCGCGCTTAAGATCAAGTTGACGTAACCGTTCACGTTCTTCTTCTAATTTACGTTGGCGAATTTCACGACGCAATCTGCAAAACAAAACAAAAAACACTAAATTGATTGCGAGGTTGATTAAAGCAAGAGAATTTGTTATAAAAGTTTGCACCAGCAGTTAACGCCTTCAGAGTTAAGCAAATGATTAAGAATTTTTCCTTAAGACAGAGATTACATCTTTTGCTTGAGCTGCTGTATGAGGAGCTATTAAAAATTACACGCCATGAGATAGAATGTTCGATGTTGTTGTCTTTAAGTGACCAGATGTGCTTGCTGTCTTAAGGAAAAATTCTTAATCATTTGCCGCCCTGACCTATCATCACTTAATAAACGTAACGAACTTGTATCCTCTTGCCGTCACCGTAACAAAGCGTTGCTATGTAACAACTAAACATCCAAGCATTCAAATTTTGTATATAAGCGATGGTTATGTTTATTCTTTAATAAAATCCCCTGAAGAGTGAGCAATCACGAAACAGGCTTGTAGGGATACAAGTGTAGTCTTTTTCCTGTTTTAAATATTTATTACGCTCTACTTTTTGTATTGAGCACTCTACTACGGAAAAGTCGAAACACAAATTTATTTATTATTTATTATTTATTTATTTATTTATTTATTTATATATATATATATATATATTAGGTGAACACTTGTTCTTTTGTCAACGATAGAGTCATTTTGAGATAATCTCGACGTTTTGAATGCTGTTAGTGCTAGCCTTTATCAGGCGATGAGATCGATTGGTTACGTCTCGCTTTATGTATGAAACAACATTTATTGGGAATAATAATGAGGATCGAAATGCACCAATAGCAACAAACCAACGTGCTACATAAAGAAACACGTAAACCAATCGATCCATCGCCTGATGAAGACTAGCAGTTATACGTAGCAGTCGAAACGTCGCGATCAACATCTCGAAGTGACTCCATCGTGAGACAAACGAACAAGTGTTCACCTATCGTACATACCGCGATGAACAACAACCACATTTTTAATAATTAGTATATCTTGCAAATAAGACTCACTAAATACACATGTCAGGCCGTCCGGTTTCTCTTACCTCCACTGTCGAATAATCAGGATGCTAATATTCGTAATGTACGGAATAGTGAGGTACAAAGCCATGCAGCAATAATCAGTCATCCAGATAATTATCATCACGTCAAACGTGTCCTGCCATCCCCAGTTTATCATCGTGATCTGGAATCTTGTCCAGTAAACTAAAGAGAGAGGAGAATTCAACAAGGGATATAAGTGGAGCTTGGAGCAAGTTTATTTTCATGAAGCCTGACTTATCACTTCCCAAGTCAGTTCCTACTTTACAAACTGAAGTTTATAGTTGATGTTAGGAATCAAGTGAAGTAAATTAGACCGTTCAAACTTGATGTTCTACGCCTGCTAAGTGACTTACTGGATTTAACAATAGGTAAACACGTTGATCAGAAGCCCAATGATAATAAACACAAACAACAAGCACTCCTTGTCTGGCTTTACTTACAATTCGTAAAATTGCGGACGTTCTCTTGAGTTTCATTTGACTTCAGCCATCGCATAGTTGCCACGCCCCTGTTCCACAGCTTTGTTGTGAACCACTGTGAGTCAGTTAAACGTCTGGCAGCTTTCTTCGTGCAAAATTGTGTTTCCTAAGGAAGGAAAATGAATCATTTCAATCCTTTTGCATAAGAATTGTACCTGAAACATTTACAGTGTAAAAGGACTGGGTCGAGAAAATCATGTAAGTCGCCCGTACTTACAAATTATAAACCTTAGAAATAAGGTAGAAATTTGACGAACTATACATTAAACAAAACTTTTTAACCTGTGAATTTATCTCACGTTTATTGTTACTACACCGACTGATCAAATTACTATGCTTTTTACAAAACCACCTCTATCCAATTGTCAAGTATCGACTGGATACGAGAGAGCTGAGGAAATCGAGCCCATCAAAACAGCTATGGAAATTAATAAAGTATTTCCTTATTCCTTATAGAGTTGCTAATGGACGTGTGGGAGTTTTTGTAAAAGTTATAAAAGTAAGTACTCGTCTGATCCTGAAGCAATGAAAGTATGAGTCAGTTAAGAATAAAATGTACTCACCGGGCCGCTTTTGTTCGAGCCAGCCATGCAAATCTCAAACACGCTGACTGGTATGTCTGCTTTCTTCACTCGAGTCCGCTTGGAGGGGTACGCCACTGGACTTACGCCATCCTACAGTTGACATGCCGCTGTTCCAGAGCTTGGTAATAAACCAAGTTGAGTCAGATGAACGTCTGGCAGCTTTCTTCGTGCAAAATTCCGTTCCCTGAGAAAATAATACGACAATGGAATGCTTAAAAGGAGAGGGCAAGCAAATCGTATCTTTCGTCTATGATTACGAGTTATGAATCTTTAGAAATAATTTTAAAATATAACAACCCATGTAAAAACATATGTTGGGGTACGAATTGATCTAACATTAAATAATTGCTACCAGGCTGGTTGGCAGTTACATCAACTTGCTTTTGCTTAATGAAATACACCGAAATCATAAGAATGGCTATTAGATTTGGAAAGGAGTCGTGCAGTCCCGTCTACTCCATTGTTATCTCAGTGGGCCAAGCCTTCTGTTAGTTACTAAACATTTCCACTGTTTTAAAAGTCTTATTGCTGTAGTCTTGGGTACCAATATTTTCTCTTTTGGTACGAATTCCCTTATACAAAGGCTTAAAATGCGCAATACACTTACAGGGCCGCTTTTGTTTAATCCTGTCATGCAAATCTTAGACACATTGATTAGTACTTTTGCCATCCATTTATCCTGAGCTTTCTTCGCTTGAGTCAAATGGTGGGGAACAACGCTGGACTTAAGCCATCCTACAGTTGCCATGCACTTGTTCCATATCTTGGTGGTAAACCAAGTAGTTTCAGGTGAACGTCTGTTGGCTTTCATTGTGCAGTATTTTGTTTCCTAAGGATGGGAACGAGGATTATTTCTTGTCAATAACGTAAAAATATTAAGTACCACAAATGCATCAGTGATATTTTACTGGAGACGACGAAAATTACGTTTCGTAATGAAAGCACCGAATTTATCTTCTACGATCTTCAGTTTTTGCTCATTCGCGACTAGACAGTGCACGGACTGTTTCAGTGTTCAATGACGTGGCCCTCACATATCTGAATCATTAAAACACTCACCGGCCCGCTTTGATTTAATCCCGCCAAGCAAAACGCAGACTCGTCGATAACCATTTCTGTCATCCACTTATTCTTTGCCTTCTTTACCGGTGTTGTTTTCAGGGGTGTATCTTTACGTGTAGGGGAAATCGGGGGTTGTAAGTCGCTGGTACTCAGGCGAAGGTTTTTATGTTCTTTGATACAAACGCTGTTGTCATCTCCGTGCACCCAGTACCCAGCATCCACAGCGTGATTTGGACACATCTTTAAATGCTCATTGCTTACGGTACTATTAGATGGGGTATCAGTAACAACGGACGTGTTAACGTCCTCGTTGCATTCATCTGTGTTCTGAATATGGTTTTGTGGGTCAGTGGGATCAGGCAATGTTTCTTTGTACAAGGCAGTCGACGTGTTTTCTTCCTTCAGAAGAACAGGAGTTCCGATCTCGGAGTTCTTTATCGGCCACGATTCATTCTTTTCCTTGGAATCATTTTCCTCAATAAATGACGTTTTCGGCACACTAGGATTTCCATTGGTCTCGAAGTCAGTTTCATCAAGGTCTTCGGAAACTGGTTTAAGCGGAACCATACCATAATAACCCACAGTGACAAACTCCGGGGGTGCTTCAGGCCAATGCATGTAATCGTCATCTTCTTGCAGATCATCGATGTCTCCATTGTCAGGGGACATAATGTCGTCGTCTTCCCACTGCAGCGGTGAAGCGGGCACGATTTTGGGATTTGAACTAAAGAAATCCAAGGTTGCAAATTCTGGAAGAGGTTCAGGTCTTTCGTCTTCACCATCAGGATGTCCCATAAACACCACGATTGGCTCTTGACGTTCACTTGGTCCGTTTTCCTTTACGTCAGTTACGTCAGTGACATTCTGTGATTTCCGAGACCAAGGATTGCTGTCAGTCAAAGTTAACAGATGAATACCGGAAGTTACAGGGCAGGTTGTCTTGGCTTCCACACTCGTGATATCCAAATTAAACATGCTGTGATTCACAGACTAAAAAAGAAAGGAAAAAAAAGCCAGTGTATGTTTTTTTTTATTAACGCGTAACATACACAGGTCCTTGCCTAGAATTCAGCTCAATAACTGAAATGCCCCACTTTTGTCGCTTGTAAAAATAAGTCCTCGCAAGGCCAACTATTTTTTTACGTCAAAACATTGTACTTGCGTTAGACTGAGTGATGAAACCATCTCATCTCAAAATATTTCAAAGTAACGTTCTTTTAAATCATGTTAATTAAATTAGGAAAGAAAACCGTCAACTTACACCGTCTGCAGGACAAGTAAGCTCTGATCTCGTAACAGTTCTCCGCTTAAACATATCCAAGTTAACATTCTTTGGCCGTTCGATACCATAGTTCAGCCATTTCATAACAGACTCCATCGCACTAGAGATGCCGTTCCATGCTTTCTGTAACCAAATGGAGCTGTTTCTTGCCGATCGGTGTTGAATGACCTGTTGTTTTGCGGAGGTGGTCTTGGCACGAGGTAATGACGTGTTCGTGATCGAAGTGTTCTGTGGTTGATTTGTAACGATCTTGTACCTTTCCATGTCCTTTTCCCGTTCCGTCTACAAAAAAGAAAAGTAAACATGATTACTCCCCTCGGTTTGTCATTTTGGTTGACAAAAAATACTCTACTTTTGCAAGACTCATCTTTCATGCGGTTGTTCTTTTTTCACTTTCAAAAAGCAAGATGCCCTCTTACTGATTTAGTTACAGCTTTTGTTGGATTTGCGAATTTGCTAATAAGGTTGCGTGCTCCGCAATACATGAACACTGTTTTCTTGGATTCGCAGCTCTACAAATACACGGCTCTCTTCTCTAAATCCAAACATCTATTCAAGTTATTAAAAATAAACTAGAGAGAGAAACGTCTTGTATTGTTTGGCTGCTTGGGACTTTTTTTATATACTTACTTCATTTTTGGCAGTTTTTCCAGGTAAATAAGTTGTAGTAATACTTTTAATTTTGTTGACTGCGTCCACCTTTACGGAGACTAGCATATCAATCGACTTTATGTGGACTTCAATGATGGCGTTCTTGTTGCCAAAGTCCTCATCAATAGTAAAACGTCGATAGAACAATTCCTCGGCGTTGTCAATGACGTTGACTCCTGCAGCAAATGAAGTAAAGCAAGCTTTCATTATATGAAGAAAGACAAGGGGGGTAGAAATGTCAAAAAAATTATGGTAATTACGTAGGCTGCGAATGCAGCCGCCTCTCATTGCTCTCGGGCTGGAAGCGTCACGGGCTACGTAGTTACGTTAAAATTTTTTTAGGCCCCGTCCACACGTATCCGGATATTTTTGAATCCGCAACTTTTTTGTTGCGGTTTGGCCTTCCGTCTACACGTATCCGGCGAATTCGGCCTATGAATCAGCTCTCCTGGGTTGAAATTTTTGAATGCGCTACGAGTATGGCATCGTGTGGACGGTCGAATCCGGATATTTTTTAATACGCTGACGAAACAGTATCGGATCCAGTCTTCACCCGCGTGAATATTCAACATGGCCGACCGAAATGTTATCGCTTTACTTCTACTAAATCTAACTCTAATTTCGATATATTAAAATTCATACTTGGCTCCGAGGCTTGGGGGAATAAAACAAAAGAAATCACATTGAGGTTCAGCGTTGAATTATTCATTTCTTTTGTTTTATTCCCCCAAGCCTCGGAGCCAAGCATGAATTTTAATATATCGAAATTGGTCTATTCAATCATTTAAATCTGGCTTATCACACTTGGACATTTCCCAAATTATTGACTCTAGTCATTATTATGACTAAATATGACCGCTGATCACGCTCCTGTATTTACATATCCCATACGGGAGTTTAATACAGTATTCGATTTAGATTTAGATTTAGATTTGGTCTATTGAGGTAGTAATTAGTTCCATTCTGGTAAAGTCTATGGAAAGAAAGAGGATCTGTAACAGTTCTTGTTGGATTGAAGGTGTCTGTAAGTTAAAGGTAAAGTATGATGTGTTTTGCGGTCACTTTACTGGAGAGGTGTAGTAAAGACATCAACATAACCATAAACAATGTACATTAGCGCCAGGCGGGCCATTGCTCTGCGTTCTTCAAGAGACTGCCATCCAATACTGCTGATCATATTCGTTACGCTTGACTCCCTATGGTAGTCTCCTTTGGACTTATGTCAAGTCTAATAACGTGTTTCCAGTTAAACTTGGCGAAAGCAATCGAGTTTGCCGCCAAACTCGCACAACGCGGCGCACAAAATGTTAGCCGTTGCGCATGCTCTGTTGACAACATTTAAAGAGGAGCCCAGGCATTCTCGTCCCCAGAGCTCCACGGTTTTTTTTAAATTACGTCTCGTGTAGCTCTGGTAACGGACAAAAATTTGAATTTTTTGATTGGCCGTTTAAAAATGAATGCGCAACAAGGTAACAAATTTTACGCCTCTACGCATAAGGTTTTACTTCCGGTTGAATTTCAAATGTTGAAGTCCTATGACTACATCAACAAAATCAACGTTTTAATTTCAACGCATTCAACGACCAATGTCACCCAGTTTTTTTTGGTTTAGCAAGTAAAGATACGGCTGCTAAATTTCAAAGTATAACGGGATCTGATTGTCGGTAAATATGAGCGATTCGTTTCCGAAAAATCAGTATGTGTCTTGGAAGACGACGCTATAAGCGGCCACGAATATCAAAGAAGTATGTTGCTTGCAACAGGGACGAGTATTAATTAAAGGAGAGGCAGAAATCCTGAAGAAAGCCCACGGGTGAAAAGAAATATTACCACTAGGTTACCCATTTTAAATAATAACAACAACAACAACGCTATCAGCACTCTCGTAAGCAAGTTGTATTTCTTTATTACGTAGTACTCTTTGCTACAACTTGAAATACAAATCTAGGGAAACGAAGGTCACTCGAAGCCCAATTAAAATAACATGAAACGAGTGCAAAACAAAAATTCCTCGATATTTCTCACCACTGTTCGATGAAATAAGCCTAATCAATGACCACAGCGTGTCCATCAACAAACTTAGCTGTCCCATCAACTGATTTGGTCGGATATGATAGCGTTCAGTGCCGAAACGATAAATACACAGCTCCCAAACGAAAGAAATCGGTTGACTTATCGAGGAATTTCTAAAACCAGTAGGCAAAATACAAAGACAATCTTTCTTCTAAATAACAGCAGCACGTAAAGCTTTTCTTCTTCCTTTTTAGCGCGATGTTTTCCTGTAATTGTTAAGTCTTGTACAGTCCTTTCGAACGCCATTCCACAAACACAACATTCTCGTCTCCAGAGCTCAACCAAACGAAACGAGGGCTCTGGGGACGAGAATGCACACACGAAAGGTTTTTTTATTTTCGGTTTCTGGCATTGAGGAAGCGCAATAGTACATTAATGCATTAGGCATGCGCTAACGGATGTCGTGTATTTTACGACATCCGGAAGGCACTGTTACCAGAGCCCTTCGTTTTTTCCGCTGACCAAACGAAACGAAGGCTGAATGGGCAAATACGATTCGAATACGCTACGTGTGGACGCGAATTTCCGGATACGTTTGGGCGGGGCCTTAATTGTCAAGAACTCTTGAAAGATACGGCCCCAAATTGCAATTTTAAATTCCTGCATTTAAAATTTTGTTTTCATTTTGCTAATGGCATCAGAGAGACGCTGAACAAATTAATTAGAACGAAATAACAGGAATATATCCTAGAAAAACCATAAGGCTACGCCTGAGTACGAATTGTGTAATAATATAAAACGATCTGTGGTGTTTCAACTTCGACTGAGTGCGCGCGCGCAAGAATTATTCGGGAAAAAGAAACTACAACCTCGTTCCCAGGGTCCACTCTCTTCAGCTACGTCATAATCGAGGGAGACGATGACGTAACTGCAGAGAGAGGGCCCTGGGAATGAGGTTTAAGAAACCATAGCAACACAATCTAAACAAACGAGAATTTCTATGACTGATCGGAGTATTAAGAGAAAATTTCAAGACAACACGTTTACTGATTTAATCAAAACTGAAGCAGCCCCTTTGCATAAATAATCTAAAATTGGCGTTTCTTTTATCATTAAAGGAGAAAAATAAGATCACGCTAAGAAAAATAACGACTTTTGCACGCGCCCTGCACATTGGCTGCTACGACAACCTACGCCACGGGAAAACGAGGATTCGTTATTTGAAATCAAAAAGTCTTACCTTCGTTGTTGTTGTTTCTTGAAGCAATCGAAGTTCCTAACAATGTTAGGAGTAAAACGATGTAGATTAAAAACTTTCTCATTTTGTCAAGAATAAGTTTTTCTCCTCACTGAACGCGAAACGCCTGAACTCGCTTGCGTCCCAGAACGAAGTAAAAAAAAACCGACGTCATAAAGGTAAAATGGAACGTTTAACTGTGCGCGCTCATCTGATCGAATGTGTGAGGTTGTTATTTTCAAAAAGGAATCGAGATACTACGCGCGTTCTGATCTTCAAACAGACAAAATGAGACATAAAATGTTCAAAGTGGAGGTTCATTTTGTTATTGTTGTTGTTGTTTTGCTTAAATAAGAATTCTTCAATGTTAAGGATAGCAAGGAATAGTTATATTGAAGTTACCGGGAGCAATGTTTTTGCGACGGCAAAGAAACAAAGTTTGTTTAGCTATAAGAATAAAAAATTTCTTCATGGTGTCGAACAGGGATTAGTCATTTATGAAGGGTTACTTGTGTAATACAGAGAATAAATATCAGGGAAAAAAATTATCATGAAAATGAAAGAAAAAGATCTTAACCAACTTGCTACAAAATCACTAAACTGTGCCTAAACTGTGCCTAAAATAAGCGGAAAGTGTGCCAAAATCGTGCCTTTTTATTTCCATGCGTGCTTGTGCACGAATATCGAGCATGAGTGGAAACAACGATTTCGTGCGTATGCACGGTGTTACGGCCGTGATCACCAGTACTGTGCGCCAAGCCATGGCCAGGCCATTTTTTTTAAATTTTTTTGGGGGGTCTTGTGTCTTGTACAACATGCCAAAAGCTGGTTTGGGTCTGTTCTCTCGTGTTCTATAAGCATTTTGTGTTTGAAAACAGAGTACTTAGTTTTAATTTGAGGCAGTTTTGACCAAAAAATTTCAAAATAAACATGATTTAAGTATAAAGTAGGTATTTTAATTTTCAAATATGTTTTGGGGTTTATAGAGAAAAGTTATAGGTCCGCGATTTCAAAGTTGTTGTTGTAACATGTTTTTGTTTGGAGGCGAGGAGGGGATCAGTAAACAGGACAACGTTTTCAATGTATTAATAATTTTATTATATTGTATTTTGTTTTTAGCTCCAGTAAGCCTGTCGATGTGACAGCCATAGATCATTTGCCTTCCGTTTTACCACGCGAAAGCAGTGAAAAATTTGCTAACAAGATGACACCTTATTTGTTGAACTTACCCGAGGTTAGTAATTTTGATATCTAATACTGGAACCTCTTGTAAGTGATCGACCTCGCGAAATAACATTTGGACCAGTTTCTTTTTTCTTTTCAATTATCTTGCAATCCTGACAACGTGTGAGAGTAAAAGAGTTATTATTGATACTAAATAGACTTGCCACAAGTCGATTTTTATTCGATAAATTTGCGCGCGAAATTAAGGTTACAGTGTACCTTCAGATCGAAAATTTGTTGAAATTTTTTTTTTGGCGTCAAAATAAAGTTTACAGAATGAACTTTCATCCAAAAAAAATTATCAAAAAATATAGTGAAAATTGACGGAGAAATGACGGTATAACTTTTGTGGGCGGAGTTTGTTTATGAAGCGATATGTTTTTCTAAGCGCTGTTTTCTTAAAGTTAATTTTTCGCTTGTAGGGGACACTTTAAAGAGCTACAACTCAAAGGAAATTTGTTCGATTTTCCTCAAATTTGGACACAAGCTAGCTAACATATAATCAACAAAAACGTGTCGGCGAATTTCTTATTTCCGAAAACTTTTTCGTCAAGAGCCATTTCCGTGCGATCACTTCAATTTGTTTTCTCCCTTTTTCGAAAATATTCTGTAACTTTTCACTGCAATTGAATATGGGAAATCGCCGACACGTTTTTTTAGCGCTTCATGTCCGGAAACCCGAGAACAAATCAAATTAGCAAAATACAATAGTCGCTTTGAGTTATATGTTTTAAAGCTGATTCGGACGTTCGAATTTAGACGTCGTAAAAAATTCGACAATTCATTTTCTTACCAAATGGTTTCCATATTTAGATAGCCAGCTTTATAAGCTTTAATTTGATATCTGGGTTTAGGTATATTAAGTGTAATCTTAAGACGCTAGAGCTGTTATACTGGAGACACCCCCGAAGGTACACTGTAACCTTAAGTTAAGTTGCGAAGAACCTACAATCTTGGTCAGAAGTTTTGGGACACTTAACCTTTTTCCCCACAAATTGTCTTTGATGTTACCTCCCCCTCCCCACCCCCATTACAATGTTGAGTTTTATGGATATAACCAAGCCACAATGTCTCAACTTTGTATTGGGGGGAGGGGGAACTAGGAAATGGAACGATAGTTTCTCTCTTCGAAAAAAAATTGTCATTGTGTATTATTTTCTTAAGTCTCCCAAGTTATTTTGTGCACGGTTGTAACTTACTGAAAATTAGTATTGGAAGGGACTTGTGGCAAGTCTAAATACTAACGTGCTGATTGAGAATCTCTTATTGAATGTTTTTGCAGGATCCTGTTTGGATCAGAACCAAGAAAATGTTTGATCAAAAAGCAGAAGAAGCTAAAAGGTTTTTGGATGCGGGCTCCCATTACTGATATACGGAAGACTGACAACACCAGGAACCAAATCCTCCCCCCCCCCCCCCCCCCCCCCCCGCCCCACCCACACTCCCAGGGTGATAGTGACAACTAAAAAGCGGTTATTTTTTTAGGCCACATTGCAAAGTAGCAAAGGAAATTCGCACTTACTAGGTAAAATTGATCTAAATTGCAGCTTGGTCTGATATTCTTAATAACATATGTCACTGCCTATTGATGTTTTTGGTGTATTTAAAATAAGAGGAACTGGCATTATAGCTTGTCAAATTTTTATTTTCCAATTTTTACAGTGACTTTGTCCCTAATTGAAAATAGGTTTTCACTTAAGGTTTTAGCTTGCGGATTAAAATAATTTATTGTAGATAATAGTCATATGCACATGATGACTCTAATACATGTTAAGCATAATTGACCAATAAATGTTGATGCATTTTCCCTAATTTAAAAATCACCCTTAAAATGCCCTGCATGGCTGCACCCCTCCCCGCCTTAAAGTTTTCACTCAACTCTAAATAGCAAGAGTAAATTATTAACATTGCATGTAGACATAGAAGTCTAACTGGCAGGAGGTAGACAAAGCCGATAAGATGACTACATTATATACTGGCATGTGGCTGCGAGTTAAAGTTTATATGACAGATTTTTTTTATTTGCTTGGTGGAATCTACATGGTGTTATAAGAAAATCAAAAGGAGGTTTTTTATATCGATTTTCGTTTCCGTGTTTTAGCCATCTAAAAACGTGAAATTTCACTTCCGGTGGGGTACAAAACCGCGCAAGAAGAAAGAAATAGGCCGCTGTGACGTCAATACAAGAATGCCGATGTCGAGGTTTCTCGATTCTCACATTTTTTGGTGCGGCCTGAGGAAAAAACATGGTTCTGTTAAGGTGTGTTGTCTATGGTTGTAGCAACACGCACCGAAAAACGAAGGAACTGAGAAACCGCGATACTGTCATCCTTGTATTGACGTCACAGCGGACCATTTCCAGTCTTTCTTCTTGCGCGGTTTTGCAACCCACCGGAAGTAAAATTTCACGTTTTTAGACGGCTGAATCACGGTCAAGAAAAATCGATATAGAAAAACTTTTTTCGACTTTCTTATCAGAACACCATGTAGATTCCAACAAGCAAATGAAAAAATAATCTGTTATATACACTTTAAATCTGGACTGCGGCTGTGTAACAAATCCAGGTAGTGTTCAGATATAATAACTTGAACCTGGGACCTCTGATATAAAAGTCCAGAGCCTTTAATCACATGGCCTAACCTAAAGGGAGACGTCACTTATTTCCTTTGCTTCACGCGGAAAGCAAAGTAAAAAGGGAGACGTCTGCGCGCGGAGGCCTACACTCGGCCAGACTACCTCCTGCTATATTTCATTGATTTACTTCAGTCTTAAACTATTGTTAAAATGCTGTGTGACACAGAGATAACATACGCTTACAAATTTTCCAGCAGAAAATTCTTACTTCTTAATTTTTAATGATAATACAAGAGGATATTATTTTAACGGTGTTATAATTAGTACATTCACAATGCCTACAAGGATCTATGGCACAAAGGTTTTCGATACTTTCGTCATATTGCAAAAAATTTAGAATGTAAAACGATATAATAGTTACTGTAACAAAAACGTTGGTGATTTGCCTCGACAAGAGGCAATTATTTAAGTGATGAATTATTGAAGTGTACATTCTAGAAATATATTATGAATTCAAAAACATGAAGTGAACTTAGCACTTTGTACGGTGTCATCACTAGTTTTGTTGCAAGTTAGGTAACTACCTTGTTTCAGGAAATTATCACGACATCAAATTTTTGCGTTTTCGCAAATCTTAAAAATCGCGAAAATTTGATGTCGCGAAAAAAGAAATTTGCTTCTATAGTCATGATTAGAATCGATAAAGCTTTCACAGAAATTAAGCTGTCGTGGAAATTTCTTGTAATGAGGTATTTTATTGTGATAATAATTTAATTTGGTATCAATTATTTTCTAGAAGCCACTTTTCTTGTGCTTTGTAATGGGAGTGTTCTGATGTTGATAATCGTGGAGTATAAATGTAACTAATATAATTCATCGAATCAGTCAATAAATAATAATATAACAATAATAATGATAACAATAATAATAATAGTGGTAAGTGTTAAGTGTTAAGTTTGGTAAAGATATGAGAAAGATGTAACGAGCGTGGGACAAAGAAAAAAATCTGAGTCCCCGACAGGATTCAAACCTATGACCTTCCGTACACCGGTCGGATGATTCCGTACACCGGTCGGATGATTCCGTACACCGGTCGGATGTAATGTTCATCATGTCATGAGCGTGGGACAAACAACTGAGTCCCCGACAGGATTGGAACCTATGACCTTCCGCACACCGGTCGGATGCTCTTACCACTGAGCTACGAGAGACTCGTGGCGGATTAGACCATATACTAGGTTCATACACCGGTCGGATGCTCTAACCACTGAGCTACGAGAGACTCGTGGCGGATTAGACCATATACTAGGTTCATACACCGGTCGGATGCTCTAACCACTGAGCTACGAGAGACTCGTGGCGGACTAGGCCATATACTAGGTTCATGTATGACATGCGCCCTGCGTCCTAGGTTCATGTATGACGTATTCCCACGCTCGTGACATAATGACTGCATCTTTCTCAATAATAATAATAATAATAATAATATAATAACAATATAAAATTAAAATGCAAATAGTCAGTCAATAAATTATGGAAACTGGCTTCTTGAGTTGACCAGTTTTTAGTTTTATGGGTGATTTCCACGATGGCGGTCATTTTCCTGCAACAACCAGAATTCATTTTGTTTTTCCTTTCTCGTTAAAATTTTAAATAACAATAGCTCTGACTAACATGAGAAAACAAAAAACTGAAAGATACTGGTAGTTGTACTAGAAAATGACGCCATCATGCAAATGACCTACTCGAATGATGCGCAGAGGGTATGTTGCGAAAATAACCGAACCATGAAATACCGTAACAGTGGAGCTACCAGTGGCCTGGACGTGTGACGGTAGTTTCCTTCGTTCTTTTAGGGGTTTATAGTGTCACGGAGATTTGGTGTCATTTCAAAAACCAAAGAAATCTTTTTGTTTAAAAATGATCCAGTTTGTGATACAATACCACTCTAGTGTAAAAAAGCTGCTGATGAGTGTTTAAACGGACTGGGTCTGAATGACTTGCAACTTGAAAAAATTTATCCCAATTTGAACGAAGTAAACCATGAACAAAGAATGGGACTTTGTTAGCAGGTGAAGTCGTTACTAGGATATTCATTGAAAATTTATACTCAAAGCGACTACTCAAATTTGCTCGTCAAAGTTCTCCCTAGCCTCGTTTGCTTTCATTTAACTCTTCATTCTCGAGCTCTGAGAAACTTATAAAAGTTAAGTTGTCCAGTTGTTTTTCTCTGGAATGTGATTGGTTCTCGTCGTTCATGGCCTTGGTTACAGAAGTCACACTGCAGCGATACTCAGCAAGTAAGGTGATTGACAGTTCTCTGTTAGGCCATCCCCATAAAATGTTTCGCTTCCCATCGCCCGACCGACCTATTTTTGTTTGGAAGAGTGAAAAAGAAAATTCAGATACGCTGTCTGACAAGCAAAATTTTACTTTTTCAACATATGATCAAGACTTTATTTTGAATAGAAATCTTTTATATTTAATTTATTAGACTCCATTGTAGATGATCATGAGGAGTAATTTTGGATTTGGAAAACAATGGGCAATCGAAAGGACACGTGTAACCAGGCCTTCTTACAGGTTTTTTTTTCTGTTCTCATGGCCCACTTTCACGAGAGGGAAGGCGATGGGCAACGAAACATTTTATGAGGATGGCCTTACAGTTTTTCAAAGTCACTAATCCAGAGGAGGTTTTAAGGCCTTCAAACGTACGGTAAAGGTGCTGTAAATTGTGAACAGGCTTCCCAGTTGAAAAGCCCCCCCCCCCCCCCCCCCCCCCAACAGTGTTCACAGGCTAAAGAAAAGACCTTCGACCTCATCGCCCGGTGAAAAGGGAATACCAGCAGCTCGGGGGGGGGTACTCCCTATAATGGGCTATACGGGGATGCTCCGCCCGAAAGGGGTACCTTTTCTAGGCTGGAGGTATATGAAAGGGTCTGGATTTCACGAGTTGAAGTATGTGAAAGGGTAGGGATTTCACGAAGAATAGGAAATGGTAGCGAAAACACGAGTTGAAGCATAAAAAAGGTAGGAAAACTGCAATTTAAGTATTATAAAAAGGGCCTTTAAAAATATATCAAACAGACGCACGCAACGGCTATATGAAAGGGGTACCATTTTCAACGAAAGGTATATGAAAGGGGTACCATTTTCAATGAAAGGTGTATGAAAGGGGTTCCTTTTCTGTCAAAAAACGGTATATGAAAGGGTAAGGGTTTGGACCTCGGGGGCGGAGCATCCCAGTACAAAACTTTGTTGAGTACCCCCCCGGGACCAGCAGTAAGCAATGGAAGCGTCGCGATTTTCATCTACTCGAGCATATCTAGAGCGAAATATGCATCAAAACGAGTGCAGCGTGAGGTCCGTATTGGGGAGATATGGTCGAGCTCTGGCCTGGGTCGAATTTTTTTTTTGTAAGTTTTCTTAGCTGGTTTTCGGTATTCCCATACATTTTAACGGCCTCCTCCCCTCAAGAAAAATTGGGGGCTGTGGGCTTCCTGTGGAAATGTCTCTCGACCCAGGCTTTTCTACAAGTCCGCGAACGTGCGCTCAATCATGGCGGTGCACTTGTGGCTTCGAGCTGAGAGAAAACCGAATGAAAGACGCACTCACATTACACCCGACAGGTGTAAAGATCTGGTGCAAGCAGGTAAGAATGTCTGTGCTATTTTTTGCTTTTTCTCGGGAACAATATTTTGTAATATAGCTCCGTTTTTGCGTGTTTTGTACTTTCTCTGAGTACACAGCTGCCCCCCGGACAGCTGCGTACTGAGATCATAAAAATCTGTTTAATATAACTTAATTTGAAATTTTCGAACATGTTAAAAAGATAACACACACAACGAGCATTATTTTTGCCTTTCTCATAATATGTTACAAAGCTGTTGGTCGTAAGGCCTTGCTGGACTGCAGTAATGCACCTATCAATGTTAAGGGGGGGCATTCCCAGACTGGAGTGGGTGAACTCCGATGCTATCTTGCCTCTTTAATAGATTTGATCTAAATTGGAAGCATTAAGTAAGCTATTTACATAATCCCAATAAGGCGTATTTAGTATCTGTTTGTAAGCTTTTCTAGTTTGCCTATAGGTGGTTTGCAATCAATCTCTAGGGACATAGATAACAATAGTGAAACGAACAAATGCTGGTGGACGAACAAAAGGAGCTAATGAGAGAACTATTGTTTATGTCCACCAGCATGGCGGCGATGACGTAACATGAAAACTACCTATACTTTGCCTTATGTGCTAGCCGAGAGCGTTTCTGTAAATTATAAAACCTCTGAACTTTCCTATTTAGTTTCCTTAAAGGGGAAGTATCACGGGATTTGGTGTCATTTTAAAAATCAAAAAATGTTATTGTATGATCAGAAACCGAAAAATAAAGCTCCAGTGGTGTGATAAATTATCACCAAATATATCAAAACTGTCGATTAGTGGCTCTGGTCATAGACAGGCTGGGTCTCAATGAAGTACAACTTGAAAAAAATTAGTTACCACATTTTCGTCTCCAAATGGGCTAGAACAGACCATAATCTGTCTCTCTTTCAAGAATTGGTTTATTTCACTCTCTTGGTGTTTTAGTATTATTTTGTAAATAAGTAAAGGTATTGTAAAATGGCTTTGACCAAAAAACATCAAAATTCCCGTGATACTTCCCCTTTAAGGTTTGATTATACCAAGGAAGGTTAAATCTACTTGAAGTAACTTTAGAAGGGATATATGTATCCATAAGGGATAATAGTTTAGACTTAGTTGTTATTTTATACTGATGTGATGTGGCATTACCACTTTATCAGTTAACCCATTGACACCTGAACCGCCCGTAACTGCCCGTACAAGACTCCACTGCTTTAAAAAATTGTAACTTTCTCAATCGTGCGAACATTGCCTTAACTAGCAGTTGTGAGCATTGACTAGAAAGTCTTTCAAATTGAGATACCCAATAAACACAAAAAAGTCAGCGATTTTTGCAGAATATCAGCGTTTGAATTTGGACAATAACAAAAATTACCGTTTTTAACGTCATAGAAAAACAACGAAAATCACGTTTTTGCCTTTAGTTTTTTTTATTCAAATCATCGTGGCAAACCTAAAAGTCAACATTTACAGCAAAATTCAGTCCTAGTCCTAACTTAGCAGTGAATTTTTTTGCTCTTATTCGTTGCTCGGGCCGAGCTACAGCATCTTATTCTAGTGCATACTCACCTTGCCTCGATTTTCAACATCACCACCGCACTGCATGCTGGGAAATAACGAGATTTTTCGACAGCGTTCATTCCGTCCTCCACACTTTTCATATATATACTAAGTCCACAGCCACTCTGACCCACTGCCGAAATTTCATGCTTGTTGTGTTCTCCTGTGGTCGCAACTTCCAAAATATGCCTCGGTAGGTAGAGAAATTCAAGTAAGTGTTATAAAAAGGGCCTTTCAAAATATATCAAACCGACGCACGCAAAGGCTTTATGAAAGGGGTACCATTTTCAACGAAAGGTATATGAAAGGGGTACCATTTTCAATGAAAGGTATATGAAAGGGGTACCTTTTCTGTCAAAAACAGTATATGAAAGGGTAAGGGTTTGGACCTCGGGGCGGAGCATCCCTGTACAAAACTTTGTTGATTACCCCCCCCCCCCCCCCCCCCCCTCCGGGGCGGTAGGTCGAGAAATTCATCCAGAGTCGAGTCCCAAAGCTACTTTGTTTCCAGGTGGCCATTTTTCCAGTTCAACGAGCAACGAGCCAAATTCGTAAACGAAGTACAACACCTAACTTGCTTCATTGAGAAGTGGACTCTGAACTACCTTCAAGCTTAATGATGCTCATCAGGCAGCTACTAAAGATGAAAAATGGCTGTGAACTTACCAAAAATCGCAGAAACATGTTATCGAAGTCTTTATTGAGAATAAACAAAGCGAAATGCCAATGTCACAATGACGTTTCCAGTAAACTCGAGCCTTCAGTGTTTTAGAACAGCAGCGCTTTCAATGGTAACTCCAAATATGAAGTCACGAAATCCTATGGGGCGTGTGTATGCTGAAAATCACTCAAAAACGTAAAACCCTCAGGTGTCAATGGGTTAATAAAGTAGAAGTAAAAGTAGAAGGAGAAAGGGGTGGGGTGGGGGGGCTACCCACGGGAAAGTGTCATTTAGGGTGGCACGCAAAGATATATGAAAATACTTGTAAAATCTATTAATGGATGAAAGCATTTAAATTACCTTTAATAAAATTTCATGTTTTGTATTGAGTGGTTTTCCTGATCAAAAAAGATGCTTTAAAAGGTCAAAGCTTGGCTTTTGTAACTAACTGGCTGAAGTGCAAAGGAAAACAGGAGGGGGGTGGGGGGGGGAGTTATCAATCAATCAATCAATCATCTTTATTTAGTTACGGAATCTCATTCATAAAAATGCTCTTCCAGAGAGCCGTGCAAAAATCATGCAATAAAAAAATACAATATTAAATAAATATGGTCTTTAAAATTATACTAAATTACAAATATGATATAAACGATTTCAGGCTTGTCTGTCCTTTTATAGTATTTGATAGACTATTCCAGAGAACCGCCCCTCTATAGTGGAAGCTATTTTTTCCAGCCTCAGTATACGGTCTTGGTACAAATAAATTATGTGTTGAGTTTCTTAGATTGTAAGAATACATAGAGTTTGTACTATTAAAAATTTGAGTCAAATGATCAGGTACATTTCGATTATTTTACATTTTTTTATTATTTTACATTTCGATTGTCAAAGGTTCAATTTGATCAGTACATTATCTTTTAGGATTTTAGCACCTTGCAAACTGGTAACTTTGGTAACTTGAATAAGTCACAGTTGTAGTCCCAGCAAAGAATCAATCCATATAGAAACATAAGTCATTTAAGATAAAAGTTGGGGGGGGGGGGAACAGGGGCGAAGTGGGAACCTGTGAGGAAAGGGGGTGGGACGTTCAGGGATTTCAATAAAATTAAGAGCAAGTGGCAATATTTATAAAATAGACGGCAGTGGCAACAAAGGGGCCTTAAATCTAGGAACTCGGAAATAGCATTTCCAGCATTCTGGGCATCAACTTCAGTAAAACCAATCGAAAAGTAGGCGGCGATAATTTAGGAAGTAGCCGGCGGAATTCGCCGGTTGCCGGCTTCTAATGAAACCTCTGGACGTTAAAAGAAGGCAGGAAGGTAAATGAGGGCAAGGAAGAAATCAGGATACCAAAGGTTTAGGAAGCAGGAGAAACAGTAAAAACATAAAAACATTATAAAAATTTGCCAATTATACCACAGCGATTGTTGCTTATTTTGTGTCTCTTTTCTCCGTGGGTGAAGCAAGAACTGGGAAAAAGCACATGCTTTTTCAGGCTAACCATCATTAAACATGATTGTCATTTTATCGAATGGTAATACAAATTTGTTTTGATTTCGTATTTTAAGGGTTTAAATTGACGGTAGAGCATTCTGACCAGTGTATCTTCAAGGATGAGGAATATGCAAGGTAAAATGTATACTTTTAAGCTGCTGTATTTATCCACTGGGGAGTTCTGGTCTCAAGAAGAGTCAAGATTATGTGAGATGCTGTTTTGTAGAATCAAGGTCTTTCTTTTCAATGTGTGTGAGTACAATTAATGTCTTCCACTTTTGAGCAATTATTTGATTTTTATACAGCATTCCTGGGGTAGAGATGGCCCCCACAGGCTCATGGACAAGTGCTCCTAAAGACGCCTTCATTGTTGGCCTGAAAGAACTCCCAGACACTGATGACCCTGTCACCCACAGACACATCTTTTATGCACATGCCTACAAGGTGGGTTCGTTCAATTAAATCATGTTTATGTCTGTGGGACATCAGAATCTCCTTTCTTACCTTCCATAATAATTTTTTTTGCCCCGGCTTTTTCTCCCACTCTTTTGTGTTACCTACATGTATATCACTAGAGTGAAGTTATGGACACATGTAATGCGCAGCTGAAAATGTTTTATTGATATCTGAGTGTGCAATATAAGTTAATTATATTATTATTACAATATATGTTAATTATATTGTTCCATTTTTTTATTTCCATGATAAAGAACCAAACAGGATGGGCAGAGCTACTTCACAGGTTTGTTAAAGGAGGAGGAAGCATTTACGACATTGAGTTCATGTGTGATGATAGTGGTGAGTAAGCCAGATCTAATGGGGGAAGGGAAGTGTGGAGTGGCCGGAGCCAGGTATACATGTATGCCACTCTGAAAACTTGACCATTGATTATTATTTCTTTACCCAAATGACTGACCTGTGAAATCCATGTAATATTATTGCAATGCATACTCGCACTGGATTGGTTAAAACATGTCACATTAATATGTCTGCCAACTGAAACTAAGAAGATGAATGGAAATTATTTTCCTTTTCATCACTTGTGGAGCTCACTCACTAGTTTTGATCAAAAGATACTCTGTTTACGGTAATTCTCTAAAAAGTGAAATTGCATATTTAATTATCACCTTGTTTGTCCAAACTAGAGCTTATCTCTGTTTAGGAACTGGTTTTTAGGGAGTATCTCCAGTTAATTTTGATACATTTTTTTATTACTTGCACTTCATTTTTAATTAAGTGGAGGCACAGTGGTCTAATGCATTGGACTTTCAACCTGAAGGTCGGTGGTTCAAGCCCGGTCTTTGCTGTCTTGTTGTTTCCTTAGATAAGAAACTTTGTGCCACATTGTCTATCTCCACCCAGGTGTATAAATGGGTACTGGCGACATAATGCCTTATACATAATCTGGCGACATAATCTCGACCTTGCGATGGACTAGCATCCCATCCAGGGCGGAGTAGTTATACGGTCAGTCGCTTCATGCTACAGAAACTGGGTGAAGCTGCAGCAATTGTGAGCCATTAGGCTTTGAAGACTTAACCTACCACATCATTTTTGATTGGAATTGATGAATTGCTGACAGTGCAGCTTATGTTAATGCAGGTACATAGGCAGCAGAAATTTGGGGGGGGCACGTTTGGGTGCCGAAAATATCGCTAGTGCATTACCTGTGGCATCAGCAACTTCAGAGCGTACATTTTCTGCCCTCAAACGTCTCGAGAACTACCTAAGAAGCACCATGAAGCAGGATTGTCTGAACAACTGCCTACTTATGCATTGTCACAAATCAATTACGGACACACCGGACACTGTTAAGATTGCAAAGAGGTTTGCTTGTGCCAACAAACTATGCAAAGGACATTTTGGGAAATTTGAGAAGGGGTATGCACTTGGTGTACAATGAGCCCTCCCATGTTTCAAAACACTCCACTGCCTCTGATATATTGCTATCAAATCAAGCTATTTTATTTTTATTCAAATCTAAGGTAAATGTGTGGTCCCTGTATTCTCTACCATGGCTGGACTGTGTGGAATGGCTGTTGGTGTCATTGCCTGGTGTCACCAACAGTTGAAGTGAGTTATTTACCTTTGCAATAACCTGTTCTTATTATCAGTAAATGTTTAAGTCATTCTTACAGTGCATCTAATAAAACCATGAATGCTGAAAATCTTTCTGGACTGTAGGTGTTCAGTTGTAGCCAATCAGATTGTGTGCTTCCAGAAAATATTCATACTCCCTCGTGGAAGGCCATATTTGGAAATTCCGAGGGCAGGGCTCTAAAGCCAAACATTTTAAAGGAAAGTAATTAAGAAGCCAAACTGGAATTTCCAGAGGTGTCTGTCCATGGAGGAGGTATGGATATTTTCTGTAACAACACATTTTATGATTATATAAGTTGTTCTGTGAGTAATGGAAGCCTTTTTAGTATTTTCCCACTACGAGACCTCACATACATGTCATTGGTTACAATCAACAGCCATACTGTAACTGTAGTTATAAATTAATACTATTTTCCTTTGAGATTTCAAGGTTGTTTAGCTGCTGTTGTACTCTTTGTAAGCTGTAAAACTAAGGTATTCACGGTGTTGTTTGTCTTGTAGCCCAGATGTTGCTCTACCATCAGTTTCAGCTTATGACAATGAAGAGAGCATGTTAAACTTTGTGAAATCTCAACTGCAAGAAATTGCTAAGAGAAAAGGTAAATGCCACTTCCACAGGACTTTTCTTTTTTTTTTACTTTTCTTGCGGTGTACCCTGGGTGCCAGAGGTTTTTATTTTTTAGTGGAAATGGCGAGTTTGAGCGGCGAAGCCGCAACAACGAGGCACAACGCGCCAAGAAAAAATAAAAACCTCTGGGCACTCCAGTACACAATCTCATTTCCATGCGACTTGTGGATCGGATATCTCATCAAACCGGTTTTAACCATTAATATGACAGCTGACATGTTTTTAAAAACACACGTGGCTTAGCGGCTTTCGACTGTCTGTCTTCTACTGTGAAAAGGCTAGTTCATTCACTGGAGTTTTGGAACTCCGGTGAAAATTTTGCGTACATCTGTAGACGATTTTGTCGCGTTTGCAACATCTTGAGTCTTGCTTAAAGAGTATACAATAGAACCACTTTCATCTGTGAGAATTACAAAACAGCTGGAAATTCAAATACTTCAAACCGGATGCAATAACGCCTTACGTCTGATAATGGAGGTAAAGGTTGTTTCGGAAACACGTCAACTTAATTAAACGCAGAATAAACTCTGAGGAGCTAACAACAATTGCAAGATGCCACTATTCCAATATAGACCATGACTATCGCATAAGACTTGGATCTTTATAGACTCGTTTAGCCGTGATTAAGAACAAAATCTCGCAAGTTATGCTAACTGCAGACTTGCGCTCACAGATCATTAACTGTAAATTAACTGATCCAAAGCAGCACTGTTATATCTTTATTTTGATCTAAAAGCAAAATCTCTCAGGCACGTACGTGGGGTAGACCTGTTCTAAATCTGAGCTAAAATGCCTTTAGTGACGAGCAGGATTTGTGCTAGGCCTGTCACCTTTTATAACAACCTAAAAGATCGCAAAAAGTCGCAATCTCTGTCTACGTCTGCCATTGTTGTTTGCGTGGCTACACTTTGGGAAACCGGTTTTTCACGCGCCCGTGGCAAAATGTTTTATTCTAGCCAATCAAAGTTGCTGTTACATCATTAACTCCCGGCAGAGTCTGGAGACGAGTAGGAGTAACCAATCAGCGTGATGGTTCAGATTCTGAACTAGATCCTCGCATGGAAATGAGGTTGTATATTCGAGTGACCAGAGGTCCGTCTCGCGAGCTTCTTCTAACCGTTTGTACGGTTAATTTCACTCATGATATTCAGAGAACGGACCTCTGGATCCAGAGTGCTTGCGGTGATGCGGTGTTCGGTAATTTTTTTTTTTTTGCTGTGTTCAGAGCCCCCCTATGTCCCCTTCCAAAAGCAAGCAGTGAACAAAGCCGCGAGAGGAATGAAGGGTGGGGTAAGGAGATATAGGGATATGGGGTGAGGGTGCACCCTCTCATGGCTTCATTTACTGCATGCCTACTTTTGGAAAATCCAGGCCACCCAGACTACCAACCAAATCAACTACTGTGGGTGGGTGGGTGCAGGGGAGCAGAAAAGGAGGCATTCCTGCCAGCAGAAAAGGAGGTCTTCTCTGCATTTAAAATGGCAGCAAACCTAGAAAGAGCTACCAAAATACTCCAAGAATTTGGGGGGATTTTATCACACAACAAATGTTAAAATTTCTTTATTTCACTTTTTATCCATGTGTCGTACGACAAACTCTCTAAATTATTCACTTGTTGCAAAACTTTGGAAAACTCATTCATTCACTGCACTCACATGTTCATTTTCCAACGTTTTGCGGCTGGTACCAAAAGGTATGGTATGGTATGGTACCAAAAAGTATTCTTTCCAGAAGTCAATAATTTCTGTTTCAAGGGTGGCTGTGGTAGAACATTTTGACTGTAATTAATTTATTCTACCGAAACTGATAATTAAGAAAAATATACTAAGATTGACTAGATGAGTAAAATTAACACTTTGACATTTTAGGTGTTTCTGAAGTATTTCCTCGGGTCATGGTAATCGGTGCGCTGGGTCGCTGTGGTAGAGGAGCAGTTGAGATGGTTCACAAAATGGGAATTCCAAAGTATGCCAACATTCACATGTGATCGTTTTGAATAAATATTACAATATTTTATGTATTTAGTATATGTCCACTTCTAATTTTTGCCTACTGGCATACATTACATTATTTCACACACTCATAATCAATCTGGCATATAACATGTTAATGATGTATCAAAGGTTACTTATTGATCTTCAAGTTAAAAGTTTATTTTTTATAACTTTCTTTAGGTTTATTTAAGTGTACTGTTCATCCAGTGTGGAATGAAGTTAGCAATTTCTCATTTGTATAAATTTGCTGTTACAAAGGTCACACATTACAGAGTGGGATATAGCAGAGACAAAAGGCAAAGGACCTTTTCCAGAGATACTGCAGCACGACATCTTTGTGAACTGTATTCTACTCACTGAGGTATCAGTATACCCATGATATGTTTAAGTCCCTCATGGGGGACTTAAACATCACAACTGCCTTTTGCTTTTTTCGTCTTACTGAGAGTGAATCCATTTCAGCATTTCTAGGAGTACGTTGGAGCTTGTCTTGTAATTAGCCCTCGCAATCACCCTGGCTGCACTGTTCTGTAATTTTTGCAGTTTATTGCTCAGTTGGTTACTAAACCCATCCCAGACGGGCTACAGTAATCGAGATGGGGCTGGATTAGGGCATTATAAATTTGTATTGCAGTAGATTGAGAGACAAAAGGCCTAATGCGCTTCAGAGCACCTATTGCTGAAGATACCTTTTTACATACTTCGTTAATATAATTTGACCAAGAGAGTCTATCGGTTTCTCACTCGGCAACCTTGTAAAACAGTAAGTGAAGTGTATATATATTTTTAATGATATTATTGTCACTTTTTATATACTGAAGGATTTTACCGAGTTTAAATAAAGTTATATGTATGTATGTATGATATACTCATGCGCAGATCTGAAAAATATTCACCCTCCCCCCCCCCCCCCCCCCCCCCCCCTCCTCCATTCTCCAAATTCCAATAGAGAGAGGTACCTCAAAAGGACAGTGTATAGCAACTAGAATTTCCAGAGGGTTAGGGTGTAGGGAGGGTGGGTGTTGTCAAGCAAAAAAAACCTTCCCTGGAGGACCCATCAGTGATGTGGTTTAGACAGAACATGCAGAAATGGTATTGAGAATAGAATTGAAAGAAGGTTTTGATCTTGTGAAAATTTGAACTTATGGAAGCAGAAATGGAATCCTCACTTCAATGTTATTAATAAGGTGATGGCAATGGTTTTTGTAAGTTATATATTTTTACTTGTAAGTTACTGAGAGTGAATATTGATTAGCTTATTTTTCTGCTTGTGCTTCTGATTTGGTTCTTGTTCAGTCACTAGATTACAAGTAGAAGTGGAATTTAAAAAGAAAACTCTCGACTGTCCCTTATAGTAAGGGTGCATTTTTTTAGGAAATGTATTCTGGTTATTCTAAGATCAGAATACACTAACAAAACTATGTTGTTTACATTCTTACACACCAAAAATTTTCCAGGTACACATAGTCAAAGCAGCAACTTCTTTCCATATTTTACGAGAGGAATGGGTGCAAAATATAGAGGTTCTCTGTTTTGGAATGGCCAGAATAATTTTTTTCCGCAACTTAAACATGCCCTTTATATAACAGGACCCCATTGATAACAGTGCTTTTTTTGCACTGATGGGTTATCCTGACAAAATATTCATATTATTATTATTATTACCATGTGTCTGTTTGCTTCCACATGGGACATGCCTCTCTTTTTTAGATCTCAACTATAATATTGTCACCCTGTTGAGTAAACTGTAAAGCAAACATATAGAAATGGCAGTGCTAATAGTGACTGTCGTTTCATAGAATGCCACATCCAACAGAGCTCTGATAGTCTGTTAATTTTATTATTCTGTAAGTACAGAGTGTAAAAATAACAATTCTGTTGATGTGTTTCTATGTTGTTCATACATTTAGAAAATTCCGCCATTCATAACCAAGGAAATGTTGGACACAGATGAAAGGTACAACTACATGTAATTCTGAAATTGTGTTATTTTCCAAGTTTTTATCTCCACTTATCTTGAGTAGTTTATGTTGTATGCTGTTAAAAACTCAAGTTTTGGTTAAGAGAGCCATAATGACGTCTAATTGAAAATGGGTGCTCAAATGAGGCCCCAGTACTAAACATTCTGTGATCAGATTCATGAATGGTTGTGGTAGCTTTAGGGTTAATCACTGTAACAATACACCATCATCATCATCATCATCATTTTATTAAACAAATAAATTATATACAAAATTATAGGCACCCGTAGGTAGCATCAAGCTAATCGAGGCGGGTGCTTTTAGAAATAAATAGATAAATTTCACACCAATATCACGCTAGCATGGCATGGAAATATATTTAATTTAATGGGGAAAAGAGTCCAGTATCAAAATCAGCACATCAATATTAGAAAAACTGTAAAGTTTCGTAAAGATTGCTCGTATACTGACGGAGATATGAGCTTTTGAAACTTAGTACTCTGGCCTAATTTTTACAAAGAAATGTATGGGAAAAACACGAAAACGAGGCTGGACGGGCACTCTATGCCCGTCCACCATACATTTCTTTGTAAAAATGCTCAGTTTCAAAATTTCATATCTTCGTCAGTTTTCTAGCAATCTTTACAAAACTTTGTAGTTTTACTAATATCGATATGCTGAATTTGATGCTGGGCTCTTTTTCCCAATAAACCAAATATATTTTTGTGCCATGCTAACGCGATATTGGTCTATTGAAGTGGTGCGTGGAATAAGGCCCTATGTGACTTTTGATGTAACGTCAAATTCTCCCTGTGTTTTACAAGTGAATACAAGGCAATTTGGAATAGAATCTAGGAGTTTATCAAAAGTCACTTAGGGATTTTTTCCAGGCACCCCTTCAAGCCCCATTTACATGCGCAAAAAAAATCGGCACGGCACCCCCAAATTTCGGTACCGTGCCCAAACTATTTAAGCACGGCACTCCCAGTTTACACGAACAAAATAGTGGAATTTCTCTCAAATGGGCGCGGTACCAACTTCTGTATTGGCACCCCTAACATTCGCCTGTATTTCCCCGGGAAATGGCGGGAAATGATATTATTGTCACTGTTTAACGGTTATTGATTAGAAATCGGCACCTAGAACAACAAGAAGGACATCAACGTTACGAAAGACATCTGAAAGGAATGTATCGTCTGTATTGTGACGTTTCTTATAATATACTCTGCAAAATATACAGTTTCTGATTGGCCAATGACGAATGCATAATTATTGTAGAGTGCAAATCTAGGTTGTAAAGTACAATAAGAAAGCTGCAAACCTGTTGCACTTACTTTAAAAATTTGGAACTTCAAGCTTAAATATTTCTTTAAATGATGTGATCAATTTTTAAAAAATTTAAAAAATAATGGAAACCATTGCAGCGTTTCATTTCAAAATTTCAAAACATCACTCGTGCCCATAAATCATGAAATGCACAAGTAGTTCATACGATTTCCTATATGTATCGTATCGGGTCTGCAGAAATATTTTTTGGGACCACTTTTAGGCCCAAACTAGGATCCAAGCTCCAAGCTGAGTGCGAAACTTTAGCGGTTAGGTTTAGATTGGGGTTTTGGTAAGCTATATATCTAACTGGATTTTTGAAAACCATGTCGAAAATGTGGATTTCGAAGGCAGAATTTATGTCACGATCGATCAAAACACTTCGCCTCGAAACCGCCGCCATTTTAGTAAAGGGGAACCCAGACCTCGACATTAGATCTAAAAGTGGTCCCAAAAAAAATTTCTGCTATCGGTCTGTCTGTATCGTCCGCCATTTTGAAATTACAATGGTTGCTACGCATGCGTGACGGCTTAAAATTCGTTCAAAATTATTAGAAATCGAACATTTTTTGGCACGGTGCCTTCTTTTACCCGTGCCGAGACTACCCCCTGGAGGTAGTCTCGACACCCCTAAAATTTTGGGCACCAGTGCCACATTGTGTTTGGGTCCGACACGTTTACACGTAGATAACTGAGAGTGCCGTGCCCAAAAATTATTGGTACCGTGCCGAATATTTAGGGTGCCGTGCCGAATTTTTAGCCCGTGTAAATGGGGTTTCAATTGCAGCCCTGTCAAAATGTGCCAACAGCCGGCAGTTTTGCCACCTACAGTCAATTATTTGCTACGTACTTCACAGTGGAGTTTACAAATCATGAACTAATAACAAAATACATCACTAGCCCTCACTGCCTTCTACTTCAGTTACCCTGCCTACCACTACAAAACATTCTGACAAAGTTACAATTGCACTGAAATGCTCACATAATAGAGCGGTTTTCAATTGAGTGTCAAAAGTAATGTCGTGATTGCTTTGGTTTTGCATTGCTACGCTTTGTGATTGGCTAAAAATATCTCGCGCCACTTTCTCAACCAATCAGAAGTAAAACCAAAACCAATCGCGACTGCTTGCTCGCACGCGTTTTCCCGCGCTTGGCGCCGGCTACATGTATTTGCTACAAGTTCTGATTGGTTGATTGGATTGTCTGTGTGTGTTGTGATTGGCCAAAGTAATAACTGAGTTATTACTTTGGTTTTAGTTTTACCACACTCAATTTAAAACCGCTCTATACTGATCTGAAGAGACCAGACAATACTTCGTTTTTGTGTAGACATGTTCAGCTATTTATTTTGACCAACCATTTTTTATTACTTTTTTCGGGAAGAGGGTGGGGGAGTCACTCGATTACTCAATACATTTTTGGTAAATTGATAAAACGGTATCTGTGTCTTATCTATTGTTAAAATGGTGCATTTTTCTACAGGTCTCTCAGTATTGTGGTTGATATCAGCTGTGATCCAAACAGTCCTAACAACCCTTTACCATTTTATGAAGCCTGCACATCATTCAAAGAGCCAAGTTGCAGAGTTAATCTCACGTAAGTCAACACAATCGATCGTAAATCTGAAAATAAACCCTGGACTTATATTTGCTTAAAGGAATTTCGTCTGGCCTTAATTTTTGGACGGGCTTATTATTGGGGGGGGGGGGGGGGGGGGGGGGGGGGGGGGGGGGGGGGGGGGGGGGGGGGGGGGGGGGGGGGGGGGGGGGGGGGGGGGGGGGGAATTTGCGTTTCAAAGTGGAATGTGCTTGTAATAAAAAATAAATAAATAAAAAGTAAAATAAATTCAAGGTGGCCGGTACTTAATCATTATAAATTATAGTTACATTTGTTGTAAAACTCGGAACCCAGCAAAAAATTAAAAAAAGCATTATGTTGGGAAGATGTCCTACAGTGGTCAAATAAACTCAAAGGTACAAACATACAGCATCCACATACAGTCATCTAATGCCATAGCTCATGCCATTCGTGTTTAAAGATGTACCTTTAATATAAGCTTGTAGGCTTACAGTCAATTCCCACTATAACAGACATACAGTGTATAACGTTTTGTATATTTGCATTGTAGGAAGTCTAAAAAGCCTTTAGATGTTGTTGCCATTGATCATTTTCCTTCGTTGTTACCAAGAGAGAGCAGCACAAGATTCGCAAATGACTCTACTCCTCATTTGCTCAAGTTAGATCAGGTATGCTTTTAATATGAATAGATTAATGCTGGTACACTACGAGTAATCTCCCTTTTCTCCTAGTCAAGTGAAAAGTGAAACACGCGAGGGTGCATGAAAGTCAATTTCCGCGCGTGGAAATTCAACGCCCTTCCCATCAAATGTCCGCGCAGCAGGCAACTTATGCATGTGCTTACTTGTTTCGCATCTCCCATAACAATCCTTGAGAGAAACGAAGGACTGTTTGTAGTCTGTATGCGCAACGCGCCACATTTAACTTCAAGACTATTAAAATACTCACGCAAAAAGGTGATCTGATCTGAGACTGATAAAATGAGCCCTTGTTGAATCGCGGAACAGATATTTCGATAACAACAATGACGAGAGACGCGCGGCGGGGAGAGAGAAAAAGGAGCTTTTCCTCTCTCCCCGCCACGCGTCTCGCCTTTCTCGCGTGGGGTGATTTTCACGCGCGCTCGCGTTTCGCCCTCTTTATTATCCTTATTATCCACAGCGTACACAGGGAAGGGTTTCAGTAGTTCCGGAACAACCCCTTCGAGAAAGGAGCAGACTATTGTCAATGTCAAAACTAGAAATGGGAAGTCGGTGCTATTTTTCGCTATTGACTCTTCACTTCTCCTACACATTACTTCTCCGATCTGAAGACGCCATTTGAAGAAAGTTACTTGTGACAATAAATTTTCTGTTTGGCTTCCTTTTTCTTTAACTTTCCACTATAAACGGAGGCAGGCTACCGTCAAAGGAATAAGGTAGTATTTGAGATTGGCCAATCAGATAATTGTCCATAAATGTTGAATTTGTTGCTTGTTCCCTCAGTTGACTAGCGGAACGTAAGCACGTTTGTTCTTCAAAGGAACATAAGTATATTCTTCTTGCAGAAGTACGAAATCGACTCTTAGAGCTGATTTTGTTATTTTACTCTTGACAGGTTGATTCTTACTGTGTGTGGGTGAACACAAAGAAAATGTTCGACCTTAAAGCAGCTGAAGCGGAGGCCGCCCTGAAACAAAAACAATAACAGACTGATCTAGTTTTTACTTAGGGTGGCATAGAGCAGTTTTCAATTGTATATGTCGAAAGAAATTTCGCAATTGCTTTGGTTTTGAATTGTTACGCTTTGTGATTGGCTAAAAAAATATCGCGCCAATCGTAACTTTCTCGCACGCGTTTTCCCGCGCTTGGCACCGGCTGCATGTATTTACTTTGAGTTCCTGATTGGTTCGTTGGATTGTCTGCGTCTGTTGTGATTGGCCAGAGTGATTACTTTGGTTTTACGATACTAAATGGAAAACCGCTCTTCATTTAAAGACGAGATGCAATGGCATGCTAAATTAATTTCTACAGATCAATGTGAAAGAATATTAGCGAATTAGCTTTTTAAAAATAAAAGTTTCCTGTTGATACTAGATGTAAGGTAGAATACTGGAATATTCAATGATTTTCCTCCAGAAAACAGAATAATAGGAAAACAGATGATCTTTAATAAATTATTAAATGAAGCAAAGTTTGTTATTTGTGTATCTGTTAAGGTGAGAAATGCATGTTTCCTAGCTTTCCAATTAGAAATAACACTAGTTGTCGTGAAAGGAACCGAAGAGTTTCCAATAGACCAATTTCGATATATTAAAATTCATACTTGGCTCCGAGGCTTGAGGAATAAAACAAAAGAAATCACATTGAGGTTCAGCGTTGAATTATTCATTTCTTTTGTTTTATCCCCTCAAGCCTCGGAGCCAAGTATGAATTTTAATATATCGAAATTGGTCTATTCTTACTAAGCAATCAGACGTGGCAATTTGATGAGCTCAAAACAAATGTTTCACCGGATTTTATGTTCTTGCAGTTTAACTCAAGTGCATTAACATATGAAGCACCTGAAGGAGCTGCAATTAGAGTCAGTAGATTGTATCCATTCCCAACCAAGCAAATAACATTTGAAGGGCTTGGTGCTAAAGGGACATGCAGTAATCAGTGACGATTAAGGCCAAAGACTGAAATCAAAATGCTCGTTTTTTGCATGCACTGTGCATTTTCTGTGACAGTTGAATGTTGGATATTATGAATTAGTGGATTGTGGACTATCCGAATACGGAGTGGTGATTGTGACTTGTGAATGCGAACTATAAAATGTGCCGGCTTTGGCCTGCAAAGGGTGGACTGAGACAGCTGACTCTGAAATGTGGAAAGTGGACTGCAGACTTTAAGGCCGGCACACACTAGGGGACATGAAGCAGGGACAAGCCCCTTTGTGTGCACAACATACTGGCGCATGTTGCAGGGACAGTACGCAAGCTGGTGCACACAAAGCGGATTTAGGTATAAAAATCACAGAAATCACTAAAGGCGCCTGGGAACTAGTATACGAGCAAAGAAAGATGGCGGACTCTATGGTTAGGAAAAAGAAGCTTCTACTACTGTCAATGATATTACTAGATGAAGAAATGTGTAATTATGTTGACCGAAAACGATGGATACGCAAGTGGCTGAAAATAAGAGAAGAAAAAGGAGCCTACTACACCTATTTTGTAGCGGGGACAGTTTGCAAGAGCAGTGCACACGATGCGACATCGAAATGGGGGTCATTTTGTCCCCGCTTCATGACGCACGAATTCAAACCAGCTGAATTTCGTGCAACATGTTGCGGGGACAAAATTGTGTCCCCGCAACAGAAATTTTTCGCAAAAACAGGGATGTCACACGAGGAAAACTGTCGCTGCAACATGTCCCCGCTTCATGTCCCCGCTTCATGTCCCCGCAACATGTCCCCTAGTGTGTGCCGGCCTTTAAGACTGGATCGTGAATCATGGACTGGGAACTTCAAATTCTCTAGTCCTGGCTGGGAACTGGGAACTGGGACCAAATGGTCTGGTTGTGAAGTCCAAAGGGCTATTTGTGTCTTTTTGTGAGTTTAAAGGGTTAAGTGAAACTTTGTTTGGAAGTAAATATTAAGCAACCTTTTTGGTAAACAAAAAAAAATGTTGCATACCGGTGTGGCATAAATGTTTTTTGCAGGAAATAGGAAAATAAGATTCCACGAAAATAAACTCCAGCGAAAAAAGAATTAGCCGAAATTTGTTTCTGCGAAACGCAAAAAATCGGCAATCATTGAAATTAAACTACCGCGAAAATTTCGTGCCATACGGTAAAATGTTTACATCGTCCATCTGGCTAGAATTAAGCTAACACTGATTCGTTGTCAAAGTTGCCAGTGTGCATGCAAAATTGCAGGACCCTCATATTCTACCCACATACATAATTTATGTATAGATGGAAGTGGTACTGAAGTAATTGCATTCGTGACCTGCAAGCCAAGGACAATGTCGGTCACTTAAATAAAACGCAGACTGCGTAATGTTTTCTTGGCTCAAAATAACACGCCACACAAAAGTTATTTATCGATCAATTATCAGGTAAGCCCAATTTTAATTTGCTAGTGTATGAGCAAACGTAATTTATTCTGTTTTAGCGCCTGGTATAACTGTACTATAGGTGGACTGTGGGTTCGTCTCATCAGTTGAAACATGACAGATATGATCGCCGAAACTCTGCACTTTCACATTATTTATTATATACTTGTAAATTAAATATCGATCCTTTAATCGTCGAAACTTAAAAGATTTTTGTCTTAAACTTGCAAACTGCACTTACAAACGCCGATTTCTTGTCTTGACGTTACCGCCGTCGACATCACGCACGTGCGCTATAACACGGACATCACATCTGCCTTAATACCTGCAAGCTTCTTATGTCAGCTAGTCTTCAACGATAAGATCAACCCTTCCTTAGCATAAAACCTCGCAAAACAAATTGTAGACCAAGTTCTCTTTCATTCTGAACCGGCTTTCTATTTGTAAGCTGAATTTAATTTCACCCTTCTGCGATTTTTCGCGGGAGACGAACACACGTGGGACCTTCGCCAACTCATTCCCCTCTAATAAAAAAAAATGCAGAAGAAATAACTGATTTTGACATAAATAGACTACAAATAATAGTTAAAACATTTTAAAAACATTCAGAAAATGTCCAATGTCTTGGCCTTTTTCGCGGTCTACAAACATTCGCCTGGGGTTAAATCCCACCATGCATTGGAGGTTTAGCTTTCCCAAACTAGTTTCCAGTCCGCGTCAGATCTCGTCATCCATTGCCTTATTGATTTCTTTGGTCGCGTCTGTGTAGTTTTGGTCATTTATTCTTTGATGGCGTTTAGTCGTCAATTTATTTATTTAATTTGGGAATTTGTAAATCTTTGATGTTTAATTTCGCCGTCCTTTCAAGACGATCCATAATGACTGTCCATCTGTGGTTGCGATCCGAACCGAAAATCAACGAACGCCGGTCTGCTCTCTCGCCAGACAAGTGTAAAGAACTTCTGTCAGCAGGTAAGATATCTCATCAGAAATTCACACGGTATTTGAAAGGTTGGAGGTAATGTCCATTAATAAACCGGATGTAAATAAGTGACCATGTACTCAGTTGTTTAGTTTTATAAATTAAATATATTTTAAATGTTGTTGATGTATTCATTTGCCCTACACACTACGACGTCACATGTTACGCAACATTTTAGCACATGTAAAATGTAAATTAACTGAAATTTGACACCAGGGGTCAATTCAAGAAAACTTTTACAAGTGTAATTTACAAGTGTACAGTGTATTTATTGTTTTCAACCTCTAAAACAATGGCCCCCAGACTAAGTTTTGTGTCATGTTTCAATTAATTTACATATAACATGTGCTAAAATGTTGCATAACATGTGATGTTTTTTTTTTAATATTTATGCGTGTAGGGCAATTGATTTTTGTCACCCGCTTCTTGCTTTTTTCTTGTGCCTAAAAATATACACTGTACCATCCCGGATACCCCACTCCACACCCCAACTACCCCATGGTGGTCACTTACGCGCCTATATTGTCACTATCAAAATTGCTCCGGCCCCTCTTTATACATTACCTGAATCTGCCTTTGATTATGCTCCCATTATCAACACATTTTAGCTCCTCAAGGTGGTTATGAAATGTTATGTCAATATCTGTCATGATCTCTGGTTTGGGTGTGGACACACATGGCATCAACATTTTCACTGTCAAACGTTTGCTGATATAAAACTATCCTTGAATACTGGTAGTGGTATTATACCATTATATTTTTATGTGATTAGTACTTTACAGTCAAACCTGTATTTTAAAAGCGGACACCCTCAGGACTCTCGCTAGTGTCCGCTTAATACAGGGTGTCCACTTGATACAAGTTCTGATACATTACTCAATAATACATGTAGTTAATTATTGACCCTCTCCACATTATTAATACCCACATGTACTGATTACATTACATTTTATTTCATAAACCTAATTTGCAACTGTCTGTATCACATTGAATTACTTTAATTTTTACTAGAAAACACGCTTTTAGAAGTAGACGTTAATCCCAGAATTTAATAAAAATGTATTCTAAAAACACTTAAAATTTCCACTTAATACAGGTTTCCTGTAACAAAATGGCCAAATTTTGGTATCCATGTCTGCTTAATAGAGGGGTCCGCTGAATACAGGTTTGATTTACAGTAAATATGGGAGAAAGTTTTGGGACCCAAGTTGGTGTCTGCTTAATAGAGAGTGTCCGCTTAATATGGGGTCTGTTTAATACAGGTTTCACTGTACATTTGTACATCAATACCACATACACTCTGACTCATGTTTTTGAAAATGTCTTTATCATCTTTTAGGGTTCCAAATTACTGTTGAACATTCAAAAGATCGGATCTTCAAAGATGAAGAGTATGCAAGGTATAAGATTGATAGCCGGGGGGGTGGGGGGGGGGGGGTACTCCCATCGTTAAAGCTATATGGGTGTGTGCCACTGTGAAGGTTATGGTTTTCAAGTAGTTTAGTCTCGGATAGGGTATAGAAATTAGAGAGGTTTGGTCTAGAATAGGGTATCATTTACCAGGAATGAAGATGGAGTTTCTGAAAAATAGCGAATCTGGGATAGGGTATGGATTTTTGGTGTCTAGTCTAGAATAGGATTGCAAAATGCAGCTAAACCTGGTCTGGTATAGGGTAAGGGTTTTAGACTAAGAGTCCTAGCAGCACACCACTATATACCCATAAATGGGCAGAATTCCCCCCCCCCCCCCCCCCCTTTGATAGTAACCGCATAAAAGACAAGAGGCAATGAAATTGCAAAATGTATTTATTGCAGCTGTTAAAACCTGAGGCTAAAACAGTCAAGTTTATTCACAGCATATCCTCTAAGCAGCTCGATCTTCACCTATGAAGAGCTATTATTAGGCTACAAAATACTTATTTAGAACTATTTGCAACTCTACATGTACAATTTCAAACAAATTACTATTAATTTTAAAAAGTTTTAAAAAAAGCTTAAATCTTATACATGTAAAGTGAAATACAAACTGAAATATGAAATTAAATCCTATTTCAGAGGCTGCGGAGCGTTTCTAAACGTGGGGGGGGGGGGGGGGGGGGGCTTATCGTTTACCAAGCCAAGAACACACCCCTACTCAAATTTTCCAAAATGTCCTTTTCGTAGTTCATTGGCAGAAGCAAACCTCTTTGCAATCTTGACGGTGTCTAGTGTATCCGTAGTCGATTTGTGACAATGCATTAGCAGGCAGTTGTTCAGACGATCCTGCTTCATGGAGCATCTTAGATAGTTCTTAAGTCGTCGGAGGGCAGAAAATGTACGTTCTGAAGTCGCCGATGCCACAGGTAATGTCAAATACAGCCTTAACAGTTTGTGGACCTCTCCTAGTAACATTTTGGTGACAGCATTTTTGTTGAAAGCTTTGCACACGGTTCTTATATTTGTAACCTGACGTACTGGGGTACTGGGGTAGCGATATTTTAGGCACCAAAACATGGGGGGCTGTGCCCCCCAAATTTTCCACCTATGTATTTAAATGTCACATCTCTCTGAACTTGTTCTTTATCATGTAGGATTGATGGGGTGAACATGGTTCCTGAAGGATCTTGGGTTGATGCTCCCAAGGAGGCATTTATCCTGGGGATCAAAGAACTTGCTGAATCTTTATCTCCAATTCCTCACACACATATATACTTTGCCCATGCATACAATGTAAGTAGCACTGATAGTAAGAGGAAATTGTTCAAGCCAACTCAGAGGCAATAAATATTGTCCAGGGAACAAATACACTTGAATGGAAATTTATTGTTCTTGTTTTTGAAGTCCATTCAATTCTGTATTACTATTGTGAAATCCTGGCATGCTTCATGCGCATGTTCTTTTCAGTGTGTTGTGAAAACGTTTTCAAAGACCATGTGCTCCTATTTGTGAGTCAACTAAAATCCCGATGGTCTCATCGTATGGTAAGCTTCAAGACAGCGATACAAGTGTATTTTCACATACTCGGTTTTATGGCCTGACAATGTCCAGTAAGCCTAAGATTAGACATTGAAAGTGAAACATGGAGTTTGTGAAAATATGCTGACAAGTGCAACTCAATATTAAAGTTGTCTTTTCAAGATTTTGTGTTGGTGGAATTATTTAACAACTATGGTTTTAGGATTAGTCTCAACAGAAATACTGGGAGGGGGGCAGGATCCAATGTAATCAAATGTAGTGTGAACTTGGGTCCAGTTACATGTATAAATAAAATAATGCAAATTGTCTTCCAACAACTGCTGAGACATGTATGCAGGACTGTTAAAGTGTGAATGAGGGAAGTTTTTCTAACACATTTTCCACTAAAACGCTTGGATTTTTACAAGGACAAATATTTTTTGTGTTCCAATAAAATCAGTTTTTTTTCCCTTCTTGTTATGCACATAATCACAATATTATTATTGCCATACATGCAAATATGTAGTAGTTTTTTTCTCAGGTTTGTTTTGCTTTACCGCTTTAGAATCAGACTGGTTGGGTAGATGTCCTTAATCGCTTCATCAAGGGTGGTGGACAGATTCTCGATGTGGAGTACATGACAGATGACCATAGTGAGTAAAACTAAGTTATTATTCATACATGTAAATGTACTAAATTCAGTCATAAGGCATTGCTATTTCTGTCTGGTTACAGCAACTGAAAAGATGGTTAAAAAGAATAGAAAAATTAAAAAAATTAATTTTAAAATGGCAATGTCACATATTTTTTGTATCACTTTGACAAGCAAAAAAATATTTGTGTTGGAAACTGAAAAATAATAGTCCAGTTGTGTTAAACCATATATTACAATTACCACACAGCAGTTACATGTAAGCTATTATCAAAAGTTTTTGACTGTAGATGGCCAGTAAATAGATTGCAAAAAACCTCCCATTGGAGGGTACTGTAGGGATATTTTTTTGGAACAACACATTAAAATATTGTGTTTGCTTGGTCAATAGTGTTGAATAAACTAATAAACCACACATGAGGACCACTGCATTTTTAATCTGTCACTCTGAGTTCAACATTCGAACTTTCAGTAGCCTGTGAACTTTCAGGTACAGCTGAAATGGGATACAAAACCGCATTCGCAAAACAATATACATGTAACAGAGGCTTACAAATCAAAGGTATAAGGAACTTACATATTTTTGCCGTCCTCAAATATCCAACAAAGAAACCACACTGAGCGAAGGCCAAGCATTTATGCACATGGTCAAACTCAGTTATTTTCCGTTTTGTGATTTAGTCACACGATTCCCAAGCGGGGGTAGGGTATGACAAAAATATTACACAAACCATAACCAACAAATAGATTCACTAAAATATAGGCTTCCTTTAGGGAGCATGTGCATGTGTAATTCATTCTGCTAAATGTTTTGATGTACAGTTTATTGCACCTTTCTTCTTTTGAAATTCTGGGGTGGGTAGCAATGATATTCTTAACCCACACAGCTGTCATGCACAACCTTTGTTGTCATATTTTCTGATCTTCTTTGGCCAATTTTGCATCAATTTCATGTCTTAAAAGAACAAAATATTTAAAGGTTTTTGCAGAATTTAGACTGCAGAGAGTGTGGAAAGGTCATTGCGAGATTCAGGCCTCATGCATGTCATTGACCAGCCCTTTAGCATATTAGATATATTAGCATATTAGCATATTAGCATATTAGCATATTAGATATGTGATGATGATGGTTGCAAGGATTGTACCCTCTGCTCATCATAACAATACAATTTTATCATTTTCTTTTTTTAAATTTTAGCTTTTATTATCATTTAATAAATTGTTAGCTTTATATAAATTTTAAATATTAAATATATTTTAGGTTTTAGATTAATATTAGATATTTTATACTTTTTTATGTGTCCCCAAATTAGTATGGGTTTACCCAGGCTATAAGGTCTTTTGACACTTAAATAAAGTTTCTATCTATCTATCTCTTTCTGGTTGCCTGGTGATAAATAGACTGCATCATTGTTACAGCTGTCATGCTGATGTTGGCAGTTCTATTGTTAACAACTTCCTGTCAACAAAATACTTCTTGTGACACAATAGTACAGTGTCTGTGGCTCTACACGCACATGCGCAGTGTAGACACAAAATTAGTTAACCCTTTAAGCCCTAAGAGTGCCAGTTGGCACATGATGTCATAACTTGGCCAGTATTTGGTAGATTTGTATGAATTTTTGTCACCAAAATAATTGTCTTGTAAGGATCTACTCATTGAAAGCATAAATTGTGCCCTCTCCTATTTATGATGTAGTTGACCACCCCTATAACTTATTTGGAATTTTTTTTCTGTTTTAAACTCATTTCTATGAAAGCCATAACCTCCTTCATAAATGCTGATATGATTTATGAAATACCCTGATAAATAGCTTTCAAATGGTATATGATACATGGGGGCAGAGTTTGTATTTATTAATTTGTAAAAAAAAAAGCCATTCGCCTTAGGGCTTAAAGGGTTAAACCAGTTAAAATTATTATAGAAAATTATCATAATAATAATAACTATATTATATATTAAATAGTTTACATGTCTATTATTAATAATAATTATTCAAGGTGTTAAATTCAACTCATGTATTGTGACTATTTTTCTACAGACAGACGAGTAGCTGCAGCTTTTCCTCCTTTGGCTGGGTTTACAGGAATGGCTGTTGGTGTTAAAGCATGGTGTCACCAGCAGTTAAGGCATGTATTAAAGGGAGGGTTTCACGGTTCAGCGCATGTGCCAGCTATGGCGTAAGCCATTTAAGACTCATTTAAATTCATTATTTAGACCAATCGGAAGCGAGTAAATAACTCTGACGGGATATTTGCCTGTGAAAATGTCGCTGATTGAATGGATGATTATACATACCAATGTGCGCCATGAAAGCCACCAGAGTGTAGAATAAATCCTTCGGGTCAAAGGTTTTATTCAGTGTTGACTTTGTCGGTGTAATCCGTTGAAATTTTCTGTGAATTTTGGTCATCCTTCGCTTTATTTGGACTAATTATAGTATGTGATTATTGAAGTAAATGTGAGTGTTTTTTTAACTGATAAAATTGGCAAGTACATGTAAGCGAATAAAGCATTTTAATCTGTGCACATGCGCCGAACCGTGAAACCCTCCCTTTAAGCTACGAAAAAAACGTTTTAATTTTCACATTTAACTTGTTTTTTATGACTTATGCTGTGTTCACTCTAGGGCAAAACATGTTTAGTCTGATCATGAATGATGCGTGTTTCACTATGAAAAGTAAATCATGGTTGAAACATGTTTATTCTGAGCATGATTGAAACTACAGTGTACCTGGTGAGGTAGTTTTGATCTAAGCCAGACCTACAACCGTGGCCAATATCTTTGGGACACTTTTCATTTTTTCCTATTAAAACATAAATAAAATATATCCCCCACCCCCCCCTGAACAGAGTTGGGTGTCAGGAGTCAAACATGTCTCACAGATCTTCTACACGTTATGGACTTCAACCTTGTTTAGGGGGGTTGGGGGGAAAACGTTGAAAGATGGTTTGGGTGAGTATTTATTATCGCTCATTTTCAGTTTGTGCAAAGAAAAGGTTATAAAAAAGTGAAGTGTCCCCAAACATTGTGACCACGGTTGTCCGAGAAGTTATGGTCATGTAACATGTCTTAATATGGACTTTTATATTGGTGTCGCTACAAATCTGTAGTACATTTTTGTTGTTCTCATGGTTTGAAATGTGTTTTCCATGATTTGGGTGTATCTTTCTCGTGTGTATGTATGTCTGTTATTCGTGTAAAGTCACTTAATGTATCTACAAGCCAATCGGAACTCGAAATGGATCGACTGAGTACGTGATTAAAATGAACGGTTAAGGCAGGAACGTATTTTTGGTAATGTGCAGAAAAGGAAGTAGCGGAAAGGAAAACTAAGTTGCATTAATGTGGGCGATAAGATGGGTGCGAACATTCTTTTGCGCGTGGTAGGTATAGTCATATTTGCGTCATAAAGAAACTCTTAAATCCAGCGGGCTGTATACACAACACAACATTCAAAATGGTAAATCAGCGTGTACGAATATCAGCAGAGGCCAAAGCTTTAGCTGTACTTTTGAGAAAAAGGTCTCCGAATCCTTTAAGTTACCGTGAAATTGCTACAAAATGCCAAATCTCCAAGTCCGAAGTGCATCGTTTATGTACTGGTGCGAAATCGAGGTCAAGAGGCCAAGCGGGGAAGAACAAAAGAGGACGCCCAAGGAAGGTGGATGAACGCGGAATGAGAGCTTTAATTCGCGCTATTGGAAAGGTACGAAGCAAGAATGTGAATTTTACTATCAAACAGTTAACCGAGGCGACTGGAATGAGCCATCTGGCAAGCAGAAGAACGTTTTCTCGTTATCTAAACGAGCATGGGTACAAGCACCTGCAGACGAGAAAAAAAGGATTACTGAGCGCAAAAGATCGCCGCATAAGATTGCAGTATGCCCGAAGGATGAGACGAAAAGTACAAGAACGCCCCGAGTTCTGGACCAAAGATGTGGCTTTTTACTTAGATGGGGTGTCTTTTATTCACAAGACTAATCCTTTAAGCACAGCAACTCAACCAAAGGCGCGTGTTTGGCGACGAAAATCTGAGGGACTCACTCTAACGGCCAAGGGGTCCAAAAATCTCGCTGGGGGAAAAAGACTGCATCTTTTAGTAGCTATTAGTTATAAGAAGGGTGTAATTCTCCGTGAGGTTTATGAAACCATGAACGGTAAATTTTTCGCTTCTTTCGTGAGAGATAAATTTCCTATGTGTTTCCAAAGAGCTCGTCCAGGGAAACGGCGATTGTTTGTTATGGATAACGATCCATCGCAAGTGTCTAGTGCCGCGAAGTTAGCGTTAAAAGAGATCGGCGCAGAGCTACACCAAATTCCGGATCGCAGCCCTTGCGTGAACCCCATTGAGAATATTTTCAATATTGTGAGAAATATGTTAGAAAAGGAAACCATTCGTCTACAAATAATACGCGAGTCTTTTAAAGATTTCAAGAGTCGAGTGATTAGCTGTTTTGATTCTATAGATCCTGCAGTTATTGATCGCACAATAGCAAGCATGCCTAAGCGAATGGAGCAAATTATTGCATCAAAAGGTGCAAGGATCAAGTATTAGATGTGAAATAATTCAAGGAATATCAATATCGTAGTAAACTTTTCAGTTAAATAACAAATAAAGTTAATTTCAAATAATTTAATGTCTTGCGTAATCTCTGAAGATGCGGGTGGCGCACCGTTGTAACGCAACACAGTTCTCCACTTTTAAGTCAGCTCTGTTCGTGTTTTACAGAGAAAAAAGGTAATTCTTATTAGCCTGATAACAACATGAACAACTCTGCTATGCAAAATAACAACAGCTTTTTCAAAATTATATCTACTTCTCGTATTTTCAACAGTGCTCCACCAAAACGTTACTAAAATAGTATAATTAGCGTGAATTGTATTATAAACATATGATGGAGCACTGTTCATTTTTTCACCCCACCACCTTATTCGATGAAAATCTCATAAACAATTATAATCAAATTACATTCTCGTTATTTCTATATGATAAATGAGATTTTAAAAGGTATTTTTATAGTTAAAATGGGACATTTTTCGATGGAGCACTGTCGCAAAGAACGTCACCGGAAGTGCATGATTTGACTCCGTTTATATTTAGCACGGTTTGTTTACATTTGCAAATTCCTTTAGTTTTCATTTATTGTCCAGAATTAGTTTGGCAAAACATTTTGGACACGGTTTTAGAGCCAGTTGATCTTTTTCTGGTATTTGTTTCCAGAAATGGAAGAAACGCCAACGAACTGACATCATCTGAGTATTCGCCTGGTCGATTGACCCACCTTTGACTAAGACCAGTGGAGCATTGGCTGTTGCAAAGAATGGCGTGTCTTTCTTGAATTCGATATCTTTGCTACAAAAGTTTTTAGGTGCTGGAAGATGAACGATGTCGCCTTCCAACATCTGCAGCAAATCTGACCAAGGGATTATAGAAGGGCTCCAACGAAAGTCGTTTAACATGATAATCTCGGACAATTCTGCTCCCACCCAAGCGAAAGTACCTGTTGCGGGGTTACAAAATGCTCGATAAATAGATTTCAGAGGCGACAAAATAAAGGTTTTGCCAGCATTGGCGGGTCCGTGGATGAAAATGTTGCGGTACTTTGCTCGTCCTAAATGAAGCGCTGCGTAAATAGACTCACAGAAGTGATTCAGCAAAATACCATTGTTTTCAATTAAACTTATCGCGCACTGTAGCCATCGATCATTGCATTCGCTTGCACACTCGCCCTTGTAAGCCTCATCGAGCAATTCTACGCGACTTTTCTTGCTCCTTGCTAACTGGACTTCTGCCTCTGCGAATTCTTTCGCCAATTGTAGAGCCTCATCGACAACTCTCTGACCTCTATTAGCTATGAATTCCGCCAGATTTGATTTTCCATCGCGATTTTGCTGAACAGCCAACGCTACTAATTCTAATCGTGAAGCGATGCCACGCGTCTGGATAACTTGAGTCACATCGTAAACAGACATCCTTTTGCGTGCGGCCCTCTTTATTCGGGCTCGACCCTCTGTTTGTTTACCCTTTCTCTTTCGTTCGCTTATAGCCTTTTCAGTTTGTGGTTCACAATTGTCGTGGAGGTCTGGATGGTTAGTGGAGAACAGCGGTTCTGCGTCTTCTTTCACAGTGTACTTGTACGCACTATAATACGTGCTATGAATGGCACTGAAATTCACTTGAATATGAAATTCCTTGTCTAGAAAAGAGCGAACATTCGCCCATCTTGTTTTCTTGGAAAGTTTTACAGCCATGTGATAATGATGACTGCGTTCTGGGTCAGAGTCACCCTTGTGACGCTCAATGCAAACGACCCACTGCAACACTTTCGCAACAGTTGTTCTCTCAAACGCGTCAACTATTGCTGTGGCAAAGCTTTCCCGTGTAGGAAACGTAGTCAAATTGGCCCTGCTGTACGTTATTAAATAAACCTGCCTCTGTTGGCGAGTTTGTAGGCTTTCCATAGTCAGCGACTACAGTTTGCACGGAACTTCCTACTAAAGAGTCTATGTTGAACCACAGGAATACTAACCCATGTTTGAGTGGTATCCTGTGTTTGTATCTAGAAAATATGGCTCTATTGGCGTTTCAAAAGCCATATTCGCCGCGTAATAAATTGTAGTCGTAAGAAAAATTGCAATTTACTTAATTTTATTTTGTGCTTTTCAACTTCCAACTTATTATTTTATGTTTACGCTTATTACTCTTAAAGTGCCTTCCCCCGGCGTCCAAAAGAAATCCAACCACATCAATGTTGAAACGCATAAGACCACCTATAAACATTTTTAAGTTTCGGTTGCTTTTTAATTCGCCTGAGATTGGATTTATACTGTAATACAGTCAATAACATAACCCACAATAAATCTTTTGCTGTGAGATCCTGGTTATCCTATTTACTCGGACAACCGTGGCCAATATCTTTGGGACACTTTTCATTTTTTCCTATTAAAACATAAATAAAATATATCCCCACCCCCCCCCCCCCCCCCCCCCCCCCCCCCGAACAGAGTTGGGTGTCAGGAGTCAAACATGTCTCACAGATCTTCTACACGTTATGGACTTCAACCTTGTTTAGGGGGGTTGGGGGGAAAACGTTGAAAGATGGTTTGGGTGAGTATTTATTATCACTCATTTTCAGTTTGTGCAAAGAAAAGGTTATAAAAAAGTGAAGTGTCCCCAAACATTGTGACCACGGTTGTAGCTTGTTGGCGTTAATGCTATCTCCTTGTTTAACGCTGCATTGCTCTTCATTCCTGAAGGGCTTGACAAGTGAGATTGAACCCCAAAATAATGCAACAGCAAGTTCAAGATCTATTTTTTGGGGGTTTTGTGTGTACCAATAAAGACTTTATCCAAGCTTTTGCCTGTTTTGTGAAACAGCATTAATTATAGAATCAGACATGAAACATGTTTTAACAACTAATGTAAACAATGACATTGAAGACATGTTTGTGGGAAACATGTTTGAGTACTGATATGAATACAGCATTACAATCTACGTGTAACCAACTTTCTTCGCGTAGTGAACTTACTGATAATTTTCCCCTTGGATTTTAGCCCTCAAAGTCCAATGCCATCTCTAGAACCATATGACAATGAGTTGCTGTTGATAGATGACTTGAAAATGCAGCTACATAATGTTGCCAAGGCAAAAGGTATTGTACAGTACAAGTTTACATTAATTATTCTTCAATTGTATTAAGTTAGTCAGCAGTGTCATGGTCCTGACTGAGTGTTGAATTTTCCTCTTTGTTAGGTCTTCCAGAATGCTACCCTCGTATAGTAGTGATAGGTGTACTGGGACGCTGCGGTAAAGGAGCCCTGGATATGGCTCACAAAGCAGGAATACCAAGGTGTGCAACAATTCCACTCTGACAATTTTACCATTGGTTACATCTAGGCACATGTACAATTCTTAGAAAAGGCTGTTAGCTGTTCATTTCTATTTTTCACCTTACAGTCAATGCACTTCACGCGTGAATGCACAACTTCAGCTATTCATCTATAATGTTATTCTTTAAATTCATTTTTCTAAAATCTACTGATTATTTGTATCTTACATTCTACATAATTACTATTCTTATTATAATAAGAATTATAATTATAATTAAAAGAAATTTATTCTGTCAGTATTATGTAATCACAACTGTTTTCTCAAAAGCAAATTTTTCAGTCAAATCACTATAAACTGTATGCATAACCTCAAGTTTTAAAGTGACCACCTTTTTCTCTCTCTTCTACTTCATTTTCAAACAGCACACACATTGCAAAATGGGACATGAATGAGACAAAGGATGGAGGACCATTTGAGGAAATCCTACAATATGACATCTTTGTCAACAGCATCAATTTATCAAAGGTACAGTCAACAGTAGACTTAAAAAAATTAAATTCCGGTGTGTACATGTAGATATGACAATGATTATTTTTAACCGTTCCCATTGTAAGGATGTTTGCACATCGTTAGGTCCTGTAATGTGGGACAAACTTTTGCGTCTTGAATCTGGAACTTGAACCAGGGAGCAGATCCACCAATCCCCATTCCCTATGTCCAACTCCTTACCCTCCCCTCCCTTCAATGTCAACCCCATGGGTAACACAGATGACCATTACATTTCATGGCTCAATGTTAACAGCCAATCAAGCAATCAATCGAGTGAAGTTTCTGCCCAAATGCTACAACGCTTCCCTTTATTCATGAGTTAAAAAGACAGGTCAGCATGCTTGTTTAGACGAAAACAACCACTTATTTATTTGGCAGACTTAGCCTCTAAGGGAACCCTGTTAGGTTGACTGCGCATGCTTGTGATGCAAAAAATCATGCACAGTTTTAGTAAATTGCACAATGCCTAGGGAATCATCTTAAATCACCCGTTAATGGTTATCTTAGGAGGTAAAGAGACCTGTCAGACCTTTACCCATGCAGATGAACTGTTTTAAATTATCCCAATTTTCACTAGTTTTTTTTTATCCTGTACAAATCATATGCTTATCAACTCAAAATTGCAGTCCTCTATTTCTCTTGTTACATGATTTAATAGACAAGTATTTTGGGGGTTGGTCACCTCTTATGAGAAAATTATGTACAAGTTACATACAGTCTTTTCAAGACATTAGTATGAAAGCAAGAATTAAATGTGTATTAAAAGCCTATTCCTAGGGTTCATTTGCTTAGGATGAATGTATGTGCTTGATTAGAAAATTACTTTGCAGAAAATTCCACCATTTCTGACAAGGAAAGTGCTGGACACCGACCAGAGGTGAATAACAGCATTGCCTGAAAAAAATAACAAACATGTCTCAGAGAAGTGTTTTATTAGAATAACATGCATCTGACTTATAATAGCAGCACACTTGTACCTTAAAAATAAGAAACCTGTCTCAGAGAAGTTTCTATTGGAACAACACATCACTGAGTTGAGGTCACACAGAGTTGAGGTCAATTGACTTGGAAGTTGATACAGGCTAGTCTTTTATGGAACAAAAAAAAAAATATTTTTTAGTTTTCCTTTTCCGTAAAAAATTGTGAATACTGTTAAGTAATGATCCGCATAAGAAGGAAAGTGCTGAAATGCAATGCACGATGGAATGTCAACTTTTTTCATTGTTACAACTAGCGATCTGATTGGCCTAGACTCGAAAACCGCTAAAAAGTTAAGGTTCAAGGTGCATTTTGTCTAATTATTTTAAAGGTTTCAAGTAATTTGAGGCCCAATCGCACAACATGCAATTTTTAAAAGATATTGTATTTGGGGAACTTCATCAAATAAGCAAAATTATTGTCTTCTGCTATTCTGATTGGTTAAGCACAAATATTTCCCAAAATGTATTTGACGCAAATGGATTTTCTTTATTTTTATACTGAAATATAATTATGAACCATCAGCCCCTCCTCTATTCTTAAAATCAAAGATATTCTATGTGGGAAAGAGCCAATGCGGCAGAACAATGAAGTTTACAGTAGTTCTTATATGGAGCATCACTTAAATTCTAAAATAGGTTTATTATTGGTTGTAACAAAAGCTCAGGACTTGAGTTGTTTGTCTGTACTTATAGTGCCAGCCCAGTTTCTTTCATGTCACTTGTTTAAGTCCCTAATATAACTCTATCAACACCTTTATGTAGTTCCTTTAGTGAACTGTTCATTGATAGAGTTTTTAATCAAATCTTCCAAGTCAGCACTGTTTAAAATATTTCTGCTTAGGATATGGAATGCTAACAAAATATGAGAGATTTTAAATAATAATTATAATTAAAATAAGTAATAATTAACTATTACAATATTAAGGTGCTAACTTGCATTCTACATGTACGGTATAACTAATTATTAACCACTTCTAAGTTAATTTACCGGCCTGACTCAGAGAAGTTCTTTAATTTTCTTATTATTTATTAAAACACTATTAACAACAGGTAGGAGCTGTTGCATAGAATAAATCAGGTGACAGCATTTTGCATATTTTGTGCTAATTGTTTCTTTTGCAACTACCAAAATAAATAAAAAAGAATCTGAAGTTAGAAAACAAAACAATTAGCGATGGAAACTAAACATTAAAAGCATAAATTATTTTTACAAACCTTCAACCAAGCAACTGTACCTTTAACCACCGCACAAAACTGTTGTTTGTTTTAAAATTCACCATTTTCAGGAACCTCTCTGTAGTGGTTGATGTCAGCTGTGATGTCAACAACCCAAACAATCCTTTGCCATTCTTGGATTCCATAACCACATTTCAACATCCCAGCAGGCGACTGCAGCTCAGGTTAGCATGTGTTTGTATTTTTCCTGTTGACTGAATGTAGTTTGCATATTTGTGCACAAAATGGAGGACATTGGTTATACAATTATCCTATCAATCCTCATATAATTAAATAATGAAGGAACTAAATTAAATTAACATTGAGTTCTATGTTTGCTTGCAGTAATTCTACAAAACCTTTGGATGTTGTAGCTATTGACAACTTACCGTCTTTGCTACCAAGGGAAAGCAGTGTTCTGTTTGCTGAGAGCATGACACCATACCTTCTGAAACTCCCAGAGGTATTAATTTTAGAAAAATACTGTGTACCAAATTTAATTTTCCATCAAAATGTTGAAAAATAAACAGTACCATAAGATAGACCAGTTCGGCTGAAGATCACGCATTTGTTTAAATTATCACACTGCACAGTCTGTACAATTTCATCCACCGACTTTGAACATGTTCGAAGTAAATGATTGCGTGTGATAGTTAATGATAGTTTCTGTTCAAATGGGAGTGCAGGTTGAACTATCATCAACTACTGTATCAAAGCCATAAAATAATAGTATGTTTATTAAATATGTACTTTATTTTGAACGTGGAGTTTTCTAATGGGAGAAATTTTAATTTTCCTTTTTTGTTTCCTTTCCCAGATGGATACTCATCCAGTTTGGGTTCGTACCAGAGAAAAGTTTGAGGAGAAAGTTGCAGAGGTCTTTAAACATAATGTTGAAAAATAACAAGACTTGATTTACTACATGGGCCTTAGCCGTTTCAAACTTATTTGGATAGATATGAAGGTCTCAAAAAGCATTGCAAGATTGCTTTTTAGTAACCATTAATTTTACTTTTAGTATGTGTGGGTTGGGGTATCTATACCATACAACACGAAATTATTGCAAGTTTTAAGTTTTGCTTTCATGATCATGGATTCCACTACAGAAATATGAAACCAGTGTCATATCATTATCAGACTTGATAAACTCTTCTTCAAGATAACCTACATGCAGATGGATTACGTAAAAACACATTTTTGTCCTTTGAGAAATCCAGTCATCCTTACTTGTTTGAAATACTTTAAAATGGCCAATATACAAACTAAAACTCCAGCATCAGTTTTGTGTTTTATGGTAAATTCAATTATGTTAAATTATATTAATTTTAGTTTGTTCAAGTGTACTTGTTGAATGGACATTCAAATAAGAAATGTGTAATATTATGCAATAAGTGAGGCAAAATGTCCAAATTGACACTGTGTATTTTTGCAATGGCATATAAAATTATAGTAGTTTAGTAAGTCAGTTAAAACATTTTACCAACATTTTACCAAACACGAGAACAGGTTATTGACTACATATACCAAATAACAACAACTACTACAACTTTATTTTAAAAAAAGAAACACTATTATTTTTAACAATATTTGCCACCTGCAAACTGGCTAAAAGAGCTATTCAAGGTGGGTGGTAAATTAAATACTTTTAGGAAATCAGTGTTCAATATAACAAAACAGAAGCTTTGCAATATCTGGTACCACAAAATGTTCAATGAAGTTTTAAACTCTTTCTGTTTTTGAAGGTTAACAACCACAGTAATACTTATCACATAATTAATTTTTTTTTTCATGAGCAGTGTGAACAAAATATAGTGTAATCCCAATTTTAGAGTGATTTTGCCGAGAATCATCATCATCATCATTATCTTTTTTTAAAAACACAGGATTACATTCATTACAAAAATGGTCTTCCAGTGAACCGTGGGCTACTACATACAATAACTATAAAAAAATGTAAAAAACCTTATACATTATAATCACAACTATCCAATAAAAACTATTTATCTAATGGCAAAAAAAGTTTCTTGAATTATTGTGTATTGTTTTTTTTTTTTTAATTTATTGTTTACATCAATAGATTAAATTTTCTATGAAGTTTATAATGTTTGTAAGCCAGTACTGAACGTACAGATTAATAATGAGCTAACATATGACGTATTACCATAAATTAAAATAGAAATGTATTGTAACAGTTGTGTTAGCCACCAAAAGTTGTGTGTTTCAGGTCACATGGCTCGCAGCCTCCAGAGTGAAGCGTGAGCACATTTTATGCTTACAATAAATATTCTTTTCCAAAGAGTCCTCGTCATCGTAATATTGCAAACACAGAGATCCAAGACAGGAAAGAATTGAAAGCACTCTTTCTTCTTTTGTCTTCCAACAGTTGTCAAAGGTTGTAATGACATTATGAGTTATAAGTTTAGTTCACTTCCCATCTCTCCCATTCAGGGAAAAGAATGCTGCAAAATAATTAATACAGTAACACGGTCTCCCAGTAAAGAAAGAAAGCAATGGACATCATTTTAAAACATTCAGGTTTTCCACTGGTGACAAGTCATATGACCTCAAACATACACTTTTGATGTCATGTGCCTTTGATGGCAGTAGCCACGCACCTCTTCAGAACCTCTAATTTCATTGGACCTGGTTATCACGCACTTGTATTGTTTTTAGGTCTAGGGTCCATTGTTCTGTTGTTTGTTCTATTGTTTTCTTAGCCAATCTTGTGAGGCGTTCCGAGAGGTGCATACCGCCTCTTTGATGGTCTATCTCTTTCAATAGTAATGGATTGTCAATTTGTCAGCTGACATGCTACAGACACTGCTCCAATGTAATTTTGACTAATCCTCATTTGCATAATAATAATTGAAAGAATAATTTTTTGGACGTTCGCGCTAATTGTTTATGCGCATTCTTACTGCGCACGCAATCGCTGCCGCAACGCCATGCACGAGCGCGCGGACAAAGGAAGAAATCAACACACATGGTAGCTGCTGCCTTAACTTTGCTTAGTTTTAACTCTCTTGAATTGTCGATGATCCCTACGTTTTTTAAATAAATAACTTTCTTTAGTAATTCCCATTTTTCGACCCACTCGACATCGCCAACTTGCGGCTGTTACGGTTTGCAAATGCTGTCATTCAAAGATCAGGCTTATTTTAAGGGACGTTACCAGTTGATTTAATTTGCTTAATAGTCCCACTCATAAAATTTGGCATAGAAAATTCCATTCTAGAGATTCATTAAATTTTGCAATATTTTTAGACTAATAGACATTGGAGCCATATTGAGTAAGGGAGACCGGTTTTTCAAATCAGGGTCGCCTTTGAGATATCTTATCTCCGAAACGAAGTCAGTGACACCCAATTTGTTTGCATTTCTGACAAAAGTAACGCATTACCTAGCTGCAGCAGAAGGTTTATAAAAAGAAATCAATGTTAGAAGATTTCCGCGCGAACGTCCTTAAGGCACGACTACGTTTACTTTAAACTTATGTGTAGTTTATTGTACACATTGTTCAAAATATCTCTAAAAACGCAAGATCACGCAACAGTCACACAATTTTTGTGGGCGCCCTGTGAATATTTACTTTAATTGCAATAACAAGAAAACGTAACTTCCGATTGGCTATCATAGTCTGAAGTGTCAGCCGCGTTCTTAATTATTTGTGTCGTTGCGTGACGACACAAATAACGACTGCGTAGGAGACTATCTGTAATGAGTTTAAATTGCTGAAAATACTCTGGACCCGGTTGTTCGAAAGCCGGTTAACGCTAACCCAGGATTAAAACTTGACCAAGGATTTAATTTCTCTTGTTAGAAAAGTTTTCCAAAGCTATTTTTAAGTTACATGTGGAGACAAGTCAAAGTCGAAACTAAAGGGCAAAGTTACTTTGGAAAATCTCCATTGATTATTTATTTAACTGGAATTAAAATTGACGCTAACCCTAAGTTAGCTTAACCGCGCATTGAACAACCCGGCCCTGGTTGGTTAACAGATAGCTACCCCTTCAGGAATCTGAAGGTTCGCACTCTGGCTGGGTGATCTTGTCCGTGCACGATATGTTTCCTTTTAGCTGTCCCCCTGCAAGAATTTTGTTGCATGATGGGTCCTACTGGTCCTGCTTGTATAATACGGTACCGTACCAAAATCAAAGGGCTCTAAGAGCCATCTCGTGAATACGAAACAACGTAAGGTTAAGTCCACAGATCGGTTTTAATTTTCCATACTGAGTTTGAAGTCAAAGAATTGAAGAGTAAAACGGATTGAAAACGAGCAAACATCTTAGCGTGACATAAATATGCATTGTGTAAAACGAGACTGTCTAAAAATCACAAATGGATGACGTAATTACACTGGGGAATTAAAAAGGTTTACAAATGATGGAACGAGTGAAAATTTGCATATCTCTCCCGTTATGCTATATCTTGCTCAACGCTTCGCGCATTCACGAGACAAAAATGAAACACATTGTCTTTTAATGAGAAATCAACGACACAAAAAATATTTAAAACCTTACTTTTGGATGAAAAAATAAACAATAACTTTCTTATACACCGAATTCTTTATTGTGTAACATTTATTTCCAAAGTGTCTCGCGATTGTAGCACCAACGCTGGAGGTTTCCTCGCAGTGATGTACTGTCCTGTACTCTTGTTGTTTGTAAAACCGGACCTATTACTCGCAAAGATTTGCGGTGATGTCTCGAAGTAAAAATATCCAGTAGAATGAGACCACTGTATCATTTGAAGTCGTTTGGTAATGCGAAAACTCGAAAAGATGAAAGTCGCTTAATTATTCAGTTCAGAAAAGATTCAAATAATTATCTAAACTGACATTAAGTAGCAACATAAGGAATCGGGGCCGTATTCACGAAATCCTACCTAAGATATATCTTAAGATATAACTTAAGAGAAAATTTAGGAGCTTCCTTAGATATGTCCTAAGTGCTATTCACGAACGATATCTTATGACCATCCTAAGGTAAGCGTAACTTAGCAGTCTCCCAAGTTTAATGGTCGCGGGCAGTTATCGATTAGTAAAAGTAAACCAATCAGAGATAGTTTATATGGCGCGTTCTTATGAATAATAAGTTATGAAAATTACATGAATAAATATTTTGTATCGTGTAAATTGTTGTTACAATGACAATACAATATCCTTTATTTCATCTCGAATTTAAGATAGCAAAACTGATAATATCTTCGTTCTTGGTCAGTAGCGAAAGCAACAAACAAATCCTTAATCATTTTAATAGGGTATACTTAAGCTTCGATATTTCTTGTACAAGGGCTTATTTTCACAAAAAACGGAAATATAACTCTGCAATGAAAAAGAAATGTGGAACCCGTTAATGACACGAAGGCCTAGATGTAACTAACCGTGTTGTTTGACATTACTAGAAAATATTTAATTTTTTTAAAAATTTAAAATGTTTATCTAATCGGTAACTATTGTGATACACAATAATCACGCTTAAATCGACGTATAACTCGTCAACAGTCGAATTTAGCCCCCGTCAAGACATGTTTTAATAAGTTAGGAGGTCAATTTTGACCTCCTAAATTTAGGATAAAAAATTAAGACATGTCTTAAGTTAGGAGGTCTTCGTGAATACCAGTAATCTCCTAAGTTATATCTTAGTAGGCTCTTTTTGGACTTAATTAGCATGCTTTCGTAAATACGGCCCCGCGGTCATTATCTATGGAGGGATTCGAAGGGCAGGGAAAAATTCACCTAAAAAATCCTTAATTAGGCCCGGTTCAAACGTCGAACTTCACATGTACCGAACCTAATGCAAATGAGCAATATCCATTGTTCTTGCTCATTTGCATTAGGTTCGGCACATGTGAAGTTCGACGTTTGAACCGGGCCTTATAAGGCTCTCTCTCTCCGGTCCTGACTGTCAGTGGCGAGTGCCCGTGTCCTCTTAAACTCAACCTTTTGAACCCTGGGGTTTTTTCTGTTACGATGTTTTCACCTCGTTTTATCTTTAATAGGTAGCCCACTGTGTCCTTTACAGGATAAATTGGTCATGCGTCTATGATGACGACATATGACGTCATTTATTTTAAGACCGGACATTTTGAATCCTCTATGCTGGCTAATGGATTTTCAGAAAATCAGCTCTATTGATCTAAAATCCATTTTTAAATCAGTAGACTGGACAAGAAATGAATTAAATAGGAAAAAATAAAATTCGTATGACACATCACGTGTCATACGAAAAAACACTTAAGATGTGTAGCATCCACCCCCGTTCTTTGAATGCCCGAAGGTAAGAGCCGAAGGTTAATAAAAATTCACCCTCCCAAAAGCACTGATGTTCTTCTCTCGCAATACTGTATTAGAGCAGCTTAAAAAAATGGTATGTCTGCTTTTCTGTGGCATGGTACCTCCTTATTTACAAAAAAATACATTGTTGAATGCAAAATTTGTTAACACGTGCTTTTCTTTCATTATTTGCGCTTTCATCACTGAAAAGCGTGCAAACGTTGTTTACCTCAAAATCTTTGACGTTTTTGTCAGCGATTGGCTCAAGTTTTTAATCAATATTCATGAAAAATTCGTAGCCCTCGCCGCAATTCAAGCAGGTTGTGTTCATGTGAAGATGTCTCGCAAGTTGTGAAACGTTTTGGCGCTTTAGAGGCAACTTGGAAGACTCCGGGAAGACGTATCGCCAAGGAAAATTAGCCCCACAACTCCAACCGAAGGTAAAAGTCGCTTTGCAAACAAATTACATTTGTTCGGTAAACGAGTGTAAAATTTTGCTCGATGAAGTGAACACGTGCGTTGAGCTTCTCTTCGTATTACGACGTCTCTGTGTTTTGGTGTTGCGTTTGTCTTTTAAAAAGTCTCGGCTGTTAAATTGTGTTCAAGCTGCATATACTCTCAAAAGAACATTTTATAGTTCAACTAAAGGAGTGTTTATTCTTTCATTGAATACCATTGAACTGTTGCTGAAAACCACATCTAATGCACCTAAAATTCAACCTCAGTCATTTGTAAAATAACAAAAATTGAACATGCATTTTATCTCATCAATCGTTTATTTATATTTTCAGGAACTTCAAAGAGTATAGTGAAGTCAGAGAAATGGAGGGCTGAAGAAACAATTGAAGAGGACAAACAGGAATGGACGAATCAGAAGGGATCTCTTCAAAGATAAGAACTTTGTTTAGTCAGTCATGTAATTTTTTCTACAAATGGTGGCTGAACATGGGCAAATACTTTTGTTTTTAATATAGTATCAAATGTATTGATTCTGAGGAAGAGCAAATTCGGATCTGACTACTAATTGAATCTACTGATCAAACTGACATGAAGAACCGGGGAAATATTGAAGTTAATTCATTTTGCTGAATCGCGTACTCAGGGCTGCTAATTATCTGAACCGTCGCATCAGCATTGGTTTTGCAATAGAAACAAGGTCGTAGGTTAAATAACTTCTTACAATTTTAATCTCATTAGCCACCATTTGGACGTTGAGCGATCGTTTGATTCATACGGTTGATAATTTGACGATTCAGTTTACGGCTTGTTTTGGTTAACATATTTTTATGCAAAACAAATGTCAAAATGTGATATAATTGTTAACAAAACTTCACTTACAAAGGAAATACGATTTGGTTTGGTCGATCGCTTAGCGTGTAGGTATAAACGTTACAGCTGTTGATGTGGTGGGTGTTTGTATTTTTAAGGTGGCACTGACAGTTTACCAACTGAAAATTCCTAATTTAGATACGTGAAATTATTTGTTTCCATGGCTGTTATATAAATAAACTTTCCTTTTCCAAATTATTTTATATTATTGTGGCACTGACAGTTTCTCTAAAACTTCTGTCCGTACACGTCAGTAAATAAGTTGATCAAGTTGTCTGTTACAAAGAAGAACTTTCTTTTTACAAAATAAACTTTGAAACGAAGTGCGATTTGGTATGAACTAGAAGTTCAAAATGAAACTGTATTTTGTCCACAAATTCGCGAATTTTCCAGAAACAAGATTAAAAACATTCCAGTTGATTTAGAAGGGCAATTTTTTATTCAATCATTTTTTCAATTTATCCAAAGTTTGGCATTGTGTTAAAAAATGGAGCCAAGCAATTATCTGTTGAATGCTCTAAATTGAATCACTTGCTCCAAACTTAGCGAACGGTTATTTAAAAAAAAGATTTTGATAAATTGGGCTCGTGCACAATTCGACCTTTCGCAAGAATGAAAATATACACGTGAAATTGGCTGTCATAAAAAAAACTTACCTTTTCAAAATTATTTCAATTGTTTTTTTTTTAAGGTGGCTCCAAGTAGTTTTTTTTTTGGGTCACACTTCCCTTTTTGAATGCGCTTATACATAATCTTACTTTAGCTCAATACACTTAAAATCTGAATTTAATACCAGATGTTAGGCTTGGATGAAAGTTTTGGATGATGCTCTTTTTATGCTAATCAGCTTTTCCATAGAAACAGTAAACAAATATGGCGAAAAACAGTTTTCTTAAATATCTTTTGATTTTGGGGCTACCCGCGACAAGCGAATAAATGCGCTATAATCTACACAGTGTAGCACACCAAATGGGAAAACTGATTTTAAACAAATTAAACTGTTCGATTTTGAATAATTCGCTAAAACATTTTAACACGTGTTTTTCATGTTTGAAATATAAACGGCCAAAACATTCCATAGGTTTCACAATTTATCATTAAATTACCACAGAAAGTTTCCTAAGACTAAAATTATTAATCCCTGCAAATAGTTCTGACTACTTCCTCGGCAATAAAGAGTTCGAGCTTTTCATTCAAATTCAGTTTAGAGAGTGAAAACGTGAAGCAAAACTGCATTTGAATGAAAAGTTCGATCTCTTTATTGCCGAGGAAGTAGTCAGAGCTGTTTGCAGGGAGTAATAATTTAAGTCTGAGGAAACTTTCTGTGCATGGTAATTTAATGATAATTTGTAAGACCTATGGAATGTTTTGACCGCTTATATTTCAAACATGAAAAAACACGTGAAAACTGAAATGTTTCCATTTAGTGTGCTAGACTGTGTAGATTATAGCGCATTCATTCACTTGTCGCTGGTCGCCCCAAAATCGAACGATAATTAGGAAAAACTGTTTTTCGCCTGTTTGTTTACTGTTGCTATGGAAACGCCGATAAGCATAAAAAGAGCATCGCTCAAAGCTTACATCCAAGCCTAACATCTGGTATCAAATTCAGATTCATTGAGCTAAAGTAAGATTATGTATAAACGCATTCAAAAAGGGAAGTGTGACCCCAAAAAACTACTTGGAGCCACCTTAAGTTAACCAAAGTCGGGTAATGTGTTAAAAATGGAATGAATATGGGAATATACATTTAAAGACAATTGTAGCTTGTCAGTGCCTCCTTAAAATTATTCACATGTTTCCTGCATCAACTGATCAACAAGAAAACAAGGGCCTTTACAAGTAGCGTTATTTTTTTTTCATATTTTTTTCTTTAACCACGGAAAATTATTCTCAGTCACCCATGCTAAAAAATTATTCCGTAGCTTTTTCCTGAGATTGAGTACCTGTGTTCTCTTGTCGATCGTACGTATATTTAGGAGCTTAGTTTATAAAGCCTAGTTTATAAAGCCCTGATGTCTGGTGTTGAAAAAAGCCGGTATTTTCGATGATCAATGTAGATCTTGTAAATGGTTTAAACTCAGCAGGAGTATCAAGAATCAGTCGAGGGTTTGTGTAGTTTTAAAAAAGAACTGTTGTTGTTGACAATGACTGACGTTTCGACAACCTGAGTGGAAGTCATCTTCAGAGTCATGGGAGTTACGACAACTACTAACAATTTTTTTTTTGAAAAAGTACTTTATTTGCAACACGATTACTAACGTAACTTACAATAGGTACAACACTTAAGACTAATTACAATAAATTAAAAAATAATAATACAACTACTAACAAATTTGCTAAAAGACAAAGACGAACCTAGCGACAGACAAGAAACAGTATACAAGAGCAAATGCTGCGACTGTCATGAGGTCACAATTTACAAACTAATAATTGACTGGGACTCTGCCAAATGCGTTACCCGGCTATACAGTACGGACAACAAACTTAGAACAAACCACTGAATCGATGCCTAAAAACAATATACCGTCAAAAATTACACTATCAATGCACGGATCGAAACACAACAGCCAAAAACATCATGGCATAACTGACCAATGACAGCTTACAATTCACAATTCACATGGCGCTGAAGGTGACTTCTGCTCAGGTTGTCGAAATGTCAGTCATAATGAACGACAACAGTTCTTTTTAAAACTATAACTGATGTAGACCTAGCTGTTATACAGACCAAGGGGAAAAAACAAAAGCTATCCTTTGAGGAAGATAACAGATAACGTTTCGAAGTCAACTGCACAAACACTTCAAACAAATGATTTACAGCTCAGTTAACCTTTTTTCTTTGTTCTTCAATTTAAATTTTCAGAAAATATTTAGGGTTTTTAAATATCGTTTATCCTTCAAAGTCAATTTTCAAACCATTTTAGCAGGATGTTTTTGCAAAATGAAATGGAAACTTTCAAAACTACTGGCACATAGATTTTCCTGTGATCTCAATTTGTTCCGACACACTGAAATAGTGAGCAAAACATTAATTCAGTCTTATTCTTAGAAAGAATAACTTGACGTTAACATATGAGATTGTTTTTTTTTATTAGTCGGTAGGAAAATTTTCTTGGCTGTTTTGATGTTGCTAAATATTATTAAAACATTCATTTACCTCAGTTTAGACAAGAGATAAAGGACGATAATAAAAAGACGAATTACTTCTGTTCCGTTTATTATCATGCATGGTCTGTATAACCCCCTTGATTTGATTTAGGTCATTTATGTTTGTTTCTACAATAAATTTCAGTTAACAAAAAGAAACGTGTTTAGGGCAAAATTTAAAATCAGACATTGGGTATTATAAATAGGCTTTAGTAAATTTAGTTTTTAAGTGGAGGAAAAGACGTTTTTCTGTTGGCATTCGATGTAGCACAGAATGAAAAAAGTTAGTTTGACTTTGATAAATTGGTCTCGTGCACTGCAAGATCTCTAGGATGAAAATGGAGCCAAGCAATTGTTTGTTGAATGTTCTAAATTATATGCCTTGCTCCAAACTTAGCAGACTTTTATTATTTGGAAAAACTGGGCTCGTACACAGTTTATTAATCTCTACAAAGAAAATGGAGCCAAGCAATTGTTGAATATTCTAAATTAATATTTCACTTGCTGCAAACTTAGCAAACAGTAATTTTTTTAATTTCTGTGTTACAAAGTAAACTGGCCAACAGTTAAAGGTCTTGTTATTAAAAACAACATGCAAGCTATGTAAAATCTCAAAATTTCCAGTATCAAATGAAATCAGAAGCAAAAATTATTTATTAAACAGAATTTAAGCTTTAATTTTCGTTATCCAAAACGTTTTATCTAGTATACAAACAATTTTTACGGCTTGCCATGTTTCTTTTAATATCCTTCATGTATACACTGTCTCGTGCAAGAATTTTGAAGATTTAAGGCTGGTTTTCACCGGCGACAGAAATATTTGTACAAAAATACGAAGAATGAACACACTTGTTCTTCTTATGCTGTCTTCGTAGGAAATGACACGGCATAAGCATAGGCACAAGGAAATAACTTGGTTATTTTTTGTGATTATGTTTATTTCGCATTAATTCCTAACGAGGACAACATAAGAAGAACGAGTATGTTTGTTTTTCTTATATTTGTGCTTATACTTATGTCGCTTGTGTAAACCAGCGTTAAATTGTGAGGTTTATTACGCGAGAAATTGTATACGTTTTTGGCAGGTTTAAATTTGAAGTTGTACTCCTTGAAAATTATTATCAAAAAATTTTCAAGGGGCGCCCCGTTAATTTTTTGGCCTTAATTGTCACCAGGGGAAACGCTGTGCAATTTTTTTCAAATTTTCCCGCCAAAAGACTTAGTATATATAGCAAGAAAAATTTTGCCACACCTTTTAATTAGTAAAATGATATTTACTTAACTAATTAAGTTATTGAAAAAGCATTGTACAATATAAATAAGAGAGAGAATAAAGAATACAATGAAACTGAAAAAACTCTTTTATTGTTGCTGACTTTTAATTATTTATTAAATGCAATACAACATTACTGAGTGGATTTACTTAACCCGTGAAACGCCATCTAACAAATAGTGTGATAGCCCAAATTAAACAAAAAACGGCGCATGCGTATTTTGGGCGCCCGTATTTTTTCTAAGTCTTTTGGCGGGAAAATTATAGAAATTTGAACAGCGTTTAACATGGAAAAACATTGTACATGCAAAATATTTCAACAAGTTCAGTAAAATAACTTTTTAATAAGCAATTGGCAATGAAATAATTACAGATTTTTTTCAAAAAGCAAAAAGGTTTAGTTGTTTGGGTTATAAATTGAGTATTGTTTCTGTTCTTGAAAACCTTGTTCACAGTAAAAATTGCCATGACTGCTACAAGCAACACGAGATTATTTCGTGGATTTGGAATCATTAATGTTTAAATTTCAAAAAATCGATAAGAAATACCAACGATTTTGGTACTTTGCTTTATAAATGCAGCATATAAAAGTCTGTTACAAGCAAACTTTGTACCGTGTAAATTGTCTTAAAGTACTGATACGGTGCAACACAGATTTAATAAACGTACTTGAACGCAAAATATAGAACGTTTATCTGCAGAAAGTCAATGAAAACTATTGCTGATCGTTAATAACCAAAATTCCTAACAGGGAAAGCTGATAAATCGTCAAACGTACCTGAGACAGAAACGAAATGACCCCCGATCAACATGAAAATAGTTGTTGCAAACTGACAAAGACCGCAATAAGGGCCTCGTGTTTAAAGTGTTTATGACAGATTTGTTTCAAACTACATGGCGTTCTGATAAGAAAGTCGAAAGAGTTTTTCTATATCGATTTTTCTTGTCCGTTATTTAGCCGTCTAAAAACGTGAAATTTCACTTCCGGTGGGTTACAAAACCGCACAAGAAGAAAGACTGGAAATAGTCCGCTGTGACGTCAATACAAGAATGCAGTGTCGCGGTTTCTCAATTCCTCCGTTTTTTGATGCGTGTTGCTACAACCGTAGACAACACACCTTAATAAAACCATGTTTCTTCATCAGAGCGCACCAAAAAATGCGAGGAACTGAGAAACCACGGCATTTCTGTATTGACGTCACAGCGCACTATTTCCAGTCTTTCTTCTTGCGCGATTTTGTATCCCACCGGAAGTGAAATTTCACGTTTTCAGACGGCGAAAACACGGAAAAGAAAATCGATATCGAAAAAACTCTTTTCGGTTTTCATATAAGAACACCATGTAGATTCCATCAAGCAAATAAAAAGAAATCTGTCATATACACTTTAATATTTACGAAAAGTAAAATTAATTGATTGTCCGCGCAGTAATTCAATGCTAGCAACGTATAATTTTAAAGCAGTTGAAAAATATATTCAGACTTGAACTTGAAACCTTTATAGACTCATTGTTTACATTTTATTTCATTAGCATACGAATTTATATAAAGAAGACATCGTGCTAAATATGAATTAACTTCAAACGTTGAAAGAGCTTGTTAAACTTTAGTTAGTAATCTATACAATTTTTAGCTCTTTGTATGTAACGTTTAACGAAATATCAGCCATCGAAAACTGCAAAATCGTTGGGTAGCAAATTAAAAGCGCTAATCAGCCATACATTCTTTGTAAACGTTTTAGTTTTTAAACAGCATAAAAGATTCACCTAGGACTAACACAGGAAAAAACTGAATTGCTCACAGCTCATCATTTTTATAAATAAGCTTCATTGTGATTATTCTTGTTATTATTCCACAACGAGTTCATTTAAGTAATGCTTCACATAAGAACTATAGTAAACTTTATTGTTCTGCGGCATTGGCTCTTTCCCATATAGAATATCTTTGATTTTAAGAATAGAGGAGGGGCTGATGGTTCATAATTATATTTCAGTATAAAAATACAGAAAATACAGAAAATCCATTTGCGTCAAATATATTTTAGAAAATGTTCGTGCTTAACCAATCAGAATAGCAGAAGACAATAGCTACTAGTTTTGCTTCTTTGAAGTTCCCAAATACAATATCTTTTAAAAATTGCATGTTGTTTGATTGGGTCTCAAAATACTTGAAACCATAAAAAAATTAGACTTTATGCACCTTGAACCTTAACTTTTTAGCGGTTTTTGAGTCTAGGCCAGTGAGATCACTAGTTGTAGCAATGAAAATAGTTGACATTCCATCGTGCATTGCCGTTCAGCACTATCCTTCTTATGCGGATCATTACTTAATAATCTTGTTGAAAGCTGGCATTAAAAAGGAAAAAAATCACAAAATTACAAAATTAAAAAATCAACTATAAGTAACCTAACTTGACAAACAGCCATTATCAAGGTATGTATAAATGTATAAATAAATAAATAAATAAATAAATTCTTGTAAAAGCAGAAAAAAAACTATAAGGAAAAGAAATTGAAGAAAACGAAAAAAAAAAAAGAAAAATAACAGAAAATTAAATCACCTATACTACGAAAACGTTAAAGAGGCTCAATTTTTTTTTTGCCATGGGTGTATGTTTTTCGAAGGGAAGACATCTTTCGATAGAGTACTAAAGTGTGACGCCAAAAACACTTAAAGGTCAAATGAACCAAAAATTTGACATTTTTTCTTTTAGTCCAATATTAATGCAATATGTTTAATGAGTACCAAATAAACATATTCTGAAGTTTGAAACTAATTTGACTTGGCATCGCAGAGATATTGGAAGTTAAAAAATGCGACTTTTTGGAAAGCGATCGGGAAAATTGTCGGAAAGTGACGTCACTATTGACCACCTCAAAAAAGTCAAGGTTCGAAGTTGAAAACAATAGGTTTAATGAGCGAAAACAATGCATGCCTGCACGTGCGTTTTATATTTTAGTACATTTTCTTGCCGTTCCCTGCAAAACAACAACGTCAAATTATCAAATTATAGGTTTTTGTGGAGAACGTGAACTCACAACGGTTAATTTTATTTTCTCTATTTGAAATTTAAAGCCGTCACTATGAATTCAACAGTTTACCTTCACAAAAATTACCGCGTAAGCGGAGATGATTGACAGACAGGGAAAGTTAACCTGCACTAAACTACCAAGCGAGGTGGATTAAAAAAACTTAACTCCGTTAAAAAAATCTTTTGTATAAACAGATGAAGTTTCTCGAAGCAATATTTCGTCGCTCAAAGCTCTTCGTTTCCTACCAAAACACAGGTTCGAGCTCCTCGGCCATTTTCAATGCGAAAACAGTAGAAATCTTCAAGTTTTAAGAATATACACAAGCTAGAATACTCAGTATTCGCCAGGACAGAGGACACTGGGAATGAGGTTGGCTCACCAACAGTGACGTCACAATCCTTACCAATCCTAACACTTGTAGTGCGCGGCCATTTCAGAAACGTTTTCGTGAAGCCTTCGGAAATCTTCGTACTTTTAGCTATGTAACTTCCTTAAAGGCTCAGGAAGGAAAATTTTTGCGTAAGTTTGCTTTATTATGGTTTCTTTTAACGTTTAAATGGATAAATGGATAAAGAAAAAATTTCAAATTTTTGGTTCATTTGACCTGTTTTCAGAAATGAGTTTTAAACACCACCTGGCACAAACGTAGTTTCAGCCCCGTAATGTCTGTTAATTTATGCAAATTAACGGGAAATAAACCGAAATATGCGGTTATTTACATTGATTTGCATAAATTAACATAAATTACGGGGCTGAAACTACGTTTGTGCCAAGTGGTGTTTACAACTCATTTCTGAAAACAGATTTGACATTTCTCTCTGATTGACTGCTGTCGATCTTCCTCCAAATTTGGTCAGACTGACCGAAATTCTGTCAAATGAATTTGGTGACTGCTCTAATTCAATTCCTTTTTGGTTGCAGTTCCTAGCATGATCCAGTTGAATTCTACAAATTGATAAAGACAATACATTTTGAATTTCCCGCCAATCAGTCACGTGACCCTATTGGACCAATCAGAATGCTCGAAAAGGTAAAAAAGGTCAATTTTCAAATGCCCATATCTTTTGAACAATTAGAGATATCGACCCAAAATTTTGGTTTTATATATTTCTTGGCATGACATTTAACCAGGAATTTTTTCAAGGCATGTGGAGAGCATAAATTTTGCCGGTGCTGATACCTTAAATTTGGAAAATTATGGGATTTGATTAGATATTCGGAAAGGGCATGACGAAAAATGCCCGCTTGCCAAAAAACAGCATCCTAGTTAAATTTTGGGGTGAGATATTGGCCCCTTTGCTCTGATGACTGCATACAAACCCTAATTTGGCCCTGCAGATGCGTAGTTTCAAACTTTATACAATTCCTTAAACATTTGGGAATCAAACTGTTCAGCTTTAATGCTCATGAATTTGGATATGTAAGTTCAAATAAAAATTGTTGTTGTAGTCTGTGCGCAGACGTCTCTTATTTTCTTCCTTCGTCGTGGAGTAAAGGAAACAAGAACTCTTCGAGTAGTGAAGTCGTGCTTTAAGAAGCTTTAAGGGTCTTGTAAGTGCCCTTAAGGTACGAGAATTAATTCAATATAGGGAAGATATCAATGACGTCAGCAATTGTTATTAATGTGCCAACCAGAGCCTTATTGGCTGCCGAAACAAAGGGATCTTTTGTTCCAGTGGCTGGCACATTTGAATAACAAAAAGAATGTTTGTAAACAGATATCATCCCTATATTGTTATGATTTGTTTTAATTAACATGTACAGTCGCTTTTCCGGTCACACTAGGTGATCCGTCACGCACGTTACTACACTGTACGTGATTTGAAACCTTTAATCAGTCTTTCGCAATCACTCGTGCATGCAAGGTCAACTTTTACTTTTATATTACTTCCATTTATCTGTTGCTCGAAAAGAAAAGAAAGAAAACGAAATCGTCATCGAATGGAACTCTCGCCAAATCCGGCAATAATGTAAATTCCTTTTACTTGATATGTTTCGTTTCGTCATTTTCCTTTTTATTATGTTGTAAATAAATCCAATCATCCATGAGCTTGAAATTTCTATATCAACTGATAAGACGTCACTAACACTTCGCCTCAGGCTATAAACCACTTGAAAATCGCCACTTTTTTCGAGTCCATTTTATAAGTCGTGCGCTTGGCTTGTAGCCAAGAGCATGACTACTATAAGGAACATTTGCGCGCAGGCTCATAATGTTGTTGTCATTCTATTGTATTTTTTGTGAAGTAACTCCGGACTTGGTATATGACGCACCACCCGAATGTACTTTTAACATACATTTAGATGAAATACCAAAACTACATCACTGGTAACAAATTTTCTCACATTTGTACTTAAAAATAGTCTTCACCCACAATTTTTTTGCAATCGTAACTGATCAAAATTGAATTCACAACAGAAAATGAACCATCATTTCTTTGCAACATTGTGTAAACGCAACCTTAAAAACGTTGGTTACTGGACACAGACAAACAACCGAACTTTCAACTATAAACAGAAAAAAAGGCGTTCTATTTTCACCGTCAATGTTCAAAACAATAAACAGAAAAAAACTCAAATTAAAAGCAAATGATAAACTCCTCAGTCAGTTGAAAACTAACGAATGACTACCCTGTTAAATGGTACAAGCATGCCTTAACTTCATCATTCACTGGAAACTGACAAGCAGCCGAAAATTACAGCTTAACAGACAAATGGCCTCATTGTTTAACGAAGTGGGAAATCGACTTCACGATTAATTTATATTTCAAAGCAACATCTTTTCGTGCAACTGAACATTAAAGCAAGTATAAGTTACAGATATCAGAGGAACAAAATGAACAAATGAAAACAGTGGTTCTCAGCTCTAAAAGAACACCAAAATTACATTTATTGGTATGGTAATCGATGTCGCTTGGAAACCATAAAACTTTGATCACATGTCAAAAACTTGGTGAAGTATGAAAGCAATCGAAGTATGTCTTCACCGCGAAATGTTGATTTCAAAACGTATATACACCTCCTCACGGCAAAAAAATCCTGAGTCGAGCCTCCTTAAATGCAAGTCGAGCCTCCTTAAATGCAAGTCGAGCCTTCTTAAATGCAAGTCGAGCCTACTTAAATGCAAGTCGAGCCTCCTTAAATGCGAGTCGAGCCTTCTTAAATGCAAGTCGAGCTTCCATAAATGCAAGTCGAGCCTACTTAAATGCAAGTCGAGCCTCCTTAAATGCAAGTCGAGCCTTCTTAAATGCAAGTCGAGCCTCCTTAAATGCAAGTCGAGCCTCCTTAAATGCGAGTCAAGCCTCCTTAAATGCGAGTCGAACCTCCTTAAATGCGAGTCGAGCCTCCTTAAATGCAAGTCGAGCCTACTTAAATGCAAGTCGAGCCTCCTTAAATGCAAGTCGAGCCTCCTTAAATGCAAGTCGAACCTCCTTAAATGCAAGTCGAGCCTCCTTAAATAGGTGATTGAAAAATTACAAATAAATAAATAAATGTACTGGACTGGACTGGACTGAACTGGACTGAAAACTGACAAATCCCCTGTCTCAACCTTAATCTTTACTTTGAATGCCTTAAATTAAATGTGGAAAATGTCTGTTTTACACTGTAAAGCTACAAAGTTACTGCATGTACGAGTGATGCTCGAAATACCAAGTCAAATTTATCGTGTCAATTTTCTTTAAGAAATCCTTTTGTAACCTAAAAACCTTTACTGAAAACTGACAAGCCAAGTGAATTGCATGCCCTAAACGGCTTTTTCTGAGAAGTCGTTTTCAAACATCACAATCCAGTCTTCATTAAAAATTGGAAAATTAACATGCTAAATAGGCAAAATGGCTTATAATTTTGACTGAAAACGAGTACGATTTTGGAGTACGATTTTCACAGATCCTCGCATTGCATTAAGAAAAATAGGTCCGCAACGCATACACGTGTCTATCGGAAGGTTATGCATGTTTGATTAAGGATTTAAAACCAGCTTTAAATGAAAATGTGGGTAGTGAGAAACTTTTTCTTTACTAGCCTTGTATATTTGTTTATATTTTCTAGCAGACTTTTGTCATTTCTTTTAAATTAGGTTCCAGTCTTTCTCCATAGCATTTAAATTTTATTGTATTATATCCAACCGTCACTTCCGAAGATGTATGTTGAAGCATACGAAACGTCAAGTCGTTTAAAATCAAAGTTTTTGTACAACATGCGTTGTTTTGTCATGTTTATAACCGCAGTGTGTATTTTATTTCTGTTATGCATGTTTATTTGTTTGGTTTATTCTTGGCAATTCTAAAGCATGTCCCATAATTTGGACTGTTTTTTACAGTCATAGGTATGCTTGAGAGCAGTAAATGACCTGTGGATATTTCCACTTCAGTAAACTCCTACTTACTCTTGCAAAACCGTAAAACAACTTTTTGCCTATTCGCCTCGATGTTAACGTCCTTGCTGACGACATACTAGCTAGGAGCCAACAATGCATTGTACGACGGTCAAATGTTATAACATTGAGGATTTATGATTATACTTTAACATTAATCCTTAAAGTTGAAATTGCCTAAATGTTCCCGAATATATATATATATATATATATATATATTCTTTTTTTCTGTTAACGAGAAATCTATGGATGAAACAATGCAGTTATTCGATTTCGAGGTTTTATTCTTTGTTTGCTTTAATTTATCAGTTGGTACTAGAATTTGTTCGTTAAACCGCGCGGTTAATCTGTGTTGCACTGCGATAAAAAACGTTAAAAAAGGTAATCTTTGAGCTGCACTTAAAGTAAAACTAATTTCTCTACCTCTTTCTTTGTTTAAGTTGGTTGTCTTTTCTTTCTTCTGTACAGAGAGCAATGTTGTGATTCAGTGTTCACACCTTGCTTGGTTGATTCTGACATTAATAGTTTCCTTGTTTCCTGCATAAAAATTGGACAAAAAAATATCAATAAATGCCATCACGTTTTGGATATCAATAGTAGAAACAGAATTTTTTTATGAACCAAGTTAATAATTAACTAAGGTAAATTGAGCACCGTAAAACGATTCAAAAGCTGACGTACCGAGGGCGTGTCGTTCGTCTGAGCGAATCACAAAGGGTTGACGCTTTAAGAATGGAATGGATTGTTTCGGCTTGAATCTCGTTCCGGTGGCTAATTTACCTTATCAACTCAGTTTTCATTCTTTTTTTTAATCCCCCACTACAGAAGTCACGGAAGATGATCTATTAAAGCTTATCAATCAACTCATGATATGTGTGGAGAGAATTAACTCACCTCTTTAAACATTATTATGTCGAAGTTGATGGAAGCTCTGCGATGATTTATCATTTCTGTGTTTAACCTAACAAAAGGAAACCATCATGTTAGTATACGTATTCACTGGGTAATGTGTCCGGCTATCTAACTAAAGAATTGAAGACCGTAAGTTAATTAAGCCTCCATCCCCCCCCCCCCCCCCCCCCCCTTCCTGGTCCAGTTTTTTTCAAGAGAGGGAAAGATTTCCGTACAACCCCAAACATTAGTTATGCATACTGTTCTTAAAACTAAAACAAAAGCCAAAACAATAAAATGCCAAAAGAAAAACTAACAATAGCGCATACATGTATAATTAATGTATGGGGTTATACAGAAATCTTACCCTCAAATCATATACAACGCCGGTTATTTACTACAAACCCGATTATTTAAGAGGCAATTGTAATATGGCTAAAATTTTAGTTGTAGACTAACTAAGTACCATCTTATAGCGTCCAACTAGTGTAAATTGACCAGAATAAAATTGCTATATCGCGACAGTCTGTGTGTATCTCAAACCAAATACAACGGTTATATCAGTGACACACGGTTGATTAAGAGGCAATGGTTAAATATGGCGGCTGAATTTTAGTTGCAGACGGACAAAGTAGTCTTAATAGCGTTGAGTGTAAATTGAACCATCCGACCGATTAAGTCATTGCTTCAAAACAACCCTCGATAAATGCTGCAAGAAAATTATATAACAATAGAATATTTTCTTACCTAAAGTAGGAATGCCGAAGAGGACGTTTCAAAGATATTCATCCACGTGTTGACAAAATATATCTTGGCCTCAAAAAATGTTGTGCTCTGCATGCTGGGGCAGATGACTTTGTTCCTCATCTCGAACAACATTAAAGTTATTAAAGTTTCGTTTGCAATCTAGAATTATCTGTCAACATGAATATAACGTCTTCAGCCTTCTTCGCTTTCCTCGTGGTGAAGGTGCTAAAAAAAAAAGAATACTGAATAATGAATTGTTAATTGATCTACGCATTTGCAATTTTAATAAATAGGAATTATTTTTAAAGTGCAAATCACCCCTAGAAAGTTATTTTCAGAATCAACTCTATGTACATTAAATAGTTGAATGGTAAAATATTTCTTGTTTTGAATGCGTATTTGTGAGTTATAGAGATTTGAATTTACAAAATGCTAATTAGATGACGTCAACCCGGGAATTATTTATTATACAACTACTTGTTTTCGCCTCCAAGTAATATTTTTTACGAATCAATCGACTATCCACAGTTTATTTTTAGTATTTATCAAATTAATTATCCTCAAGCTGTAAACTGCGCATTGTAAATTAGCGTAGAAATAATGGCAAATTCCCGGGTTGACGTTATCTAATTTAATAGCATTTTGTAAATTCAAATCTCTATAACTCACAAACGCGACGCTCAAAGCAAGAAATATTTTACCATTCAACTATTCAATTTACTTAGAGTTGATTCTGAAAATAATTTTCTAGGGGTGATAGGCACTTTAAAAAAGGTATTCCATAGTTCTACGAGGAAGCAATTACCCAGAAAAACATGTTTCCATGTAAAAAATATTTAAGAAAAAAAAAACGAGCACAGTTTTAGCAGAATTAATAGTTCGTGGTTTTGTTCTTGGAATTATTTTTCCCGTCAATAATGACCGAGCTGTATTCAAAAGCCGTAAGCGTAGATACCCTTGGTTGATAAAGACTTACTAAATTAAACATGCTCTCCCAAGACTTGTTTTAATTAGCCAACTGTTTATATCTGTACGAATACAGTCGCATTTCCTCGCTCCCAGAACATTTTACTGCAGAGGGAAGAGGGAGAGAGCTGATAAACTTTTATGAATTGTGTCCGTGAAACACGATGCTCCGTGGTCCACCCACCTCTACAGCCATATACTTTGGAAAGAGCAAAATGGACGATCGTCTGGCCACGTGTTGGGATGTCTGTGCGCGTGCAACGCGTCGCAACTCAGGAAACTGGCCGCTTATTCTCACAAAAGCATTTTATATCATCTCGGCTGTGAAAGAGCGAAAGAGTTTGATCAGGCCAACGAATAAATGGAAAAATCCCCCAAGTTATTAGCCTTTTATTATATATACACTTTAAGATAAGGTTTTGTTCTGTTTTTCTAAAATCCAGCACTTTACCTTTTCTTAAAGGTACATTGTCCCCGGGAAAAGGGGGGGGGGGGGGGGGGGGAGGGAATTCCACGTATAAATGCCAGGAGTACTCGTCGCACCCTCAAGAGGTCAGAATTTGTAGATTGGTACCGCTTAGGGTACTAAAATCTAAAATGACCAAGGTAAGAATCATCGCGGTACTTTTAAGGTATTGTGCCGAAAAAATATAACAGGAACTATTTGTCAGTCAACTGGTTTTAAACGAGAGGGACCAGGTAACCTGATAGCCCTAAGTTATCAAGGGGTATGATTCTGGACATTTTTGGGATTCCGTGATCGACCTCGGTAAATTCTCGTGTTTTTCCGTTACTCTTCGGCACAAGTTCGTAATTCCTAAGGGACTAGCTTCGTAGTCAGGGCCCGCGCAGGGGGAGGGGCTCACCATCCCTATTCTCATTGGCCGAGGGCAAACAGCTTATTCACGCTGGCATCGAATAGATGGTTTTCACTCACGTGACCTTCAGTTCTGTGGGACTCAAATAACAAAGGCCATGGCGGCCATGTTGGTGCACATAACAAAAGAAGTTCATTAAAATTCTTTTGCAGGTGTGCACCAACATAGCCGCCGTGACGTAACGTGAAAACCACCTATTGTGACGTTATATCTACAGACAATAGATTTATGTGTGCAGATGTGACATCATATCTACAGACAGTCAGATTTTTACACGCAGAAGTGACGTCATGCAAACGTGGCACGCGCACACCGCTTCATCAACCTCGTTCCCAGGGCCTCCCTCTCTTCAGCTACGTCATTGCGAAGGGAAAAGCTAAAAAGGGCTGCAAAGTTTAGCCTGAAATGACCAATTAGTGCTTTAAATGTCTTGTAAAACAATTATTGGATTCGGTGTTCGCATGATAGTAAGAATTATTAAGGCCTCTGTTTGTGTTATCACAAACCTCGGCCTTGATAATTTTCATTATCATGCGAACACCAAATCCAACAATTGTTAATTCTTGTTTAATTACCTTCCACAACAAAAGGCGATCCTTTTTAAGTACAAACCTTTGCAATAACAATAACAAAAAGCTGTTAAGACAAATAACTATTTGGTGGAACAATCCTCGTTTTATTGCTAGTGAGTAAGAAAAATAGTCAAAGAACCAGTTTCTAGTTACAGTGTAAATCAGCTCAGTTACTTAGGGTCGACGGACGACTTGTCCACCTCTCACAACAATAGATTAGCTGTAATCTAGTCGAAGAATTTAAAACATGAACATTAACATTTTAGCACCAACGTGAAACATGTACTGAAAAGTCATGGTCTAGAGACGGAGTCTGATGTTTTGAAACAACACAACATTCTTTAACGTATCGTTATTATTAGTATTAGTTCTTGGTCTTTACATGATGCTATCCTCCCTGTATTTCTACTATTTAGACCAGAGTTCATTGTGGTCTCTTCCATGTCACTTCTCTCCTATCACAGTAGAAGTGGGCCACTCTATTTCTGTGGCAGAATGTCGACTCCTTGTTATCTAAGGAGTGATCTTGCAGCCATTTGTAGCATCTTGAGAGAGCGTTGCATAGGACCGGATGCCTCTTGGATGGCAGACTGCAGCTGTTGACACAATCCCTCCAGTACACCAGGCATGTGTTCTTTTGTCACATCATTATGGGTGTCTAGTGCCATAAGAGACTCTTCTATATACCTATTGCAGCAAACAAAAAAAGAGTAGTTTTCAAATGAATGCTGATGTTTTCATCACAAAATACATACCAATTGCCCCCTTAACACGGCTGTAAGTACACAATTTGGGTCTTATTCCCCCTTTTGCCTTTCATTAATACGTAATCATTTTGATTTTAAAAAAAACTACAACAACGATATTTTAATTATTGGCATGAACATTACAAATTTGGGAAGACGAACATTCATGAAATGCCTATGACGTTTTATTTCAATTTAAATATATATATTTTTAGTATTTGTTACCTTTCTTTTGGGTTTACCTCGGTGTAAGAACCTGTGACTTTTTCCTTTGTTTTTTACCTTTGTAGAATCGCATTCCCAGTTGACTCTATTCTTTTAGGCCTTTTGTTTTCTTTGTTTTACGTCACTCGTGAGTTTCACAGGTTCTTACACCCAGGATGAGCCTTTCTTTTATTAAACAAGAAAACCAATACAATTTCAATACAACTCATGTTTCAGGACCAATCTAGCATTTAATGGGTTCTCAGATTAATTAGCCTGATATGTATGTTTGCACAGAACATACAACAAGTGAAAATTTGGAGGGTTTTTGTTATCAACAGGTAGAAGACTTCCCTTTCCTCTTTAAAAAGTGTTCATTATTTTGTGGGATAAAGGCTTATAATTGCTTATAAAGGCTTACAATTGGAGGGACATATGTACCCCGATAAATTATTTATAATTTAGTGTCAATGTGATTCTTGGGTTTCATTACGACTTGCACTGATAATGAAATTTTAAAAAGGCCTTTACATGGACGCTTTATGATCACCTCACAGCTACACTCGTACAGTCTGGCATTTGTTGTTCCTGTTAATCCGACCATCCCTTATTATAATTCAACACATTGATACACTGCCCAAATATGGTAAAAAAGTTAACGATATACGCTATGTCTACATGACGTATATCCAACGATGGCGATAAATTTCGCATTTTGACAACAGAATGCAAAAATGACGGACCGGCCTCGATATTTTTTCTTCAAATTGTGCTTTGTTATCAATGTGTTTAATTATAAAACTATTATAGCGCTCAAGCTTGCGTGATATCGCCTAATTTTTGTCCTCTTCACCTCCCGCCTCGATTAGCCTAAGCTAACCGCGGGTTGCGTGAAAAATTTCCTTTTTTTCTTTCTTAGTTTACATAATTTATTTATTATTATAATAATTTATTTATTGTATTTGTACTTGTAATTGTAGTAATAATTGTAATAATAATAAGTTGTTGTAAGTTGCTGTTGTTGACTCGGCCTACGGCCTCATCGGCTAAGAATAAGGCGATATCACGCGCGCTTTCCCGCTATAATAGTTAAATAGAGTCAACTTTTTATGACCCATAGGTGGTCGTTTTGATTTTACTGCAATACAACGTCTCCCTGTTGACTGCTATGTTATACTTATCCGTGATGTGCTACACCTTAAGAACTATACTTGCAGTGATAATAATACTTATAATCAAGCCTTACTTGTGTTTGAGCTCTGTGTTGATAGTGAGATCCACTGACAGTTGTTGTATCAGAGAAAGTAAGACTGGTTGCGATAATGGACAAGGTGACTGAGAAAACACATTCTCTGGATCCACATGTTCACACACGTGCATCACGATATTTAGATCTGATGCTGTCAGGGCCTACGATAAAATACACTATGGTCAGCACTAATAACACACGTTAGGTCAGAGTCTGTGGTATGAAAAGCAGATACCATGCAGCTTTTACAACTAATTTCACTGGAACTGGGTATCACGCAGCCCTATTGTTTTCAGGGCTAGGGTCCATTGTTGTGTTGTTTATTCAATAGTTTTCTTAGCAAATCAGAGAAGAACTTGTAAGAGCTGCGTACTGCCCCATGAAAAGAGACACCACAAATGAATTCAGCAATTACCCACCAACAAAATGGATGCACTGCGGGATAATGCAGATATCCAATAGTTGCGAAGCATGCTGCTTTGCATAGCATGCATGGGAGCACTTATCATCAGTAGCATTCACCGTTTATCCCACGACATAAATAACATCACAAACCCAGGTGCATTGTTCAGCCCTTTTAGCCCCAAGAGTGATCATCATCAAATTTCTTTTTGTAATATCAATGCTTACTTAATCAGAGAGGTCATGAGAATTAAGGATATGATCATCCAAAATCACAAACTGTTGATAAATTTAACAACTTCTCCCCACTGCTTCTATAAGAAACATATTGGGACAAGAAAGGAGAATTTACATTTTGAAATTGGGGTTTAAAGGGTTAAATACCTCTTGGAAGGCCTGACCCACTTGTCCAGATTCCAGCAGCCGCGAAACCATCACCTGTGGAGGAAAATTAATTCAGATGAGACCCCATAGTATATTCATACTACTGCCACAACATTAGCGAAAATCTATTTATATGCACGCATGCAACTTTCCGCAAATGAAAATGCTGCAAAAGTCACACAAAGCAGAAACAAAAAGATGTTAATCCAATAACTGGAAATTAGAGATCGTGCAACAGAGCTGTGTTGTTGCCACAGTTACTGCTACGCTATAAACAGTTGTAAAGATATCAAATCAAAAATATACTTGGTAGTCATTTCACATAAAGTAACAGGATTCCTTCAGATCGGAATAGGAGAACGAAGATGAGTACAAGTGCAACGTTCTAAGTAACAAGAGGTGTAACTAAACAGCAGAGAAGAAGCTCTAGGGACAAGACTGACGTGAGAAGTGTGTACTAGGTTTGAGAATTTGTACTTGTATTCATTCTCCACTCCAATCATAAGGTACCTAACAACAGTGGGAAACTCTTCATCAAGTACATGTACAAAGCACAAGAACAATGGGCAGAAAGCTTGAACTTGTGATCCCTTGGATATTGACCAGATACTGTAATTTAGCAAAGGACAACACAATACAGTTTGTCCATCATTTCTTGATTATCTACCTGAGTATGGGCCAGATCAGGAGACTGTTGAGTAGTGCTCTGTACTGATGAGGCTATCATTTCGCTCAGCTGTTGACGCAGACCTTCTAAGCCCAATCCCATTTCCTTTTGAACTGAGTCTTGGACTGAGGCCAACACTTCTGATAAGAGTCGTGAAAAAATTTCCTCCCGCAAGCTGATGGGAATTGAAAATATTGAAAAGTGTCAGTACAATATATCTTCAATTCAATCAGCTGGTGCTGATTGAAAATTAATAGTAACTTCGACATCAAACTGTTGGCTGTCTGTGATGAATCATTCAATGATTTCATATGTGAACTCCGGAATTGAGAATATTGAAAAATGTCAGTACAATATATCTTCAATTCAATCAGATGGTGCTGATTGAAAATTAATAGTAACTTCGACATCAAACTGTTGGCTGTCTGTGATGAATCATTCAATGATTTCATATGTCAACTACGAAAATGGTATAAAAATGAAGAAATCATCCTTGCAGTCACAAGTGCAATAACGCAATTGTGAATAAAGCCTGAAAGAGTGCTTTAAAAGGGATTAAATTTGTGGCCTTTGTGTTTCTAGTTGGGGGCAGTTAATTGTAAGTTCCCTGTTGGCCATTAATTTTGGTCATGCCTGTAAGACCAGTCGGCCAACATTTGGCTCACATTAAATGGTTTGAAACTAGGAGTCAGTATTTTGTTTAGAATAACTGTCCTGAATGACTGTTGTTTGTGACTGCGACTGTTGGTGAATAGTTGGTTGACAATTGTTGAACAATTTACCAACAGTTATTTTCGGAACTGTTTTTTTTTTCTACTCTACACTACATAAGGAGTGAAAATGAAAGGAACTCTGTAAAAAGGAAAACTCTGTTCAACATATTTTTCGTTCACAATTTAATTTCATAATTATAAAGAATTCTATAAAGGCATTCTGAAATAGTTTAGTAGGGCTAGTGGTGGGCACATGTTGCACCTTTTTGCACACAGTGTAGCACACACAGTGTTACACAATGTATCTGGACCTATATAATATCCTTCAGCGTACCCTTCTATTGACAAATTCAATTGTTTCTGTAACATGACTTCAAAGTCAGCCATGATGTTTGATGATAGTCTCTCTGTCATTGCCTGGAATGTCTTGGTCTGTGCATCTAGCTGCTGCATTACAGGGTTTATGGACTCTTTCTCTTCTCTTCTACGATTATCCAGTGCAGTGGTAACTTGCTGCAGATCTGTAAGAATTAAATTGTGATAGGTTTGCACTTAGAAGTCAAACAAGATCATTATCATCACAACCATCATCCTCCTACTCCTCTTCATCTTCACCTTCATCATCACCATCACCATCACCATCACCATCACCATCACCATCACCATCACCATCACCATCACCATCACCATCACCATCACCATCACCATCACCATCACCATCACCATCACCATCACCATCACCATCACCATCACCATCACCATCACCATCACCATCACCATCACCATCACCATCACCATCACCATCACCATCACCATCATCAACATAATCGTCAACATCATTCTCTATTTCGAATTGCCCATAATACACTTTGTCTGCCCCCCAAATTTTCCATAAACCATTGTTTTGAAATGCTCTTGGGAATATGCAGTCCTCCCAAGAGCATTTACAAACAATAGTTTATGCACAATTTGGGGGGCAAACAAAATGTATTATGGGCAATTCGAAAATAGAGAATTACAAATCATCATCAACATTATCACCGTTGTCAGTGTCATGAGACTGAGTACAAGTTAAATGGAAGCAACTGGGAACAAAATGTCTCAACTTTAAATTCCGAGGCCAAAGTGGCCATGTAACCCAATCTCTCCGGTTAAACCAGAAATTCCATCTCACCCTCCAGCATTGTTAAAATTTTGTGCTGCACCCTCCCCCTAGCTTCTGCAAGACACATATCTTTTAATCATCACCATCACCATTATCATCAAGACCACCATTGTCATCACCATCACCTTCATCATCACCCGGCACTATTACAACCATCACCATCATCAGTTTGATGGACAACACGCAATGTAATGTTGAGTGGCAGACAGACATTCAAAACGTAAAAGCTATCTCTGTAAACAATATAACTTACATTGCTGAGTTCCTTTATGAAAAGACTCATTGATCTGTTGGAACATATTATGGCATGCCCTTTCAAAGGAGGGTAGGATGGTGCTCTGGAATGCTTCACGATAAGTGACCTGGATAGGGCCTTGCAGAGCAGTTGCTGCAGCACCACCTATAGCATCGACTACACCCTGTTCACAAATTAAACAATATTAGTAAGAATCTTTTTACAGATATGCTTAGATACTCATTGCTCCAGGCCACACAATCTGCAACATTCATATTTGATTTACTGGTCTTCATTTGTTGGATTCCCTACCTTGCTTTTTACCATTTTAGCAATACTGTCCTTCAAAACAGAATCTGCAGCTGTTAGTTTCTATGAAGAAAAACAAGATGATTAGCAGGGATACAACTAAAAGTGGGAGTCTGGAAAAGGGTGAGATACCCAAATATTACCGGTGATGGAGTTATTACACTGCAACCACATGAACTAAAGCTGTCCAGACAACATTTTGAGACACATTTTGAAGTCGAGATTAAAACATTGAAATGGCTACAAATTCTAAACAGCACAATGTCTTTGGAACCTTTGATATCCATAAACCTTTGTGTACTTCAAGGCTAAAAATGAAGAATTCCCAGTATGAAAGATGAAAAATATAATGACAGTTGGTCAGGGTCAAAGCCAGTGGTAAAACAATATTGTGAACAGTCCGAACCCAACATGATGGTTGCTCATTTCCTGAAACCACGACAAGTAATTTGGAGTTTTCATCTCCCCTGGCACCTTGTGTCTCAAGAAAGTGACGATTTATTCATATTTTAGATTTCAAAGTTTTGGCCCAAAACAACAATGAAAACAAGATTTTATAAGTTGTTATTATTTTGCTTATGAAATTTTGCATATAAAGTGACTGTAGGAATATCTCCAAATTAAATTTGTTTAAGGGATTTTAACTTCCAACACAGCACAAACCAATCACCAGATCCAAAGTCTACCAAACCAAAAGCCTCCGAATCAAACTAAATTGTTAACACTAAATTACAGTAAGACCCACGTGTAAGAACCTACCTTTTTTGAAATAGAAATAAACATATTGGACAGATAATATAAAATGTTTTGTGAAAGTGTCAAGTTAATTTCTTCAACGATGTTTCGGGCTTGGTCCTTCATCGGGTTGAAGTCTGGCAAAATGGGTTCTTGTATTTTGGGGTAGTTATTGGCAATTTAGGCTTAGTAGGTTCTTAATTTCTAAATAAATAAGCCTAACAAAACTGATTACAGAATGTATATGTAGTCTTATCTCAACAACAAGAGATGTATAATAATAATAATAATAATAAAATAATTAACTAATAATACTACAGTTTGTTTTTTTCTTGTAATATAAATTTGCAATCTCAAAGTCAAACTCCTTGGTTAAAATGTTTATCATAATTTAACTGTAACCCACATATAAGAACCTGCTTAATCTTGCTTGGCTGAACAGGTTCTTATGTTTTTGGGTACTAAAATGGCAAATTTCTGCCAGCAGGTTCTTAAATCACTAGGTTCTTACACACAGGTTTTCAAGGTATTTTCTCTCTACCTGTGCTAGTGTAGTGTTAAGCTGTTCCTGTAGAGAATTCAATACTTTCTGTACTGATGGTACCACGGCATTCTTGACTTCAGCCTTCAATGCTTTATCCAGTTTTCCTGACAGGGTTGTAGTGAGTGTTTGTGACAGGGTACTCTGCAGCTGTTCCTGTCTCTTCTTATCTCCTGAATGTTTCTCACGCAGTGCTTTATCTAGACGTTGAGCTGAGAAACTGGTCAAGAATAGTAATTCACTATTTTGGAAATATGTTTAAGTAATGATCCGCATAAGAAGGATAGTGCTGAACAGCAATGCACTATGGAATGTCAACTATTTTCATTGTTACAACTAGTGATCTCATTGGCCTAGACTCAAAAACCGCTAAAAAGTTAAGGTTCAAGGTGCATAAAGTCTAAATTGTTTAAGGTTTCAAGTAGTTTAAGACCCAATCGCACAACTTGCAATTTTTAAAAGAAATTGTATTTGGGGAACTTCACCAAAGAAGCAAAATTAGAAGCTATTGTCTTCTGCTATTCTGATTGGTTAAGCACGTACATTTCCTAAAATATATTTGACGCAAATGGATTTTCTGTATTTTTATAATGAAATATAATTATGAACCATCAGCTCCTCCTCTATTCTTAAAATCAAAGATATTCCATGTGGGAAAGAGCCATTGCCGCAGAACAATGAAGTTTACTATAGTTCTTATGTGAAGCATTACTTAAAAAACTTGTTAATAATTCATTAGGAGAACACAAAGGAAATCAGTACCGTGAAGGAGGTTTGGATACCCATAGATTTTGGCGAATTTATTCTTTTGTTTTCTCCGCATTTAATAATCAGTTTGAACAGCTACATCAAACACTCGAAAGAGTGTTTCATCAGGTTTCAAAATACCCATAAGTGGGTTAAAAAAAAAATCGGCTGCGCTTCATTTTCCAACCCACTTCTCGGGGTTTGGATATTCTGATGAAACACTCTTCCCCGTGTTTGATATGTTACTTCTATAAAAACATGCCTCTAGTTGTGGGAAGGAGTATCTTTCTGCTGGAATAAATTTTCTGTTGCCATTTTAGCAGAGAATTGGCTAATACACAATCAAATTATGTAATTATTTCATCCTTATCCTTTGTGGTTTAAAATTAGCTCGTCAAACTTAATAATAATAATAATAATAATAATAATAATAATAATAATAACAATAATTCATCAAGTTTGAACAAAAAACATAAAAAGCGTGATGGTGGTTTGGAAACCCGATCTTAAATAGAATATATTTTGGCGATTATATTTCTTCTTTTTCTCTGTATTTAAAGTACCACTATGATCAAAAATATACATTTTCTGTTCTCTTCATATTTTGAAAATATAAGTACTCGTTACTTACCTTGCGAAGTTTCAAGTCAAAACTTGTATGGGTAGTGCGATTATTTTAACTTTACATTTCGAATTCGGCTTGCCGCCATTACTCAATTCAAAAATGACCGGGACCGAAACCCTGAGAGTTGGATAGAGTTGGCCCAAAGATTTTGTGATGTCAATGACTCAACACGTGCCTTTTGGCTTTGTTGTCTGTGACCCGGAGGGAACCGCGTTGAGTCATTGACGTCACAAATCAAGTCACGTGTACCAGATCGCAAACCAGTAGAACGTGGGCTCGGATTTATGAACGGAGTAATGGCGTACGGATTTTACGTGATTTTCGTGGGTTTTCGGCCAGCTATTTCTGGGCTTTGTAAGAATATATCAATCTAATTTACAGCAATTCACATTTGTCTAAACTTATTAGATACATTTGCGTTAAAAAAAAAAACGGGAAAAGAAATACAAAAATTTTCGTCGTCGTGGCACTTTAATGATCAGTTTTTAATAAAACGATTGACTGAGGTCATTCAACAAGTTATAGAGCCTCTCTTTTCAATCAACAACACTCAACATGTTTAATGGCATTTTTCAACATTAAACAATGCATGATACACTGTCCAACACTTGTTGATCTACAGCTGTTTCACACAGGCTTAAGATCTCTGCCTGTATATTCCCCTTACCAAAAACGTATCCAATTTTTGTTCTTTACACCAAAACAGTCATTGCCTTTTAAACAGATATTCGTTAGGGCTTTCAAATATTTTGAAATGGTTTATAGTAACCAAATTGGGTATCTGGCCACAAATCAAGTTTTTTCATGTTCCACTGCTGGATGTAAGCCTGCCACATTATTTTAAAACAAAATAAGTGACCATCAGAACAAGCTTTTACAAGCATCTAACTAAATTAAGAAAGCTCCTCAAGCAGGGACAATGTCCCAGCTGATATATCGTGTCTTTGTGATTATGGCCAGGAGCTTCCTTTCTTGTCTTGAAATAGGAAGAAAAACATCGCCAAAGCGATGAAAGCAAAGAAAATTAGACAAGAATGGCAATTTTGATTTCTTGACCGCCTGTCATGAAATCAAACTTGATGAACTGTAATTATCTACTTCCATCCTTGTAATCCTGCACTGTTTCTCCAAACTACTGCTTCTACTTTGCTCTATAGAATCTTTTTATCCAATTTTTTGTACATTTGGTGGCATTTGGCAATATAACAAGAAAATGGGTAAAAGTGAAGAACAGCTCACCTCCATCTGGTTACCACTATGAAAAAAACTGTCCGCCGACTGTCGGCCAACTGTCGGCCGACAGTCGGTGGAGGTGAGCTGTTCTTCACTTTTACCAGAAAATAATGTAAATAAAATCATGTTATTTTGGCTGGACAGTGTCGCTTTAAATGGGAGACAGAGCTCCTGGGCAGCATTGGCCATTTTCTACCAGAACTATTAACTTAGGATACATTCCTCTTTGGAGAATTCAGCCAGAGTGCTTTGCAATCTGTTGGACACTCTGTCTTCAACCATCTGAACCTCATGTGTAACTGTTGTCATCTGCTGCTGCTGTGCAGCCTGGTAAAGGTTTAGCTGTTGACGGAGTTCATGGATATCTTTCTGCTGTGCCTTGACTAAACTTACAAGTTCTCCAATGGATGACAAGACACTACTATCCTGTAAAGTTAAGTAAGAGTTTATTATTAGTGATGACATAATTACTACCGAAAACCCCCAAATCATGGAATGGAGCCAAATTTATGCATCACTGCCCCGCCAACTTTTATTGATAAATACTGTTAAAATTCCCGAGGAATAATGCTGAAATATAGCACACAAAAATAACACAGTGTAATATTTTACCTTATTTTTGCCAGCAACCAAACAAACAAAAAATTAAAAGACCTTGACAAAGTGTCATCCTTTTTCAACGATTCATTGGATAATTTTTCTTTGTTAGTCCATCTGGGCAACAATCATACAGTCGCCCACGTCCGATAAACTGTCTCAAGGCTTCAAACACAAAACTTGTTCCTCCTCCATGGTTCAGTGGTTTTCATAGTAAAAACATACTAGTTGTTTAACCCTTTAAACCCTGATATCAGCATGCATATTCTCTACACTGTTCTTCACATGTTTCCCATGGTACTGATAAGAAGAATTTGTTTAACAATCAAGACCTTTTTTTTTTACTTGGTGATCATTTTTTTAAAATTAAGCTGTGATATCTCATGGGTTTAAGGGTTAACACTGAGGTGAAACACTGTTGAATCTGACGTGAATTCAAAGCAATGATTGCTAATTCACTCTTACCAAGCTGGAGCCTTGGGCTGGCTGTGGAGGGATATCCATTGCATATACAGGTGTTGAAATAAAACTAAAATAAGCGAGAGAAAAAAGAAAAGAAAATGAGACCCTATTCAAGATGTTGAACTATTACAACTGATGGTAACTTGGACACAAAACCATCAGGACATTTTATAATCTTAAACCTGGAATAAGCAAAAAAGTTTGAGTTATTGGGTTTTTTTTAGGTGCCAGTATCAAAATTGTATTGCATTACTAGCAGGGCCAGGACTTGACCCTCCCACCCTAAGTACAAAAGTGCAGTATGCTAACCACAAGACCACCAAGAGTCAACTTGGTTCCAGCATACATTGTATTAATAACATTAGAGCAATTTTTAATAATAAGTGTTGAAAGTAATTTCACAATATTGCTTTGGTTTTGCATTGCTGCACTTTGTGATTGGCTAAAAAATCTCTTGCCACTTTCTCAACCAATCAGAAGTACAGTGTAAAACTAAAACTAATCATGATTTATTCTTATGCATTTTCCCTGCTTGCTGCAAACAGCACATAATTGATTCAAGCTCTGATTGGTTCATTGGATTGTCTGCATTTGTCATGATTGACCAGCGCGATTACTTTTGTTTTGGTTTTACAAACTCAATAAAACTGCTCTTTTTAGCTGACAAGTTGAGTAAATTACGAGTCCTTGCTTTTTAATGTTTCGCTGCTTGAATCCAAATCACAAAAGATTGTTCCCAGCAGACAATATCAGTCATCTGGAATCACAAAAATTTGTTCTCGCAAATACCAAAACTTGCCAATCTACAAAATAAAACTCCCACAAAAATTTTATGCTGCACATTACTTTGCAAGTGATGAAGGCTGCTTTCTTCCTGCACTGGACATCACTGGTGTACCAACAGGAAGTGCATGAGCAGACTCAGGACTTTCTCGTCCAGTTGGAACTGCTTCATCATCATCGTTCATTTCCCACTGATCCATCAGTCTTTCGTCTGTAAAAACATCTTCCCCATCTATTTTGACATCATCGCCTTTACCCCTCACATTGTCCTCTAAGTTGATCAGATTTCCTTCTGCTGCCCGAGCAGATAGTGGTCTCAAACTTTCACTCGTGCTTGAACCAGAGCTAGATTTTCGTTCCCGTTCATTTAACTCCTCTTGTATTTCAGCCTCAGGTTTTTGAGACTCTGGTAACTCCTCATCACCTTCATCCTTTGCATCATCATCAACTGATACTTCCACATCCATTTCTCTGCTGACCGGACTCCCTGTTCCACTTCTGTCCTTTGGAGTTGCATTCTTTGAACTACTTGAACCATTCTCTGTATTTTCATTTATTGAACTGCAAACAGCAACTTCAGTTTCAGTGTTTATAACTGGCTCTTTGATCAATGACTCAGGACTTGACTCTCCATGAGGACTAGCCTGGAAACTTGGGATAGGCACAGAACTAGGATCAGGTGCATTCATGACAGTTGGCGATGGAGGAAGGGGTAACGATGTTGGTGTTAAAAGACCGCTATCTTGAGCAAAAGATCCCAGAGGTGTCGCTGAACTGCTTGACCTCATAGTAGAGTCAGACAATCGTGATGACACAGATGAACCAAGAAGCTCATCAACTGACCCCTGCGAATTATTTAGTCCAGAAACCCTGGTGACACTGCTGCCGCTGCTACTGAAAGCCTCGGAGTGGGGTGAGCCTCTGGATGCACTGTTTTTGAAGGCCTCTGGTGTTATCAGTTTAGCACGGACTGGGTAAGGACCATCCGTGCTTTCCTCAGGATCTTCAATATTTGTGCTCGCTTCAGATCCTGTTTCTATTCCACTAAGGTCAGACAGTGCATCATGTATGACTACAAGGAAACAAAATGAATTTGTTCAGCAACAAATTGCTCACTCTGTGTCTCTAAAATCACACTGTGCCCTTCATAAACATCTCACTAAATTAACAGTTTTTGTAACAGTTTGTAACTTGTAACAGTTTGCAACGTCTTTGTAACAGTTTTTCAGCACTCAATCTTAACTAAATTTTAATATTATCACTAAATTAACAGCAGGGGACAAAAGTCTTGCTACTAGGGATGCATTTTATTGGACTTATTCCAGAATAAGACTGCACAGAATGACCAAAACAAGAGCCACTAAAATACAGATATAGCGGGTTTTTTTTTTCAGTTCTGGTCTAGGAAGAGTTATCAGCTGTTACTGTTCAAATGCACAGTAAATACATCTTAAAAAGTGATTTCTCAAGACTGTTACCATAAATTACTCTTATTTGATGCAATTAAATGCATCCTAATTAGGCAGAACCACAAGCAAGACCCCTTATCAGATTGACCTGCTACAGTTGAAAGTGATGACAATGTGGATGGGCTGGGGTGGGGTGGGGTTGGTTGTTGTGGGTGGGGGGACTGATGGAACTGAACACAAGTAGGACTCTTACCAGATTGACCTGCTACAGTTGTAAGTGATGATTACGTGGATGGGGTGGGTGGGGGACTGATGGAGCTGAACACAGGTAAGACTCTTGCCAGATTGACCTGCTACAGTTGTAAGTGATGATAATGTGGATGGGGTGGGTGGGGGACTGATGGAGCTGAACACAAGTAAGACTCTTGCCAGATTGACCTGCTACAGTTGTAAGTGTGATGATAACGTGGATGGGGTGGGTGGGGGACTAATGGAGCCGAACACAAGTAAGACTCTCACCAGATTGACCTGCTACAGTTGTAAGTGATGATAACGTGGATGGGGTGGGTGGGGGGACTGACGGCTCTGGCTGGAAGTGCACTAGAAGTTCTTGCATAGCTCTGTAAAAATACAATAAAAATGAAATAACTGTCTTTATAAAGTACTTTTTGGGAAGCATAATAATTATCTTACTCATTTCGAAATCAGAGTTATGCTGAAAAATAATTCTTTTTTAACATTTTCAGACAGAAAAATAAATTATTGTAAGTGTTGTAAGGCAACATAGTCAAAGTTTGACTTGTTTCCTCATTTTGCTCTTGGGGTATCATGTGTTTTATTAATTTTGATTAATTGATTGACTGTTTAATTGATTGACTGATTGATTGATTGATTGATTGATTGATTGATTGATTGATGGACTGACTGACTAACTGATCACTTGATTGATTGGCTGGTTGTTTGACTGACTGATTGATTGATGTACTGTCTGATTGATTGTTTGATGTATTAATTGATTATAATTGACTGATTAATTGATGTATTGATTGACAGACTGACTTTTAGACTTACTGATTGATTGATAGATTGATTGACTGACTGATTAGTTGATTTACTATATGATTGCTGGCCTGATTGATTATTGATCAATTGACTGATTGTTGATAGATTGATTGATTGATTGATTGACTGACTGAATGACTGTTGATTGAGGTATTGAATATGTACATTTAGTATATACTGAAACAGTGGATAGCATTGTTGGCGCGCTCTGATTGGCTACTGAAACTCGGAATAGCAAGTGCTATTCACCTCCCAGCAACTCGCGAATCATTTGCGTGCGAAAATTGTAATCGTTGACAGGAATAAATGAGTTAAAAAGCATCATTTTCGTTATATTATCTCACTGTTTCAGTATATACTAAAACAACTATTCACCTCAGTGTAGGTGGGTAGTGGTGGATATTTACCTTGCTGCTTCGCGGCTTGGTAAATATCCACCACTACCCACCTCCACTTCAGTGAATAGTTGTTAAGTATTGACTGATTGATTGATTGACTAACTCATTGGCGGCTACCTTTAGAAACAGTTAACAATAAGTCAGAATAATAATTTATATAGCACCTTTATGTAATTGAATTCACTGCCTACACTTACTTGGTTTGAATGCAAAAGAGTTGCAGCTGAACACCAAATTTCTTTCCTTTCTCATCTCCAGCTGCTATTTCTTCCAGTCCGACATGCGAGGAATGAATATCATCCTCATCATGGCTTTCTTCATTTTCTTCTCCATTTTGTTCTCCATCTGATTTGAGTTTGAACAACTTGACTTTACCGACAACGAAACTTAGCAGTGGTTGTGTAAGAAGAAACTCTGCCACTGATGTGACATGTGCTTGACCTTCTTCAATGTCTTGATGGAACAGAAATACATAAAGCACCTAGCATTGGAAGAAAAAGAAAAAGAAATTAATCAGGGGCTGTTTGATTGACTGTATTTTGGAAAAAGAATAAATAGAAATATTATGAAGTTAAATGGAATTTAACCCAGTTAACAACTAGGAGCAATCATTGCGTTGGTGTGGTTACGTTGGGTAGCATATAGTTAGCTTGCCCTCGACCGAATGTTGATGGCCTTTAGTGTTTGGCGTGGCGTGGCATTTAGTGTGGCGTTTTTGTGCAGCGTATCAGCATGGCGTTTTTTGCAGCTTGGTCATTTCATATACATTATAGGGTGAATTGCAGTGTGCCTTTTATATGACAGGTCAGCGGCTTGCCTTGTTAGCAGAGGGTCAATGGTCTTTGGGTTTGGGGTCAGGCTCGTAGCATGTTGTTCTTCCTACGTTCATCGTTGTTTCACGTGGCATGGAGAAGTCAATTTTTTTCCCACTGACTTGGTCAGTGTGACGGGTGCTCTGGGGTGCAGGGGGGCTGGGTTGCGGGCAGTGCCAGCCTTTCGGGCAGTTTTCCATCTTGGGGTTGGGGTCTCACCACTGCCTTAGGTTTATCCCCAGGTACCCAACCTCCAATTGCGACGTGGTTGTTAACTAATATAGAAAATCTTTTATTCAAGCCAATTTACACTAATTTCCAAAATTAGCTGATAATACATTTTACATTGAAAAATCTAATGGTGTTTAGTTTTCCTGACCGTGGCGCTAAAAACCTTGGTATGAGCTTGATTTTTTGTGTCCATTCTGTGTATTCAATCAAAATAATGTATACCTTATTATAGGAAATTAACGCCCCATGAAATTAACGTGAATTCTCAAAATTCACGCCAACTGCAAAAATTTAATACATGTAGCTGGCATCGTTTTGAATAACCTGCTGACAGACGAGAGTCCGAAATAGAAGGTGACGAATCTTCGTGTGATTTTGTTGTCAAGTAATGTACTACATTTTGATTTGTGTAAACAACATAAATTATGGTAATCAGCATAATAAAGTTTAGAGCGTGTCAAATTTGAACGTCGATAACTGTCCATTAGACTGAAATTACGAACTTGAATTTACGTCCGAACACAGGCTGTATTACGTTCAACAGTCCTCCAACTGTGTTATATTCAAATAAAGTGACGTTTATACCATGCATTATGCTAATTTCTGACGAACCCCTATTAAGCGGCCAACCCCTATTAAGCGGCCACTTGCCAGTTCCCCGAGGGTGGCCGCTTAATAGGGGTTCGACTGTAATAACAAATTGTATGTAATGTACAACGCCGACTGAGATTATTACCTTTCGTATAACATCAGAAATAACCAAGTAAGAAGCTGACAGGTCCATGCTCACTTTCAGAAATGAATGTTTGATAGAGCTAAAAAAAAATCAGTGACAGAAAACAAAATATTCTTGTCAGTTCTTTAATATTTATAATTTTATATTAACTACGATCACAGATAAAAGTAAGTGGGTAGGTAGTACAAAAATAGATAACTGTTGAAACTAAGATTTAATATTTATTTATACCTATTCATAACCTCCTCCCCTCCCCCATTAAATGGTGAGAGCTTTAAAGGACAATTTCTGTGTGAGTACAATGGTTTAATCTCATAAGTTGAGATGATAAGATGGGCATGACGGGAGAAAACTTAAAAAAGAGTAACATTCTCAACACTTTTGACAACAATAATATTGCAGTTCTTACAATATTATTATTATTACACCTGAACTGTTTCAATAGTAGATTTTTTTAACATCTGAACTCTTAGGACAATGCCAAGTCAAGTGACCTGAATGTGGATATAGGGTTTTCCTGATCAGGTGATCAATGGTTTTATTAAGTACTATTTCTAGCCCCACTGCCAGTACCGGTAATTGACACCTGGAACATCTGCTGTAGCAGCTGAAACCACAATCCAGCATAGATCTATGCTGCTGATTAATAATAATCAGGGTTCTCACTATATTTTAGTGAAGCAGGTAAAAATGATTTCTGAAGTCTTATGTGATATCACTGATGTTCAAGGTGGCAATGAATGGTGAATTTTACCATAAATTTTATTGCCTGATAAAGTGAGCCCCATCAGTAGCCATCACTTACCTAGAACCTGGAATATCAGGAGATGTAAATCTGCAGATGGTAACAGTGAAATTAACAATAAGTTAGCAAAGAACAATGAATACGGGTAATACACTGATAGCAGCATGGCATACCTATTTGCAAACACACAGACAGCACTAATTACTTAACAGAAACCAGGGCTGTCATTAGAAGCTGGCAGCCAGCTATTAGTGAAGATGACCAGCACCTCTAGGTTTTAAACTAAAGGACAACAAGCATGGGAGGCAACATGTATCTCAAGTTTCTGACTGCCCATTTTCCTTGTATAGCCGGCAATACCCAGCCGGTAATGAGTGGGGGGGGGGGGGGGGGTGGGGGGGGGGGGCAGGGGGTTAAAACCTTCCATTTTCCATACCCCGTGCTCCCGCCTCCCGCACCTCTTTCTCCTGACTCCCGCCCTGACGCACATGTACATGTGTCATGTCATCTCACTCATGACCTATGATGTAACTGACTTGAAAAGGTTTCCAATTTCACCGGACCTAATGTTTTTTTTTTAACCTGAGTACGAATTTACATTTTCTCCTATATAAAATTTTGTTTTAAGCCTTGGAGGACGTTAAATGGAAGTCAAAAAACATTGTTGGGTTTGTGTTTTTGACTGGATGATAAGCAGGTAATAAATAACGAACGCTCGCCTTTTTGAATTTCTTTCCCGCTTCCTGCCCTTTCTTCACCCATCTCCCGTACCCCTCCCGCCCCCTGTTCTTCTGGGCTCCCGCCCCCCTGTTCCCCCCACTAATGACAGCCCTGAGAAACATTTAGAGAAATAAAAATTAATCAAAAGAAAGTTTTTGTTTTTGTAAACATTCAGAGAACATACAAATCAAACATCTACTGCTACAAAGGTAAAGATACTTGAGATTTTCTACATGTATTATCCTGGAACTTAGAAGGGTTTAAAACTTGAAGTAAAATGGTCACAACAACATTGTTGAAGCAAAGGTTCTGAATTTACAAATCAGTTAAATTACCTGATTGTTTGTAAACAGGTCCATGTGACTGTACACCATACTTTAATCTCTCTGTTGAATTCAGCACCTGTGATTAAAAATCTCCACATTGGAAGACTGAAAAGAAACAAAACATTATCCAGTCAGTTACACCCAGAGGAAGTTTGTTGTGCATTTTATCTTGATAGATAGGACAATGGCCGCCTAAAGTTGCAGCACAGGTATGAGGCACCCTATCGGCACAGCATCATGCTCTGAGGCCCCTCACCCAGTGGGCTTTATCCCAGCCTTGCCAGTGCATTCCTTGTCCAATTTGTCTCGTTTTATATATATTTTTTTTCATATAATTATTTTGCACAGCTGAACATTATTATTGACAGATTATAATTAATAATAATTATTATTAAATGAACCACAATTTTTTTTAATAAAAATGTTTCACTATTTGAGAATTTTTCTTTGATTTTATCAGTTACAAGGCATTTTGGGTGGTCATATTCCCAGCTGGGCTTAGACCTCTGTTTTTACATATAAGAGCACCCCCTCCTTTCCCTCAGCACCCTCGATAATAATAAACACCCTTTGCACATTCCTGTAGTACATAATAAGTACTAATGGGTAATTGGACTGAGTGGAGTACAATTCAGGAAGTTATCGGGAAAGTAATTTCAAATTGGCTGAGTGTGTAGTGTAAGGGCGATTTGTGATATTGTAATTTCTTACTGGTAGGTTTTAAATTGTACATGTAGTTGTTTTCATTGATTTTATAATCATGTATAATGCATCATATAATCATAAGAATTATAATAATATTGTAATTTCTTAGGTTTTATATTGTAGTTGTTTTTATATTTCAAGTTCGAAGAGCTAATAAAACTATTGTGTTGTGTTGTGTTGTATTGTATTCTATTCTATTGGATGAGATATTGGCACTTTTATGCTAGGATGACTCCATACATTAGAACTGAGACAAAATTAGAAGGGTTTGTATTGAGTTATCAGAGCATAAAAGTGCCAATATCTCACCCCCAAATTGCAACAGGATGCTGATTTTTGACAAGGGGGCATTATTTGTTATGCTCTTTCCGAATATCTCATCAAATGCCATAACTTCACAAATTTAGTTTTTGTGATGTCATCACTTTGGTTTATTATAGGCATTGTCTGTATTAACTACAAACTGTACCACTTCTACTGATCCCAAGTTTTGGCAAAATGTAAATTTCCCACCCTTTACAGTGCGACGTGCCAGTTACCGTGAGCACCCAACAAACATTTTTACAAGTTTCCACAATATCACCAGTTAATTCTTATAATCATTAATTTTTCGTAACTGTGGATACATGTAAGGCAATAAAGTCAATAAAATCTTTGTATTTTATAACTGACACTCCAGTGAAAAACACGAAGCGACAAGATTACATGTACATTCCATTGTGCTCAACTTTGCGAGGAGACATGCCTGTCAATTGAATTCGCGCTCTCTGATTGGCTAACTTTGCGAGGAGACATGCCTGTCAATTGAATTCGCGCTCTCTGATTGGCTAACTTATAAAAAAATGTTTGTCGGGTGATCACGGTAAGGCATGTTGCACTTTAATATTTTTCAGCTCACCTAACAGTAACATACTGTTTTATTGTTCACGCACACATGTGATCACTTACTCCTTATCTTGTGAAGTCTGATTATCAGTAAACATCATACAGGACAGTGGTAAGCCATCGTGGGGCTGGAATTCGTGCATACACTCAGCTTTTTCATTCAACTGCCAAAACTTGATGTGGCCATCCTCACTGGCTGTCGCAAGTACAGAACCATCTGGTGACAGAGCACCCTCAGTGATTTGCTAAAGATATAAGATTCTGATCAATAGCTTGTTAGTGGTCCAATCAGGTACCGGTAATAGTGATCTTCGCGACTGAAGTCCTGACATTGTGGGCATTAATTTTGTGACATTCAGCATGGGTACCTAAATTTTAACCCTTGGACTTTATAAAGGTGTTTAAGTTTCACATTCCATTCAGTAAAATATTGAAAAACTAACAGCAACATGGCAAGATTTCAGTGGTCTTGTAACACCAGATTCCACTTCATGTAATGTTTGCTGTCATTTCCCAAGTACTGAAATAAGCTTCTTCATATCTGGAATCAATAATAAGGCAAGCACCAGACAAGATCAAGTACACCTGGCATGTTTAGTGGAGAAAAGCCCTTGGTTTCTTATATTATATAACTAGTAGTAATCATAGATTATAGTGCATCTCCTTATCCCGTGGTACCTTGTCTTAGCCTAGTACCTCAGTTTCATGAATTAATTCAGCCACTGTTGAAAAGGGCTATGTCGCGAGATATGTCACGCAGGCAAAAACATCGGGCCGTCATCAAACAAATTCACGCTATCGCCGTGGAATCGGGCAAAATCCTGCCATGCTGTGTACTCCGAAAGGTCTCAGATTTTTCCGACATATAAATAGTATATTTGTCTTGATTTCATTTCGGTTATTTCTCCGATTCTGAAATCATACTCCTCAGTACATGTACCAATACCGGAACATTCAACGTGAAATTTCGCAAGATTTTTCGGATAAAATTACAACTACCAATTGCAAGTAAGACACAAGACTGTTGAATATAATTCCTTTATTAGCTAAACAAATTTTAGTCACAAAACTGCGAAATCTTTAGTCGCAAATGCGCCCGATACAGGCGCAATTTCGAGCACTGTAAAGTTAAATTATCTGCGTTCGCCTGGCGCGGCCGGTCAGTGAATTATTGCTACAAGACATAAGCGAATTGCACCGTACCGTAGAACATCGCGAAGAACGACGTCGGTATTTAGGTGAAAGCTTCCCAAATCAGGCAGAGAACCACAGCAAAATCAAGATAGAACATTCAAAACATACCAGAACGGCAGCGAGGAAAATCTGTAACTTCTTGCTTGAATTCAAAGAGACCCAAAAACTTACTTGGTCCGGAGAAGAACCTTCAACCAATTTTTCCACTGCGTACTTTTACTAGGCATTGAAATATTGAGCCGTACGATTCCAAAATCGGGAAAATATCCGAAACTAAATCAAGACAAATAGATTATTCACATGTGACATTTCGGAACCCCAGCTCCCCAGGATGATGTCTGATTTCCACGCGATGCTGGATACTATTGTGACGTTTCAAAATGGCGCAGATTTGGTACTGACACTTTTCTCGATTCGTTCCGCTTAGCCTAGACGACGCGCTAAGAATGCTGGATACTGTGACGTTTCAAAATGGCGCAGATTTGGTACCGACACATTTCTCGATTCGTTCCGCTTGGCCGACAAGATTAGGAAGCGTCTCCTTCGTCGACGCAACAAATAAGGACCAAGACCTTAAAAAAAAAATTCACTTCAACCACCCTCACCCCATCACCATTAGGACAACATTCATTCTGTCCTCTTATGAGAAGTGAGCAAAATGTATTTAGGCCATGATTCAGTGTCTGATGGGCTGGGGGTGGGGGATTATGTGTTTAAAAATAATCCTGTAAGCCAATTCTCTTGAAAAAATATCCCACAACTGCAAAAGCCTGACACATTACGGAATTGCGCCCATTGAAACACGTCGATCGAAGATGCAAATTTTGCTGTCAATCAAATGTTCCCCTGTGTATAGCTATTATTTCTAGGCAAAAATAGGTGCAACAAGTCTATTATTCAGCAGACAACAGAAGAACAATGGGTCTCTCACAAGGATAATTCGGTCAAGTTTATTGACGCATGTTGAGTGACTGCATCACAAAAGCGATTCACACTACATTGCACTACAAGCCCGTGTTTTCCTTGAAATTTCTATTAAACAGAAATAATACATTATATTGTCTTGAAAAGGATATTTTAATGCCAAAAATCGATTAATTAGAACACAGGCCAGTGTCCATTTGTCTTCAAAAGGTGACAAATGTTAATATGAAACTTGTTACGCATCGAAAACGTATTTAGGTAAGGTATTGAGAGACTGAATAAAACTCGGCCAAGAATAATATTATTAAAATCTTTATACCAGTAGTTAGTAACAAGAATTTAACCGATCCTTCGCAACTATTTCTTGTCGCCCGTGAGTTCAGAATTATTTGCATATGCGACTAATGAAGCGAAACTCAAACCTCTGATTTGAAAAGTACCTTGTAACGCATATACATGTACATGGTGTATTGGCTTCTCAAAACGGGAATGTTGAATGAAATTAACATTATTTTTTTCAAGTTAATGACAAGAAAGAGATACGAAGAGTACAATAGCATGCAAGACTTTCACGTGTGAGATTGTTTTAGTTTTGTCGGGTTGTAATACATTTGGATACCGACAAAAACAACGTCAAGCAAAATTCGAAACCTTTAACACAACGCATTCGCTTTATTCGCATGGCCCAAGAAAAGCTAAAAATGTTTCACTACATAGGATTTAAAATCATTATTTATCTGCTAAGTAGAAATACATAAATTCAGGACTTACGGGTTTTGTTAAAAGCGCAAGATAATAACACCAAAGTCGAATGCGTTACGCATTACTTTCAGCGAGTGTTTTGTTTCGTCTTGCTGTAACAATTCCGTTTGCATCTTTCCGTTTCTATTGTCTTGCAGAAACAATGCGCAAAACACCCAGGATAATTTCAAGACATCACAAAAGAAACCGCAAGAAGCGGTATCCTTTGTCAGCGGGCAAAACATCATGGGTACCCCACATTTTTCCGCCGACGGTTTTCAATGGGCGCGATTCCATAATGTGAGGTCTTGCAGTGACACAGCTAAAGGAACAAATTTCAAGCATGGACAAGAACATCAAACATCCCCAACCCTCCCTCAAAAGTCTAAAGGTTTGCCCTTTAGGAGTGTCTACCTATGACAGGTGTCCATAAGTGAAGGTTTAATAACTAAATTGTACCTTTGTGTGGCCATCTCTGATTTCCAAATATCCTTCTCCTTGTCGTATTTCATCAACAGATACTTCTGTTCGTCCACACCATTCCGACAAAGCATCAATATCTATCACCTCCACCTGAAAGAAACAAGATCTTAATGTTACGTCTCTACTTAGTAATAAGTATGGTAGTCGAAGTAGACCAATACAGACAGTAACTGCGTGAACACTTTGACCATAAACAGCAAAAAATAGTCCTCTTTTAGATTTTTCAGAAACAGTGATTTAAAAGAAACAAGTAGCAGGTTATGGGCTTCTCAAATAGGCCATTTGGTCCCAGTTTTTATACTTAGTGGATGGCAGACTAGTTCAAATAAAATAATTAATCCAAGATTCTTTTTGTTGTGCAGAGCTGTGAATGTTGACTAAACCTTGTCTATTCTATCTGCAAGTACGATAACATTGTGCGGTTCAATGAGATGTGCATTTCAGGTGCTTATGGTATATAAATAGAAATAGAACCTTAAGGCCCGGACACACAGTTCAACTTTTCTTGCAATGTTGTGTACAAGATTTTTTGGGGATGTCACAGGATGTTATTTGTCACACGCAATGCCACAAAAGTAGAACTCGATTCTACTTCTTCAACTGCTGTGCATAATTGCTAGAAAAGTTGCACCATGTGTCCGGGCCTTTAGTTTATACCTGGTTATTATGCGTGATGGCTAACGGTCCCGAGGGTCCTACACTTCTTTCTTGGTCCTCAGCATCAGGCAAATATGGAGTCCATACCAATCTGTGATGCTCACACAGTGTGCCAGTGGGACGTTTAATATGTAGCTTTACTGAGTAACTATACACTATGTTAAGGTTTGTCAGATTTTAATAAAATACATGAAACTATCTTAAGAATGGACAACACAATAAGTGTCATGGTTCTACAGTTGAAGGTCCCGCAATTGGACCCCCTTGGGTAGTAGAAAAAATGTAACTTGAGCTGCCGCTGACAGGAATGATTCTCGTGAGACGAGGATTCAAACAGGGTTTTGTCGAGGTGGCCATAAGTGGCCTTCAAGTGTCTGCTCAGAGAGCGTTGACCGTAGTTTCTAGGTCACTGAAAGAAAACATTAAGCACAATAATTGTGCTTTATTATAAAAATAATAAAATAAATAGAGACTTTGTCTCATGGTGCTTTACATACACTTATGAGAATGAGATCTGACGTCAGCTTATGAAGGCGCCACAGGCAGCCACTATCGGTCCATTGTTGATCTTATCTCCCCCACCCCACCCATGAACAATGTATGGCACTGAGGGTGGTCACAGCAAGAGTTTCGTTATGTCCTCAGTTGTTCTTTTATGTCCCCATTGGAGACGGGACCGCCATTTCTACGTAGTCATCCAAGCTACGTGAAGGTCTAACCATTATTTTTGCAGATGTCATTGCACAGGACGCACCTTCGTCCTCAGTTATTTTAAGACCCTGAGTGTTGGTCCGGCATAGATAGCATACATCTGCATTACAAGGATTTATAAGAGTAACTTGTCTAATCTCATCACAAGACAGTGGCCCAAGATTGCAGTACATGGAGGCAAATTAAGGTCATCTCTTCAACAGACAATCAGTTTTATGATGATGATGATGATGACAATGACAGTCAATAGCTCTTAGTGGAGCATGGTTAGTGTAGCAGTGAGACCTTCATTTTGCTTTGTTGTGGCATATTTTAAAATACTGTATTGTTTGCTTGACTTGATAGATTTCTTTTCAGTCTTGCTTTGGCTCAACGCATTGCTATCATTACGAAGGATCAAGTGTAATATTTGTTGTAGTTTCTTGCTATTCTCCAAGAGATTTTCTCAGGGATTTCATTTTTCTCCCTCCTCAAAAACCAACATTTCCAAATTCCAATTCAATCTGAGAGTAGAGAACATCCATGAAAACAACAAACCTACAGGTAAATATCAAGTATTTAGATGCATATCATGTTACAAAAGGATACTCAAGTTTTCCATTCTCTTCATGAATGACCCAGATGTAAACATTACCACCTTCATCAACACAAGCCAAGGTATTGGAGTCTCTATGACTAAAGGCCAACTCACTGATCATGCCGACAAATCCCTTGATCAGGGTCCTCGAGGCTGTCTCAGGATTCAGGAGCCTTACTACATAGCCTTGACGACCTGACACAGATAATTATAAGGGTCGTTAAGCATAAGAACATTGACGTCCTAGATATCACAATCAGCAACTAGGGCCGAGTTGTTCGAAGGACGATTAGCGCTAATCCAGGGTTAATTACCATGACAACTCATATGTTCTGTTGACAGTTAATCTAGGATTAGTGCTAATCAGGCTTTGAACAACTCGGCCCAGAAGTCTGGTGTTTCTTTTTATGGCATGTTTCACCTTCTCACAGAGAAAAGGAAAGCTCTACTTTTAATGTCTGTAGCATGATGCAGTGAAAACAGAAGATAAAAGAAGGAAAACAGTTGACTTCTGGTTGTGCTCCATGGCATCAAGGACGTCAATGTTTGCATTGGTTAAGGCCTCTAATAATAAATTAATTACTGCAGAACCAATAATAACAATTGGCAAAAAAATAGCTGTAATAAACAATCACAGTCACCGAATAACTGAATTGTACATGTAGCTGTTTTATTAAGGCTTGTATACATGTAAGCTGCTTTTTTGTGGAAAGTCATGGAAACAGACTCCTATGCCCCTTATCTAAGATTTAATCAACAGATTTGGGTATGAACACAGTACGGTGTAGGTTAAGGTGTAACTTAAAAACAACAGAATCGCATTATAGATCATTATAAACAACACCACAGGAAAGTACTGCTCAGTAGCTTTCATTTGAATGGTCACACTTTTTGATTTCATCCACATAAAAGTTAAAATGCTACCATGTTGTGGAGTATAACAAACAGCACAGTAGCAAAGTACATGTACTGTTCAATGGCTTGTTTTGAAAGCTAACACAGAAAAAATGTTGTCTTAAGTTTAGAAAATAAGGAGCAAATATTACATGATTTAAGGTTTGACTTTGAGAATTAAAGGGTCAAGAATGATCACCAGTTACAGAAGTTAAGATGATCAGCATGGCTTCAAAATAGAAAAATATACACAAAAGCAACAATGTACACGTAGCTCTGTTTCACTATACCTCTGAGAGCATAAGCAATGCACTTGCTGCTAACAGCTATCAAACAACCTCTGTAGAACTTTAGTTCCCAGTCATAATTCACCATTGAATTAAACTTAATCTGTAAAACAAAAATTAACACAAAAAAGCAATTTGTTTAGAGGCCTAAAAAGCCCTAACCTACAGTTAGTTGAACTGATATTAAGGCCATCTTTAAACTTCTTCACAAAATCATTTTAAGTTCAGTTAGTAATTCTAACGGTAACTGTAGCTTTTTTATTCCCTCTTTTTTGGGAAATTACCGTTTGTAGTGCAAGCTTGCCAAAGGGTAAAAGTGAAGAACAGCTCACCTTCACTGGACGGTTACCAAGACTCAACGAACATAGCTGCGATCAAAAGTGTTTTTTTTTTCGATACAGGACGATTCAATGGATAGAAGCAAAGTCTAGCTAACATTTCGTAGAGCCTATTCTCTGACCTACGTTTTTTACCTTTTTTTTCAAAATTTGAACTTCAAAACTCGGGGTTATACGTCGGTGTTTACGGTAAGCTTTCTACGCTTTCGGTAAGTTTTTGAAAAGACTTTGTTGCTTTTAAATTTTTCTGGGGGTTTTGTCATAGGTTTCAGTCAAGTATTTTTTCTCTAGCCGACTGTCGGTAAACTGTTGGTAACCTGTCCAGTGCTGGAAATAACAGTCGGTCATCGGACCTTGTCCGACCAATTTTAAATTATGCTCGGACATGGTGACAGAGCACAAAAATTACTTAGCTTTGGCCTTGAATGTCTTGTTAACTTGATTCCATTAACTTGGTGGGGAGGGGGAGGGGGGTAACCCTGCAAAGGACAAGCATCCCATCCAGGGGGGAGGAGGGAGTAGCAATATTCCTAGTTGCTTCATGCTATAAAAACTGAGTTGTGGCTCGAATGAGACTTAACCTAACAAGCCAAAACAAAGTTATTACTTGTCTTTGTACTGACAATCATTGTGTCAATCTTACCTTATTACTTGCTGTCGCACTTGTTAAAGCAGCTGAGTCACTTGTTATGATTTCTACATCACTCCCGTATACCGATTTGCTACCTTCGTTATCATTACCTGTTATCTGACTAAAGAGAAAACAAACAGGTTCAATCATCAGTAAAATAAAGAAATTCATATGATTCTTGCAACTGAAGTAGGCTCTGCATTACAATCTTTCTTTAAGCTCTGGTTCATGTTCATAATTTCTCATGACAAGAAACAAATGCTTAACATTGTCGAATAGTACAGTCAAACAGGGGTATCAATGATGGTCCAGGGGCGGGGGGGGGGGGGGGGGGGGGGGGGGGGGGGGGGGGGGGGGGGGGGGGGGGGGGGGGGGGGGGGGGGGGGGGGGGGGGGGGGGGGGGGGGGGGGGGGAGGGGGGGGGGGGGGGGAGGGGGGGGCGGGGGTGGGGGGGGGTGGGGGGGGGGGGGGGGACATACATGTTACATGTACATGTACAGTGTAGCAGCCAGGATTTCCCCCTACTATCAAACCAGTGAATTCATCCAGCTATCAGGGTACATTTTATTTTTCTGAAAGATGTTTAGTCAAATTCCATCACCTTTGGCAAGTTAAATTCCCTTTAATATGTTGTTCATTAATTGAAGGAACAATTTTAATGTCCCCACTCTGGGCACAAGACATCAACTCAAGTACCCAAGGGGATGGGGATGAAATCCCACATATGCCCAGTCCCCCACCCCCTTGGGATAACACTTATAGGTACCTACCACTAATTCATGATTATTTTTAGCAGCTACAGAGTATGTTTATATTCCACATGAAAATGTCAGTGCAGATATTAGTATCAAAGTTATACACAGCTTACATGACTTGTCTGACAGGTTCAAGGGACATTCTGGAAGTAACGCCTTCACTGTCAGAGGTGGACACATCAGACATTTGTTCCTTTCCCTGTGCCAAAGCAAATACATGTAACATATTAACAGACTTCTGTGATTGATAATAAAGAGTTCATGATCTGTTAGAAATGTAGAATGGTCTTTCAAAAACTGCATGATTCAGCAAATTTTACCGGAGTGTCAAATTTTGGTTTTGTCTACAGGCTCTTAAATGTTAAAACTTGGATCCCTGAGTCGGGGAGATCTTGCCTTTGTCTGATCTGAATAAAATGATAAATGTGAAATAACCATTGAAATATTTTTACCGTCACCCAGAACACTGTTAGCTGCTGTCCTAGAACACTGGGGGAAGCTTTTTGAGTAGGCCTGGCCCAACATTAATTTGTCAGATACTAACTTTCAGGCTCAGATTTGATTAAGTTCAACCTTCTCTTATCTGGTAAAATTGTTGCTTGAAATCCAATCAGAATTCAAAATAAACCTAACAGCTTTTCTTTGATTGGCATCCACTAAAACTCAACTTTATCCACCTCTTTTGAAGGTACATGTAGTGGATAGTGCATTATTGGCAACCGCTGTAAATATCTGTGAAGAATACTCCATGTTCAATATAACAGACATATACCTTGAACAATCTCTTCCTCTGTCTGTAGGGTCATCAAATAACAGTAACACAAATAGACCCTATTCATAAATGGCGGCCCGTTTATTATTCTTTTATATTCATGCTAATCAGCCCAACTAGCCTCGTTAGCATGTGCAAAATTCAAAAGAATTTTTGCTCTAAAATGAGGCTAGTTGGGCTGATTAGCATGAATACATTGTATAAAAGAATAAATAAATCAGCCGCCATTTATGAATAGGGTCTATAGAAGAACACAAGACTGAATATAAGAATAATGATCAGCATGAGCAACATAAAATAAATCTCTTACCCTTCTTGGGGAGAAAGTGAACTTTCTGTGGATGCCGTTTCACTATAAAGAGATAAATAAAGAGATGCATAACATGACTTAGTGGGAAAATACATGTATTTGGCTCTGGATCATGGTGTACAGACCAAGCATAGCCTGGGACCTTTGGGTCACTTGATAAAATGCCCTACCTTTGGCTTAGACTCATAACAAATAGGCCAAATGTTGGACAAATCAGTAACCCAGGTGCCTGTGACAAGATGAAGAAGGCAAGCACTGGTAGTTCATTCTTCAGAGTTGTCTGTCAGGCAACTGCATTCTCCAGATGACTTATTTGGAACAACAAATGAAAGACTAGTTATATTTAACTTGTAAAAGTCAGATTGAAAGAAGGGGAAAACATGGTGTCAAGATCTTCCCAAAAACAAATATTTCACAGAATATTTTGGTTTCAAATCTCTTACATGTAAAAAGTAAACTACATGACTGTGTGTCTGTCATGAGTTATTTTTGGTACTGGAGGTACATGTATACTGTGAGGTTTCTTTCAGATTTCCAGACAAGCATTATATCACCTGCTGCCTGCACCCCTTCCAAATATTGTGTTCATTTTATAAGCCATAAATAAAAGTAAAGAAAGACTAATTAAAAGAACAAGGAAGTTTATTACATAAAATTGCATGCATCCAGGTATCAGTTAACTTTTTCACTTGTCTTCCAAAGTCAATTGTGAGGTAGTGTACAGTCGAACCTCTCCTTACAGACACCTCTATTACAGACAGTTTCCAATGTCCCGACAAATTTCTGGCATACTTTCTATATAAAAGAACCACTATAATAAAGACCCTCTCTAATATGGATAACGGACACTAAATCTTGGCCCAAGAGAGCAAAATAATTCATATAAACTTAACCTCTTTATTACGGACACTCTGGTGAACAGGTGATAATAGTCATACAATTTCTTGTTTGTGGTTATGAACAAAATATTGGAAGACATTTTCAGTATGTACTTTCATAAGCAGCATTGTGTTGTAGTTCGTTTCATTTCAAAACAGTGATTCGTCTATAGTAAATATGTAGCTGAGATGTACAATGAAGTATGCTACTGATAGACACAGTGTCTCAATGCTGTATATTAATCTATTAAGATAATTAAAGTTAAAAGACAATTGTGGGCCTGTTTTTAGTTACTGAACACTTTAAACTGCTAGTGACGTCTTAAAAGTGACGCCATCGTGGTGACCTCTATAATACGGACACCTCTCTAATACGGACACTTTGCTCTGTCCCTTCGGTGTCCATATTAGAGAGGTTCAACTGTAGTTCTAACTTTTGAGTCTGAGGACAAAATACTATGGAGTGACCATTCAAATGAAACCTCTTCGACAGTACTTTTGCTTGGTACCATTTATTTTTCAATATTTTGCAAACTGGAATTGAGGGATTTTTCTTGAATTTTGATATTTGGCACTCTTGGTTAAATTTATTAAACTTATTAGTATTGCATATTTATGCAGATAATGGAATAATAAACTTTCTCCTGGACTAAGTATTTTATCCTCAATGAAGCAACTCTTCTGTTAAGCTTAACAAGTCAAGTAGTAATGAGTTGATGATCACTTTGTTGACTTCATCAGGACAATTAACCCTTATTACAAATGGGCAACCAGTTCCTGTCAGGATAACAGCTTTTGTAATGCTACCTACAGGCCTCAGATGAATGGGCCTTTTTTTCACGACTGCAGCTGAACTGGGAAATGACGCTCATACTGGGGAATCATTACTTTTCTTCTGCAATGATACTCCCCAACATGTGCCTCCATTGTACATGTAAGCAAGCTCCAGTTCAACCTTAAGCATATTGTTGAGGAAATGATGTCAAACACAATAAACTAACTTCATTGCAGTACTGGTGATAATTCATCAATCAGTTGCTTCTCTCATGGTGCCAACCCCAGGGCACCAACAGGATCCCAGGGGTATTTAATTTGTGGGATGTGGGGGGGAGGGATTGTTTGTTTGTGGAGAGTGTAATCAGGAACCAGACCCTTGTGATTTGTAGTATGAGGTCAGCAGTCTACCCTCTCAATGATTTACGGATGTTCTTGGAGGACTTTCCTAATATTATTATTATTGTTTTTATTTGTTTTCGTCCTTCCTTTTACATCACGTGTATTCTTTTACATGGGGAAGCTGATCTTAAGTGACATATTCCAGAGAACAACTTATCTTTTTGCCTTCGGGGAGGGGGGGGGGGGGGGGGGGGGGGGAATGTGTCAGAATTCCTCTACCCTATAAGTTTGATTGAGTGTTATGGTCAAACCCACCAGGGTCCCCACACTGATACAAACACTTGAAGACATTTAATACCTTATAGAATCATCAACATCTCTCTCTCCTGTTCTTGGCCTTTCTTCGCTATTGCTCACTTTATTATCTGGTACAAAATAAATAACGAAGAGCAAAATTTTGTGAGAGCGTGAGAGTCAATGATATTTTACATTTAAAAATAAAAATAAGTCAGAAAATTGAAAAATGTTTCACTGTCACCCTGGCATCATTATCAATGTAAAAATGGTACACATAGAGTTATTAAGTTACGCCTAATGAATATTACTATTAAATAAACAAAAATATAACAAAAGTCATGGTAAAAATGTACATTGAAATTCTGAATAAAATAGACGTCAAAGCTGTAAATGATTTTCAATGACACATTATACAGTGAACTGAATACTATGTGCTCTGTGATTGGTCATTGCCTATGATCTATCAGAGTACAGATGCACGGCTGACGTCATAGAAGAATTGTTTGTTTTGTTTTGTCCAACATGGTGCACAGTTTTGAAAATGTTTGCGAGATAATTCTGGATTGAGAAAGTGAAAGCCTTAAAATACGATTAGCAGGAGTTGTTTACGAGCAAGAAAAAGAAGAAACCAAGACGAAAAGTTTTCTTGGCGACTTGAAAAATACCTAAACTGGAACAAATCTTCGAACAGTCGAGCACTACGAGGCAAGTTCGTAATTTTACACTTTTTACTTTTCTGTTCATTGTATAAAACAAATAGATTTCATTTTGTCGTGTGTCTGTTCAGTTATAGATTATTATTATTATTATAGATCACAGAAGACATCAAAATGTGGTACAATGTAAGAACATCAGTGACACACTCGCCTGTGGCTCGTGTGCCACATTTTTGTTCTTACCACATTTTGAAGTCATCTGTGATCTATAACTGAACAGACAAACGGCCAAATGAAATCTATTTGTTAATTTGACTACTTTTCAGATTTCACATCGAGGCTAAGACTAAACACTTTTGACAGATGACAAAATTAATACAGTCAATTAATATTGAAAAGTAATGATTGCTGTTAGGTATTTTAAGAGTTTAATTTTCGCCCCTTGTAATTTAAAAACGTCTGTTCATTAGCACATTTCGCTTCGAATTCCGCTTCTAATTTTGCGAGCACGAGAAGGAATCAAATTTTTAAGACCCAACAAGACGTCTGTACGTACCAGTACTGGTGCCCGTGTTTCCAGAAGCGCTTTCAGCTTTTGCAATATTCAACAAATCACAGAGTATTTTCGAGGCCATTCCTCTTGCATTGTCGTCCATTTTCCGGAAATTTAAAGGCAAATTGTCTGAGAACGACACTTCAAACTCACAAATACCATGCACTGGAGGAAGTCATCTTCATTTCAACATGGCGAAAATAGCGCACGCATAAATTATTCAAATTGCACACTCCAGTTTGTGACTGCGGGCGCAACCATGAAAATAAAATAAATAAAGTAAAAAAAAAACAAATTCCGGTAGGAATGAAAATTTGATTATAAATAAAAACAAATTGTAAGTGAAAATATAAATTGTGTTAAATATTTTTCGGGAGATAAGTCAAATAAAGGAACTCGGTTGATGTATAAACAGCTCTAGCCTAAACTTTTAAGGCAAGTACACTGTACCTAAGGATCCGCGTACCAGTGGAATATTTTTTGATGGTTTTAATTTAAAATTTTTCTTTTATTTTTTCTTTACATTTCTTTTATATCCTGTTTTAATACCGAAATAAATAAAATCGACTTTAAACTTTCCCTACCCGAGAGAGTAGTTTTTCTAACTCACCCCACCCTACCTAGTTAATTATTACCCCACGCGCGAAAAGTGAAACTAAAATGGCGGACAGACGAGCAACAGAGGTTGTTATTTCGACCTCATCCTCTGCAAAACTGTCTCGATGGCGAGTTTGCGCTGGATCAGAAGTTAGAGAAGGAAGTGTTCTCTGTTTCTATGAAGTTGTTGGCAAAGCGGAGAAGACTGGATCGTTTATAACTCAGCCGAAACTCAAATCGTCTTTTGCTGGGAAAGTCCGGGAGTTACTCGTTGATGAGGGAGAAATCGTTCCTGCGGGGTAAGGCCAATACAATAGATCGCCAAACAAACATACTCTAAAATGTATCCTAGATTTATGTAGACGCTAAGGGAGGTTATTTGGCTTTGTGGTCGTGAAACTACGACTGTAACTAAGATTGCATCATGCAATTGTCAGCTCACATGCAAAAGGTTGTTTTCGTTTGACGAATCAAGTGTTTACACAGATACATTCTGATCTGAATATAAGTTTATCCATCCTTTATTTAACATTGTGATCATGTAGGGGCAACAGAATAAACTAGTTAATGTGTTGGAAATATCAAAGAACATCAATGCATAACTGCACGTTTAATAGTACGCAGTTACGTTTATGAAATCGTAGTATTATTTGAAACGGACGATTTTGACAAGCGGTGACAAGACGTAGAGATGCGAAAAATACACGTTGCGGTGTGTGATTGGGAATAAGGAAAGACTCTCTGGTGCTCTTCGACTCGAGAAAATGTTAAGATATCCTAACGATCTTCGCTGTTCTTCTTTTAACGTCCCCCACAAAGGAAGGTTTGCCTCAACTATCAAGTGATTTAGTCGACCGTGTTTAACTTCTATTTCCACAGGATTTGATTGGACATTGACCGACCAATCCGGAATTTTCGCTATTAAATTTTCATCTTTTTGCAATTTTCTATATATAGAACTCAAAGGGAAATTTAGGGTGCAATTTTAAATATGGTAAAATAAATACTTGAAAATGTATCAATGCTGCTACCCTTTTATTAAATCAACGTTTTGAACTTCCAATAGAACAGAGCCCAGCTGTTCAAAAGTAGCTTAAACCTGGTACAAAGTTCACATTTCTTTGAGATCAAACTGAATTTGTTAAGCAGGCCGTAACCAATGACATGGCAAAATGCAAAGTTTGTTGGTTTAAAATTGCACCAGAAATACATTTATCGCATTTTTGTGTGGCCAAGACAGCATTGAGTTCACTTCCTGTCAGATCAATTTTCATTTTCCTTTGTCTCAGATTCATTACCATAATCTGAAACAGGGAAAACAAAAATCAAACTGGTTTGAATTTTATTTTTACAGTGGCTACCATTAACACACAACCCACCTCCTTTAAAACAGGCAGATAAAGCTGAATTCTAGTGGACGTCAATCAAGGAAAAGCCGTTAAAATTATTTTGGATTCTGACAGGATTTCAAGCAAACAGAGCTATTAAAACATAGACAATTTTACCCGCTGAGAGAAGGTAGAACTTAATCAAAATTGATTTCCAAGTCGTTTAAACAAAAAGAAAAGCTGCCATTTGCAGAAACCATATTTTTAGAATAAAACTTTTAAATTTCACTGCACGTGATAATTTGCAACTCAGTGATGCATGATGAATAGTAGGCGGTCACAATCATAATGCCACTGCTGCATGCAGCGTCAGTTTTTGATTATGTTGAATGAGATCTCTTTAAAACTGTAATTGAATTCAAATTTGGTTGTCTGGGATGAAATGCGATGGGCCGCGTATTAATGGTAACCACTGTAAACCCAAACAAAAATCGAACCACAACACTTTTATGTAAATGAAAAACCCAGAAGATATATTTAACATATACAATGTATCAAATACAAAGAATTAGCCTATTAGTTTTCCTCAGAAAAACAAGGAACCAACACAAAAAAGGAGCCCTTGCTTACTGGTAATTTATTTTTTTTGTTTGACAGTTCAATTGTACAAGAAAGGGAATCAGTAATGCTTCGCTTGAGTCGGTTCCGTTTTTAGCAAAAAGTAATAACCTACTTCTTTAAGTTTAACCCATTGACTCCAAGAAATTTAGCATAAAATGCAATTTGATGCCACTAATCAGGGTTTTCATTAAGAATTGTAGTAGCAGGAGAATAGTGTAAAGTAACAGGAGAATATTATGAAAAAGCGAAGATAGCTACATATTGCCATCTTAATCAAATCTAAATTTAGCCGGAGAATTGTGCGTAGAAGGCGGAGAATTCTCCGATCTCCGATGCCTAATGAACACCCTGCTAATACTGTCTTCTGTCTGCTGTGGAGGCAAATTGCAAGCAAGCTGTCCAAAACATTGTTTGTAACATAAAAACTACAGTAAGCTTCCTTTCCTTTCTGGGTCAAATATAATAAGAATGGGTGAGTGGAATAAAGCCCTAAGTGACTTCTGATCAACTGCTGGATTCTCCTTACAGTTTGTATTGTATATGCTTATGTAACAAAGGGAAAATTTGGCTTCAGATCAGGAGTCACTTAGGGCCTGATATTCCACATAATGTTGGAATAAGGCCCTTAGTGACTCCAGATCTATAGCCAAATTCTCCCTTTGTTATATGAGTAAATACAATACAAACTGGAAGGAGAGTCTAGCAGTTGATCAGAAGTCACTTAGGGTTTTATTCCACTCACCCCTTGCCTGAAACCAGAAGTCAATAATTATTATTGACTTTTGGTTTCAGGCATGTGCACAAAGCAAAATTTTAAGACAGTTTTTGGACCAGGAAAAGCTTAATAACCTTGACTTTTCTTTTTCTTCATTTTACTCCCTGTTCTTTTTTGTTGTTATTCCTTTTTCCCCTCATTGTTGGCCCTTCACTGCACTTTATTTATGTGGTAAAAGTTTTCAGGAAAACGCTGAAGAAGGTGATTTTTTTTAACAAGAAGTTGAAAGTGGTACGCTGTAGTTTGACTACATAACCAGTCTGTGTGACAAAATAGAGCTTATTCGAAGCAATTTCAATATTATTTCAAGGCAAAATCAACACTTATACAGTCATCATCATCATTGTCCTTCGCACCTAGTGGCGCACAGGGCAGAATCACTTACAGTACATTTGCATAAAACTTTCAATAACCGTAAAAACCGGCAGATAAGCCACACTTGCAGATAAGCCGCACCCTGAGTTTTGGAGTTCAAAGTTTGGGAATTTAAAAAAAAAAAGACTTTTCTATATCAAGATTAAAGAATTTTTGCTCACAGGTATATGTTGTAGTTAAAAATTTTCAATAGATATTTTTTTCCTATTTAAAAAAAAACAAGAACAAGATGAAAGTACCCACCCCTCCCTAATACTGTATATTACCCCCCTGATGCCATACTTAGTCTACTACCCTCTATCTACATGTATCCCTGGAATATCTGCAGTGAAATTATGAAATAAAGAATTTTTTATAGCAGTTACCTGGAGCTGAACTCTCTACCTTCAGATCTGCAGTCCATTCTCTATACCACTACACCACACAGGACAAGGTTGACAAATGGCTTAAACTTCTTTGCCTTTTATTGGTCCCAGATTCCCCTGGGCCAACATTTAATTTATGCAAGACTAAAACTAGTTTTCTAATCATGCCCATTTTTATTTTTTGTGTTACTCTCTAACTGGTCTAGATACAGTAATAGCAGGCAAGTAATAACTTTCAAAGCAATGGCAACTGTTTTGATTTTAAAAAACATGTTTCAACAATCTTTTGTCATCTTCAGTTTGAAATTTTAAGTTAAAAATTGAATTTATAATTATAAGTAAATGAAAATGCTAATGAGAAAATTTTAGGTAGAAAGGTGCGGCTTATCTGCCAGTTTTTATGGTACACAAATCCTCAGCTTAGGTCTCTTTGATGTCCTTCAATTCTCAGCTTTGGTTTCTTCGATGTCCTTCAAATTTTCCTTGGACAACAGCCTTGACCGAAAGTTTAAAATGACATATCCCAGACATAGTATTTGAACCAGATCTAAGTTTCTTCATCCTGAGCACTGCTCTAGTTTTCAAAGGCCAGGCCAAATGGGAATGAGATTTAGTGAGAGTTGAGAGATGAGAGTTGGATGAGAATTTTCTTCAATTCATCTATCACTGACTTTTGATAGCAGGAGCCAAATGAAGACAACATTCGACCAATAGTTGTATTATATACCTGCCAACTCTCACGCCTTAGGCGTGAGTCTCACACCTGCGGGTTGAAAACTTCAATCTCATGTCAGCTCGTGCTTATGGTCCAATTTCTCACACCTGTTTGAAAAATGTGAGCTATTTAACAGCCTGAACGGAACCAAACTTGAACTGAACTTGGCCATGTTGTAGGAACTTTCCAATCTTTATGGTATAGCGCTAGATGTTATTAACAGAGGTCTTCAGTCCTTATGAAGCATAATCATTATCTTGAGAACATCAGAATTATTTGGAATGTCTTCGGAAATCTTCGGAAGAATTTTGGACGTCTTTGGAAATCTTCAGATATGGTGGCATCATCTTCAAAAATCCTAGCACTCCCAGGATAAAAATCTCACACCTTTGACTCAAAAAAAAGTTGGCAGGTATATAGTTAACATATACAAATAGCGTGTACCCATGATACAGTGCACACATCATTCTTGTTTAACCCCGTTGATAATTTTCTGACAGTGCAAGGTGATGGAATCCGACTGGTCCGCTGTCGATGAGGCAAAATACAACAATACGTTGTGCAAAATACAACAACATGTTGTGCCTTACTTCTCATCAAAATTTATCATTTTAATTGATCAATGGCTTTCCATACTGACACACTTGACACTATGTTGGGCATCATTCTTGAGCCCACTGAACAAAAAGGGAAACTGCTCATCACAAAGCGCTTATGCAAACCTCAAGTTTGGACCAAATGAGAGAAAACTCTTGACAACTCTCATGAAAGTTGTGAGCAAGTTTAAAGTCAATGAGAGCAGTCAAGAGTAGGTGAAAGTCACTGAAAGTGAGCAAGAGTTTGAGGCCAAACAAGAATGAAAGTCTGAACTCTCATCAACTCTCGGTGACTCTTGCTCTAAATTGGCCCAAGGTTAAGGGTTTTCGTTTTGTCTTAGTTTTTGAGACATCCCAGACACTCAGCAACTTGTCATTTCCAGATTAGTTACCTGTTCTCTTTAATTACATGAACCAATTTTCTAGGACACCAGTATTGCTGATAGATGAAGCAGGAGAGTGCGAACACAGGATGGTTATGAAGGATCTTTGCTGTGACTGTGGTGCTGATCTCAGGAAGTAGGCATCCACTATAATTTGTCATGGTTATAATAATAATGTTAATTCCCCGCAGAGGGAGGTTTATGAATTTGTCGAGCATGGATTGCTTTAGGGCAGTGGAATCTTGGGTTGCCTTTATATATATATTGGGTTGGTACCCTGCAGTTGCCTAGCAACAAAACAGCGACAAAGCTCCAAGTGTGACAAGCGACTGGGAACGAGAATTCGCAACTTCAAATTTCGGGGCCATTGTGGCCATGCAACCCAACCTCTTCAGTTAAACCAGAAATTCCATCTCTCCATTCCCCATCGTAAAATTTTGCAGTGCACCCTCCCCTGAGCTCCCTGAGGTTCTGCGAGACATGTATTTCTAGTATATTTTAGTACATGTAGTTCCCATCTCAAACTCTCAAGGAAAACAGAAAAATGCTTGTAATGGAGGGAGTACAAGATAGCAAGAATGGCCTATCCTTTATAGGCGGCCATATGAACACCTCCACTCATTTGTGATCCCAGTCACACAAAATCCACTGCATTTTGAATCTCTCTTTCTATATCAGACACTTCTCCTAAGTAGACATTGGATGAGATCCCAAAAGTGTGCTATATTTTATTTTTGTTCGTAGACTTAATGAAGAACAAGATGAACCATCCTCACCAACCCTAGCATCCGTGCCACTGATACACAACATCCCTGAGTTGAAAGTGAGCCAGGAGGTGTGTACCCAGTAATACTCTTCAACAGGTCATATTTCTGTTAGCCATTGGTTTTATTATGCATGTACAGTACAACTACAGTATATGAAACTCAGATGTAATGAAACTCTAGATCTTTCCGTCAATGCTTTTGGATCCACCAGGCACCGGTTGTTCAAAAGGTGGATAGCGCTGTCCAGCGGATAAATCGCTATCCAGCGGATAAAAGTGCACAAAACCAATTGCATTATCCACTGGATAGAGATTTATCCGGTGGATAGCGCTATCCACCTTTTGAACAACCGGTGCCAGTAGGCTATTATACATGTATGGTTTGTAGCCTGACATGTACATGTAGCCTAGGTAGCAGTTGTTTCCTTTCTGGGAGCATGGGAGGTGCACAAAGGTTGGAATGTGAAAAGGAGCAAAACAAAACAGGGAGGGGGAAGGGAGGGGGAGGAAAGGAAACGCCGGTAGAGATTTTTCCGGAAAGTGACACAATGGAGCATTTTGATTGGTCAGTAGCCCGTCAGTCAAATGTAATAACAGATTTTTAACCGGAATGAAACTTTGTACATCATAAATATCCACTTCGTGCTTAGATCAAATACGACTGAGGCTGAGGAAAATTCCTTCAATTTTGCTATTTGATTTTGCTATTTAGGAAACTTCGAAGGTCCTATCGTAGGACACTACTTTTATTTTTGTGAAACCAAAGCAAAAACTGCCACTAAGAGCCCAGTCCGAGGAAAGGATGTCTTTACAGTTTTCTAACTGGTTTTGGCAAAAGCGCAATATATCAATTCCTCCTCGCCATCCAAAGAATCTGCCTGCATTTTGATGGTCTGTCCTCTTCAAAGCCTAATCCAAGATCAAACAGCAGAGGTGAAATCAATGGGCTTGATGATGAATTCTCTTCTGAAGCTTTACTTGAAGACATGAAAGTGGATTTTTTATTCTCATCCCTCTGGAAATGGGAAATGTCCTAGACAAAGAGTTTCTCATAATTTTAACCTTTTGGACTGCTTTTTGCACTGATTTGCAGCAGAGGAAAGGCTCTGTACAATGTTTATAATTTTGAAGGAATATGGAATTATACAATAAGTCATGTATCTTTGTCAAAACAGAGGGATTTTCTGGACGATGAAACACTCGTCTCATGGGATTTCACACTTCGGGCCTTCACACTTGGTGATCTGTAGTTTTTGATAATGGGTTCGCTTCCAACAAATGTTTTTTGGCGGACTCTTGCTTTTCTTTTTCATGGCTACCCCTTGCAAATTGCAGATTTTCCATCCACAGGGATTGCAAACATGGTCTGAATAGTTCCCGCTACATTCATAGCACGACTATCTTTTCTGTTGGAAGGCTCTATATCCTTGCTTTCTTAACCTTTTTTAAACAAACAATGGCAAACATGGCAATTCTCCGATGCCATACCACTTTCTCAGGCAGCGAAACATTTTAAACACGCTTTTATCCCTTCGTTGGCCGGCTTGTCAAGCCCTTGCTGGGTGCTTTTCAAAATATTTACCAGAAGTTAAAAATTATTATCATCAGGTTTTCATGTGACAGTTGATGCCTCAAGGGAGCAAAGCATTTTGGGGGTGTTCGGGAAAATGCCTGGGATCAGCTGCAGGCATTTCCTTTCCTTGTTCCCCCCCCCCCCCCCTCTATTTTGGGCCCCATGCCTTTGCGCGCCTCCCACACTCTTGGGAAGGAAACGACTGCTACACAGGCTATCTGACATGACAATCATCACCATGTGATGATTGATGGTTTGGCAGTTTGTTAGCAGAGTTTTCTGCACACACATGTATTTTGCTCCAAAAGTGGTTGTTATGAGGGAACATGTTACCTTTTTCATTTTCAGGAAGCTGAGGCTTTGGGCAAGAAGGATGAGGCAAGACTTCTTCAAACTCGCAAACTATCTCTTGTTGTGGATTTGGATCAGACTCTTATTCACACAACAATGGAACTCATTCCTGAAGATATGGAGGTACAAATCATTCTTGAGATTAGTAATAGTAATTGTACTGAGTGGAGTACAGTTCAGAGAGTAATTGGGCGAAATATTTCAATTCGACTGAACACGTAACACAAGGTCGATTTGAATTTACGAGCATGATTATCCCTGAATTGTATGACATAAAGCCCATTATTAGTTATTAATCGCATCAATAAATTCAAGATTAAAAAATCTATGTGAATTTTATTCTACTAAAAACTTACAGAATATTAAATTGTATCAGTTTGAATCCGGGTGTCTCCAAAAAGAAGACTGAAGACCGAAGACCCAAAAACGAAGACCCCTATTTTTTTTCTGTCGTACCATGCTGAAAAGTCACAAAACATCATAAAACATAACTCATATGCTAAGAGGACCATTTAGCGGTGAAATAATCAGGGTCTTTGTTCCCCCCCCCCCCCCCCCCCCCCCCCCCCCCCCCCCCCCCCCCCCCAAAAAAAAAAAAAAAAAAACTATCGGGTGTATTTTTCTAGTGTATCCAACGTTGTTTACGAATTTTCCAGCAGATTTGGAGGGGGTCTAAATGGTCCTCTCAGCATATGAGTTTTTATGACGTTTTGTGACTTTTCAGGACGGTACGACAGAAAAAAATAGGGGTCTTCGTTTTTGGGTCTTCGGTCTTCATTTTTGGAGACACCCGTTTGAATCCAGTAGAGAAACAGCAAAAAAAGAATCCATTTAAGTGCACCTGATTGATGCTAGCGCAACATAGATGTCCAATAATATTGTTAAAGAATTACTGTACTTGACATTCACCCAACTGATTGATGTACTTCTATGTAGAGAAACAGCAAAAAATAATCCATTTAAGTGCACCTGAATGACACGAGCACAACATAGATGTCCAATAGTATTGTTAAAGAATCACTGTACTCGACATTCACCCAACTGATTGATGTACTTCTGTGTAAAATACAATGTGATGGGTGTCATTTGTATGAACTCAAACACAATAAACAAGGAGATCCTAGAAACTTGTTGCTGACATCCTGTATTGAACAATAGGATTGGCCAACAGTCAATAATTTTTGTGGCTCAAACAGGTACAGTTACTTAGTTGGTTGAGCCACAAAAATTATCATGAAACCTTGCTGTTTTTTATGTTTGTATTTGCTTACATGTTACTGCAAGAATATGCGTGTGCTCTACTAACAAAAAAGAGTGTAGAAATTACATGTTTTGCAGTTTCCTATTACTAATATGGCAGCACACCAAAACAAGTTAAAACGCTAAAAATACTTATCTCTGTCCTGATTACGGGCAAAATGAAAGAAATTTGTAACAGAGGTTGATACAATCACATAGAATCACAAAATATGAACTAAGTTTGGGCTGTAACCCTGGGAAAATGACAAACTGATCCACATGGTAATACAGAGTAATATTGTTTTGTTGCACTTGTCCGAGCTCGGTTACATTTTAATAAAAATGCACTAGTATCTGAAAAAAAAATAGGGCTCACGTTTTTCACCATTAACATACCCATATGTCCACAGGATGTCCTTCACTTCCAACTGCCTGGTTACCCTGTGTGGTACCACACTAAGATCCGGCCTGGAGCTGTGAATTTCCTGAACAGCATTTCCAGACTGTACGAGTTGCACATCTTCACCATGGGTTCAAGGATGTATGCTCATACCATTGCCCAAATGTTAGACCCTAAAAGAAAGCTGTTTGCCTACAGGATTCGCTCACGAGATGAGTGCTTCAATGCATTTTCCAAGTCCCATGATTTGAGGTAAGTATTATTGTTGAGCTATCTCACTGCCATTTTTAGACAATTCCCTGGACTAAACTTTATTGAAAACAAAATTGCTGGACTTATATGCAAAACCAGATTCTTTTCTAGAAAATTTTGATGCTGACAATAATGTAGTTTCATAAGAAAATATGAGTGTGTAACAGCAGTTTCTCATTGCATTATTTTCTTAGACATGTAATACCCTCCCAGACTGTGGGGGGGGGAGACTCCCTGATAAAAGTGATGGGGTTATGGTTGTTCCTTTTGGGGGTTACAATTTGGGTTTTGGTGCCATTAAGGGTGTTCAAATCAAGTTATTCTGATACCTGGGTATTAAGCCAGAAAAATATGCTCACAAGAAAAACCTCTCAGGTAGAATTGGTACCTCTTAGAGGTGAAAATTGTTAGCCACACCCACAAAATGAGTTTCTGGTACCTTTTAGGGGTTCCTTGCAAAATTTCTGATGATTGCCCCCGTCGAGTTTATATGGGAGCCCCACCTCCCAACCCCCACTCTCCCCCCCCCCCTGTTTCCCAGGCCTCTCACACTGCTACACAGTGAGCAGTCGCTTTTTTTCTCACATCTCTTTTCGTTTTACTGATGATTTGCTTGACTGATACATTGCTGCTCGGGATCTGAGTGAAAACTGAAGGTGACTCATCACAGTCTACAGCTAACTGTCAGCTATATGAAGAAGTGAATAACTAAAGAACTGTTCGTATGTTTCTTTTCCAGGTCACTGTTTCCTTGTGGTGACAACATGGTTTGTATAATCGATGATCGAGAAGACGTCTGGAATTTCGCCTCCAACCTGATTCATGTCAAGCCTTATCAGTTCTTCAAGGGGGTGGGAGACATCAATGCTCCTCCCGGATCTTCCTCTTACCCTGAAGAAGAATACGACTCCCCCGGAGAACCTGCTAATGCTGAGGAGGCACAGGGGGGAGATGTCAAAACTGAAGAGCTGAATTCTCAGGAGGAAGAGGGTGTTGAGGAACAAGACAAGAATGACACAGTGTTTGAAGAAAACAGCAAATCTGAAGAGAGTAAAACCAAAGAAGCCTCTGACGAGAAGACGAGTTCGGAAAATTCAGAAGAAAACTTGGAAGTTTGTGAAGACAAAAAAGAGACTGTTAATGACAAGTGCGTTGCTGGAAATAACATTAAGAAATCCGCAGCTGAAACAGTTGTCATAAGCGAGGATTCCTCCAAAGTGCTTGAGAATGGAGGGAATGATAATGAAGATGATGAAACGGAAAAAGAGAAATCAACTGAAACAAATCAAAATAACAAGGAGCAGAATGGAGATGGGGAACAGAACAATAATGGAAACAACAAAGATGACAAAGAACAAAACCCTTCGGATCGGGATGATGAGTTGGCAGGTGAAGCGCCCCAGCAGATGTGTGAAGGAGGTAAGTGTTGACTTCACTTGAGAGGAAGAAAAAGAATTTATAGTTTTTCACCAACATTGAAGCAAGGGAAAACCCAATGCAATTGCAAAATTACTTTCGACACTTTTGAAAAGAGAGTGAAAAGTGAGTGTCAAATTACTTTGGTTTTGCATTGCAACGCTTTGTGATTGGCTAAAAAAATCTCGCACTTTTTCATCCAATTAGAAGTGAAACCATGAAGCAATCGTGACTTGCTCGCACGCATTTTCCCGCGTTTGGTGACGGCTACTTGTATTTGCTTTGAGTTCTGATTGGTTCATTGGATTGTCTGAGTCTGTTGTGATTGGCCAGAGTGATTACCTTGGTTTTGGTTTTACTACACTCAAAAGGCCATTTGCACGATGACGTCATATGACTACAACTACCAGAATCCTTCAGTTTTTTGTTTTGTAGTGCAAATTAGGGCTATTGTTATTTTAACCGCACTGGGATTACAAAATTTCAATAAGAAAGGAATAACGAAATGAATTCTGGTAGTTGTAGTCAAATGACGCCATCGTGCAAATAACCTATTGAAAACTGCTCTATTTCCTGAAAACTACGCATTTTGGACGCAACATTTTTTTTAGTAAACTTATCTATCTGTAAACGGGTGATGGGTTCATGTGAATTGTTACAGAATCCTAAATAGTAATGTTCTTAATCGCCTTGTGCTAATCCTCGGCGCTGGCAATTACGGGTTTTGAAAGAAAGAGATATATTGCAAGACAGTTAGCCTGCGCGCAGATGTCTGCTGTTTTCTATTTTAATAGGAGACGTCTGAGTGCAGGCTGACAGTGCGTATTTTGTGGAGGTGGCTCCACGTACGAATATGCGCGAAAAAAAGCCTAGAGCGAGTGTTTATGTTGCAGGTAAAACCCAGTGTCAGGTTAGATCAGTATTCATTCTAGGTTAAATGTGTACCCATTATTCAATCTAGATAAACTGACCCTAACCCCAGCACAAAGCTAACCCTAGCAAACTCTAACTCAAAGCTAATCATCACACCACTGGCTACATGTATCTTTGTGCTTGGGGTGACGCCGGTTAACTTTGTGTTGGTGTCAGGGTTAGCTTATCTAAATTGAATACTGGGTACACATTTAACCGATATTGAATTCTCATTTTACCTGCAATATATATACGGAGGGTAAGACTGGGGAGACCCTGCACGCCCGAACGCTTGTGGGAGGTTCGCGCGCGAGTATCCTCGCTTTGTGCCTCTGTTTTGTAGTCTAGAAGAACTGAAGTGGACTAACGTAGCCTTTTTGTTTTTGTTTTACTGTTTTCTAGTCAAAACCAAGATCAAGAAATCGCAAAAGCAAAGATACGAATTTGGCGATGGTGATGACGATTACCTTCTCCACCTTGAGGACATTTTAAACCGCATACACGAGGTGTTTTATAAGACTGTTGACGAGATTAAGGCTAAAACTACCGATGAAGTAAAAGACAATCCGGACAGTGTCAGCGTCGCTAAATACTGTTCCCCTGGGACATCAACACCGGATGCAAAAGTCATAGTCACCGAACTACGTCGAGATGTGTTACGCGGAGCAAACATTGTATTTACAGGAGTTATTCCTACCTCTGCTAAACCAGAACAGAGCTATGCGTGGCGCGTTGCGTGCGCGCTTGGCGCCAAAGTCAGTAACACGATTGTAACGCCTAAAGACACGAATAACCATAATGAAGTTACCACTCATGTCATCGCGGGGAGATTAGGCACGGAGAAATCGTACCGGGCCGTGAAAATCCGGGGAATCAAACTCGTAAATCCTGGCTGGCTCTTCTGTTGTTCTGAGCGCTGGGAGTGGGTAGACGAGCGACTGTTTCCCGTGGTTGGCTTAGAAAAGTACAAGCAACAGATTCGGGATCAAGACACTCCTCGCGGGACTCCTCGGGACACTTCGGTGGAAAGTGCTGTGGACTTGGGTACTGTTAATACAGTGGGCGTGGTTACTAAAACTAGATCTGACTCTGCGAGCAGTGCTGACATTCTTATGTCAACTTTAAACCCTTTATTGTCATTTTCGCCGTCCGAAGTGGAAGCTATGGACAAGGAGGTCGAGGACCTCATGAACGCCAGCGATGAAGAAAGCGATTTGATCGGTAGTGTTTCGGATTCAAGTAGTTCTTCAGATTCTGAAGACCGTGAATCGACGAGTAAAAGAAAGAGAGGCGAGGACAAAGACTTACAAGAGGACGATAATGATTCACCGAACAAAAAAAGAAAGGTTGATGATAAAGATGTGGAAAAAGACAACGACGACGATGAAGAAGGAGGATCACAAGATTCGAGCGAATCTGATTCAGATGACGACTATACGAACCGCTCCTCACCAAGTGATGATGATGACGATATGGCGGCCATGTTAGATGCTGAGTTGACGCATTCATGAGTGACATTTTCGCTCCCTTTTTTTACTTTGTCTTCGGCGTAATATTTAAAAGTGATCAATCATTCAGCTCACTAGCCTGCTCGAAGTTTTTAGATTTTGGTAAAACGAGAAAAAGAAAAGTGCCGGCGGGAAAAACAAACCGGTATAATGAAATGGATAAAGAGAGAGTTCTAAGGAAACTGTGGTGCTGCGTCGGTGGGGAGTTAAAACATTAAAATTTGGCCGAAATGTGCCACCATAAAGAGATTGAAAAGCTAAAGTTCCGAGCCTTGGCCCTTCGTCAGAGTAAAAGGAGCTCTCCTTAGTCCATTTTTTCTTCGTTTTTTACACTCTGAAAGCTTGGAATGAGCTACAGCTTACTGACGAAGAAAGGGTAGCTGAATATTCAAACTGAAAGTCCCGTTCCCAGCGCGTTGCATTTCCTCGGTAAAGCGCCAGAAAACAGGGCGTGCGAGGCTTGAGGAGATGGAAACATAGACTGCAAAACAGTCGTTTTTTTTACGCTGGCTCACTCGCAAAGGCGCAAAGCACCAAAAGCGTCTGAAGCGTGGATACCCGCGCGCGAAGCACGCGAGCCTCACACGCTTAGCGTCTCTCACCAGTCCCACTCTCCATATTCACACTCGTTCCAGACTTTTCGTTCAAAGACCGCGCGCATTCGTATGACCAACGCAAAAAATACGACTGTTTTGCAGTCTAATGGAAACATGAAAATTTGGTTTAATCAAATGAGTTAATAAGGTAAATTGGCCGCCGTAGAGAGATTCAAAAGCTGACGTTTGGAGTGCTTGCCCTTCTTATTCGCTCTGACGAAGCACTAGCGCTCGAAAATGTGAGCTTTTGAATCTCTTCGCGGTGGCCAATTTACCTTATCAACTCAGTTCATAAAACCACATTTTCGTGTTTCACTTCCCCACCGACGCAGCACCACATTTTTGTTTTTATAGAAACTACAGTGTAACCCCTTACTCATTTGAGGGGAAAGAGGCGTCGTTTCGTTGTGTCAGTCCCGCAGTTTCACGCACACTCCACCACAAAGCGGGGGGGGGGGGGGGGGGGGGGGGGGGTATTTGTAACGTGGCAACGAAATGTATGCAAAGGAGCATCTAATTGGCTCGCAGGTGCGCAAAGGCTTTTTCGTCTGCGGTACACGAATATCCACAATACCGTTTGCTTTGAACAAAACCAAACTCCCGAAAAAATTCTGATTGTTTTGGTCTCCAATGGAAAAGTAACAATAACATCGACGTTGCCACAAATTGCTTACCCCACTCTAACTACAGCGCAATGTAATCATTGTTGCTGACCAGAAAGGTCCTTTCCCTTTCAGACTTAAGCTGTTAAGTTATAACGTTCCACGAGGAGCGACGATACCTTGGCAATGGTTTATTAAGTCTACAACTGAATCATACTACTGAAAATGTTCAGTCCCAATCGGGTTGAAAAATGAAGTTTTGTCAGTTTCGAAGGTTGTTGCCAAGAGTTTAGCGGATTAAAGACTGTCGAAAATTTTGATATTTGCAAACTAAAACCACTGTATATATGATTGTTAACGATAACTACCTGACGTGTAGGACCCCCTCTGTCATGTCATGTCACTTACATAAAGCGTGACATGCATATTGACAATTCAGTCCGACTTACGTGACACCCCAGTTGCAAGACAATGCGTACGTACGAGCGTGCATGTTAAACCTAATAAACAAACTATTCTTGTAACTTAAATATGTATAAACAGATGGAACACTGTAGAGAAAACATGCACTTTGTCCTTTGTGCAAATCTAAGTATGATATACCCTAAACCTGTATGTAAGGCATGCGTGCGCAGCTGGGCTGCATCTATACATATTCACTCTCCATTAAAGTTGGAAATTTCAAAAAAAAAAATTAACGGTATGTGATTTTTGTGTTTGAAAAAGTTCCATCTCATGATCTCAAAGCATTCTAACACAGAATCGAACAGATACTCTGCTCGCTCCATTAAGAGGGGCTCTGCATTTCCAAACCAAATGTAAACATTTTGGCCGAAGTTTCGAGAAGTCCTTGATTGCATTCATAACCGTAAAAGGCCAAAATTCTGTTTTTGTGGACAATTTGACCCGATGATCTATCACGTCTGTCACGTCAGAAATGATATATTGTAATCGTGCATTAATGTTTGGTATGCAGAAAATTATACTAATGAATAAATTAACTTTTCAAATTAATATATGATAAACTATGCAAGCTAAGTTTTCAGCACCTTGATGTTCGTTTGTCGCGGAGTAGCACGAAACGAAAAACTAAATCGGTAATCTGTTTATTATAGTTCACAAAAGTTGTCGAGCAATAGGACGAAAATAGCTAAATCCTATTACCAGCTGCATAGCAGGATTAACAATAAAACCAATGGTACCGTAAAAGGCAAAATAAACAAGCTACACAATCAGCCGATTATGATCACCAGAGAATAAATAGAACACGAGCATTTCGGTCACGCCCAGAGGACTCTGGGTCACGCCAATATTAGACATTTTTACCGGTTTTGAGTTCCAAACACAATATCGATAAAATTTGTATGGAATAGCAGGTTTTTATGTAACTTATTCCTTCATTTTGATGTCTGTCGGGCTTCTTGCCATATGTTACAGTCTAGTTTTTGTTCAACCTTTCAGAGTGCTTTTTATCGCATTAAACCATTACTTACAGTGTATTAAGTTTCGGGGGCGAGTTTTAAAACACACCGTAACTTGCGATCCCGCGGGAATTTTACCAAGCGACACGAAAATATGAGCCTGATCGCAGGTACTTATCCCGTTGCCTGGTTCAGTTACCGGTATTCACGATCAATTCCTGTAAACGGGGGTACGTTTTGTGATCCCAGATAAGTACAAAACGTTACTGAGGTCGATTAGTGTTAGATGCCCCTATCTTCACTGAACCGTATAATGACTGTTTCCGCAGGAAGGATGTCGAAGACGTCTAGCTACGTCTGCACGCATAGCACGCCAGCAAAGTTCACTGCTGCCTTGTTATTATATGGTCAGCCTAAGAAAACAACTCTAGGCGCAAAATGGAACGTTCAGTCATAAACGTCGTAAAATTGTGCCTAGCTTCGAAATCGAAGGCAAATTTCCTTATCGCAGATGTTTTTCGTACAAATTAGTGTCCGTATTAAGTGGGGTTCGACTGTACAAATGTTTCCTTGAACTCCGTATTAAAGTGTCATTCTATTAAAGCGATTTCCTAAGTGCTCCTATTTTTATACCGTCAACCCGTGTAATGACCGGGGTAATGACTGTTTCCACAGGAAGGATGTTGAAGACGTTTGCACATAAGTCCATTGCTCCCTTGTTTACATTGTGGCCGGCCTAAGAAGACCTAACAACAACAACAACAACAACAATTTATTGAGGTATTTCCATATCTATACATGGCATTACCTAAGCTACATATATTAATTTCTAATTAAATTTACTTCTGAAATAATATTTTGTATCTATATTTCATGATATCGGAAATAAAAGCAGCAACTGATCTACAAATAAAGGGATCAATGCTGTTAAAAAGAAACAAAATTTTTGAGTTGATATCGAAGTCTTTGAAAAAGTTGTGTTTTTCAATGACTTCGTCAAAAAATTTGCAGCGAAACTTATTATACAATGCGCAAGAGAATATAACATGCGATTCATTTTCAACTTCATTAGATTGGGACAAAGAACAAATTCTTAAATTTTCGGGAGTTTTAGGAACAGTGTGTCTCCCAGTTTCAATGCGAAGTCGATGATTCCCCAAGCGAAATTTATTAATAGCAGTTCTGTGTAGAGGATTTTTTATAGCATCTAAGGATTCAGATTTTTTGGTGTCTGTTTTAAAAGCGTTGTAAAAAATAAGTTTTCTGTTAGAGGAGTTGGTGGTTAATTAAGGCTTTGCGCATATTTTGATTGACGTGAGAGATAAACGCTTTACTATTGTTTTCATTTAAAATCATGGAACTTGAATTATATTTGTTGCATAAAATTTTAATTTTCTGTAATATTCCCGGCTGGTTTTTATCAGCCATATCTTTGGAAATTTGTAAACAATGTTTTGCAATATTATTATCTGGCATTTTTTGTAAATGGATCCAAAATTTAAAAATAGAAGTGTCTATCGTCAATTTCAAAGATAATCTACCTAGTTCATTTCTGGCTGCAACATTTGGACATTGCTTATTTACTCCTAGAGATTGTTTATAAAGGAACAAAACAACTTCAGATGCAAAATGGAAAGTTCAGTCATATATTTATTATATATGTTGCAAAATCGTTAAAACTCGTTTTTCATTCTTCGCAATCGAATGCAAATTTCCGTATCGCGGATGTTCTTCGTAGAAATTAAGGTAATTTAAGATACTCTGAGTTTGTCTCGATGCCGGATGAATATGTGATTAAATTTTTATCGCTTTTCACTTTAATAAGGTCAAAATGGCGACAGCCAGCAAATAAAACACTGACTTTTTTCAATAATTAAAACCCGATCTTGGATTTTATTTTAGATCGATCGATAAGTACGTATCATGACGTATATGTTGTGGTTCAATTTTATCCTTGGTTCAAATTTTATTTTCCTTTGTTTTTGGCTACGGTAATGTATGATAATGAGTTTGAACAAAGGAAAATAAAATTTGAACCAAGGATAAAATTGAACCATAACATATACACAAGCGATCTGAACTAAACATAGTCAAATTGTTGAAAAAAAAGCCCCTATTCTCCATATGTATTAGTTATTTCTGGTTCGGTTGTCTCAGTGTTATCACTGAACACCAAAAAAGTGTTCTTAAACCACATCACCCAGGCTTGTTATAATTCATATGCTTTAATATCACCTGTTGTTCTCTAAAACTTGGCTCACATGATAAACTACATGTACCCAGTTCCTAAATGCAAATATCAAGAGAACTGTATAAAGCCAGCTGGGATTTTCTACCAGCCAACAACAGTTCGAAAATTCCCAAACTAAGAGTATGTCAGTCTCTCAGGCTAGAACGACCTAGAACTTCAATTTCAGTCATAGGCACTTTCATATTGAGCTAAAGAATCCTAGCATATAAACTGTGCTGTTAGTCTACAATAATTCAACTTCAATTTCTTCTCAGTTTTATTCTAGAAGACTGCTCGACGACCAAACATAGATAATGACCATACGGAGATGAAGGGTGGAAAAGTGCATAGACAAATAGCCTTAAGCTTGTTGCTGAAAGGAACAACGCAATGGAAACTCTTCCCCTACAACAATTAGTTAAAAAAAGATGCTAGAGTTTAGGCATAATCAGCATAATGAGACCAGAATAAACCCTTTGAGAAAAATTCAGTGGAAAGATTATAATCATTTCAAGTTTAAGTTTACGAATCTGATTACAATAACATTTCCTATAATACCTATATTTCCAATAACACTTCCAGATAGAATTTTACTGTATGACGAAAACACTCGAGAATTTGTAGAAATCATTGTATAGGAGAAGTGCGTGAATTTTTATTTGCCTTGAATTCCGCATTTTGGTTGCAGTGAAAGACGTTGCGAAAATTTCAATAAATTTATCAATCATTTAGACATTCGGCCAGTAACCCACTTCATATTTGTCATATGTTTTTTTCTAAACTGACAGTTGTCTGGCTACATGCAGGTACCAGTATATGTTTCAGTCTTTCTGTCATATGAAACATTTTTTTGTCATATGAGACATTTTGGCTATTGTTAGAAAAGTTTTATAAGCTATAATCCGGTCGCATTAAACTTGAGTCTATGATCTCTATTGTTAAAGACAATAGTAGTAAAACATTGCGTAGAGTAGTCTTTATTTGAAGATTCCCTTGGTGAGTGCCGTAATGTCTTTCTCATGTTTTTTCCAGCCATGAATGGCCAATCACTAAATAGAACTGAACTTATTTGTTTTTATAGCCGCAACTAAAATACAGTAAGATACAATGCCTTACCTCATTAACAAATGCAGAATTATTCGGCAGTTTCTTGGCGTTGCGGAAGTTGTGATCACCAAATGACTGATAACAAAAAGAGATTGAAAACCATCACGACGCTGAACAATATCAACACCGCAACACAATAGCGTGCTGATAAGAAATTTTAACATTATTTTCCATGATAAGTATAAATAATCTTATAAGGGATTGACCATTATATATTTGTGGGGGGGGGGGGGGGGGGGGGGGCAATTTTTCTGAGCATGACTTTTTTTTTCGTCCTGAGGTTGTGCAAGAATTTTTTTCGGGATTGTTCGATACTTTTTTTCCTTTGGCTCGCTGTGTATAATTTTTTTCTCTACTTTTTCTGTACAGGAATTTGTTTGGGTAATTGCCCCCCCCCCCCCCCCCCCCCCCCCCCCCCCCCCGCCCTCCCCAACACAAAAATAAGATGGTCCGTCCCTAAAAGGCATAAAATTTACGTCTCTATTCGTTTTACGAACGCAACTAAATAAAATAAAAAATGATCATAGATAACAATAGATAGCGATCACTTGCTGCTAAGATTTAAACACATGCAGCTGGCCAGGGTAATTTCAGGAGAACCAGACGAATATAGAACGAATCGTTCGGTAGAAAGCTGTTCCGGGAAGCCTTAGGCTTCGTAATTAAATTTATAACAGATAAGATTAAAAACTGGTGTTTCCTTTGGTAAAATGTCGGCCTCTAACTTTCGTAATATCGGCAAATTTAAGGCCTTTTCGGTTTTCGGAGGGAAAACACAGAGGGAAAACATGTCATTTTGGGTGCGAAATAAGATCAGCTAGGATTTTCGGAAAGGTGAAGGCAGCTGGGAAATTCGTGGATAAGATTCTTTTCCCTAAAATTTTCGGCCGCTGAAATATTCAGCTAGAAGAACCGGAAAACTCAAACTGTATTAGTTTTCGCATAGTTTCCTTTAAAGGCACTAAAATGATATGGAAAACAGTACAACGCCATGCCAAGCGTTTGACTAATCTCCGTTGAGCAGTAGATCACTTGAGGGTCGCTTTAATAAACAGTAAAAATCGCGGAGTATATCACACAATTAGCAATAAAAAAATCATTCTTCATATTCTGACGTAGTCAGAAACGTAGAATGGAGGTATTTCTCGAGAAAAACAGTCCAAATCATGAACAGTAAGCTAATTCTTTCGATTTACAAGTAACTTAACAAGAAAATTAATTCAACTTTAATTCAACTTTATTTCATTATCACTCAAAACAAATGAATATATATTTTTTATCTGATTCTGGTGACAGGTGACGAGGGAGTCTATAGAAAAGCAAGGAATGCTTATTTTTGTATATTTAATCATTATTCTCTAAATAATTAATATACAATTTACAAACTTCTGTAAATTATTACATGTTTTCGATTAAATTTCTTTTAATGCATTTCTTGAATATGTAAAACGATTTGATTTTTCTAGTTTTGTCATCTATATTATTCCACATTTTCGGTCCTTGATATGTCATCATGTTACTGGAATGAGTACTGTCCAAGTCTGGATGATTTTCGTGGAACATGACAGTCATATGTGCATGCCGTGTATCATGTCTGTTTTCATCCTCAATCCGCCTTCTGTTGGATATTGTTCGTGTAATTTCACTGCCGCTGTACAAATTAAACTGATTATCTTGTTTAAATATGACTTGTAATTGTTTTAAATTTTTATTTAAGTAATGACAATAATAATGAATAATATCTATTTATATATGGAGATATATGGAGCACATATCCGAAAAAAAAATTCTATGGCGTTTTACATTAAGTATGAAATACTAATTAGTTTTATCCTTCATTCATGCATTCTGTCACGTCCGTAAGTGGTTTCAAAGAAAATATTTTTCGAGTACAGCAAGTGCTTTCTATCGCTTACCTTGAATACTATATTTTTAAGATAGTTCGCTGACACGCCTCATTACGCACGCGGTCGCGGAAGACTGAACGTGAATGCTGATTGGTCGAGATAATGACATGCGCATAATTATAAAACCTTACTTGCCTTGACTACTGGTACATGGTGAGAGGAAGGAAGCGAAGACGGCAGAACTGAATACTACCTCGAAAAGTTGGAAGAAGAAACCAGTGTTTATCGAATAAAAGGAATCAATGTTTTGTCAACTGATGATGGATCCCAGAATTGGCTGGATTCAACCAGAACAAAAGGGTCCAGCTCACAAAACATGGAGCGACGTGTTGGAGGATGTCACTTCACCATCAACGAATTTGGAAAATCTTCGCGGTGGAAGGCCGGACTATATCCCTCTAAACCGTAAAAATTTGTTTAATGACGCAACGGAGACCACTACATTGAACAACATGATAAACTCGGACAAGAATCATGTTAGCAAGAAGAAAAGAGTTGAAAATCAAACCCCTTGGTTGTCCAAGGATAAAAGCTATCCAGACGGACTGGTTGGGTGAGTTGTATAATTTAGCGAGTATTCTTACCATTTGTCGTCTAAAGGAGAAGTGACAACCGTCAGATTTTAAAGTTAATGACTTATTATTTCGTTTTTTAAGGCTTCACGAGGAAATTCTGGACTTTTACAGCTTTATGAAACCCCGAACGGCTGAACATGCGATGCGGCAAGAAGTAATATCGAGAGTTCAAGAAGTCATTAAACATCTCTGGCCTACAGCTGAAGTACGTAGGAGAAATTCAGTTAATTTCCTAAATTTTTTACCAGTAATTCAAAAGAAGTTTTCTGAATAGTATAACGAGTTCAGAAAGTAACAAATCTTTGTTTGTGGCGAAAAATTTCAGGTAGAAGTGTACGGGAGCTTTAGGACGGGGCTTTATTTACCCACCAGGTGAGTGAGCGAGCTGAAGCGCTGACTCGTTTGTATGACAAAAGGTGTTTGATTATCTTTAACGTTTTGTGCCTCGTTTTATTTTTCTCGTCTGGGGTCTTGCTGTCGCGAGGACGACAGTGTGACGCATTGTATCTTTAGTATAGTATGATTGTAACGCTTAAAACAAAAAGAGAACATGTACATTTCAATGAATCGTTTTCTGATGGCGAGCAAAACAACGAACAAGGGTGTAAACATTATGCAACCTGAAACCGTTCAAGGACCTTTTAATTTTGAACCTAAACAGTTTCAAATAGTTGTTTTGTAATGAAAAAGCGCCCAATTGTGGTTTGTTTTTGTTCATTAAAATCGGTTGCTTTCTTCTTATAGCGATATAGATATTGTGGTTTTGGGGAAATGGGAGAGATTGCCTCTGTGGACGCTCGAACAAGCGCTGACTGCAAATAAAATCGCGGAGGTTTCCTCGATCAAGGTCTTGGACAAAGCATCGGTGAGGAAACTACCTTATTTATCGCCTTTATATATTTTAAAAGACTGTATGGTATCCGTGAATATTCTTGATGATAAGCTAACATAAATATTGTAAGTTTTAAATAATCAACGGGACTCTTTGATTTTTCGAAGTTGTCTCGCTGGTCTGTACTGAAGGTTAACGTAAAAACACTTCTTTTCTGCTTAATTTTTTTGGGGCAGCTCTATTTGTCGACAAAAAGCGTGACACAGGCGAAGAAGTATTCAACAGGAAGTGACAACTCTCAAAAATCACAAAATAGCTAACATTGCACGCGAAAATACTTGTCTCCTAATTGCGTATTCAAGGTTACTCCTCCTCAGTTCGGTATGCTAATTTATTGCGGGTTCGTCCCTCAGCGAAATTTGAATAATAATCTTGTCGTGTTTTTTTTTTTTTTTTTTAAACATAACTTCTTTCCTCTTTGCCCTTTGGCATTTTGTTCGGGAGTGTTATATTTCGTCTATAATTTTAAAGCCATTGAAATCAATAAGACTGTCTGACTTCATGTTCTTGTCAGAGAATGAAGACTGGAACCAGTGTTTGTAAAGAAAAACAACATGCACATAATTTATGGCATCTGTAAAGACTTGTTTCAAATATTAAATCAAACAAGAAATGGACATATTTCACCTCCCTGAAGTAAAGTATGGTTTATTGTGGACAGTTGTAGATTCATAATATTGACACGGCATTCTTCACAATATTATTGAAAGAAACCTAATAAGACAATGTGCCCAGTCAACTGAGAACAAGGTTATTTTAAGTGTTTCCTTCATGAGTGGGTTTAGGTCACGTATAATCAAGGAAAGATTAATGTGCAAAATGTGTGTATAAACATTTTTTGAAAATAAGAATGACTACATCCTGTAAGGTTTGGTAGCTGATAAGTACATTGATTTTCCAAAAAAACAAAAACAAAACAAGATAGCTCTTGCATTGCTGTCTGAATTAATTTGAAGCCAGAGTGACTGATGAATTTAAATATGCCAGTGATTGTTATTGAAAAAACATAGTTAATAACAGATAAAAGCAATGTTTTAAAAACATGCAACAACAAAGAAGATTGCACTGTAAGTTAAATATTTATGAATGTTGGCAAACTCCCTAGTTACTTGTTTTTGTTAGCCATATCGTGCACAAACAACCACTGTTTTTTAACCATGTTGTAGCTCCAACTCCAACTAATAATAATAATAATAATAATAAAACTTTAGCTATGTACAATATTAAGGATGCTACTGACAAAAGTTTTCAATTACTGACAAAAGTTTTCAACTTGAAAAATTTTGACTAAACTTTTCAAGTTTCGATACGAGAAACTGGCGCATGCGTCCTCAAGACAGTTTCCCTTTAAGTTGATTGGCAAACAAGTTATTTAAGGTGATTCCCTAGTTTTGCATTGCGCATCACTACTGCGCATAATAAATTGCGTCATTTGCGCGTGCACGAGCGCGCGCGCACTCCGAAGCAAGAGGGTTTGCTTTAAGGATTCAATCACAAAGAGGATTTCGCGCTGGTCGGGAACAATAGCTTGACAACGAGTACGGTGACCCCCAATTTTTAATGCAGAAATTTAAATGACACACGGTTGACTACAATATATCGCGATTTAAAGAAAAGTTAAAAATTCTGCTTTGAAATATTTGTATTTGAATGCTGTAAAGAACACGTCTTCAGGTAGTGTTGGGTATGCGCGCACGCCGCGAATTCTTTATTTTCTTTCATAATCTTAATTCCTGGTCAACTAAAATAGTTTATAATGTAAGATCAAAGTCAATTTTGTTGAACTGCTCTATTATTTTAATCCAAGCAATGATTTTTTTTTAGAAATTATAGTCCCCTTTCTGATTACTAGGGTTCAATAAAGAAACCTCGCGGGTCGTATAGTTACTATAATGGCCATCCATGTTGTGCAAAAACGAGCACGGTGACCCCTATTTTTTATTTCATTTTTGTGATGCTCATAGCATAATTACTATCTGGACCAAGTTTTAGAAAATCGTAAAAATTCCTTCTTTTTCAATGGAATCACCTTAAGGAATAATAAGTAAGAAAAACTGCTTTGTGAAAGTACATGTGGTAGCTATGGTGATAGTATTTAGAGTTAAAGTTGATATTAATTTATCATCATTTGATGAGATGCGCCAGAACACTTTTACAAAATAATTGTTGTTTTTAATGTTTTCTTTACTCAGGTTCCTATAATCAAACTGACAGACAAGAAAACCAATGTCAAAGTGGACATAAGCTTTAATGTTGAAGCTGGATTGAAAGCAGCAGAATTTGTTAAGGTAGACCTTTTTTGAATGCCTTTTTAACACCTGTGTAATTTGAAACAATGACATTGTTACCACAGATGGTTTATTAATGTTTTGAACAAATATTGAAAAAAGCACTGTCAATGTGATAAATTATACTAGGTAAAATGTTGCTTTCCAAATTTATGCAAATTTGGTATGCATTAGTAAACACAAAACATATTTTATACACCACTTTCATAATGGCGGCCGATTTATTTATTCTTTTATATGTATGTTAATTAGCCTTTCTGGCCTCGTTGGCGTGTGCAAAATTCAAAAGAATTTTTACTCTAAAAAGAGGCCAGTGAGGCTAATTAACATACATATAAAAGAATAAATAAATCGGCCGCCATTATGAAAGTGGTGTATTCTATGGCATTAAACAGTTAACAAGATTGCTGTTGAATTTTGCTGTGATAGTTTATTTATTTTTAACTTTTTCCATTGTTGACAAGAGAGTGCTGCTTTTTGAGTCCTATAACACAAGATTTGAAAAGAAATTAGCTTACTCTCTTAGGATATCTTGTCCAGAGCCTGTTAGTTATGTCTTACATAAGTCTAACATTCTATGATTAAAACCACACAGTCATTTAAAAATAATATTAGGAAGAGATAAGGGTGAGAACTATTAATGTAAATACCACATTTTGACACCTGTAATATTTTTTACAGAGAAAAACACTTGACAGTGTACATAAATTATTAAAATTGCATGGCTTGAACAAAATAGTGGTACAAAAATTCATATTTTGTCATCTAGTATGAATTAGCACCAATCACTTATAAATGTACTCTAAACTCCTACACTGTACCAAGACAGCTAAAATACTTATTATTATTTCGGATCAGTCGTTTGATCATATGTCTAGTAAACTCTTTTTTGTATGATTATTCCAGCTTTGAATAAACTATTATTTTATGTACATATAAAACCTTTACATGTACATGTAACTACAACTACAAACAATAATGAAATATTAATTATTTCTTTTAGTTCTTTTTTATTCTTCTTAGAAAGGGAACCAATAAAATTGAAGGGCTCATTACAAAACTATCATAAGCAATGATTTGGCTTTGAAATCCAAATTACTCCAAATACAGATGAACCTTCATCTGTGACCACCTCTTGTAAGCGAACAGTTCTCCTAAGCAACCAATTTTCCAAAATACAAAACTTTTACCATTCAAATCATTAACCTTTGTGATTTGAATTTTGCTATTGTTTTCACGGATTCTGACAGGGTGCGCGGGTGCGGGACCACACAATTTGGTCAAACTCGCACAATTCCTAAAAATCCACACAATCCCGCACAATACTGAAATATTTGCTTAAAATTTTAATTAAATCAGGTATTTCTATTGATAACCAAGATTTTGAGAAACATTTTAGGCTATTTTTAGCCTATTTTCCTTTCAAAAAATCGAGAAATCCCTCGTTTTCCTCAAACAGCTCGAGCAGATATAAAAAACAACAAGGCGTTCTCTTCGCCATCCTGGGAACTAGTCTCAGTTTTACTTCTATTCAACTTCCTACCGAATTTTTCACGTAGCTTTTTAGTTGTCGTTTTCCAGACATTATGTCGTTTTTCTTAGCAGCCTGTTGATATTTTTTCGAGCACTTTCACTTCCTCTTTCAGTTTAATATGTCGGGGACCAAAGAAGAAACACCGAAGAAATGTACCATCGCGCAGAAATCAATGTCACTGTGTCTGAATTATTTTCGCAAAGAACTGATCAAGTTTGCGAATCGACAAACAAACTATTAAAGCGCTGGAACTTCGGATCGATAGGAGAATATTATTAAGTTCTGATGAGAATACTGGATTTGATTTTTTCGATCAAGTAAAAGACATTTTCATTCAGGAAAATGCTCTACGATCTATTACTGTGCCTTTCAATAACATGCGGAATTTGAAATTCAAATTTCCATCAACGGTTGCATTTTACACTGCCGTCAATCATCTCAGCTTACCTCTCAGGAAACAGATCTTCACTTCAATGAGTTCAAAAGGTCACGTCTGTGCATTGTGATTGGTAGATTTCGATCCATTTTGTTTGTTTCTTTTTTACATGGTCTGTTGGCTTTCGTATTAATTATGATTGACGGCAGGGAATAACGCAACGGTTGGTGGAGATTTCAATTTTAAATTCCGCATGTTATTGAAAGGCGCAGTAAGTTCTGTGAGAAAAACAAACATGCTATCAAATTACATTTAGCACGCGCATGCAATTTGCATACATCTCAAGGTTGTGTTTTTGCGGCAAACTTTCGAAGAAATTGTGTAATCCTTTACTGAAAATTATTCACACTACATAAATGTACGGATTTTTCATAAAGGAACTCGCTCAGATCGGAAACATATTATTTTGAGGTGGTATTTCGGTTTTACCCGATCGAGTTTATCGTGTCACGCAATGTGATTTTGTTGAAACAAATAAACTTTGGTGAAAAAAAACAGCCGCAAATTGGCGATAGCTGGGTACATTTTAATCCCCAAAGTAAAAGGTCTATTTATATTTTTCATTTATGCAGATTTTTCTCCGTCATATTTTTTTGGCCTGGCTAGAACACGGGTGATTGAATATTTGGTTGGTCACAAGATTGCGCAATCCCGCACAATTTCCCGCACAATCGGAGTTATTTCCTGCACAATTTTAATATTTTTCCCGTACCCTGTCAGAATCCCTGTGTTTTTAACCTCTGGTAAGGGACCACTTACCCATATTTTGATGTCACTACAAACACAAATTGAATAATGTGTTACACAGGGCTTCTGATATTACGCGATAAAAAAATGGAAATTATGCGATTTTTTCGTGGCAAATTATGCGATAAGCAAGGACTATTATACAAATTATGCAAATTATGCAATTTTTTCTGGAACTTTTTTATGCATGTTTTACTAGGTTTCAGAGGAAGAAAACGAAAATACTTGTTTTAAAACGGTGCTCGCTATCTTTGTGGGACATTTTGAAGCTTTTAGCTATGAAGGAACATCCAAAACGAACGACAGAATCCAAGAAAAGAGTCCGTAAACAAGCGGCCATCTTGGTTAACCTTAGTAACCAGGCTAAATAAAACATGTGCTCAAGAAATTTACGCGGTTACCAAACTTGTTGTGGCCAAGAACGAACGCAGTTTCGATCGAAAGTGGCGGTTTGTTTATTTGATACAGGATAATTCAATAGAAAAAACAAATTTTAGCTTAAGTTTCTTAGCTAAAGCGATAGTGTATCGTGTGGTTTGTTCCCATGCGATTTTGTGTGATTTTTCGTGAATTATGCGATTTTTCGTGAATTATGCGATCGGATGCGATTTGAGGCCGATTATGCGAAATCGCACCATCGCGTAATATCAGAGGCCCTGGTTACAGTAAAACAAATGTTGTCCCTTGCATCAAAACTTCTGTATGATACTAATAGTATTGTACGCTGATAGGTGCTTTATACAATGAAATTACTACAGGTTCATAGGATTCCAAGTTAATTTAGACCCACTGTGGTCTGACCTATTGCAAATGACTGCCTTGGCTTTGTTTTTTGGGTGGTTGTTTATGAGAGGTTTGACTTTATATCTAGTGATAAATGTCCATGGAAGAAACTTAATCAATGTCTTTTTTTTTATCCAGGATCAAATAGAAATTTTCCCTTGCCTTCCACCTCTTGTGTTAGTTCTGAAGCAGTTTTTACTTCAACGTGATCTTAATGAAGTGTTCACCGGTGGAATCAGCTCATACAGCCTTATCTTGATGGCTATCAGCTTTCTGCAGGTGTGTGATTCTCAAGGGTGATTTACAGCTAATGTCTCCTTAATTTACTAATTGAAAACAAAACATTTGGTAGACAGGTTATGAGTATAAGACAATCCATCAGTCATCTCGGTAATGCTGTCTTGACATGCTACCTCACACCCATTAAGGTGGTACACATACTTACAAATTAGCAAAAGTGAATAATATTTATTATTGGAAACTTTATGAATGCATGCCATCATGACTGTTTGAACCCTGTAACAGTCTCTAATAGTGCCAAATTCTTAGAGGCAGTAAATTAAGTTAGGGCCTCAGTGGCTAAACTACATGTAGGAGACATTGTTGTGGACACAAATCTTACTCTCTGGACGTAAGAAAATGTTATTGAATAAAAATCAAAAACACTCTTGGTATCTAAAAAAACATCACATTAGAAGAAACAAATGTTTCTGCAACAGTGTTTCCTAGTTTAACCAGGCTTTGTATTAATTGATGATAGATTTTGATGTTTTCCTAAACAAACTTTTAACATTTTTCACAGCATCATGCTCGAAAAGATGGCAGGACACTTAGAAGCAATCTTGGAGTCCTTTTGATTGAATTCTTTGAACTCTATGGTCGCAATTTTAACTACACAAACACTGGTATTGGAGTCAAGGATGGTGGAACATACTTTAGCAAACAAGAGGTGAATGGCAACCATTCTTACCCCTTCAATCCCCGATATCAAAATACAAATTCTCCTTTCTTGTCCGATCCCCATACTTAGGCAGTGGGGAGACATCATATCCTTTATTCTAATGACCTCCCTGATTGATATCACAAGGAGATATTTGATGCTGATCACTATATTGGGGCTTAAACTTTTGCTACAGCTAGGTAGTGAGTAACTTGTGTCAGAAATGCCAAAAAAAATTGGGGTTCATTTCTGAGATGAGGTATCTGAAAGGTGACCCTAATTTTAAAAAACATCTGTCTTCCTTTTTCAATATGTCCCAATCTTTGTTAGTCTAAAAATATTGTAAATGAATCTCTAAAATGCAACTTTCTACACCAAATTTTATACAAGTACATGTAGGTCTGTTAAGCAAATTCATTCAACTGGTGATGTCCTTTAAAAGAAATCTAATCTTCAAATGGCAGAATTTGCAAACTCTGACGGCCTCGAGTTGGCATAATAATTTCAATGTCGCGTGGGTAGACAAATGGGAACATTTTAAAATTTCTACCTGGGAAATGGGGGGTCACCGACCAGCCAAGCCAGTTAAATCTAAGCAAAGTTAACACAACAGCTACCAGTCCTTTATGTGCCTAGATTAATTTTCTTCTCTTGCGCGTGCACTGGTGCATGACAAAGCATGGTGTTGTGACATGAATTGCGTGTGCAGTAAGGATGGGCATAAACAATTAGCATAAACATCCTTCCAAATAATACTTTTATAGCCTGGGGTTATTGGTGCTTCAAAAATAGCACATACTCTTGGCACCCGCATGCACTTGGTGTATATTCATCTAAATTCATTGTAAATAAGGTGATTGTTTAAGTAATACTTTAATTATTAAAATTATGTCACTTCATGTTAATGGAAACCAGATTAATATTTAATCCTTTACTTGGCTCTGAATATGTTTTTGCGTTGGCTCAGGTTATACATTATCAGTTATAGTGTATAAAAATGTTTGGTGTGTAGCCAGGCATGTTAAAAATAAAAAGATATTAAAAAGTTGACACTGGCTAAAAATGTTGTTTTTGGACGTTTCGGCAACTACTGTTGCCTTCTTCAGCAAGAGATAAAAATGCAAATGTCTAACGGCGTCCTGATGGTATAAGATACATGCAAATATTAAATCGCACCTCGAAAGAATATTTTGAGGTGAAACAAAAGTCTCTAGAGCATTCTTAATTATTTCTACAAATTCTTAATGTTATTATAAACATTTGGAAGCGCTATGTGTTCGTTTATAGCGTTCGTGTTACGCACAGAATGCCAAGCTTCAAGAATTAGTCTTTGTCGCCATGCCGATGATCTGTCAACAATTTCGACACTCGTCAAATCTATTTGGTGGCTGTGGAGCATGTGGTGTTTGGCCAACAAAGAGTTTTTATCCAATGTTGCTATAGCCTTTGCGTGCTCTTTCACGCGTGATTTTAGCGCGCGCGATGTCTGACCAATGTAAACACAATCACAATCTTTACATTTGATCTTATACACGATTCCTAACGCTATAAACGAACACATAGCGCTTCCAAATGTTTATAATAACATTAAGAATTTGTAGAAATAATTAAGAATGCTCTAGAGACTTTTGTTTCACCTCAAAATATTCTTTCGAGGTGCGATTTAATATTTGCATGTATCTTATACCATCAGGACGCCGTTAGACATTTGCATTTTTATCTCTTGCCAAAGAAGGCAACAGTAGTTGCCGAAACGTCCAAAAACAACATTTTTAGCCAGTGTCAACTTTTTAATATCTTTTTAGTTATAGTGTATATACCAGTAGTTGCTGACCCCCTTCTGTTTTCATTGTTGCTTAGGTTATTCATTGCCGTATGCTGCAAAGTTTGATGTCTTCACTAGCCCAGTACTGCAAGGCTACTTAAATTTGGCCTGGGCTAGTGAACGATTGTCTTATTTTTAAATTGACCACCTATCTTCATCATTCTTTCACAAGAGATGTTAGTATCATTAAATTTTGTATGATACAGGGATTCTGACAGAGTGCGCGGGTAAGGGACCGCACAATTTGGTCAAACCCGCACAATTCCGCACAATTACTAAAAATCTGCACAATCCCGCACAATACTGAAAAATGTGCTTAAAATTTTAATTAAATCAGGTATTTCTATTGATTGCCAAGCTTTCGAGAAATGTTTAGGCTATTTTCAGCCTATTTTCCTTCATCGAGAAATCCCTCGCTTTCCTCGAACAGCTCGAGCGGATATAAAAACAACAAGGCGTTCTCTTCGCCATCCTGGGAACTAGTCTCAGTTTTTATCCGACTTCCTACCGATTTTTTCGCGTAGCTTTTTAGTTGTCGTTTTCCAGACATTATGTTGTTTTTCTTAGCAGCCTGTTGATATTTTTTCGAGCACTTTCGCTTACTCTTTCAGTTTAATATGTCGGGGACCGAAGAAGAAACACCAAAGAAATGTACTGTCGCGCTGAAATGTCACTATCTGAATTATTTTCGCAATGAACTGATCAAGTTTGCGAATCGACAATTATTAAAGCGCTGGAACTTCGGACCGATAGGAGAAAATTATTAAGTTCTGATCAGAATACTAGATTTGATTTTTTCAATTAATGAAAGACGTTTTCATTCAGGAAAATGCTCTACGATCTGTTATTAAAGTTTCGTGCAAAAAAAAACAAACATGTTATCAAATTACATTTAGCACGCAATTTGCATACATCTCGAGGTTGTGTTTGCGGCAAACTTTCGAAAAAATTGTGTGAACCTTTACTGGAAATTATTCACACTACATAAAATGTACGGATTTTTCATAAAGGAACTTGCTCAGATCGGAAACATTTTATTTTGAGGTGGTATTTCAGTTTTACCCGATCGAGTTCATTGTGTCACGCAATGTGATTTTGTTGAGACAAATAAACTTTGGTAAAAAAAAAAACAGCCGCAAATTGGTGATTGCTGGGTACATTTTAATGCCCAAAGTAAAATGTCTATTTATAGTTTTCATTATTTATGCAGAATTTCCTCACTGTCATAATTTTTTGGCCTGGCTAGAACACTGGTGATTGAATATTTGGTTGGTCACAGGATTGCACAATCCCGCACAATTTCCCGCACAATTGAAGTTATTTCCCGCACATTTTGCCTCAAAACTCCCGCACAATTTTAACTTTTTTCCCGCACCCTGTCAGAATCCCTGATGATAGATCTCTTCGCTGTGTTTGCACACCGTAAAATCTCTATTAAGCCACTCCTCTCAAATAAGTCACTCCCCTCTAATAAGCCACCCCTCTTTATCGCAAGAAATTTATTAAGCCCCCCCCCCCCCCCCCCCCCACCCCCCTTACTTACTTGAATGCTTTTGAACCGTGATAAAGTGGCTTTTGTTATTGGTATAAACCAGGTATAAACCATTATATAGGGAAAAATAATGTAATTGTAACATTAAAGTTTATTCCTGAGATTACATTGCTTGAATAGCAGTTCAATATTCAAACTTTGTTGTATTATTTAGGTTATGCTAAGCATGAATGATGGGTACAGTTCATCACCTGCTTTCCTGTGCATTGAAGATCCCTTTACACCAGGTAAGCAGTTGCACTAAATTACTATGCAAAAGAAATTGTGAATTTTGCGACATTTCGTCACTTTTCGACAAAAATGAACAAACTTTTAAGCGAAACAAAATTTGGACAATATTTTGATGAATTTTAGAAACCTCTATTGTCTCAAGATATTCAAAATATCGAACCAGATTGCAAAAGTTTGACCGAAAATTTGAACAATATTTCAGGAGAAACACGAGATTTGACATGTATGACTCTTTTGAATTTTCGAAGAGCGTTGCAAATTTTCGAAGCTTGAGTGTAATTCTGCGTAACAGTTTGGAAAACGTTATGCAGCACGAATAGTGAATCCATTGCGAATTTTTCCTTTTATCAATAAAGTGGTTTTACCAGGAAAATCCAGAAAATTATGAGACATAGTGATAGAATACTATTTCTAATATTATGTGTCACAATCAACTGGTAGCAAGATTGAATATCTAAAAATAAATCTAGTGTGAACAGGTTTGCTTGTTTCATTCTATTTATGACCAAGATGGTCCTTTTTGCAATGTGTATACATATGTTAAATTTATTAAGTATCAACAAGTGGAGCAGTCAAGTACATTGTACAATGGTAGGGATTAATTTTCAAGCAATTAAGCCCATTCTCAATGTTGTTGCCCCATTGCTGCAGTGACTATTATTTTGACAACTTTGAAAATACAATCTGCTGACTTAATAAATTTAAACAGAACCTAAATGTGGGCATTTGGAAAAACTAGAATCAGTCCAAGGCAATTACAACTTGATAGCAGCTTGGTCCAGAGGGCAGCTGATTTTTGTGTTGAGGAGGTAAATTGTAATCACCCAAAAGAGTTTTGAGAGTTTTTAAAATGTTTTACTTTTAATCTGTTTGTTGTTGTTTTTACAGGTAACTACATAGGCAAGAGTTCCTATAAATTCATGGAGGTCAAACAGGCCTTAGAGTATGCCTTCTCTATCTTAAGCAAACCAGTATTGAGGGATATTGCTAATGCTTCTGACAGGTAAAAAACGTTATGTACATAGTTTCATTTTAAATGCTTGTGGCTGGTGATCGTGCCTACAATAGAACATACTGTTCATAGTCCGGGTGAAATGAAGAAGCTGTCACTTTTTCCCCTGTGTCACTACATTGTTTATTAACATTACTTCTAATTAAATCCTCTTAATAATTTAATTAAATGTACTGTATTAGTCAGTCAGTCAGTTAAAAAAGTAAACCAGGCAAATACCTAAGCATTCAAGACATTTTCCAAAAAGGTTCGTCAAATTTATCAGTCAAATGGCCCACTGATCATAAAGCGCCATCTTCCCCACTTTTTGGATGAACATGTAAGCAGTTTCAAAGTTCTGCAGGTTTTTATTGAAATAGTAGGTCTACTTAAACTACAGATGTTTATCACCAAGATCGTTTGTTGGGTGCACAAGGTATGACTATTAATGATGAATAGGGTTATAAAAAACATTTAGTTAATGAGCATCTAAAAGTATTTTGAAGACAGCCTGGCCCTCAAGGCAAAGTGGTCATTGGAATTGACTGATACATGTTAAGCACAATTGAACTTCTATTTAATAGTGACCACTCAAAATACCAAGCAAGGGGCTGGTTGCTTTTTGAAGGTCTTTTAAGGGTGTTTTGCATGTTTTAAACAGTTTAAAGGGTGAGTGGAATAAAGCCCTAAGTGACTTCTGATCAACTGTAGATTCTCCTTCCAGTTTGTATTGTATATGCTTATGTAACAAAGGGAGAATTTGGCTTCAGATCAGGAGTCAATTAAGGGCCTGATATTCCAAATAATGCTTGGAATAAGGCCCTAAGTGACTCCGGATCTATAGCCAAATTCTCCCTTTGTTACATGAGTATATACAATACAAACTGGAAGGAGAATCTAGCAGTTGATCAGAAGTCACTTAGGGCTTTATTCCAATGACCCCTTCACTGTATTACTGTGAACATGGTAAAAAAAAAATCCATTGTAACCACAATTTCAGAAGAAAATATTAATATTATGCAGTAAATAATTTATTGTTAACAACCATATTATTTTTCTGTTATTGATGACAAAACCACTTTATGATTATCAGAATTCATCCTGTTGAGAACAAGGAGAAGGATGCCGGTGGTTATCTTGGGCGGATTGTTCAAGTCAATCATGATGTAGTAGAGTATCGTGAATGGGTAGCCAATGTGTGGCCAGTGTACAGTGCTCCATTAATCACTCATTTGGTTAGCTCGCCAGTTCCAACATATGCTAGCATAGCAAACAGACATGTCCAACCTGAAAACTTGTTAAAGACTCAAGGGATGACATCACAAGATGTCTCCCACAAAAGTGCCACATGGCCTAGGTCGCAGTCAAATGTCGAAACTTTGGTTTTAGAAAACAGAATGGTGATGCCAAGAGACCAGCAGCTGCTAGTCAAGCATCCAAGTGCTGACAGCCTATACACTCTTGCTGGTGCAGGTGGAATCGAAATGAAACTAAGCCCAAACTCAGTGTGGACGGCACCCTCTGTTCGAAAACTGGCAGATTCACTTGCACAAGACAATGTAGCCAAGAAAAGGGTGACTAGTGAATCAAAAACTGCCAATAGTGCGGGTACTCCCAAATTTTCTTCGAGCTCAAAATCGACATTCACAAACTCTAGTCGGACAAGTTCGTCATCGGAAGTGATTTCTTATTCAGCGGTGACTAAACAGTCAACAGCTGCACCATCAAAGGGAAACCTGGCTACCATGGCAAAGACTCGTGTAGTTGATTCAGCAGCTAAAACTGTGTCAGTTTCAGGACCATCTTCAACCAAGACATCTGTAGTTGTTTCTACATCAAAGTCAAAAGCTGTGTCAATTTCAGGGCAAGCTTCAACAAAGGCATCTGTGATTGACTTGACATCAAAGTTAAAAACTGTGTCAAGTTCAGGGCAAACTTTAACTAAGACATCTGTAATTGACTTGACATCAAAGTCAAAAACTGTGTCAGTTTCAGGACCAACAAGTAGTGGCCCTCACAAAAAGACTGATGAACAAAAGACCCCGGCATCAAATAACAACGTAAGTGGCAATCATTTTGTAGAAAGGTTTAGATTCTAAAGAAGCTTTTATCTGTGTCTCAAGTAGAAAAATTTCAAAGTTATCTTTGTCTACTTCAAGTTGAGATAATTAGATTACTATTAATCCCACACAGTCTTTGAAATGGCTTGAAAATCGGCCCACTTCACGTACCATTGGAGCGTCAATCCATCGTTTGAAATCAAGTTCAAGTTCATCACTTGAGTTCATCACATGATCAAAATTTTGTTGACCCTACATGTAAACCGGCCTCATGTTGAACGTGAGATTAATGAAATGCAAGTCGCAGTCACCTCAAATGTACTCAGATAATACATTTCATAGGAAAACAGTTTTTCCTGTTCAAGTTACAGCAAGTTAAAGTTCAAGAAATAAAATTATTTGAAGGCATACTAGGCGACTGCGAGTTCAAATTTCTCCTTGGCAAGTTCAAAGTTACCAATCTTGTGGTTGTCAGTTTGCGGTTGACAAAAATTTGACTGTGATGAACTTTTTTGAAACTGTGGAATGAAACCAATGGTGCATGAAGCAGGCTGATTTTCAATCCAATACTTTTGTTTTGTATTACCCATTTCAAAGGACGTGCGGAATCAAAAGAAACTTCAGTAAAAACCTGCATATAACAAACTGTGGATTAAGAACCTGCAGCCTGAAACTTGGCAAATTTTGACCCACAACATATATACAGTAAATACAACTTAAGGAAGCTCGTCTCAGTTTTTTTTCTTTGCCGTGGGGTGTGACACGTGTCCATTACTTTCATGCTTCACCAAGTTTATAAAATGTGATTGAAGTTTTATGTGTCCCTGGTTTCCAAGTGACAGTTTATTTTTGCGTGCAGTTAAATTTTCAAGTTCGAAAACATCCATTCCTCTGCATTTAACTGTCCATAACGTTTAACTGTCTATAGCAATATCAAAAGATGAAAATCAAAGACATGTTTTTTAGCAGCTATCCATGCAATTACAACTTTTTGTAATGGTTTTATTATTTAGAATGCTGTGGTTGTCACTTCACCAAAGCTGGACTCAAAGACTTCTAGTCACCTCAGTAAAGACAATGGTACTGGAAAACAAAGCTCTACCACAACTGTGTTAATCACAAGCAAAAACACGAACAACAATTATCAAAACAACAATAACAACAGCAAAAGCAACAACAGCAATTCAAGGACTCCGCAGAAACAGAAACAAGGAAAATCAACAAAGAGTAAAAAGGGGAAGAGTTTATGAGGGAGTTCAGAGACGTCTGTCTAAGATTGGGCACTGGTATGCAGTATATCTTAAATTATCATGCAAGATTTCATACGTGCATTTACATTATTGAAAATATTATGATAATATAGTCTTTTAGGATGCAATGAACCGTGAATCAGTTGAAGAGAAATATAAATTATAGTTTTCAAAAGAAAAATGACCAAATTATGTATTATAGTATTTTTTAATGAACAAAAAAAAAAAGAAATTTAAATGCAATTCAAGTTCAGTTTTGTTGCTTTCCAGCTTTACCTTTTTTAAGACCTTCAAGAATATTATTGTGCGAGAAAAGATCAAATGAATTGATATTTACTCAAATAAACGCCCGCTCATTTCTGTGTTCATGACTAACTTTTAACCCTTTAATTCCCAGAGTGCCAAAAATAAAAATAAAAAACAAATTGTACCATGCAAAGGCACTGCCTAAGAGGTGCCATTTGAATCGTATCGTCACACCATAGGATCTCGTCGACAAACTCAGAGGTTGAAACTGCACTTCATATCTCCATGTTTGACTCTGGGAGCGAAAGGGTTAATCACCTCAAAGCAATGAAGTTTGTAATTAACATTCTGGGCATAGAAATGTGGAATGTCAAATCAAGGCTCTGATCTTTAATTTAAGAAATTTAAACAATGGGGTAGTCCAGCACTTGTCCAAATGATGTCTGTGATTCGCTAAGAATACAATAGATCAGTCCCGCTGGGATAGGGATTAGGGATAGGGGCATTGTTCAAGTGATATATCAATTGCATAGTTCACCAATCACAGACATCGTTTCGACAGCTATGGGGCCGCCCAAACAATGAAGACTGTCTATGAAATCCAGGGATACCCTAGATTTAAATTTGAGCAGTGTTGAAAGATATGTTAAAGTTGTTAAAGTTGTTATCACACACTTCGGACAGTAGAAGACACTATTAGAGAAAAAGTTTATTGTGATATGTAATGCTGGCCATTTCTGAAGTTCAATTGGAGAATTACTTCTCGCTAACTCAAATGGTTAAAAAAGGGGCCAAACTTATTTCGGTAGAAAATCTGTTTAGAATGCCTTTATAGTCATGTAAACAATTGTAATATTAATCAGACTAAAAACTAGTGAAGAGTTTTCTTTAGTGAAAATGATGCCCCCTCAAATTTTTGTAACATTGTAAAATTTAATGCCTTTTGTTTTTAGAGGGATAAAAAATGTTGTGTTGGGTATGAAATAAGGTCAAGTAAGATTTTCAGAATGAACCAAAAAGATCAAACTGTATCAGCTTCCACATAGTTTCCTTTGAAGACACTGAAATTATATGAATAGAACCCAAACATTACAATGCCATTATAAGCATTTTCCTCATTGGGTACCCCTGACTACCGTAAACCTCCGAAAATAAGCCCTGGGCTTATATTTGACCCTTTTTGTCGAGCTTTTTTGGTTGGAAATTTCGTTAAAAAAATCAATGGGGCCATTTCTGAGTGGCATTTTGTATCTTAAAATTTTGCGAGCCATTTGCGGTCATTGAATTAACTGAAGATGCAATCAATAACAAATGTTATTAAATCTTTCAACATGGTTACAAACTGACAAAGTCTTTAATCGGTTTCATCTGAGTGATCATCTTCAGTTGCTTCATCTGAGTAGTCGCTTTCATCTGTGGAAGTGTCTAAGTGAAATTTTGGCTCAGCTTATGGCATATAGTGTAATTTATTATTGATCCCTTCTATGTTAACTTGTTCATTCTCAGGTTTGTGTTAGTATTATAATGATTTTTAGCTGACGAATTTTTACCGTGTTTAAATAAAGATTATCTATCTATCTATCTATCTATCTATCTATCTATCTATCTATCTATCTATCTATCTATCTATCTAGGTTAATCCTTAAAACACCCCCATGGGGGAGGGGGGGGGGGGGGCTGATTAACAGAGGTTTACGGTAATCTAACTTATTAGACCAGAAGAATAATATTAAGGCCCGGACACACAGTGTAACTTTTCTTGTAATGCCACGCGCAACAGTTGCAGAAGTAGAATCGAGATCTACTTTTGTGACATTGCGCGCAACAAATTGTATCGTGTGACACCCACAATAAATCTTGTTGCGCGCAATGTTGCAAGAAAAGTTACACAGTGTGTCTCCGGGCCTCAAATGACATAAAAAATGTGTATTGCATTCTTCTTTGCTTGTTTATATTAGTTGTACTACTCAATGTCTATGTAAAACATCAGCAAGTTGGAAATTCGTTTTATTAGTATTTTTCACCAACACATATAGATCATATTTGTTGATGTAAAAGTCAGGACATTATTTTCTAAGTTGTCCCTTTTTTGTGCTGAATTAAATATTTTTTCCATACAATGATACGCATGCTAATGCCAAGGTTTGATAAATTAGTAAGTATTTATATGAAATGTCTAGATTTCATTTTATTCATATTATATATTTTAAGCTTCCTTTGGGTTTGTTGGTAAGTACTGGCTTTTTTTTTGTGAAATTTAGTCGTAATAGGGGTAGCCAAGTATGGTGGCACACTCTTTGTGAAGATGATGATTCTTCAGATGAAATTAAAGTTTTTGAAACTTAAAACAGCTCTTGTAGTAAAAAAATCAACATACTATTTTTTTCTTCTTGAAGAAGAAATATATAACAAAATTATTGAATTCTAAGTACAAAAATAAATAAAATGCATCGTCATGATAGCCCCCCAAAATTATTGTCATCAGTTATGGACCTCAATTTTGGGGTTAAACTAAAGTAGATCTATTTTGTATCAGGTTATATTGTTTTCATTATAGAGTGTATATTTCTGAAACATTGAACTGTTATTTATTTTTAAAATGATGCAGTAGCTTTTATTAGTGGGGAAAAGGCTATGGCCGGGTAATATTATCTGTTGTTACAACATTAGTTGTTTTGAACTTGTTAATGTTTTAATAAGAAAAACTTGGATAAAAGTTTGACATGTTTTCTTTAGATAGTGGTCGGAAATCTATAAGACCAAGCAATGCATTTAGAAAAATCTGTTTGTGTAATGGAGATTACTTGATTTTTTTTGTCCGTATTTTGTGGTTTACTGAAGTTTTTGGAATTTATTTGATTTTTTTTTTAATTGTTTTCATTGGCTTTATTTATTCATCTACCTTCGTTAGATCTACTGTGCATTATTTCAGGTTTATTTTTCAGGATACAATAATTGATTATCAATAAATTATTGAGTTTGTGAAAATTCTTAGTTATTGGATAGGGCTTGAAATTTCTGTCTAACCAGAAAAAAAAATTAGTATATCTTTTTTTTGTTTTTGTTAGTCTTTGACACTATGAAGGTATCAGAATAAAGGTATTTATGTACATTTATCAAAGCTGTTTTGTAACTGTTTAGAATAATAGGGTTATTCACCATTTTGAGGAGTTAAAATAAGAAACATCAAACAAATATTCATTCAGTGATGAAATGTCAGCTGCAAACTGCAAACTGGCCTGAACATCTCTTGAGTGGCAGAAACGAAATCATGTTTTTTTGTGATTCATTTTATCAATCCTAAGTCCTCTACAGATTTCAGGTTTTTCTTGTATGTTTTGTAAGTAGTTTCAAGTTAACACTCTCACTTCCAAACGTGATATAAAACGAAACAAAATTTTTAGTTTGAAAAATATCAAGAAAAAAACAAATGATAGTGCTGCTTGAGAACTTTCATTTGTATGGTTACACTTGCAGGTTTTACTGATCCACAGGGTCAAAAGTTTGAACCACTTTGTACTTTGAATTGGTTACACTTGCAGATTTTATCCACAGGATCAAAAGTTGGAGCTGTACTACATAAGCGCAGGATCACTTCTGGGAGTGAAAGCGTTAATTTGATTTTATGAGTAACACTTTGTTTGTTATCCCGGTGATCATTTTAGTTTGTATGCATGTTTTCCCCTGACAGTATCACAATCACATATTGTATTACGTACCACCATTTTAAAGTATTCTTACATCAGAGTTCAAAAAATTGTTTAAACAAGAGGATAAGTGTTCTTTGGCAAATACTCTTTGGATCATCTCAGTAGATTTGTTCTCCTTTGCTCGTGACAAAATGGCGAACGTGCTTTCAATGTTACGTCTTGTTACTTAGTAACATTATTGACCGGAGCACTTGCGATCTTAGCTAATTCCTAGAATAATCAATTTTGCCAAACCTAGTTTGTGTTCTCAGGGACGTTAGAAATTCTTGTAGATAAGTTATTTGTAATTTAGTTTGATGTAAATAACTAAACTGGTTCAGTCAAAGGCTGTTAAAGCAAACATCTTTATTTAAAATATAATTGAAAAGACTTATTGTTGATTGGTTGTTGCAGTTTTTAAACTGCAAATCACTTGTAGTTTAAGCCAACAAGAACCCAAAAATCTTGTTAGCTGATCTTTGCTGACTGTTCCCACAAACGTAAACTACACAATTTATATCTTCATTTATGAAAATAAATTAATTTTATGTATATAAAATTCATTGCTCAAGTAGAGTTTTCGCTATATTTTGACTAGCATCAAAGTACCTGAATGTAAACTTCGTTCTCAGAAAAAAGTAAGAATTTTTATACAATATGTAACATTAAAAAATTGTTTAAAAAAAATTAATAAAGTTGTGTCAGATCACAGATGAATATATTTTTTTTATTACTGTAACGAAAGCCTGACCTACGTCTGATAATTTAGAGCGCTTTTCAAATGAGTGTCGAAAGTAATTTCGTGTTTATTTTGGTTTTGCTTTGCTACGTTTTCTGATTGGCTAAGAAATCTCGCGCCACTTTCTCAACCAATCAGTAAAACCAAAAATCGCGACTTTCCGCGTTTTCCCGCGCTTGGTGCCGGCTACCTGTATTTGCTTCGAGTTCTGATTGGTTCATTGAATTGTCTGCGTCTGTTGTGATTAGTCAGAGTGATTACTTTGGTTTTGCCGGTTTTACGAGACTCGAGTGAAAACCGGTCCAAGTATCAAAGTAATTAATGTTTGCGTTGGTTTTGCATTACTATGCTTTGTGACTGAAAAAAACTTCCATTGAATTGTCAACTAAACAGAAGTTAAACCAAAACAGACTTTTTGCTTCCCGGTACGAGTTTTCCCGCGCTTGGCGCCAGCTGCGTGTATTTTCATCGAGTTTTGATTGCTTCATTTGGTTGGCTGTGATTGGCTAGAGTGACTACTTTGAGTTTGGTTTTACGACCGTTCTATCAAGTGAACATTTTTGTTTTAAAAAACAACACCTTCAGCAACAAGTCGTCATTCTTTTTTTTCCATTTTTTGAACGATATTTTTTTGGCATTTACATCATCTTTCTCAAAATCTACTTCTCCAAAGCAAGCAAGTCACTCGTTTTTAGGCGCTATTAGTATGATTTTCAGCCAGATGGAATGACTGGATAACTAGTGATAAAAATGGTGCGCACGGTGTGTGATGGAGCGAGATAAAATCACAAAACATTTCTCCTACCATTCGAATCCCATGACCTTCCCTGGGTACCAGAGGTTCTCTCGCGGCACTCTTTCGTGAGCAAAAATGCTAATGGTATTGGATCTATTAAACGAATAAGTCACTGTGTTCCTCCTGCAACTCTGCATAATATCTACTATGGGTTAGTTCAATCGCACTTTGACTATTGTAGTGTTGTTTGGGGTAACTGTGCCAAAACATTATCTGACAAATTACAGAGACTTCAAAATCGTGCTGTTCGCGTCCTTACCCATTCTAGTTATGATACTGACGCCAACCAATTACTTGAAGAATTAGATTGGGACAATTTAGAAACTCGACGTCAAAAACTAAAGGCTGAGATGGTTTATAAGTCCTTAAACGACCTCGCTCCGAATTATTTGTCCTCTAAATTTGTTCAGCGGAGTGATGTGATTACTTCTTACAATTTGCGTGATTCTGATCATAAGCTTGCAATACCATTGCCACGTACTAACTATTACAAAAATAGTTTTGCCTTTCACGGTGCAGTCCTCTGGAACAGTCTACCCTCAGCTGCTAGGCAAGCAACATCTCTGACTAATTTCCGACGATTCTTAATTAATTCCGACACGGCATTCATGTAAAACAGGCTCTATTTTAGTTTATTTGTCTTAAAAAGTTAGCTATTTTTTTAAATTATAGAAGATTAATTTATATACATAGTTTCATATCAAGTTGTAGTTTTATATTAAATTGTTAATGCCTGATGTATTTACCGTGTTTTTAAATAAAGATGATGATGATGGTTGTCCCGGGGGGGGGGGGGGGGGGGGGGGGGGGGCATTGCCTTTTGTTTCCGGCAACCGTCTGACAAGGAAAAAATGTCCCTTCCAAACTTATCACTTTTTTTACTTTCATTATGTATCAGGTATTTGCAAATCCCGCTTATCTCCAGAAATTATATTTGCTCTAAACTCAGACTTCTTCTTTTCATCGCCAGTAATTAGGCATGGAAGTAAATATTCTCAGAATGTGTTTACTCAAAGTCTGCGCAAAATTTGGCAGTTCTTTTGTTCAACTGTATAATCAACAAAAAAGGAGTAAAATGACACGTATTTATTAAACTTGACATTAATTTCGAGTAATTTTATGCAAAAACGTTTCATTTTCTATAACGATATACACCGCCCTAAAGTGTATGTTTTATAAATCATTTTAGTCTGAGAAAGTTATTAGTTATATTAAGATAAATAATTTTTATTGGATAGTTTGTGATTATAATGTATAAGGTTGTTTTTAAACGTTTTTTTATAATTATTGTATGTAGTAGTCCACGGCTCACTGGAAGAGCATTTTTAAATAGAGATGATGGGCCTGGTCGCACTACAGTCAAAACCAAAAATTAGCCCGTGCAAAAATCGAGGAAAACAAAAGAAACCGCTCCGTTGGGACACTCTTTTTGTGGAATGCGTTTTGTTTTTATGTCATTTTGCACCGGCTAATTTTTGTTTTTGACTGTAGTGCGACCAAGCCCGATGATGATGAGTTAGGGGGCGTTTATACCGGCAGACAATTTTGATGGGATTAATTTTAAGGCGTTATCAACTGCGATTTGAAATCGTCTGTGTAAACTAACGGCAATTTTTTCGCCGCAATTTTACGGCGTTTTTATTGCGATTTTGAAAGTGAGTTGAAAAGCGGTGCATGCGAACGTCAAGGATAAGAGTCTATCGGCTGACATCTCATGCGCTCTACTCCTGTTGCATTATAATCGCAAGCAAATCGTAGCTAAAACCTCCGGAAAGGCCATTCTAATTTTTACCCACTGACCTGAAAAGGGGAATAGGGTTCGGTCCGGTTTCAAGCACTGACACGCAATATTCGAAGAGTATCTCCTCCCCACACCCCACCCCACGGGGTCGTATTTTTGAATATGCAAAATAGCCATACGAAAACTTGAAAACTCTTGTAGGGTACACAGTCGACACATGCATACCAGTCTGTTTGATTTAGTTGAGGTGATTCAGTCTATCGAGTGTTCACTTGAACCACAATCGCTGGGATCATGGCTAGCCCTCATTTTTTCTTCAGTTTTATCTATGTTGCCCTAATGATAGCCACACTTAGCGCTGCAAACTCTAGCGTAAAACCAAGCGCGAACAGCTCCGGACCCCCTCTGTCGGGGTCCAAATGCCACAATATGTACACTTATAACAGCTTTTACGCAGGAACGAACAAAGAGATCAAAGCCCTGCTTAGTGAAGTAAAGATGGAGCTCAGGGAGATGAGAAAGGAAATCGATTCCTTAAAGGGAAACAAAACGTTTCGAAAAGGTATGTTAATTGCTATGATGTTAAACTACCTACCAAATCGCAATACTATACATTTGCAGGACTGCATTTAGTTCCTCCAAGCTGATGAAAACTATTGATTTCTTTGTGAGTTTTGATTCGTCTGAGGTTTTTGATTCATGGATAGCCATGGACAAGAGAAGATTATGCATATGTAAGGATTTATCAATTGCCGCCCAAAAGAGATTACAAAACACAATTTCCATTCATTTTTTTCCACAGAGCAACGCTAAGAAATGTTTGTATTTGCAGTTTACAAGAACTGTGCTGAACTGTACAAAGCTGGTCAGCGAATCAGCGGAGTTTACACTATCAAACCCGACCACGGCCCTGCTTTTGATGTGTTCTGTGACCAAACAACAGCCGGTGGGGGGTGGGCAGTGTTCCAGAAGAGACTGGACGGCTCGGTTAATTTCAACCGCGGCTGGAACGACTACAAACGAGGCTTCGGGAATCTGAATGGCGAATTTTGGCTCGGACTGGACAAGATTAATCGCCTGACAAAAGATCGAAGCAGGCTTCGTGTGGATCTTGAGGACACGAAAGGGAAAACCGCTTACGCTGAGTATGACTTCTTTGATGTTTCCAGTGAGATAAGCAAATACAAGCTGAGTCTGGGAACATACTCTGGTATGTATGATAAAACAGTGCAGTCCTGTCTTGAAACCAAAAACGAGGAGTCATAAGGCATTTTCAGTTCTTTAAAGTGTTACTTATGCATAATTTGGTGAATCCCCAGACTCTATCGTACGGGGGGCGGGGGGTCTTGGGCTTATTTTTTGGGTAAGAAAAGGGGGACGGCCCCCCGGGTCCTCCCGCCCCTAGATCCACCAATTAACTTATGTTTACTTTAGTAGCAAAGGGGGGCCTATAATTGAGGAATTTTGCAATTTTGCAATGAATGTAATAAAGCAAACTGGATTGCGAGTTTATTTTTAAAACAATACAAATTAAACGTTTTGCAACCATCACAGTAGTCATCGAAAGGAATATGTATAATCCCTATTTACATAAGCGAGTTCTCATCTCATCTAGTAGTATTCATAAACTAAAGACAACCATCATTTGGCGCCAAAATATTCGGATATTTGTCCGCAGACAATCAATCAATCAAAATCTTTATTTATACACGGTTAAAAATATCGGTATTTACAATATAAAAAAGTAATTCACTGTTTTACATATTTGCCGTGTGAGAGTCCGATAAGAAAACCATTCACTAATACCTTTTTTAAAAAGGCTCAATAATTGAGTTGTTCTTAGTTCCTCTGGAAGGTTATTCCACAGGAAAGCTCCACTATAGCTAAAGCTTCGCTTTAGGTAGTCAGTTCTCGGCTTAGGTAATGCCAGTCTTTATTTAGCGTCACGAAGATCATAAGACGTAACTCTTGGTGTAAACATATCACAGAGATAAGCTGGGGCAAGCTATATACATGCCTTCCTCGAAGCCCGCAGTTTTCTGATTAAGGAACCAATAATGGCGGTAGATTGTTCATATTTTAAAAGCTGTCTATGCAATAAATATTCACCGTTGTTTTATTTTGTAAATGTTAGGGAATGCTGGTGACTCGCTTTCGTATCATAGTGGTAGGCCGTTCTCTACCAAGGATCGAGATAACGATATCTATGTTCACAGCTGCGCCACGGCCCACAAGGGAGGATGGTGGTTTGGTAAATGCTGCTCTTCCATGCTGAACGGTTTCTATCATCATGGCTCTTACAGGGGTTCTTCCGATGGCGCTTTCTGGCAAACATGGAAGGGATTCAACTACTCCGTTAAAAGGTCTGAGATGAAAACCAGCCCCGTTAAGGCTTAAAATAGCGCTATAGCGTGATTTAGTTTAACCGTCATGGTCTGTGGTGAAATAGGGTGTGGATTTCCACCTGAAATAAGGTGTGCCTTTTACTATTTTGGTCTTACAAAGCGTTTATAAAGCATATACATTTTAACCGTTTCAGTTCAGTCTGATGTAAAGTTGTGTGGTTTCACGGGTTTAAGACAGGTGTTTAATGCGGTGTCCTATTATTTCTATTCTTGGTATGGTGATGGGAGATTTTGCGCATGTTTATTATTACTTCGAACATTATACGAAGTATCAGCAATCAATAAAAGATGTTGGTATTCCATCGACTTGTTTCTCATTGATTTGTCGTCATGACCTTCTTGAAAGGGCCCAGAAGATTGACTGATGACATTATACATGATTAAGTAATGTACCCATTCGGGGTACATGCAGGTTAAAAGTTTTCAGTTAACAGTTATGTCCATGGCTTTTGTGTAGTTTTGAGACAAAATTTAGTCTGAACATAAAAAATAAACTGATCAAAATTCGTTTCATGTTTCCCATTTCCACACAAGCAACGTGATTTGATTGCAATTTTAATGGGACGGGAGCAGAGCGAAACAAAACTAAACGTCAAACTGATCTTTACGGCATAAAAACAGAAGCAGAGCGCATACGCTGTCGGCATAAAAACTGCCTTGAGGCATTCTCGTCTCCAGAGGGTCAGCGCCATGGATTACGGTCTCTGCCTGGTTCCGTTTTGTTGAGCATGCGCAGAGTGCTCATTTTCGATTGTCGGCCAATCAGATTTGGAATAAACTGTGAGTATGCGCAGAACGACTTTCAAATTGGATCGAACAGATCAGAGTTCGTGATTCGTGGTGCTGATCAAAAGGACCACGGCTTTGGGGACGAGAATGGCCTTGAGGAACCAAGGAGAACGTTAATTTGGTCTATTTCGATATATTAATATTTGTACTTGGCTCCGAGGCTTAGGAAAATAAAACAATAGAAACCACATTGAGGTTCAGGAATGAATAATCGTAGTCAAGTTAGAGTTGATATATCGAAAGTGGCATCTTGAGTAAATTAACCCGTTTCGGCGGCTGGTATATCAGAAGATAATGACCGCGACTGGGTGATTGTACCAAAAATGTATCAGTTGGTCGAGAAGCTAAGCTTCGATGGCCACTATGAAAGTTTGAGGACAAAAATCGCCGAGGGCACTATTCTTTCATATACCAGCATGCAAGCCAGAAAGGGGTTTATATATATATATATTTGGCATTTTCTTGCACCGCATTTGTCACCAGATTGTTAATTTCGCCTTCACTGGCTTCTGCAAAACCACTTTCTTTTTATTTTATGAAAAATGCCACTTTTGCGCTACTTGTGATCGGTTTTATGGCCGGATTTATCTTTATTAACGTTTCAAGCAATCCAAATACTTTCACTTAGCCTGTAGATCAAAGTTACGTGATGTTTTGTAACTTTTGGGATGATTTTAGGAGTGTGAGGGAAGAAAAAAAAAGGGGGGATTATGAAATTTAGAAAAATAAGAATAAGATTAACTGAAAGTTTTAAAATTAGAATATGAAGTTACTAATTAGTAGATCAAAACAGTCCGCCACCAACCTGGGGTGCTCATGAAGATTCTTGAGAGGGTATCAACTGTCTGTTGATGTTCCAAAAGTAATTTTCTTTCTTCTATCCCTTCTTTCAAACTCTTGCTATTTTATTGAAATTCAACTTTAATCCCCCCTTAATTAAAGGGGCTATGTCACCTATTTTTAGTATCACTTTGAAAAGCCAAAAAACATTTGTTTCAATGGAAACCTACAAATAATGGTCCAGTTTTGTTAACAAATACTTTGCTACTTTTGTTGTTTTGTTAACAAAAACTAGTATTCGTTATCTTTGGCAGTAGATGGCCAGGATGGAAACGGATTGTAACCTGAAAAAATTGGCCAATTTTTTCAAGTTCCTCCAAAGCGTCGTGGAAAAATCGCAGAAAAACTTATAATGGTTTGTTCTTCCTTGAAGTAATCACTTGATATTTTCTTCTTGGTGTTCTAAGAACAATTTTATGTTTGCCTGAAAGGTACTTTGTCAACTATTTGGTTCATTTGACCGAAACACAGTAAAATCTGCGTGACAATGCCCCTTAATCGTCGTCGAAATAAAATTGGACGCGGTATATCGCGTGACATCCTGCAACATCCGTTTTTGTACCACGTGATGTGTTTTATCGTATAAGATCGCGAGAAAATTAATCGGTGGGTAATAAGCGGAGGTGTTTCATGCTAACATCGGATTCGCCGCTGCAAATATTTATCCTGAAAATTGCCCACAAAATCGCCGCAAGTTTTCACAGGTGATTTTTAGTCGTAATTAAAATTTCCGCAACAATCGCTGCCGGCTAAAACTGTATTAAACGTCAGCTGTGTGAACAGCCCTTTACGTCTTCCTGAAAACGAGAAAATAATTTGACAATGTTGCCACGATATTTTCGCAGACCTCTTTAAACCTCCGGAGAATATTTTTATGTGGTTTAATAAAAGGTTTACGGGCTTCGACTGGTATTTTGATGTGTGGGATGAAGAACATATCAGTGACACCCCCCCCCCCCCCCCCCCCACCCCTTCGTTATCTCGCCAAAAAATAAGGCCCTAAGGGCCGAAAAAATATTCAGTCTCTCTCTTAGCTTCCTTAGCCCCTGATGAAGGTCAGTTTTGTCTAACCGAAATATTGGGCAATATTAAAAGAAACCGAACAAATTCAGCGTTCTGATCTGCCTTGCATGTTAAAGTTTTTTTCTCTAAAGTGCAGTTTGTTTAACTCTTTAAGCGCCACGCTACCTCACTGGCCTTCCATGTTTCTTGACTGAATATGCCAAATCAGCGTATGAAGGGTCAAAATGCATTCAATTTTTCTTTACCAACTTGATCGATCTGTATCGATTTCAGTTGACCCTAACATCAGCTTTCACGCTGAAGACACCTGTCGGACGCTAGCACTTGTGATGCCTGTCGTTGTCGAAATAAAAGAACTTTCTCTCAACACGGAAAATTTCGTGCCATACAGCGAAACATTTAAATAAGTAGATGAATTACCCAGGAAACAGAGAAACTCATTGCAAACCTCTCGCAGTTTAATCAAAGACTTCACAACAAAGGAATACAACTGCTGCAAAGGCCCCTTTGAAGCACAAGATAACCCACAATAGATTACAAAACCGATCTTAATCAACGTGATATATGGAGTTGACCTATGACGTAGGACAGGTCTTTTATGGTACCCAATAGGGGTTGTTAATACCGAAATTATTCTCCTGGATTTTAACAGCCCTGCTGTTGAGAACACACAGACATTTCTTGAAACGAAATGAGAAAATGTTTCCACTAAAAGTGAAATAAGCGCGAATAAAGCATGTTTTCTGACCAGCAAAATAGAGCAAATCCACCTTAATCTAATATTATGTAAAATATACAAGCTAAAATATTAACAATGCAGTGGCGTAGCTTATTTTCTGTGTACGTAGAATTATCTACAAATCTGTAATGCAGATCAACTGGAATGCTCTGTAAGAGCAAACATGTTCATTCGATATCACTCCAGCGGTGCGATATCTGCCACTATCTTACGATCAACCCTTAAAGCTCTGATATCGAAATACAAATCATCTGTATTTCTGTCTCAATACAATCAATCTTATATGGACCATCGGAAGAGTTTCATTAAAATCTCATTACTGATCGTTTCTAGTGAAATTTTGAGGAGAAATGAGGTGTTCGTCACTGAATCAGGGACATCAGAGCTGAAGGACTGAAAATCAATTTCCAACCTTTTATATACAACCTATATACAGTTAATTTTACACGACTAAATTCGTCTAAAAGCAAATTGTCACATTTGCCTTCCTTGAGTAATATTGTATACATGCAAATTAAAGGCTTTTACAGGGACCCCGAAGGGACTCGTTAAATTATAACCTAAACTCTTAAGAATATATTTAGCTGGCATCCCAACGCAAGAAAATCCACTATCAAATCTGGAAATCTTGAAACCTTTACACCAAGGCAGAATAACTTAAAAATCACATCAATTCCTGTCGTGAGAAAAAAAAACCTGGAATGTATTTCTTTTCAGAATTTCTTAACTCGATGTCAAATTCATCAATTACAGAGAGAAGGAGAAAGGTCATATATAAGGTTTGAGAATGAAGCCAGAAGGTTAAAAATCAAAGAGAGGTGTACTCAGCAGAAATTCACTGGAATAGATTCGAATCATTTCAGTTTTCGATTTTTGGCACAAAACGAGAAAACGAGTGCAATTTGTTATCTCCAAAAATAATATCAGTTTCAATGGACTGACAATATGGCAACTGAAGGTAAACGACAAAGAATTAAAACATCCTTACTGCCACGCTAACATCGATCTACTGTTACAAGATTTAAATTGACAATTTATCCGAGTTTCAAATCATTTGAATATTTTCCTCCTGCCGAAGCGCACGGAAATCCTCGATGTGAAAAAAAAATTCAATTTCATTATTTTAAAAAACCAAGTGTAATGGAATCATTTCCAAAACCATATACCAAATCTCTTATACGTATATGCGTCTTCAATACAATTACTTAATTCAAAAGACGTGGTTTTTAGCGGGGGAATAAATTATAAATCTTAATTTATGAAATACGGTATGTAAACTGCCTAGCAGTGTGCCTTGTGCAAAGTTGGTCTACAACTCGGAAAATTAAAAAAAACAATGCGTTTTTTCTTTGCTGGATTTTCAGCTGAATATTTACGTTTAAAAAGCTGTAAAAATTGCCGACATAGTCGGACTATTGATTTTAAAGTAAAGGAAATGGCCCCTTATTAATATTAAAAACGTAAGGCGAATGAATACGGAATGCAACTGAACCAACAAGTCTAAAATTAACAGCGAATATACCCCTGAGAATGAAGTCGATTCTCTCAACTAAGAATTATGAAAACAGAAAAATAATAGATTTCTCTGCCCTCAGTAGGGGGGGGAAAAAAAAAAATTGCTCGCTGGTAAGCCGAAGGGGATTTCCTATGCCAAATTCATTTTAGTTTATATTTTCCGTGAGATTTCAAATGAAATCAAACTCTAGGCGGGATGGCACATAAACAATTCTAGCGATCCTTCAATCCATTCCCGCGAGTCCGGCCAATCAGCTTCTCGCGAAAATTCAATGCAAATACATCCCTTATTTCTAGCTGTCTTCAAGGTAAATACCACCTAACTTGACAGCCAATATATTTTCTTTCTCAGAAAGAACTTAAAATCTCATAATGCTTTGGGTGGCCGCGTTTCAAGTGAGACATTATAGCAGATTGATGATGACAAACTCATCCTTTTTGCTGAAGACAATTCATGAATCTTCAGCATATAAACGCAGATACGATTCTCTGCATCTTTTTCAAACAGCGAAATTTACAATTTAGATGTACATTTTCAATGCCACGATAAGCGATAACGCTACAGGTTTTACGACCAATAAAATTACACCAACATATAGCTACCTTAACTACACAATTTAGTCGAGCTGGCTTTGCCGAATCCCTTTTTCCTTGGTTTTCAGAACGAAGAATCTTTGATTCACTCCTTGCTTGTTGTCATCTCGCGAGCGCAGGCGGACTCGGCGTGTTTATTGAGGTATGATTTCAAAGCGAACGTTCGATCGCAGCGGTCGCACTTAAATTGTTTGAGAGGCGAGTGAGTCTGCATGTGCGCCCGGAGATTCGAACGATCCGCGAACGCTTTGTTGCATTCGGGGCACAAGAACGGCCGTTCTCCCGTGTGCGACCTCATGTGTCCTTGCAGAAGCCACGGTCTGCTGAATGCTTTGCCGCACACTTCACACTTGTGAAGAAGCTTGTGAGTTAAAACATGCATCGCCAATGCCGGCATGGAGACGTAAGCTTTACCGCAGTGTTCACAGCGCTTGGCGAGCTTGCTGTCCAAGCTTCTATGAGTCTGTTTGTGTCGGGAGAGATTCGAAGACGTGGCATACGATTTGCCACATTCGGCACAAACATACCGGCTTCGACCGCCAATGGCGTTTTCAGCGCCTTTGTGGCGTCCATCAGAACAACCCGCGTTCAAATCGTCGACGCAGTTGCCGTTTTCGTCTAAAATCGCCTCTTCTGCGTTTCTCTTCACTGTTTTACCATTTTCACGGCATTTCAGCTTGTTATGTGGCAGGTTTTGCGAAGCCGATGATTTTCCCGACTCTCTCGCGGCCCCTGAAAACGTAAGCGAGTGCAAAAAAACCAACAGGTGTTACGAAAAGAAGAATACAATCAACAAATGTCTCTGTCAGGCAGGGCACGACGCAAAAACGAATCATTCAAATAAAAATACGAAAGATTCGAGCCACAGAAAATAAAAAATAATGTAAAAATATATATGTGTGATAAGGAAACAAAACACATCGCTCACCTTCGGTAATAGCCAGGTTTTTTTGGAAGCCGGGGTTTGCCGACAGGTTTCCATATTCTCTTCCCTTTTTAATCAAGAACGATTTCGGCATTTCTTAGAAGTTTTTCCCACTGACAACACCAACATTTCTTGCTACGAATTTCGCCATTCTCCTGGAAAGAATCGAGCCATCCCCGCCACTAGCAAAACATGAATCGAGATAATGCTTGTCTGGAAAATTCATCTCGCGATCAATCGTCGACAGAAGCTATTAACAATATTTCTCAGCCCACATCTTCCCATAGAATTTTCACAAATCTAACCGGAAACCACGGTGTTTGATTCAAACACAACTCCCACACCGACTCGAGGGCTCTGAGCGCGTTTCCTAGTGGCTGTTCAGTCCAAGCGAGCCTCTGTCGAGTAAAATGCAGTTTCTAATCATTTCCGATAATAAGAGAAAGCAAGGGGGATATAAACACTCTAGACAAGACCTCGGGCCCATTAGCGAGTCATGTCGGGTTATTATTCAGCGTGTTTTGGAGGCGGAGTCTATAGTTGAACAGGGAAACTCGAGTCCGCAGAAGCTGTATGTTCTCGATGAGATCTCCAGGCTGTTTCAGTGTTGGGCCACCTGTTGCCAAGGGACTAATCTGCATACAAAGTATTACAAATAATTCATGCATATTAATATGCATGAGCTATTTCTGGCACACCGGAGTTTTGGCGGTAAATGCGGCTTGACGGGCACAAAATCGCGCCAAACGCGACCAGCCGTTGCCTGATTGGCTAAGCCGCTCACACACTCACGGCATTGGTCGAAAAATTCATTACAGGAAACTTCATTAGCAATATTTCCGAATCCATATTAACCACTCTCACTGATTTACTTGTAGGGATTCAAACAATATTCCATTATTTTTATTTTTATTATACATATTTTGAGGAGTCTTATCGATCTTAGCAATCACAAAAAATGTGAATATGTTTGCAATTTCTCTATTCTTTTGTATCAAATTACAGATATTTTTCAACCTCTGACTAAAATATTTAATTTTTCTTTTGTCGACATTTGGTATTATTTATTTTCTTTCTTGAAATTAAACGCACAAAACCTGTCAACTTCGCCCCTAATATTAGCTTGCATTTTCGAGTGAGAAATATTAAAAACTATAAAATTGAAGATTTTCCATAAGCGGACGCTCAAGGCCGATTTTAAAGAGCGATTTTAACGAACAACGCTTTTGTTGAAGAGACATGCACGATCCAACAATCAAAATAAAAAAAATATAAAAGTACAAAATGAAGTTTTATCTGTTGACATCCGGACAGAGATTCAAACTATTATAATTTACCCTGAAACAAGATTTATTTACACTCAAAAGTAAAATACAACCCACGCTGGAGATTGTTCTCAAAAACACTTGTGGTTACCATGACGTCAAGGCCCTTTATCACTTTGCACGGGTCAAAACCATTAAAGCAAGCCTGTTGAATGCAATTTCCGAAAAAATGCCGCCGCGGCTAAAGATACAGCCAAAACACAAAAGCTGTTTCGGTTTGTTTACAGCAAAATTTAAAAGACTCCTAGAACGAAATGACAAGCAACATAATGCGATTTGTTGATTCTGCCAACAACGCAAAATGCGTTTTTCCAGGCAAAACAAGCCATTGGCCGCATCTTGAGTAATATTTCGGAAGATAGAAAAGACTCGAGGTGAAGATTAGGAAGCGTGCAATTAAAGAGCATCATAAAATATTGTCCCTTCCTCTGCTAAATTTTTGTTTTGCAATTTATAGCTTGGATTCGTGCACTTAATGAAATATCGCATCAGCGAATCATAAATTCTGTAATAAGTTCATCACATTAGGAATAATTCTGCTCGAAGCAATTCCTACCAAGTGGTAAATATTGTTTCACGCAATGGATATTGTAAAAATAAAAACACCGGAATAAACGCTGGAAAAAAGAAATGTTGTAACTATATTTGGTTCATATGATTCTTTTCCGGGCGGTGGGCAACTTTCCCTTAAATATAACCAGAGACAAATCGACATTACGTCTTTCGCTTAAAAGGATTTCTGTATGGTGTTAATGTTTCTGTAATATTGCTCAATTATGAAAGCATAAGTGCAGAGCATCGAATGGCTAGGAAGGTAAGCCACAGGCTTAATTGACAACCGCATAACACACGTCGGTGGCACGAAATTAGAAACTAAAAAAGGTGAATGCTGTTATTAATTTCACTGCATGCTAAAATAACAACTAGATCAGTAAAAAAAAGGCGGAAAAGCTTAACTGGAAATCCTCTGTAAGGGTTAGACGTAAAAAAAGCTTAAAAACTGTCGTTGTCTTATTAAGGCATCTTGTTTTTTCTTTGTTTACAAGCACAAAAAACTGAGAAGAAATGTTTCCCAGTTTGCTCCAAACTACATCGTTAAGCTCAGCTTCCTCGGTTAACACCAGCATTATTCATTCTTGTAAAAATTTCCGTGTGCGGGAAATTTATTTGACTTCACACCCGGAAAAATAGTGGAATTGCATAAAGACAAGTTGTCATGGAAACACGGGAAGCCTTAAATAAAGCGATTAGCGGCTTTAAGGGACGCCTGTTCTCAAACACAGCGTCTTTGGCCTGTCATTTGCATACGGCTGGGTGTCTATGGGTAAACTAAACGTTTTCTCATGATGTATTTGAAGTTCACGCGGTTAAAAGCCATTTTCTGACGGATACTAAGCCTATAACAAAGTTTGTTTGAGTAGCTGAATCGATCCCTCGCGTCACATTTAATATTTTCTGAGCTCATCACATTCGGGTATTTTGATGTTTTTTGTTGTTGTCGATATCGCTGGCTGTTGTTATCTCATTAATAAAACAAAGCCCTTGGGGAAAAATTAACTTGCAGTATTAAAAAGACTTAGTAAAGCAAATTCTGATCATAAATTATTCGCGTGAAATTAAGGCAATTGAAATAACTACACCTTTGAATAGTTTAGTGTTTAAATTCCTAACAAATTCAGTTTTTCATGCAAAAACGATGCAAAATGGCTGTAAAGAATAGGGTAAACTTCCGAATATAAGCCCTCCTGGAATTAAGGCCTTCCAAAATAAGTCCCCCCTTCCCCTAAAAAAAGGAAGTAAGAAAAAAATTTCAGAGATAAAAATCCTTCCCAAAATAAGTTTTTCCAAATATATATATAACCCATGGACTGATTTAAAGATGATATATAACTGAGCGTAATAGTAAGACAGTAACAATACAATAAGCATGAAAATAAGACAACTGAAATAATTACACCAAGGTGCTTAAACTTCTAACAAATTCAGATCTCTAATGAAAACGATGTAAAATTACTTCAAGACAATTTATATTCGCAGTAATGCCAAACCATCTAATATAAGCCGTCCTAAGAATACCTGCCACCTAGCCTCAGACACGAAAATCTTTCCGAAAATAGGCCTTCCAATATCAAGATAAAGCTACCTTGAAAATAATTCCTTCCCGAAAAAGTATTTTGGACTAATATATTTAGCGAAATTGTACGGAACAGCATAGTATTTTGGCATTTTACAGGGATTTTATTTTGGACTGTCTCTGACACCTGTGACGCAAGCTAAAACCTGACAGCTTTTAAAAATCAGTCTGTGTGAGCAATTCTATCTTCCGCGTTTGACTACTGCATTAAAATAAACGTAAAAAATGGTCAACTCGTGACACGAAGTAAGATAAACTTTCAATAAGCACTGAAGTAGCGACAGAATCAACATTTTAAAATCAACAATCAAAATCACAACAGACTAAGATTTCGTAAAAAACTACCTTACAATTTTTCACGGCTCTCTAGCTTCTCATGATGAGCGTTTAAAATTTAACTCGCAAGAGTGCCGAATATCAAAATACACGAAAAATCCCAAATTCAGTTTCACTTTATAAAATACCGCAAAACTAATGGTACCATGCAAAAGTACCGCCGCAGAGGTTTCATTTAAGGAGGCTAACAATAGTTTTTAGCTTTTCTAGCACTTTTACATTTGAGGGATTCAATAAAACAAAATAATAATATTTCTTACAATTTCTTGGTAACAGTTAATAGCTCGATCATCAGTGAACCAAAAAATAATCACGTGGCTGCATCAGCTGTTACCATAGCAACAGCACAAGGTTGTAAATAAGAGCCATCATGGAGCTTCTAACGCTAATAGCACAAAAATTAACTCGGTGACCCCTATTTTTCTTAATTTTATCCCATTTTACATGAAAATGGGAGCAATTATAGAGAGTTTAAAAAAATTCTCTGGAGCGGATTTTTTGTAATTTGCTGAAAACCATAATTTTTGAGTGGCTGTAAATCCGGTCCAGAGAATTTTTTTAAATTTTACCAGTAGTTTTATCTTAGTCCACACTACCCAATTTTAAAATAAAAAAGTGGGGTCACCGGACTTGTTTTTTAAATAATTTACTTCGCGTCTCAAGAAAATCCACGCGCGTCTCGCGCGTTTCCAAAATCTGGCCTTTGCAAGATCCCGCTTTTCGCATGCGCAAACGTTGGCCGCTGGTTAAAGCTGTTGATTTGTTTCGAAGAGTCGCTCGCTCGATTTTGTCGTCAATTTCATCAGCTTAATCGGTCGTTTAAATGGACCTGTAAATTATTTTTCGAAGTGCCCTTAACAAGCTTGGTTCGTTGCTAAGTTTTGGAGAATTTCGGTCATTTAAATCTGGCTAGCAATGTTACGCGAGGTACGTACACTTTTCTTTATAAGCACCTCCAGAAGCACAACACGTGCTGGCCAGTTACTGCAGTTTAAATGTGGTTAAATGGAAAAACATGAGGTTACAACTTACCAACAATGCAACCAAAGGAACTATTCTTCTTTCGGAAGTGTTTCCTGGAAGTGGTTTGCAATGGCATCGAGAATACGCTTTGTACGAGTGACACGAGGTTTCGTCGCTGTGCTCTGGGAAGAAGGCATGCTGAGGATCGCAAGCAGTCCCTTTGTTCCGAACTTCCAATATAACTCTGTGAGGTGTGAATAGGAAATCCCACTTCCTGCAATCTTCTGAGCCATTGATTGTTTTATTGCACCATTGTCGTCCGTGGGGTCGAAAAGTCTTCCGCTGAATGTCTGGAGAATTTCATGGCGTCGATCTAAGTACGACATGCTGGCAATTGCTTGTTCAACACTAATAACTCCAGAGCAATTCACGAGTTTTTCCTTGTTCAGTTGAAGTGCAGAATGAAACAGGATTTTTTCAAGTGCCTTAACGTCCTCCAAGGCATCGTGGGCTTCAAATTCTTCTTTAAAAAGATGTGAGTAAAGTGCTGATTGGTTTGATTTGCAATATGCCGATTCACTGAGTTGCAAGGCCGGGTGTTTATCTTTCAAAAGATGTTTGACAAGGATTTGACTGTCGCCAAAATAAACATTCATGTTGCTTAGTTTGCTGCGAAAATTTTCGTCGCTTCTCCGGAGAAGTATTGGAGTGTCAAATGTTGATGAATTATGACCTATTAGAACTAAACAAGATTCCTTCTGAGATGAACATTTTACTTGACTAAGAAAGGTGTGAAACTCCTGAAGCGCTTTATCAAGAGAGACAGTTTCCACTGGTTGGTTTTCTTTCAATAATTTTTTGATTCCATTGATATTTTGTACAGATAGTTCCTGCCGGTAGAATGTACTTTGAAAACACTTGATTTTCATGAATGGCGGACAGCTGACAAACTTCTGCATTTTTCCCGGTGCAGGAAGTCTCGGTGTCAAACACAACAAAAGTGTAAGTTTGGTTTGGATCATAAGTCAGTTTTGGCAGATCAGGTTGAGCATAGTAAGATGGCACTAGTTTTTCATACTCGTGAAGTTCATTGTCAGAAATGTTTTCCAAGAGATGTTCAATGTGAGTGAGAGTTCTTGGTGTAGGCTGATTGACACTTATATCTAGATTCAAAGCAACTGCAGTTTCATAAGTTTTCCCCTCCTTGGCTTCTTTTTGACTATTTTGACTGGATTTCTGACCCCGTAATTGATTTCTCCTATACTTGAAATTTTTTGTAGCCTTTCGGTTTTTGTCATTTAACACTTTTTTGTCCATCAGATCTTCATATGATGTACAAAAATTGCCGGGTTCGATATTTAGTACCTCTAACACTGTACTTACGTAGCCATAGCCAAGATTTCTTTGAGCCACACCACAGGCTACTCGAAAGTCATTGCTCTCACTTCCTCCGCAATACCGGGTTTTGGGGTTTTTTGTTGCTATGGTATTATTAAGACTTTCATTCCGTTGAGAAGTTGGCACATGGGGAAAGCTTCTTGACAACAATATCAGTGAAATATTCAGAAAAAATGTTAGTAAGGGCATTCTGAATATTTCACTGATATTGTTGTCAAGATGAAAATGACCATGCTGTACAGTATTTTCTTACAATAATTGGATAAGTTAATTTTCAGTTTTCTATTGTCTGAAATCATTGTTACATAACCTAGAAAAGGTAAATACAACTTTAAAGCGAAAGAAAAATAGTATTTCTGCGATTCCAGTGGTCATTTGTTTATATATAGTTATTTTTGTTTCTGGTGGAATACAAAAGGGTGGAATTGTTTGTTGTACTCTGATGAAAGAAACACTGGATGTGTACTCTGGTAAGGAAGCTGACTGTATAACAGTTTTTCTCCAAGCAGTGAATATTGAATAATTGTTGATGAAGCCTCATAGTGGTTGCAGAAGGAAAATAACTTGTACAACAACTTTTGTACATGCATAACTCAGTATTTATGCTAACAATTAATTTTATTCCTTGACCTATTTTTACCATTGGAAAAGTCCTCAAAGTTTACCTCACCTGCTTGACAATGTGAACAAGACTTGAGGTCATTTTTTAGCACTTCCATGTTGACAATTCGTGTGCCTGATAATATTTGGGCGTCCTCTTCCTCTATGTTTTGCTATTAATAGAAAATGAGTACTTTTGAACTCTTCGAAAGAAACTGCGATATCCTCAGTTTTATCAGTTCCAATTTACTGGTCCAAAACAACTTACCTGTTTTGACCTAGTCACTGTTTTCCTGGGGGGCTCAATGTCCTCTTCCTCAGTATTATTTCGTTTTTCCTGGGATTTTTCTTCACTTGCCCTTGCAAGGTTTTTCAACACGCTCGTGCGTCTTTTCGACGCAAAACGACCTTTATGGCGACCAGAATTGGCACAGACAGGGTTTTCATCATTGTTCCCAGCATAGGCCACCGATGGATTAAGTAAACTAAAGCCACATACAAAGCCGGCCAAGGAAAGATAAAGAATTAAACGTGTGCTTGGTTTGGTCTCGGGAATTTCGTAGTCCACTCCAGGGTCTTCACGATCGATCGTAGCTCGTACATTAAAGCTATAAAATTTTCTTCTCGGCACCACATATGCTGATCGGTAAGCATTTTTTTCTTTAGCTAATTATAAAAACAAAGACTTTTGGCGGCTAAAAATTTCGTAAAAACACGATTTACCCTGAAAACTAGACACGAATAGAGTTCGGCGAAAAGAATTACACGCCGCCATGTTTGTTTACCTTCTCCATGGCTTTTAAAACTCCCGCGAGTGACGCGCGGCTAGAACCCAGTCCTAAAACTATTGTGAGCCTCCTTAAAGGGTCACACCACAGGATTTCGAGAAGAGATTTAAAAGTTAAAACTACACTACATGTCTCCATAATTTACTCTATGAGTGAAAAGGTTAAAAGCCTAAAAGTAGAACAACTATTATAAACACAGCTTGCACGTTTCTAATAAAAAACACGCCGAATGTATGATTGCATGGTGTTCGCAATCAAGGACAGTTTCATTACAAAGTATAATATAGATTGGATGCTATTTGCGTTCTAATTGGATAAAAACATGTTTATTTTTTGTATAAGTGTCTTTCCTCGAGCAAAGGCTTAAACGTAAAGATACCAGGCGACGTTTTCAACGTGGAAATCTCCTACAAAATCATTTATGAAATATCTAAGAATTTGGATATTTAAATTAATTTTAAATATCTGAAAATTTAAATGAGTCAAAGAAAGAAAATAATTTTGAAAAAGAGATTGTTTTTTTTTTTTGCACGGCGGCCATGTTGGTTAACAGAACAATGAAAATTTCCATCCTTTGGAAATAAAACTCTATTTTTATGGAAATGATTTTTATTGTTTCCGTCGTCATTTCAAGGAGCAATTGCCCACTCCGGAAACTATTAAAAATACCATAATACTCTTTAAAGTGCAGGTTTGGGTGGTGCTTGATGCAAGCCTCATTTTTCCAATTTCTTTTGTTTTCAGCACGAACTGCACGTGCTATGCTTCAACTTCGTGTCAATTTGCATATGGTGCACATTTGTATGCGAACACACAATGCTATGTCCTAGCGTTCTTACATGTACTCTGAATTCCATTGTGCCATTCTAACAAAGGAGACTTGAATAATTACACCCAGGCGAGGCTGAGCCTGCACATAAAAGAGTATTATGGTATTTTTCGGTGTGGCCAATTTCAGAATACCCCGCCACTTATTTACATATCCCTAAATGTTTGTTAGAACTAGCCATATGAAAACAATAGAATCCATTCTTATTCAATGAGATGCAAATAAGTGGCGGGATATTCTGAAATCTAGCCACGACTTTTTTATGAATGTTTCGGATAGTTTATTTCTAAATGTTCTGAATATTGTGGCTATACAGATACCACGCAGCTCTTAAAGCCAAACCCGCGGTATAAAAGGCGGCTGGGCTGTCCAACTCATGCAAATGAGCAAAATCTATTGTTCTTGCTCATTTGCATTAGATTCGGCGTGGGGCTTTGCCCTTTTATACCGCAGGTTCGCCTTTAACAACCTCTGATTTCATCGGACCTGGGTATCACGTAGCTCTATTGTTTTCAAGGCAAGGGTCCATTGTTGTGTTGTTTATTCTATTGTTTTCTCAGCAGATCAGAGAAGACCTTGTAAGAGCTGCGTACTGCTGCTATAAAACGGGCACTGCTGTCGGTTGATGCTATATAGAATATGGAACGTTTTATGTTGTATGATGAGATAAGGTTAACCCTTTAAGCCCTAAGAGTGATCAGCATCCAATTTCTCCTTGTAATATCAATGACTTATCAATCAAAAAGGTCATGAGAATTAAGGACATGATCACACAAGATGAATTCTCTTGATATCCAAACAATTTCTCCCCACTACTTCTATAGGAAATGTATAGGATTAGAAATTAGAATTTAAAATTTGATATTAGGGCTTAAAGGGTTAAAGGAACACTATCCCGGCTGATGTATCGTGTTTTCGTGATTATGACCAGCAAGCTTGCTTTAGAGCAGTTTTCAATTGAGTGTCGTAAAACCAAAACCAAAGTAATTACTCTGACCAATCACAGCAGTCGTAAACAATCCAATGAACCAATCAGAGCTCGAAGCAATTACATGTCGGCGGCGCCAAGCGCGGGAAAACGCGTGCGAGCAAGTCGCGATTGGTTTTAGTTTTACTTCTGATTGGTCGAGAAAGTGGCGCGAGATTTTTTAGCCAATAACAAAGCGTAGCAATGCAAAACCAAAGCAATTGTGTAATTACTTTTGACACTCCATGACCACCTGTTGAGAGTAAAAATAAAAGAAACATTTTGGGATATTTTGCAGATATTTAGAATATCTGAAGATATTTTTTAAAAGAATTTAGGATTTTTTTTCGAAAATTTCCAGAAACATATTTAGGCCATGTTTTTAGTCAAACGGCTACTTTGAAAATTCGTTCGAGACAGTGTATATAAATCTGTAAATAGCTAAAGATGATACGCGTGTTATTACTGGTAAAAAGTTCTCACTAAATATGTTGCCCAAGCTTTTCTATGGTTTAACGCCATAATAAACCATTTGTTTCCATTCTGGCAACCTGAAACCATTGTTCAAACGAGATAAAGACATTGCATCGCATTTTACGCGTCAAAAAAAGCCAGATTTTTTAAAATTTATGTTGGGAGCCTTGTCAAGGTGGTTTCGACGCCGGCCGCGCCATTTTGAAAGCTGAGAAGGCCTGGAGACGAGGCTGATGTTATCAATCCGCAGTGAAGCTTACAGTGAAGTAGACGGTTCAGGCCCCGGTTGTTCAATAGGTGGATCCAGTGGATAAGTATTAACAAAATCCTTTGTGTTTTCTGCTGGATAGAGATTTATCCGGTGGATAGCGCTATCCACCGGATAAATCACTATCCAGTGGATAAGTATAAACAAAATCCTTTGTGTTATCCACTGGATAGAGATTTATCCGGTGGATAGCGCTATCCGCCTTTTGAACAACCCGGGCCAGGACTGTCTGACTGCTTCATCAGTGCGGTGAATCGATCTTCTCTTAAAGTGCCTATCACCCCTAGAAAGTTATTTTCAGAATCAACTCTATGTACATTGAATAGTTGAATGGTAAAATATTTGTTGTTTTGAACGTCGTGTTTATAGTGGATAGTGGGGCGAGTGACAAAAGTGGTAAAAACGCATTTAAACCGGTCAAGGGACAATAAAGTAAAGGTAAGAAGTCTTTATTGTGTAATATTTTCGATTTTTCCATCGCTTCTCAATTCCGTGACAAATCGTATTATTACCTATATTTCGTTACTGTGTACCGGCTTCGAATCTGTAATTTGATGTGGCTCACACACCACGGTTGGGCAGCCTGTGATTAGATGACGTCAACCCGGGAATCATTTATTATACAACTACTTGTTTTCACCTCCAAGTAATATTTTTTACGAATCAATTGACTATCCACAGTTTATATTTAGTATTTCAAGCTGTAAACTGCTTATTGTGAATTGGCGTAGAAATAATGGCAAATTCCCGGGTTGACGTCATCTAATTAGCATTTTGTAAATTCAAATCTCTATAACTCACAAACGCGACATATTCTACCATTCAACTATTCAATGCACATATATAGAGTTGATTATGAAAATATCTTTCTAGGGGTGATAGGCACTTTAAACGGCTCTTAGTCTACCAACCTTTTAGACACAACCATTGGGAATATCTCATCTTTCATACTTCTACCTTCATATCAGCAAAAGTTGAATGGCGATGGGGATTGTGACGCTTTTGGGCCAAACTGCCCCATATAAAAACAAAATGCTTACAGAAGACAAAGAGGAGATATCAAGGGAATTTTCAAGGAGAAAATAATTAGCGAGGCTTCCAAGACACATGGCGATAAACTTGAAAAGAATTGGCCCAATTTTTTCAAGTTGCAATCCATTTCCATCCTAGCCATCTGCAGCTTACGACACTTGTAGAATAATTATTTTAGACAAAACTGGACCATTACTTTCCACTTTTCTCAATGTCTTTTTGGGCTTTTCAAATATGTTAAAGGCACACTGTACCGGCCATCTGATATATCGTGTTTTCTGTCAAGACTATGGCCAGGAGTTTGCCTTAAGCTTCCTTTATTGTCTTGAAATAAGAAGAAAAAAATCGCCAAAAGTGACAAAAGCAAAGAAATATTAACTGAAGAGACAAAACAAACCGCTAAAAAAGTCAAAATTCTACGCGAATGGCAATTTTGATTTCTTGACCGCCTGTCACGAAATCAGATTTGATGAACTGTAATCCACTTCCATCCTTCCAATCCTGGCCCCGGTTGTTCAAAAGGTGGATAGCGCTATCCACTAGATAAATCACTATCCAGTTTATAGGACACCTTATAGGTATTAACAAAACCAATTGTGTTATCCACTGGATAGTGATTTATCCGGTGGATAGCGCTATCCACTAGATAAATCACTATCCAGTTTATAGGACACCTTATAGGTATTAACAAAACCAATTGTGTTATCCACTGGATAGTGATTTATCCGGTGGATAGCGCTATCCACTAGATAAATCACTATCCAGTTTATAGGACACCTTATAGGTATTAACAAAACCAATTGTGTTATCCACTGGATAGTGATTTATCCGGTGGATAGCGCTATCCACTAGATAAATCACTATCCAGTTTATAGGACACCTTATAGGTATTAACAAAACCAATTGTGTTATCCACTGGATAGTGATTTATCCGGTGGATAGCGCTATCCACCGGAGAAATCACTATCCAGTTTATAGGACACCTTATAGGTATTAACAAAACCAATTGTGTTATCCACTGATTTATCCGGTGGATAGCGCTATCCACCTTTTGAACAACCGGGTCCAGCACTTTATCTCCAAACTATAATGCTTTTGTATTGCTTTATATGACTTTTTTATCCCATTTAGTTGTATATTTGGTGGCATTTGGCGACATAACATGGAAATAAGGTTAGATATTTCGGCAGGATAGTCACGGTCCCTAGCATAAAGTAACACTAAAAATGGCGACAAAGCCCCTTTAACTGAATACTTTGAAACAGTCTCGAAAGTACTCGAGGGATTGCCGGATGCTACTGCGGTGTTTTCATCTATCCACGTTAGAGTTCAACTGCATGTTCAACAATACATCTGTAAACAATCGATTACCTCCGAAGTTTAAGCGAGCACTTCCGAAAACCCTCCAGCAAAACTCAAGCAAATGTCAGGTGGAGACATCAAGCTGAACATGAGTGGGTCAGTGACAACAAAGAGCCGTGAGCTGCGAGAACAACAGAGATGAAATGGAGAGATAACTCTTTTCTGTTCCTTCATCTCATATCGAAACATTTTTCTGTTCCTTCATCTCATATTAGTAAAGTGCCAGTCATTCTGGATGATAATAACGACGCGTTCAACTATGCGAGGTCTGAAACCCAGGAACCTTCTAGATAACTGCCAAGTCATTTCCTTATTCTCGGCACGTGATCTGGAACAGATCGCGCAATAGTCGACCAAGTCTAAATTATTCAAAAGGGCCGCCGCTTGAGTAGAGACTTGAACAACAAAGCTAAATCAAACATATTGCAACCGCCTGTGATCGCTCAGCCAGGTGATTACATATGCACAAACAGTTACTTTTCAAGGAAACCACCCACATTACACATACACACCATCAGCTGGAATATGACCACCTACATCACAGACGGATAGTCCTTACCAGCTGCAACCGCCTATTATAAACGCGTTTTACCTGCTTACTGCAAAAAGTCATTTTTCAAAAGAAGACTTCCAGAATCTAAACGTTCAGCTTTCTTGCTGTTAGCTCCAGGGGCGTAGGTAGTATTTGAAAGCGCGGATCCGTACGATAGTTCGCAGTTGTTTTTCAGAAAATAGTGCTATTTTGTCGCCGCGGTTATTGAATAGAGAAATCGGGAGCAAACTGCAGTGCACAACTATAACCTTACACAACGCAGCCTGCCACTGACTGGCGGAGTGAGATATAGGCAGCTCTAATAAGAACGCGGAAATAAGCGCCACGGGGACTGATCAGTGTCACTGTGATGTAGACAGCCGGGGAGGCGGCTGTCATATCAAAAGCGCGTGTCTGGAAAAATATTTCAACATTGGACATTAATATTTCATTTTAATTATGAACTCCGATCCTAGCAAAAAAGCCAGTGAAATCCATTTTTAGAATGCCGACTGATTTGCTTTGTTTGAAAAATGGCTGATCGCTAGACTGCGTGTCGCCAGAACAATAAGCATTTGGAGACGCAGTCTGTCAATTTTCAGTTCAAAAAAACTGTTTTCTGTAAAAGTTTTCTGTAAAAGTTTTCTGTGAAAGTTGCGTGCCAAATTGAAATATGAATTTGCACCGGGTCGATCGCACAGAATTTTTTTTTTAAGAATAAGACTTTAAACGGAAGGGGGAATTTTTAAACATACAACTGTTGTTATATAGCTGGAGTTTTTCTCAATTGATTCATCGTCACATGACGTCTAACAAACAAACTGTTTCCCGCCAAACGTCCATGAGCGGGCAACATTTGCGAAAACGGGCAACATTTTCACCGTTGCCCGCTAGCGTACGGGATCATATCGTGACGAAAGGTGGCATGATTATGATTCGATTGATGGTTACCTCGAGTGTTCGGTGTATTTTTCAAACTGTGTTGTGTTTTTGTGTTGCTGTATAACAAATCACTTAATGACTGAACCCTTGGGAAACAGTGATTTTTGTTTCCCTCGAATCTCGAGATTTCGTCTCGGGAAACAAAATTCACTGTTTCCCTCGGGAGCAGTCATTAAGTGTTTATTATTAACCAGTTGTACTGACTTGTATTTCAGACTTAGCAAAAAACCATGCGGCTTTTGTATAAAGTTGCATGACACAAATTGAGTATCATGACAAAGTTTAGTTACAGCCAGGGAAATGGGCTGCGGATAGGTCGGCTATTTATTACTACATCCCTGAATCCTCGAAAAATAAGGATTTTAAATATTCTGTTCTTTTATTAAAGCTGAAAAACACTACTTGCAGAACAAGAATACCATATATTTAATATTTCTATACAGTTATTAAAAAAGAAGATAGTCGTTTCTTCTACTGTGATTGCAAATGTTTCCATGTAAAGAAAGCATGAAAACGAGTCCTTTTTTTGGAGTTCACATCTTCGTATGGCGACTGGACAAGCGACCATGTTCGGAGAAACGAATGCTCGCGAGCGCTTACACCGGAAACACTTCGGAGACTTCTCAGAAGGACGCCAAAAATGTTACTTGTTCTCCTACGATATTATTTAAGTCCTTTTTTTTTCCGAGACAAATCTTAAGTCAATAGTTGCTGTGGTTCTAACTTCTGCGTCAGTGGATGAAATCCTAAACGGCGATTATTCAAATGAAAGCTCTTGAGAAATACTTTTTTCAAGTCTATGAATGAAATCTTTAAGCGTCGCCATTCAAATGAAAGCTGTTGAGCATTTTTTCCCTGCATGTGTTGTGGATGAAATCCTCACGTGTGACCATTCAAATAAAAGCTATTGAACAGCACTTTCCTGTGGTGCTGTTTATTATGCTGTACAAGTCTGTCAAGGTGGTTCTACCTTTTGAGCCCGTAGATGAAATCCTTTAGCGTCACCAATCAAATGAAAGCTACTAACTATATCTTCACAAGATGATGTTTACGTTTGAATATGTCACAAAAAAGTGTATTCTTTAGTCAGAACTCGGGCAATCAAGAAAAATGAGATTAAAATCGGTCGATGAGCGACAGGATTCTCTTCTTTTCAGCCTCTCGACTCTCTTTGCTCTTCGCATCTCCAACACTCGCGGCGTATTCTGATTGGATACAAACAAACAAAGACAATTTTGGGCTTTTGATCAAACAAACGCTGCCTATCTACCTTCCTAATCTGTCAGTTGCGTTCGCACTTTTGTGTCTTGTAGTGACTTTCTTATGTGGCAATTTCAAGTTTATAGCTCTTTGAACTAAGAAAACATGCTTCCAACTAGTTATCACTGACTCATACTAACTGAAAAAAGTGCTGGTGATGGCTAAGTGCTTTGAACAAATAACGAAAGAAGTGGTGCAGGTGTTAGGAAATAATATATATTACAGAAGGGAATCAACACGCGAACCTCCTTTTCTTCATCTGAAGTGTTTATATTTTAAACACGCAAAGCTGCTGCCCGGTTGTGTTCGCAACACAATACCAACGAAACGGAGAAACGTGTTTCTTGAAAAAGGGAGCCGATTATGTCTCGTTTATGTATATAGAGGTTGGACATTCATTAGATCTCATATTGAAGGTACTACATGTACACAGCCGCAGTTAAGAGGATAATTAACTTCTTTTGGAGATAAACATTGGGAACAAAGAACAATGGCTTCGTGACTGCAGGTGCGTTGCAAACAGTGTTGGTACTTGCAACAGCTGTCAGAAAGAAACTCAAATTGCTGACTTTAAATCGAACCCTTCACTATGTTACTTTATACAATTTTCACTGCATATGAACACACTCAGGTATTAAAGTGCCACTACGACGAAAATTTTTGTATTTCTTTTCCGCTTTTTTTAACGCAAATGTATCTAATAGGTTTAGACAAATGCGAACTGCTATAAATTAGATTGATATATTCTTACACAGCCGAGAAATAGCTGGCCGAAAACCTACGAAAATCACGTAAAATCCGTCCGCCATTACCCCGTTCATAAATCTGAGCCCACGTTCTACTGGTTTGCGATCTGGTACACGTGACTTGATTTGCGACGTCGATGCTCTAGGCGGTTCCCTCCGGGTCACAAACAACAAAGCCAAAAGGCACGTGTTGAGTCACTGATGTCACAAAATTGTTAGGCCAACTCGATCCAACTCTCAGGGTTCGGTCCCGGTCATTCTTGAATAGACCAATTTCGATATATTAAAATTCATACTTGGCTCCGAGACTTGGGGGAATAAAACAAAAGAAATCACATTGAGGTTCAGCGTTGAATTATTCATTTTTTTGTTTTATTCCCCCAAGCCTCGGAGCCAAGTATGAATTTTAATATATCGAAATTGGTCTATTGAGTGATGGCGGCAAGCCGAATTCGAAATGTAAAGTTAAAATAATGGCACTTCCCGTACGAGTTTTCACTTGAAACTTCGCAAGGTAAGTAACGAGTACTTATATTTTCAAAATATGAAGAGAAGAGAAAATGTATATTTTTTATCATAGTGGCACTTTAATTGAACCACTATTTGGCTCGGCTGGCAGTTAATTGCAAGAGTCTTTATAAAAGTCGAAAAGGAAAGAACACAAATAACAAGAAAAGTGTTATGACTTACCTCTCATTATTGCTCTGATGTCCTTCATGGATCCTCCATGCTGGTTTAATAACGTGACCACTCTTTGTTTTATCTGTGAAGACAATAACGAAAGTCAAGAGTCCAGCAAAGTTACAGTACATTACTACACGACAAAGCTATCAACGTCTAACAAATTGTCTCTGTACAGCATGTCTTCTGAGGATGGAGAAAGATCTTACGTTCTAAAAAGACTGCGAGAACCGACAACGTAGCGGTATGAAATGACTTTTAGCCTGCTGTTTTTTCTTCCTTTAGGTAAAACCATCCTCTTGTTTTAAAGTAAGCTTCAAGACTTCTTTCCTTGGTTTTAAAATAAAAATCTTCTTAAGATCATTATAAAACCACTCCTTCCCCGCACTGACAAACAAGTGGAATGAAGATCATTTGAGGTTGTCATGAAATTTATTTCTCAACTCAAGCTGGTTTCCTTGTGATCGCCAACGATTTTGGACGACCAAAATCTCTCGATCATGTGGAAACATGCATCAGCAGAAGACCAGCCTTCGACCGCGACCGTCAACAATGAACCACGAAGAGTATAAACCATCTTATAGAGCAGTTTTCAATAGTGTTTTATTGCTTAGCTACGCTTTGTGATTGGCTAAAAAAAATCTCGCGCCACTTTCTCAATCAATCAGAAGTAAAACCAAAAGCAATCGTGACTTGCTCGCACCCGTTTTCCCGCGCTTGGCGCCGGCTTCATGTATTTGCTACGAGTTCTGATTGGTTTTTTGGATCGTCTGCGTCTGCTGTAATTGGCCAAAGAGATCATGGTCTTGTGCTTGTGCGTTTGATATGATCGCTAAGTTTTTGGCCAGTGATTTAGCGATCGTCAGCCATCATATGGATATCAGCATAGTAATTAACTTTGATATCAGCAATGAAAAGTATAGCATAATTATACCACAGACAGACCACCCTCTGTTTGCGTTGTGTAATTGCTGTTTGGAACTTGAGACTTTATATTCACGCGACACGATCGCTTGAAATTTTAGTGGAGTTATTAAAGTCGCCTTTTATCTTCATGTTTCAAGGAAATGTTGATTGAGTCACCCGCGGTGTTTTTTTTGCCACTCCGAGCTGTAGAAACCCTTCTCTGGCGAGTTTACTGTTACCGGCCGAAGACCGGTACTCAAAGAGGGGACAAGGCAGGCGACTCGCCGCCGGCGACCGCTATGGGTCGCCACTTCAAACCGAAATTGTCACAAAATTTGAAAAATTCTTACTTTTTTTTACCGGCCCCCGATTAACTACATATTTCCCCATGTCGTGACCGTTGAAGCTGCAACGGTCGCGTCGTGTTTAGAATTCCTTTGGTCGCTGACTTTGCTACAGATCATAGTTTGAAACCTACCTAGAGGACTTAAGCTTCGCTTTTCCCGGAGAAAATTTGACGAATGAAGCCCAAACTCGGCCATGACATGGAGAAATCTGTAGTTAATCGGAGGCCAGTGAAAAAAAAAAGGTAAGAATTTTTCAAATTTTGCGACAATTCCGGTTTGAAGCATAGCGGTCGCCGGCGGCGAGTTGCCTGCCTTGTTTATTCTTTTAGTACCGGCCGAAGGCCGGTAGCAGTAAACTCGCCAGAGAAGGGTTTCTGCGGCTCGGAGCACAGGTAGCCCAAGCTATATGTGTCACAGTAACCGTTACGAGCGAAATTATAAGGATTTGTATGAGGAAAATCGGTCCATTCTAGGAGCTAAAAAATACGAACAAGATTTCAATAAAAATTGCCTACCTTACTTCGCTTGTGTGTTTCCTTGTCTCCTGTGTGGTTTTTGAGGCGATTTTGAGCGTTTCCAGTGAGGATATATAGAGAGAAAGCAATGGGACTAAAACTCACTGGAAACGCTCTAAATCGCCCCAAAAACCACACAGGAGACAAGGAAACACACAAGCGAAGTAAGGTAGGCAATTTTTATTGAAATCTTGTTCGTATTTTTTAGCTCCTAGAATGGACCGATTTTCCTCATACAAATCCTTATAATTTCGCTCGTAACGGTTACTGTGACACATATAGCTTGGGCTACCTGTGGTGGAACCTCCAAAAAGGGGCACCATCGTCGGGACAGGGAGAAGTGTTTCGTATTAACCCTTTCATTCCCAGAGTAAATTATGGAGACATGTGATGTAGTTCTAACTTTTGAGTTTGCCGACGAAATCCTATGATGTGACCATTCAAATGAAATCTCTTCAGCAGTACTTTTGCATGGTACTATCAGTTTTTCAATATTTTACAAAATGAAATTTATGATGTTTCTTGAATTTTGTTCTTTGCCACTCTTGGGAGTTACAGGGTTAATGGAGGTGTCCCAAAGCAGAGGTTCTACTGTATCAGTACATCAATCTGCACCATTTGTAGGTTCTCATACAATGTATTGATGTATTTACCGAGGCGACGCCAGAGGAACAGACTTCCATGATGATGCAGTCGATAAGCTGCAAGGAGAACAGGCCAGCATCTAGTCGCCGCATATAAAACTCGTCCTCCAATGCCTCGTCAACCTCCTCACCTTCATCTTGAAGTTCCTATCGACAGTTAATAAAATGAATTAAAAAATACTGTTCGATGCCGTGTATGACACTGCATTAAGAAATTCTTACCAAAACGGAGCAAGGGTGATTGAAAGTGCGAATCCCGGAAAATTTAACAAATAGATTATATTTTACGGCGAGTTGGTCACTGATGTTCTTACCACATTTAGATGTCTTCTGTAATTTAAAACTGAACAGACGCACGGCAAAATGGAACCTATTTGTTTTATCAGAAACCCATAAGTGGGTTAAAACGTGCAACTGTCTCTTGTACGCTTCAAAACAAGCTTCCGATTATTCAATTTGCAAAGAAGTTGTTACAGCCATATTTGGAAAATCAAGATAAAAAAATGTAACCAATCAATTCGCTAGAACAACTTGCTTCCAATCTCTAGGGACCGAGGGGTTTCCAAATATGGTACTAAGTAAAAAATGAATATTCCGAATCTGTGAATGCGCGTTACACGTTTCAACCCACTTATTGGTTTCTGGTTTTATACAATAACGGGGAAGAAACGTAAGCCTCGTAGCACTCGATTATGGTGATTCTAATTTTGGCATTTTCCACGTCAACAAAACTACTTTTCGCTTCAGTTTCGTCTTTTACTTAATTGTTATTAGCGTCTGCTAAACATTCCTTTGATGCCTTCACTTTTCCTTTCCGGAATAATCTTGTCCACATTTTCAAATCTGTCCGCCATGTTGGACGAAACAGAGAAAACAAATTCTTCATGACGTCAGCTGGGTTGTGCCTAAAGAATACCGTCCAGAAGGACGTCGGACACCTTATTGAGACTTATATAACGTAACGTCGACACTTTTTAAGTGTAAAAAAGAAAATCTAAAATCCCCACTCAGGATTGAACCTGTGACCTCAGCTAGGCTCAGGCTTATATAGCCTACCGTACCACTGTACCACCTAGCTTCTCGGGTTGCTTAGTCCTAAATTTAACTATATAAACTGCTGACCCTGCCCTCAACTGAAAGCTAACCAGTTACTCCGTTATATAAGTCTCAATAAGCTGTCCAACGTCCTTCTGGACGGTATGATTTGGGCTTGACCCGTCAGCTGTGCGTCTGTATTCTAACAGATCATTTATAATGACCAATCAATATGCGCGTACAATTCAGTATATTGTGTAAATCTAAACAGTGTTTGTACCTGTTTTTCTTTCTCTATCTTGGCATCACATTCTTGTATTTTAGAATGGTACTTGGAGTGGAGTTCCATTAATCTGTCCACCTTCAGGTGATCATTTTCTACAAACTTTTGCACAAGTCGAGTTCTTAAGTTCCCTGATAAATTTCTAAAAAGCCACATGATTATTGAACACGTGTGTTCTGTGAGAGAGAAACAGAAGAAATGATAATTGTCAATTAAATGATTGCAATCATGCTGTTTGGGGACCACTTCTAGCAGCTTAATTTAACAAATTCTACTTCAGATTTCCAGTTATCCAAGTATCCCGCTGAACTACATTACAAGGCAAACTGACAACACCTGTTTTATAAATCTTGGCACATCAGTACATACCTATGGGAACAGTTTTTTACCGAGAACGATAAAAGACGGGAACACTTTACCATTTGATATAGAATGCAAAGACACCATAGTACGATTTAATCAGGCCCTGAATATGCACTTTTTTAATTCTATAATTTTTTCAGAACTTTTAGTAATCGCACCATGCACGATACTTCACATTATCTTGACCCACACTTGCACTTTGCTACTCGTTTTTTAAACGGATGAGAAAATCGTTTAAACCTTTTGCCCAAATCGTTAAACGGATATGAGATTTTTGTAAACGGATAAGAAAAGCGTTTAAACGCTTTACATGATCTGTTTTAAACGGATTCTAAACGGATGCTAAACGGATAATAAACGGATTTTCCGTTAAACGTTAAAGCGTTAAGCCTGACGCACACTTGAGGAAAGTGCTGAGCAAAATTCCTCGCGAGGTAGTTAGCTCAGCTGTTTCCTCAAGTGTGCACTGGAGTTTTTGTGAGTTTTTCGCCTCGCGATGTCGTGAGGCAAATACAGTGTATCTGTCGTGTTTGATATTTTTTGCCTCGCAAAAAATATTACTCATCGTGTGCAGGCGCCGCGAGAATCTGGCTGAGCCAAATTAATCGATTGGACAATAAAATTGTATGGCGAGCTCATTTATAAGGCCAGCGTCATCAACCAATACTGTAAACATCAGGAAGCCGAAGCGTACCTTCTATTTCGTCTTCTGAAGATCCAACCTTCTTGTTGCTCTTAAGGGGCTGAAAAACAAAGCAAACATACAGTAAGAACAAAACATTAACAATGCCGAACACTGTAAGGTAATATCCTACAACAGTGTCATTCAAAAGTAAGTTCTCTCTCTCGTGATAAGCGACTTTTCTCTCAACAGTCGGACATTTAATAGTCTCTTACGCAGTCATTATTTGGGTTTCGCACAACCCTTCTTCCTACAGAAAACACCAGCTTGTAATAGGAACTCTGGCCTTAGAACGTTTCACTCAAGCGCCTGTCGTTTGTGGAATGCTCTTGGTCACAAATATGGGTCGATCTCCCACACCAATTTTAAAAATTACTTATTTAATCTTTATCTCAGTAGGAATTCCTCTATTGATCATTTTAAGATTTGTAAAACTTTTTAATTTCATATGTAGTTAACTAATCCATGTTAGTAGATTATTTAGTTAATTAATTAATTATTACGGTATATTAGTTTTATTGTAGGAGGGCCATTATGAAAACTACTGGGTGACCAGTAATTAATGTATTCCACCCTCGATAAATAAAGTTATATTATTATTATTTTTATTGTTAAAAGCATTCTCTATTTTCGAATAGCCCATAACACACTTTGTTTGCCCCCCAAATTTTGCATAAACTATTGTTTTGAAATGCTCTTGGGAATATGCAGTCCTCCCAAGAGCATTGAAAAAATAGTTTATGCAAAATTTGGGGGGCAAACAAAGTGTATTATGGGCAATTCGAAAAAAAGAGAATTGCATGAGGACATACTAATCGTCGAATATAAGACGTTATATTTGACACAAGAATCTACTCTTCCCATATTTCATGCTCTCCTTGCACCATCACCAATATGGTTGAAGAAACCTAAAGGTTGTACTTGTTTAGCAGGTATGAGTGATTCACCTTCATAAATAGTGGAAACAAACTTCGAAGTCCAAGAAATTCAATGAACTTGCTGCAGTTTTCGGTGCCCTCGGGTCCTTGCATGGAATAATCCAGCACCTTCAGGGAACTTCTCCGAGAAAGCTTCTTTTCTCTGAGAATCCAATAAACAAAAGAGGGCACTTAGAAACATACAAAGTGTATATAATTTAACCCTGCAAGCCCCAGCCTAATTAGCACCTGATTTCTCCTTGTAATATCACAGGGTTCTCAATAGCTTTTTAATCAACTGTTCCATTTCAATTAACAGCCGTAACAATGTGGCACATGACCAAAAGGTCTTACTAAAGTTTGTATTGAAACACCTTAATTCACAGCCGTAACACTTAGTAGTGACAGCCCTCACAGGTGTTACAGGTTATGGGTTCAACTAAGAACACTGTATCAATACATCATAAAATATGGTCATGAAAACAAAGGGAATGGTTACAAGACAGAAATTTCCTCTTGATGTTTAAATAACTTAATCCAACTAGTAGGGAGGCAGCGTGGTCGAGTGGTTAGGGAGCCAGACTTGAAATCCGGAGGTCCCGAGTTCAAGTCTCGCTCTGACCACTAGATGGAGTTGTTTCATGGTAGACCCATGTTCAACTCCTTGTCCACGCTTGTAAATAACCAACTGGTCTGCCTCCTACCAGTTTTAACATGTTATGTTCAATTTGCAATATTTGTTTCCATATTTGAGTGGCGTGCCTGTGAATTAGCTGGATAGCTATGTGCTCGTCAACTATAAACAACATTATTATTATTATTATTATTATTATTATTATTATTATTATTATTATTAGTAAAGATAAAGTCGCACACAAACCACAGGTGGCTACTCGGCCGGAACATGAAGCAACTAGGGCCCTATTTACACTGTATATGGTCACGGGTAACCAAGACAACCCTCCCCATTGAGACAACTTTACAGAGTGTTTATATGAAGTTGTGAGTTGTAACAGCTGTCCCCTCTAGCACACTAGTCTCTCTGGGGCGGCATTTTTTTTGCATGTTTGCACACACATAAAAATGTTGCGGGACAGGTTGCAGCAACATGTCCCCTCATGTGAACTGATACTATCATAACTGTGAAATGCCAATTTTGGGGACATTTTGTCCCTGTGACATGTCGCACGGAGTTCAACTTGTTTAACTTCATGGCACAAGTTGCGGGGACAAAATGTCCCCAAAATGGGTGTTGCACAATTATGATCGTATCAGTTCACACGCGGGGACATGCAGCAACATGTCCCTGAGACATGTTCCCGCAACATTTTCATGTGTGTGCAAATGCTATGATTTTGTCCCTGCTACATGTCTCCGCTACATGTCCCTGCTACATGTCCCTTAGAGCGTACTACACAAATTTTTGTTGCTGCTACATGTGGCTGTGACATGTCCCTGCTACATGAGCCTTGTGTCTGCCCACCTCAAAGAGTTAATAGCAACAATAAAAGCAGTACACTGTCTATAGGCGGAGATAATTGGACACAAGTTTAGATATTGCAAAAGCAAGACTATTTAGATCATTTCATTGATGTACTAGTTAGTCTGACATAAGAGCAAATCTTCCATAGTGTGGCAATTCCTATATAAATCCTACCGAAAATACAAGGTGACATAGCTTACCTTAACATGAGTATCATTAGTTGGAGACCCTCACCCTTCAGGAAAAGATCTTTGTTGGGATTACACATCAGTGAGGAACACAAACAGTTGAAGAGATTCTCCATGAATTCTAACTCATCTGAAGTTGTAGGATCATATCGCTTGTACAACTATAAATTGGGATTAATAAAATAATATTGATTAGTAACAGCTTATGATTCTTCAGGACAAAATATATGTACATGTATGCTTGCTTCCTGTAGTTTTTGTAGATCATTTTGTTTAATTCGACTGAAACGTTGCCTTTTAATCTAATGTCAGTGTAAGCATTGAAAAATAATCAAATGAATGTCAAATATTTAATAAAAAAACTTACTGATAAGCACTGAAGCAAAGTGTCAATTCCGTTTAGTTCCCCTAACAGTTGTCTGTTTTCTGAATACAGAAAAGAACAGTTTTAGCTTTTCAAAACACATTTTAAATTTTGTAACAAATTATCTAAATAATTACCTTCTGTATTTTGAAGGAGAATTGAGAGAATTTCACTGCAATATAGTTTGTTGGCATCATAATGGGGTTTTTGCTGAAAAAAAATAAATTTCACATTTCTTACAAAATGTAGTTTAGAGACCTAAACATGGTACATAACATCACACAAAATGGTACAAAACCATAATGGCAAGCATTTTTGTAAAATAAAACTTGAAAAATTTGCAGTTCATACAGTATATAAAGTGAAGGAAAAAAAGTAGAAATAGGGTATAAGCAATCCATTCTTGGCAACTTTCACATACCTAACAATATTGCATATTTGTTTTCTACATGTAGTCACAAAACCTATCCTTTTTGAAAATGGCCATTTATTTACCAGTACCTGTAGCAACTCAAGCAAGGCAATGACATAATAATATTTTTATTATATATTGTAAAATTCATTAATAATTCATAACAGTTATGATCAATAAATAAGCAGTATTTGAGTCATATGTATACCTTTGTAAACCCCAATACAAATCAACCGAGTTGATGAATTATTAAACAGTAGAATTAACTTTTGATACAAACACCTGCTCAGCTAATAGACCATTTTCAATATATTAAAATTCATACTTGGCTCTGAGGCTTGGGGGAATAAAACAAAAGAAATGAATAATTCAACGCTGAACCTCAATGTGATTTCTTTTGTTTTATTCCCCCAAGCCTCGGAGCCAAGTATGAATTTTAATATAACGAAATTGGTCTATCAGTATTTATTAACTTTTCATGCAGATCTCTACTCATTGTTTCATTTCACAAGTACCATTAGTTTTTCGATATTTTACAAAATGAAATTTATGATGTTTCTTGAATTTTGTTCTTTGGCACTCTTGGGTGTTTAAGGGTCAATGGAGGTGTCCCAAAGCAGAGGTACCACTGTATCAGTATATCAGACTGCACCATTTATATGAATACCTTAAGTCTTCTTAGAAGCCAGCCCAGCATCCCTTGTTCGCCTGCTGCTTGACTCACAACAGTTCTTAGTTCTGTCATATTTTCTATGATTCCTATTCACAGGTAAAAAAAGCATACAACATCATACACTGTAACACTGACCTAACAAACACCCACTCTCTAACAAATGCCATAAATAAAAATCTAATAAATGCCTCTCTAATTTACATTGTACATGTACCTAGGCTACAGCACATGGACTGAGGAAGCAAAAGATGGACAGAACAGACAAGAAATTGGACAATGATGTTGTAAAGAGTGTGTTCTGCCACATGCATTGCATAACATTTAAAACTTTATTTAAGTTGCAATAAATGTCTCTCTATAATTAATGCCCATACCTAATAAACACCCCCCCCCCCCCCCCATTCTACAAACAGGAATACTGAATTAATGGCCAGAAGTTAATGAGGTCATTTAAAATAGTAATCACCCTCAGAGATGTAAGTAAAGAGGTAAAAAGTATTGATTATGGAATTTGGAATTTAGAGCTCTTGGATATTTTTTATAGGCTAAATAACTGCAATACAGACCTAGAGTATTATGTACACCATCACTATCTTCCTTGACATTTTCATCAAGTCTGTCCAGATTCTGTACCAGCAATGCAATTACTTGACCATCAAGCTACAATGAAATGTAAACAAGATTTATAAGTATCCTTGAGAACATGATAATGGTTTGCACACAACAGGGCTGTCACTAATTTTTGTAGCAGCTGGAGAAAGAAGAGGTCTGTAGACCTTTTTCATAAATGGCTGCCAATTTAATATTCTTTTTATATGTATGTTGATCAGCCCTACTACATGTAGCCTCATTTTAGAGTAAATATCCTTTTGAATTTGCACATGCTAACGAGGCTAGTCAGGCTGATTGGCATGAATATAAGAGAATAATTAATTGGCCAACATTTTATGAACAAGGTCCATTGGAGGTAATGTGTACACTGTAGTTTGTCTATCTCAGTAGTTAGGACTAAGAATTATAAAAGCTGGGGAAATTCCTAGTTTTAAGCCTTAATTAACAGCCCTAACACAAACACTGGACAGAAAGACTGGGTAGCTGATTCAACTTGACCTACACTGCATTCATCCCAATAAAACTTATTTGTAAGTGGAGATTCTTTAAAGTTTAGGTCTAGATGTCATGAAAATTGGGGATATGTAATTACAAGAGGGGCTGAGGTCAACATTGCATTACTAGCTAGTGGTTACACCAATGTCATTCAAACCTACTTTTATGGGAAGTCCGGTCTCTAGTAAATGGGTGAAGTTGCTAGCCTGACTGAGCTCAGGCAGTTAAATATCAGTCATTTAAATTTGGGATGGTGTGCCCCCCTGCCAACCTTTAAAATTAGTTTGCCAAGTGTGATCATCCAGGTTAATTTTAGTGAGGTTATGAAAGGAACAGCTTACTAATGTTGTTGACAGTGACTGGCATTTTGACAACCTGAGCAGATGTCCTCTTCAGACTCAAGTAGATGTCATGTGAATTGTAAACCATCAGTTACATTAAAGTCTGGTTGTTGCTGTCATTGGTTAGTTTTACTATCATGTTATTGGCTGTTGAGACACATTTCAGTGATTGGTGCATTTAGGTCTATGTATTGTTAGTGTCATTTTTGTCAGTCTATTTTGTCAGTGACTTCACTCTTTTGTTCACCTGTTCAGTTGACAAGTCGTTTGCAGGCCGCAGGTAGCTGTTGGCATAATTTCAGTGATGTATGACTCTGAGGAGGACTTTCACTCAGGTTGTTGAAACATCAGTCATTGTCCACAACAACAGTTCTCTTCAGAACTAAACTAACACGGACAATCACACTCTACAGACTACTGATAATCCTGGGTTCAAACCATTATTTTACAAACTTAAAAATTAAGAAACTTACAAGTGCATCAATAAGTGCAGCAGCTCCTTCTTCACTCTCATTCAGGGTGTCCACATCTGTCATCTCTTGTAACAGATCAATAACAGCTATAGAAATATCTGTGGGAAGATTGATTTCCATAACAAAATAATGAATTGAACACATTTAATACTGGATAGTAAACTAATATTAAACAACAAATTTTTACCTGAATTCTCATGGCTTAACAACCCCAGTATTGTACCAACAGCATTAACATCAACAATGTGCTGATAAAGATGAGGAACTGTGGCTATGACATGCAGCTTCTGAACTTCATCATTAAGATCAAGCTCTGAGTCCATGAATCTGTAGTTATGAGAAGAGTAAATTTTAACATCACTAAAATGTATTCATCACATACAATATATACATGTACATGTATTTATGTAATGTTTAAAACACGAACAGCAGTGTTTTATCAAGTTTAAAAATTCGAGCACAAAGCGCGAGAAGAATCTTTAGACTTGATAAAACACGTGCTGTGAGTGTTTTGAACAGCTTCAAAAACGAACCGCCAAAAGCGCGTCCTTACGGAGATTAAACAAATGTGCTTTTTGTGCAAAGAGGATATTATCATACGAGAAAAACGAGTAGACTGATTAGCATACAGCACATGTCACTGGCTTTGACGAGGTGACCATGGCTTCCCGGCAACTGTTGAAAATTTTGGGATTTTTAAGTTCTGAGGAAAAAAATAATCCATGAAAAATGCTATACCAAAGTTGACAGGTACGGTGGATAAAATGTCGGACAATTTTTATTCAGTGGCAGCAAACGAGTGGAAATAAGCAGCTTGCATCTCTGAACCACTCGCTTACCCACCAATTTACATGTGGGCGCTGGTGTCATTCAAACAATGGCTTACTTGCTAAATGGTTGGTTGCTAATTTTGTTGGAGAAGATTCCATATAGAATGGCAAAAGGCTACATAAAAAAACAGTACTGAACGAAAATATTAAAGTCACCATTTGTTGTACTAAGAATCCTGAATAATTACTACCAACACTAGTATTCTTTATATAAAGAATACTACATGTAATAAGGACAAGAAACCTATTGTCTTTTACCCTTATTAGTATTCTTTACATTTAAAGAATACTAATGAGAGTAACTTTTTATATAAAGAATACTAATAAGGTAAAATACAATCAGCCCTGCACTCCCCTGGGACTGAAATCAAATCCGCCACCAGGCTTTTCAGAATGACCATAGATTACCAGGTATAAAGGTCCATGCACGTGATGGATTTACGTCATGTGATTGGCTAATATGCTTATGAATTATTATGAGTGTTTGAAGTAATATATCAAACATGAGGAAGAGGGTTTCATCAGTTTTTCCAAACACCGAAAACATGGAGAAAATGAAGGAAAAAAAGTCGCCAAAATTTATGCTAAGTAAGATCAGTTTTCCAAACCACCATCACGCTAACCTTATGATTTTCTTTGTGCAAGCTTGATGAATTATCAACCCTTTAAGCCCTAATATCAAAATTTAAATTCTCCTTTCTTGTCCCTATACATTTCCTATAGAAGTAGTGGGGAGAAATTGTTTGAATATCAAGAGAATTCATCTTGTGTGATCATTCTCATGACCTTTTCAATTGATAAGGCATCAATTGATATTACAAGGAGAAATTTGATGCTGATCACTCTTAGGGTTTAACGGGTTAATGTGTTTGAGAATTTTACTTCTTGTCTTTAGCTTTGCCATAGCAAAGACTTACAAAAAGTAAGCAAAGCAATGACAACATACATGTAATGAGGTCGACATTGCATTACTATCTAACAATAGCACCAACATCATAAAAAAGTGACATGCAACATACTTTTCAGGGTTCTCTGGGTACTTTATCCTCATTTCCTGATTTTTTGTAACTTTCTTCTCAAACAAAAGTAACATCCTCTTTAGGGAGCCTACATCGAGGGCCTCGACCTAAAACAAAAACAAACAAGGTTATGTTATTGTTATTTATTATATAAACACCAATGAAATACCAGGTGAGCTTTCGCGCGTAAACATGATATCTTCACACGTGAGAATAACATGTTATCTTCACACGTAAGAATAACATGCTTTTAGTTCTTACACGTTGTTCTACATTAGGACTAAAAAAAATATTAAAGTGAAATGGTTTGATTTCATTGGTGTTTATATAATAAACAGAACATTACATGGCTGCTTGAAGATACGAAATTTCTCTTCTCGTGTTGAAAAGTATTTCACTCGTTCGCTGCGCTCACTCGTGAAATATTTTTCAACACTCGAAGAGAAATTTCATATCTTCGCGCGGCCATGTAATATCCTCTATATGTTATTGTTATATATTTAATATCAAATGTTGAGGTAAAGTTTATGTTCAATCTAATGGATTTGAAGAGCCAAGTGGGTCATTGTGCTGACACAGTTTCTGTATCATGAAGTCAGCAGGAGACTAACACTTGGCCCCACTGGATGGGATGCTAGTCCATCATTGCAGATCCTCCACCCCCAAGAATTACAGATGTTACCTTTCCTTAATGGTTCACTGTTATTCATTTTTGCACCACCAAGGGTGAGCTTGCGATATGGAATGGTCACCTGCCCTACCCATGGGGATGGTGTTGGACAGAGGGGAGGGTGGGTAGTTGGATGCTAGGGGTGGGGGTGGGGGTGGGGGTGGGGGTTTAGTGAAGCAAAATGCCTAGGAGAGGGAAGGGTCTGAAGGTTGTTTTGTACTCATGAGTTGGGCTCATAGGAACCTTTGATTCATCATCTCACCACTAACCTCTGGCTCATTTTCCACCATTTCCAATATCTTCATTCTTTCTTCCTCTGATAGCCCAGAACCTGTAGGAAGGACCTCCAAATCTGCAGCTATTGGCCTCTTTTTAGAATTATTTGACGTTTGATTGTCATTCTTTCCTTCTTTCTTCCTTTTTGTTCCTCTTTCAGGCTGCCAAAATTAAAAAATCAAGAAGTGCATTCTTTAGACAACCACTTAACTTGAAAAAGCTACTGCACAGTAATTAATTGCTTTCTATGTATCCAAAGAAGAAGGAAAAAGAAAACTAAACTTGGCATGAAGTAACCATTTACTTCTTTGAGGGTTATGATTATAAAACCCAATTCCCCATTTCATTCTGTATATATAACCGGAGTCATAACCAAAGAATTCACTCTACTAGTTGAGAACCAGAGTGGAAAAATATACTCATATAAAATGAATTTTAATTCGTAAGATTGAATATGTCATTGGGAAATGTTTTATTGTTTCTGTTATTTCTCGTAAATACTTTTCCACACTTTCTACAGACTACATGTAATTAAATTCTGCAAAAGCTGACACTTTGGACATTAAAATCTCTGAATCTTGAAACTGATGAAAAACTGGCTGAAAAAGATCAGACAAGACAATATCAAAAGCCGTGCATGACAACCGCGTGGGTTAAGAATATCATTGCTATCCACCAGGTGACCTACATGTACCAGAATCCTTCAGGTTTTATTTTCTTGTGTTGATTGGAGCTATTGTTATTATTAAGCTCCAGTGTGATTAACAAAGTTAAAATAACACAGGAAAAATGAAATGAATTCTGGCAGTTGCAGTAAAATGATGCCATCGTGTAAATTGCCTACTACCCTGCGAGCTGTGGTCTCCTACGCAGAAATATGCCGAATGAGAGAGAAACCACTGCAAGCATCTGTTTGCTTTTCCATCAAGCATGTCAGCCATGTGATGCATTTGACGTTGTTTCGCCGGAAAACCGTAGCATTGCTGTTGTTTTATGGCAAAAATGTCTTTGTCACCTTGGACACCATATTTTTTATTGTTACACGCAGCAGTTACGTGGACGAGTGCATGCGCAAGAAGCTAAAGTTCATTTTTTTCGTCCATGGCGCTGGACGGTGGCTCGATCAAAGGAACTAACGGATGCTCGCAGTGGTTTCTCTCTCGTTCGGCGTAGCTCGGCGTAGGAGAATCCACTGCTTGCAGGTTAATCGCCTACAGTGTATTTAGCAGCAAGCAGTAGACACATGCTCCCCAAAGGGAACCTATTTTTGTTTCGTGGTATGCAAATCAATGGCCCTGTTTTCTGTCATAAATTAGCTAACTCTGCAGCTAACTGACAAGAGAAGCAGATGTTCAGTGGAGAACATTCACAAAAAAGCACAAGAAGACAAGTAAAAAAAATAGAGTTAAGGCTGGTTTAAAAGTAATATAAACAAATTAGTCGAGCTTTAAGGCAAAGCTAGTAGAAACCTGTTCAATAAAATAATTATTATTTTATCAATCAATAAGCTTACTTGTAGGATGGTAACACTATAAGCTTAAAATTATGATAAAGAAGTATTGGGAACGGATATTATGGTAATAACCCAAAAAGCAAGCACTCAAATAAAACCTCAACATACCTGAAATGCTAGTAACTCAGCTACATTCATTTTGAAAGTAGAAAAGCAAGGAATTTTTCACCACATTTATTTACAACGTGACAGAAAAACGTGACAACTTTCGAATTTCATGCGCAACTTGTCTGCGCTTACTTCCATGCTTCTTACCGCTGATAACGAATCGCTGATGCAGCCAAAGAAAATGGCGTCGCGTTCATCTCAAATCACTTCCACTCAACCACGGCTCCATGGCGCTTGTATTCTACCTGGATATATTCTTGTTAACGAAAGATTCCACGGGAGTGAGATTGTCAAGGCTCTTCAAGGTTTGTTGGGTAATTTTGTTGATTTATTACCCTGTTCAACGATTGTTGTTGGCGCGAAATTCGCGCCAAAATTCAAATAATAAAAAGTAAAGGTAATAGTTTTAAGCTTAGAAGCGGAAATAACATTTATTCCTCTCCTTTTATTGTTTCCTTCTTGATACATATCACCTTACAAAATTTATGTCTTTTGAGCACATTTTTTTAGCAGTTTCTTACCAATACAGTTCTATTTCGCCAATCTGATCAACTCCGACTGTTTTTCCGTATAAAAAGAATTACTTTGATTGTTTGGCAGCCGAACTGATAAAAGATTGATTTTTGATTGACAATTTGATTAATCGATGGTTTGATTTATTGTTAATTGACTGTACTTACAATATGTCTGACTGGCTGAGTGACTGACCGGGGAGGGTTGGGTGGGTGGGTGGGGGGCGGGGGGGGGGGGGGGGGGCACTCCTCTAGTACGATGATCACACACGTCACTTTGCTATGGGAGTTTCCTAACCCAGAGAGAAGGGGGGGGGGGGGGGGGGGGGGGGGGACTAATTGGCAATCAATACTGAATGCATTGCTGTTTGTATTATTATTCATTGTAGTCACCATCTGTCTTACCCTACAGATTATTGACTGATCTGCTAGCAGATCAGTGAATAATCTGTAGAGTGTGTATGCAATGCACGATTTCCAATAGCACATTTCTATTGTTGGAAAATAATAAACTGTGTTCCGTGCGGCAGCTTGTGCACAAAACAATTATTAGATTAGGTTTTTGTGATATCCAGAATAATCAAGGTCAAGGAAAGTGTTACTCCGGACATCACCAAAACCTCATCCAATAATATTGTTTATTATTTTGACTGATTGGTTGATTGTCAGAGAGTCATGTGACTGTTCAAGTTGACGACTGTATGGGAGTAGTGGATTTCCACCCATCATCAGATGTTGGAGTAGTGTATCTCACAGAGGCTGATCTTGTAGGAGGAGACAGTTACAAAGCCAAGCTTCTCAAACTTGCCAAGGTACTGGAAAATGATACAATACTAGGAGTCTCTATCACAACAGTGAAACAAACACAAGAAATAATTCCCATTTTTTTAATCAGGGGTCAATACAATAAAACTTTTACAAGTGTAATTTATAAGTGCAGCTATTGTTTTCAACTGTTGAAAGGATGGCTACACTTGTAAATTACACTTGTGAACGTTTTATTGAATTCAGTGACCCCAGGTGTTTTTCTTCGATTGTTTCTTTACCATAAGATAAAAGGCATTTACACTACAGAAAAATTTGGTCTGGACCCATTAAAAAAGCAGTACAAACCACATATTTTTGCCTACGTAAACGATCTTTACAATGTTTTTAGTGTAAATGCACCTAAAAAAACATCAGCAGCAGTGTAAGAATAGACCACTTGTTTTTCATTTTCAGGCTTCATTTAGGAAAGTTGTGTTGGCAGAGAAAACATCTTTGAGTTCCCAGTACTTTTATGACCTGCAAAAGTTCATTGTCATTGAAAGAGGCCTGGCACTTCTTCCAGTGGCATCGCCTACTGAAGCAGGCAAAATCTTAGCTCAAATGGTAAATCAGATTTATTTTTTTCTAGGCAGTTTCTCGAGGTTATGTAAGCACGACTAAATTGTACATGTAGCTATCGTGGAATCATGGACTAGATGTGTATAATATAAAGGGTGCTAGATATCTCTGAGATGGGGTGGGAATGGTCCAAAATACCGGTAATAATTATTGATAAGGAGAGGATAACAGAAACCAGAGAAAAATGTAGCCTTGCCATGTGTAACCAGAAAAGGAATGATGACATTTTTTTAACCAGGTGTTTCTGGAGAGCAAGCCACAAAACAATCCTTACCGCATCAAGATGAAACCTACACCGGCAGACCAAGCTGTACTTACAACACTTCAGACTATACCAGGTTTAGGGCAGAAGAAAGCGATGGCTCTGCTCACTCAGTTCAGCAGTAAGTACATTACAGCTTTTCAGGCATCAGAGAGAAACTCCTTCTGTTGTCACCATCCACCTGTAACCCTTCCCTTATTGTCTCATGATATTCAAGAGGGTAAGAGACATGAGACAGGAGACAGGGGAAATAGAGAGGAGAGGGCTTGTAGTCAAAGGGTAATATAGGAAGGAGTCAAGACTCCTCGCTCTCTCTTCTTGCACTTCACGACGAGAGATAAGCACCCATCTTCACTCAGTCAAACCTTTTGTATGTACCACCAAAAATTCCAGGAAATCTTCTTGCCAGACAGAGGTAGTTGCTTGTGAGAAAAAAATACTGTCTCACTGACAAGTGGTCACTCGAGAGGGGTGTTGCTCAGGGAGGATTTGACAGTTGTGTCCGTGATCAATAGTCCACTAGACAATATTACTATACACACTCATTGTTAACATCATCATGTTTCCATTAAACAGTAACATAAGATACCTTGTTTTCTTTGTATGATTGTTTAGGTATTGAACAAATCAGTAGAGCATCAGTTGCAGTAAGTATTATTTTTTAACAGTATGTATTATGTAGTTTATTCTACAATCATGTCATTATTTGGCACACGGAGTGTTATTAAATCCCCAAAAAGAAAATGTTTACACATGTACACTACATAATATTTTGACACTTGCTTCCTTCCAATCACAGATTCTTACAAAACTAATAACAAGCCATCAACCTTCCTTTAGTGATTATTGGTCTTCGTGTAATGCTTCGGTTACACCAGATTCCCACTGTGTATTCTTAGTAAACGTCTTCGTCAAGCTAGAGTTCAACTATATTAAAACAATTCCATTGTTCGTAATTAAGTTTGTGGTTTCATCGTTCATAGCATTACATTTGCATCAAGGGCAGCTATACTATTAGCCAAACGTAGTAATATTTTGAAGCTCACTATAACTTTTGTGTTTTTTTTTGGTTTAAGTCCCTTGCTACTGTGGTCGGCAAAGCCAACGCACAGCAACTGAAGGACTTTTTTCAACAACAACTGTATGGAAACAGTAGAAGAAGTAGCACAGGAGTAAACCACAGCTAAAAGAAATGACTTCAGAACTTGAACATTCTTTTTGTTCGAGCCCTGAAAGCATTTTTAATACCAAAACAAAAACTTTATGAACTTTAAATTTGTAACAATATATTTGAATATCTAAACCAGTTGTGTATATACATTTTGAAAACTAAATGTAATTATGGGAATAATAACAAATTATTTTAATTACAACACTGTACATGTATATTTGATAAGAACAATGTCAGCTTTCAGTGTTATAACAACAATTCACAAAGTTTAAAGATGCACCAGTACAAATGCTAGTGTTTTCATTTGGTTATTTACATGGTATTTAATACTAGATTCAATATTGTTGTTGTATGTACACAGATAAATAAAAAACAAATGATAAAATAAATTATTCATGTACAATTCACTTTTTCACTCTATTATATCTTCACTCCAAGATGCTCTTTCATTAACTCAACAAGTTATGGCCAAATGTCCCAGGGACATTAATACTTTGCTACGGCAAGGTTCCACTCTGATTTTTCACTTGAAGCTTGACATAAATCAAAAGTCAACAGGTGATGGTGAGAACTCGGAGGGATGCTCTAGACGACAAAACACACAGTACTTGAAGTTTGCTTCATCTTCCAACTGAGCAATCGAGAAAGGCTTGCTGCAATTTTGACACTGAAATCACAAATGATCATTGAAAATCAGGTTAGAACTACAATTTGAAATAATGTTTATTTCTTTTACAACTTATAATAATATTGACATCATTTCAAATGAAAACTGAGACCAGAACTTAACAACAAAAGTCTGTCTCCATTTGCAAAAAAAACTATGAATAAAACTGTGGCAATCTTTTGACAATGACTTTCCCATATATTTGTAATGTTAATTCTCGTAATTAAAACAAACCTGAACAATTCTAAGTCCTATGTTCTTTCTGTGTTCTAACACCACTGGTATATCATCACTTGACTCTATGTTCCACATCCGTACAGTTTTGTCCTTTAAATTTAAAATAGAAATAATGTTAACTTAAACTCAAAGAAGTCTAAAAATTTCATCTTCTTGTATAAGAAAATGGATACCAAAAGCACCACCCAGTGTCCAAGGCTGTTCCAAGGCCTTATGGAATAATCACAGGGATCCCAAAGGAACCTAACTATGAAATTTAAATGCATTGTGCAATAAGTCAGTAAGTTTCTCTTGTCGCCCAAAGAAAATAGTTAGTCACCTGGGGTCATAGGACACTGCTAGAGCATAGCCCTGCAAGTGTCTGTAATATTTTATACCTCTTTGAGAACTGTCTAGTGAATTGTTTGTAAATAAAGTGCCCATAAGGAGAGGCTATTTTACCATAAATTTGGGTAATCTATCAATAAAATGCTTAAACCAGTTGAAATAAGCACACACAAAAAAAAGATTTCAGGATTTTTGTTTAACCCATTGACACCTCGAACACCCAAAACTGCCAGTGACAGACCCACAGTCCTTCAACCATTTGTGATGTCATCGCTTTTTATGATAAAAGATGTCTTTCATAACTAACTCACTTAGAAGGAAGAAATCTTCAAAAAGTGCCCAAGTGAGAGAGCTCTTGTGAATTGGGCCAGAGTAACACGCGAAAAACCTGTCAAATTTGACTGGCAAAATCAAAGGAAAATCTGGTTCTCCTACCATTTGCTACTTCTTGTTAAAAAATTTCACCTTCTTCAATGTTTTCTGGGAAACTTTTACTACATAAATAAAGGCTAGTGAAAGGCCAGCAACGAGAGAAAAATGGAATAAGAATGAAAACGAACGGGGAGTAAAACAAAGAAGAAGAAAAGTCAAACTTATTATTAATCTTAAAATTTTGCTTTCTGTGCATGCCCGAAACCAAAAGTCGATTTATTTGACCCAGAAAGGAAAGGAAACTAAGTTTTTGTGTTGCAAACAATGTTTTCGACAGTTTGCTTGCAATTTGCCTCCACAGCAGTCAGAAAATGGCATTAGTGGCTTCAAATTGCCATTTTCTGCAAAATTTCTAGGAGTCAATAGGTTAATAGTCAGATCTTTCATAATGGCAGCCGATTTATTTGTTCTTTTATATGTATGTTAATCATCCTTAGTGGCCTCATTAGCATGTGCAAAATTCAAAAGAATTTTCACTCTAAAATGAGGCCAGTGAGGCTAATTAGCATACATATAGAATAATAAATAAATCAGCCGCCATTAAGAAAGAGGTTTATGGTATCAAAAAACAAAACTAATGAGCTCAGGAAAAAAAAGTTAACCCCTACACTGCTAAGACTCTAAAAGTGCTGTATTTCAAAATTGGGAAATAAATATTAACTTTCAATTTGCAAGACATGGTAAAACAAACAACAAGTTGAACAAAAGAAATAACTTCTCAGTAGCTTTATATTTGCTCAGGGTTTCACCCATGAGAAAAAAGCTAGAACCACATCATACAGTGTATTAATATGTTAGCATTGCCAATATATATAAACATGTACTTCAAAACACAATCTGTTAATTTTACTGTTTACTTTTACTAACTTTTGAACAGGAAATTATCCACTTCTGGTCACTGCTGAAACTGCAGTCATTTACCCATCCTGTATGGCCCTACAATATAGCATTTATTACAGCGTGGTTATCAAGGGAGAATAAAGGAATGACAATGTAAGAAACCGAAAGACAAGTTGCATTAGAATATAATATTATGTAAGAAATACTAAGCTAGTAGTTAGTAATACTACATGTCGGTAATACAGGAAAAACAAGAAGACCCAACACAAGTTCCTTCATTTCTACAATAGAAAGATTTTTACTTTCAGAGCAAACTTCTGGCAGCAGTTTTCAACATCCCAGATGACCAAAGTTTCATCATACGAAGAGGACACTAACATTGTACCTATAATAAAGACAGTAATATGCTATCAGCAGAGACCTCTGTCACTTCATGGTCTAATTGAAGAATAAAATATATACGAGACTAATCAACCACCTCCAGATCGGGGGAAGCCCAATATAAAAGGGATGGTGGTTAGGTAATTAGCTACCCCAGGCTTATTATTAGCCACACACTGGGATAGAAATTAATACTCGCCCACTTGCCCAGGCGAGTATCAAATCTTCTTGGGCCATTACAAATTGTACATTTTTTGGTGCAGTGGCGAGTGCAGTTTTCATCCCTGCACACACAAAAAAAAAATAACACAACTGGAACTTTTTGTCTGGCAAACCCTCTCACCCTCCCAAGGGAGCACAACTTGAGACAAAAAAAAAGTCATTAATAAAGTTCTCACCATCTTCACTGAAGCTGCAGGCACTAACAGAGCCTTCGTGTCCTTTGGAAAAGGTAATTGGCCCCTGAGTTCTGGAACAGAAACAATCAACAGATTTCATAAATGTACATGCATCTATAGGAGAACTTTCAATAGGTAAACAGAAAAATGAAGTGGATAACCAAACTAATTTCTGTGCACTGAGCGGGTCCACAGCTTGAGGAGGGACTCCCATATAAAAATGACGGGGGTGCTCGACATACCTTTTAGGGGTCAAAATTTGCAGATTGGTACCACTTAGGGTACTCAAATCTAAAATGACCACAGTTAAAATTATTGCAGTACCTTTTAGGGTATAAAGCCAAAAAAACTATGACAGCATATGATGTGTTGTTTGAGAATTGGTACCTTTTAGGGGTAAAACTTCATTTAAAGTGCAACTAACCCCAATTTTTTTCTTTCGCTAAATAAAATCTCCTGTTTGTCCTGATTAGTTGCGCGAAAAAATTATCGTAATTGATAAAATCCCAGCGTTTCTACAGCTGTTTGAAGTTGGGTGCTTCTGCCCCATTACCGAGCATTTGTGGGAGCTGGGTACGAACTTTGCTGTGACGTCATCGAAGGAGACCATTTGCCGTGTTCTCATAAGCATATCACCGCGAAGCGACAAAGGTGAAGGCATTTTAACGCGAATGGTACTTAAAAGCCAAAAAAGGGATTTTGTGAAGTCCAATGCCTTTTTTGTGTTTGCCCACAGTTCCTTTGCTCTTCGCATTATGAAAATCAATCTCCTTCGATGACGTCACAAGACGCCCAAACAAAACTCGGACCCATTCTTCACATTGCTCGGTAGTGGCTGAAAGAACCGCCAAAATTTGAAACTTTAAAAAATTATAAAAAATCAAGGAAAAATGCTACGGTAAAAAAAATTTCGCACAGGTAATCAGGACAATTAGCAGATTTCGTTTGGCGAAAAACATTATTGGGGGTTAGTTGCACTTTAAGGCACACCCATCAAACAAGATTCTGGTACCTTTTAGGTTTTTTTTCAAAACTTTTCGACAAGCACCCCCATCATTTTTATAAGGGAGTCCCCTCACCCTGGGGTCCACAGCTGTATCATGTGCACATACTGTTAACACTCTCAGATGATTATCATCTTGGTTTGACCAACTCTCAGTGTCTCCGACTCTTGTTCTTGTAAGTCTGCACTTTACATGATCAGCACATATTTGGAGCAGAATTTATTGATTGTCAGAAAATGCATGTACCTATAGACGCCAGTGGCAATGTCCCATATTTGAACATTCTTATCCCACGATCCTGTGGCCAGTAAGTGTTCATCTTTACTAAAACAACAGCTGGAGATGACATTGATGTGACCCCTGAAGACAATCAAACAAAATAATTTATGATTATTCAATAAAATCTTAGTAGACACAAAAACATCCAGGTTAACTCAAAAAATTATTTGATTGAGTTGGTATTGTATCAGTTCTCCTCTCAAATGACAAGCATATGCCATTCTCATTCATTTAAAAGGCACGAAAAGTCTTAGTTGTTCAATTTCCATGCTAGATTACTCACTGCATGTGCCTCGTGCTCTACAACTGAATCTCTAGGGAGTATACCCATCCTTTTAAGTGGTTGTCTGGTGAATTTGTCTTACCTCTTTTATTTCAATGCTGACTCATTAGAGCATCAGGATTGTTTTTTTCCCCACCCTCCTCCCCTTCAGTGACGTCGGCAATCTCCACAGTTTCAGTCCCACTCTATGGCTTATGAAAAAGTTTCCTCCCACATCTTAATATAAACATGAGTAAATTTATTATCATACATCTGGATCATGATGAATCGCATCTGAATTGTAATCATCATTGCTTTTAATAACCGTACCCCAGAGTGAGAGTAACATTATAACCCTCTGTAAAGGTTCGCATGTCTGTGATCTTTGTTGTTCTGTCCATGGAAGTTGTACAAATCCGGTTTTCCATGGGAGCAAATCGACAGCATGTAACTGTACTTTTATGATCTGTAACATTGGAAAAAAAAAACTACAGAATTACTGATAAATAAACTGACAAAACTTAATTTTCTTATTAAAGATAGTGTTCCTCCTGAAAAATTTAAACATGATGAATTATACAAATCCGTGAATTTAACATATCAAATATATTAAATGCTCCTCTTGGAAATTTTAACTATAATATAATATTAATATTAATAATCTTTATTGAGATTACTTTTTCATATAAAATATGGTTTTCAAAACGGATCTCACAAAATTAAGAAAAAATATATATATATTTTATATATATATAAACAAAACACACAATTCGCGAAGACGTTAAAAAGCTAAAATATATAAAAAACTATTAAAATGTACACAACATTAATTCAAATTTTTTTAATGTTTCGACACGCAATAAAAGACAACACTCATTTGTGGGCGTAAATTGGGCAGGGAATATACTGGCAAGGCTTGGATAGAACCCACCAACCGGATAAACCCACCAGATGAGGGCCTCGGCACATGGCGCCATGCCGAGGGGGTGCCTCATGCCTGTACTGCAAGGCGGGCACCGACGCTGGGGTAATGTCCTGGGGCCAAGCAGTCCAGCAAGTATCATATGCCCCCTCGCTGACGGGGCTTCAGCACAGGGCTGAAGGGGTGCCGCAGGCAGCAATTGCCCGCCCTTAATTTATTGATAAGACTTAATGAGTAAAAGTTTTCCATCAATCAAACTTAGTAAGCAACTAAGGTCTAAGAAACGGAGCAATTATAGCATAGGCAATGAATAAGTATGGGAGGGCGGGAGGGATCAATTTTTGCTGTGGAGAAACTTGCAGCCTTCTGAGATGAGGGTGATTGAGAAAGGTCACATAAATTAACCTGTTTGATTGACTTGAGCCAAATAAGGAAGACAAGTGCCAAGTAAGGAGCAACATGTGAGATGAGGCCGCAGAGGTGATTGTGGGCTCAGATTTTATGTAGCTTTCTAACATTAACTATTATTTTATGCTAAAATATCATTTAATGTTTCGACACGCAATAAAAGACAACACTCATTTGTGGCCGTAAATTGGGCAGGGAATATACTGGCAAGGCTCGGATAGAACCCACCGACCGGATAAACCCACCAGATGAGGGGCCTCGGCACATGGCGCCATGCCGAGGGGGGTGCCTCATGCCTGTACTGCAAGGCGGGCACCGACGCTGGGGAAATGTCCTGGGGCCAAGTTAACCCAGTCCAGCAAGTATCGTATGCCCCCTCCCTGACGGGGCTTCAGCACAGGGCTGAAGGGGTGCCGCAGGCAGCAATTCCCCGCCCAAAGCGCCGAGTGGAACGAGAAGTACCCTGTGCGAAGCCCTAGGCCATACTGTAACCGAACCTAGAAACCTATGAATAGTGAAGATGCTCTCCATGTGAGGGTGTCAAATCAAACCTTGATCAATGATTGAGGGGGAAAGATGCCGACTTATAATAGTTCAAATTATTAGGGGTACAGTGTACGAAAGCCGCTGTCGCACTGAGCTAACCCTTAAGGCCCTATCTCCACCATGCAGCAAAGGCTGGGAGCAGACGTTGCATGCAGCCTTCTGAGATGAGGGTGATTGAGAAAGGTCACATAAATTAACCTGTTTGATTGACTTGAGCCAAATAAGGAAGACAAGTGCCAAATAAGGAGCAACATGTGAGAAGAGGCCGCAGAGGTGATTGTGGGCTCAGATTTGATGTTGCTTTCTAACATTAACTATTATTTTATGCTAAAATATCATTAAATTACAAATTTAAAGTTTAAAAAGATCACGTTTAAAATTATTCAGATTCACGGATTGTTTGATTGTTTGGCTAAGGGAGTTAAAATCCTTAAGAGCCAATGTCTGAAATTTTCGAAAATCGGGCGTCAATCACAAAATTTCGGATTTCTTCATATTTTGCCAAAATAATCTCTATAGTGAAGTATTTTCAAAAATAACATTAAAAATTGTAACGGCGTTTTACTTTTTTCGAAAACGGGCAAAGTTTGAAAAACGGCAAATCGGCGGCCTTTCAGTTGTGAAACTGGCGAAAAATTACACATTTTCATCTCGCTCGTACAGAAAAACGCGATGCCATACATAAATAAAATGTTGCCACAACACAAACACGCTCTTGTTCTTCACACTACTGTTATTTACTTTGGATTAGCAGTTGAAATAAGAATATTTCGGCCGTTAGAAGAAACATGATTTCTTTCATTTTAAAAATTAGCAAATTTGAACCAATTTCAACGCCGTGGAAACCCAATTGGTACGTTGAGTTTGAAAACAAAATTAAGACAGTCTTGAAGCACAACTTCTGCTGTTTACTGTGGTGAAATATTTCTGGCGGCACTTTAAAAGTGCCCCGTCGAGAGACCAAAATGTGAAGGGTAGTTGACACCAGGAGAACTATGTGACACGAACCTGAGCGCCGACACTACGCACAAAATGTTTATCGCTAAAAATAGTTCCTTTGAGATAGAGCCTTTTTCAGAATCGTAAAGACTTCAGAAGAACTTTATCTATCCTTTGCTAACTTAAAATGATATCTTTTAAGCAATTTGTTGGGATACGGAGTAGAGACACGAACATCATGTTGTGCGACCTTACAAATAACAGCGATCAACACTTACCCGCTTTTTCATCAGAAAATTAAACTGACCCGAACCTTGAATTGCGTTTATAATAAAGACAATCCTGCACTCCGATCCATTATATTGCTGTGTTTGGAATATCTGAGCCTTGTAGATCATATCATAGCGTTATTTACTCCAAATTTGTTAAAACAACAGTCGCTAAATGACAGTTCGGAAGTTTCCCACAATGTGTTGCAAAGAGATTGCGTGACGCGTAGCACGCTGGAATTTGTTGCGTGCTTATGGTATCGGTCACGGAAAGAACATTGCCGTGGAAAAGGTTTCAGGTCAGTGTCATTTAAGCCCCATTTACACGAGCAATTTTTCCTTGACAAGTTTACTTGCCAATTTTTATTGCTCGTGTAGATGATTAACAAGTTTTCCTTTACAATTTTCTATTGACAAGGTTTCCTTGTTTGTGTAGACGACGAGCAAGTTTTCCTTGATAAGTTTCGGTTGTGCCCGCAATGCCTAAATCTGTAATATCCTTGCCACATTTTCCTTGTTGTCCGTCTACACGAGCAAATTTCTGACTTGACAATTTTTCGTTGTCAAGGAAAAGCTAGCATGCCAGCTTTTCCTTGACAAGGAAAAATTGTCCACTATTCTCCATCTACACGAGCAATTTTTCCTTGTCAAGGAAAACTTGTCAAGGAAAAATTGCTCGTGTAAATGGGACTTTATAAAGTGGGCTGGGGGTCCTTTAGTTGTAGAACTTGAGGCTCTAGTGGGGTCCGAGTGCATGCCTTCTATATTGATTTTTGACGTCGCGGCTCGAAAGTGCTTTTTACATCATTCAATACAAGATATTTTCGAAAACAAAAGTGAAATTCAAAGATATTTTTTTCTTTTTAGCCACTATTGCACCCGCTTTCCGTTAATAGTTCATCAGAAAATTAAACTAACCCGAGCCTTGAATTGCGTTTATGATAAACCAAATCATGCACTCCATTGTTGTAAATAAATTCCTGCACAGCAAAAGTAGAGAAAAAAAATCGTTCACAGCGAGCGAAAGAAAAGTTTGGAATAATCTCGAAAAAAAATTCTTGCACAGCCTCAAGGCGGAAAACAAATCATGCATCACTCAAGGCTTCTTCAATGTTCTTACAAGAGAAAATACTGTAAAAGTGGGTAGCAATCTTGCATTACATTGGCCCTTCATTTTCTAGCTTTACAAGGGCAACTATCCTCAAAATCTTCAAGGAGGGCCAATAGTGAATTTAGCCTCCAGGTAGGCTTTCTGCTTTTCATTGAATTGGTAGCAAGGCCTGTTCCATTTCCTTTAGCGCCCAGCCCGCCTTGAGGCTTTGGCCTTTGCTTGAGCTGCTAACTGAGCTTGAAAGAAAGGAAGAAGTGCAACGCTTTCGCTGAGGAGGATGGCGTACTGTTGTTTGGCCAGGTTCATTAGGGTGTGCCTCTCCGGTGACCTGGAGCAGGCTTCTAATGACAGATGGCGTTACAGGTCGGACGGCCGTTGAAAAACTTTGATGCAGCCCCCGGGAGGTACTAGCCTGCGAGCAAGGCTCTCGTTCTTAGGGGTTGGGAGGAAGGGGTTCGGGGGGCCTCCTCCCCTCCCAAACCGCGAACCCGGTCCCGACCCCGAGAGCTTGCTCGCAGGCTAGGGGGGTACTCGGATATGTCTTGGCTGGGTATGTGCCACCCAAGTCTCCAAATTTAGACCCCGTTTTAGAAAGAGTTTGCACTCAAAATGTTACCCCATTCTAAAAATAGGTCAATTCTTAACACTCTGATTCTGTAACTTGCGGTGGAGATGTCACAGAAACAGCTTTAAACCCACCACCAGCCGAAAACAAAACTGACAGCCAGCTGTAGCTCACATATCTGTAATAGTATCACTATTCTCAGATACTTTTGCTTGCTTTTGAGACGTCAATATAAAGTCGTATTGACGTCTCAAAAATCTAGACAAAACTAATTTCGATTTTAAGGCGCGCGTTAATACTGCATTATATTGACGGCGTTGGAAGAAAATATATTACGTACTGGGCTCCGTCCCCGGGGCTCCGCCGCTTCGCGACTCCGCCCAATACGGAATATATTTTCTCCCAACTAGCCGTCAATATAATGCAGTATTGCAATTGACACCTCAAAATCGAAATTAGTTTATAAGAGTATTGAAAACATAACTTCGTAGCAGAATAAAGGCGGTGTGTTATCGCAAAAGAGCCGGCAAGGGGCGTAGTGAAAGGGTGACACCCCCCTCACCCCCCCCCCCCCCCCCCCCCCCATAAATGACTTGTATATTTATCTACCAAATATACCTGAAAGACGATTTGAACATTAATTAAAATTGTACCAAAACGAAGGAAACAGACTTTATACATTTATACATTTCCTAAAACGGACGTTATTCCTGTGACTTTTCCACGGCAATTAATGTTCTTTCCTTGACCGATACCATAAGCACGCAGTGCTACGCGTCACGCAATCTCTTTGCAACACATTGTGGGAAACTTCCGAACTGTCATTTAGCGACTGTTGTTTTAACAAATTTGGAGTAAATAACGCTATGATATGATCTACAAGGCTTAGATATTCCAAACACAGCAATATAATGGATCGGAGTGCAGGATTGTCTTTATTATAAACGCAATTCAAGGTTCGGGTCAGTTTAATTTTCTGATGAAAAAGCGGGTCAGTGTTGATCGCTGTTATTTGTAAGGTCGCACAACATGATCGATGTTCGTGTCTCTACTCCGTATCCCAACAAACTGCTTAAAAGATATCATTTTTAGTTAGCAAAGTATAGATAAAGTTCTTCTGAAGTCATTACGATTCTGAAAAAGGCTCTATCTCAAAGGAACTATTTTTAGCGATAAACATTTGGTGCGTAGTGGTGGCGCTCAGGTTCGTGTCACAAGTTCTGCTGGTGTCAAACTATCCTTCACATTTTGGTCTCTCGACGGGGCACTTTTAAAGTGCCGCCAGAAATATTTCACCACAGTAAACAACAGAAGTTGTGCTTCAAGACCGTCTTAATTTTGTTTTCAAACTCAACGTACCAATTGGGTTTCCACGGCGTTGAAATTGGTTCAAATTTGCTAATTTTTAAAATGGAAGAAATCATGTTTCTTCTAACGGCCGAAATATTCTTATTTCAACTGCTAATCCAAAGTAAATAACAGTAGTGTGAAGAACATGAGCGTGTTTATGTTGTGGCAACATTTTATTTATGTATGGCATCGCGTTTTTCTGTACGAAAGAGATGAAAATGTGTAATTTTTCGCCAGTTTCACAACTGAAAGGCCGCCGATTTGCCGTTTTTCAAACTTTGCCCGTTTTCGAAAAAAATAAAACGCCGTTACAATTTTTTAAGTTATTTTTAAAAATACTTTACTATAGAGATTATTTGGGCAAAATATGAAGAAATCCGAAATTTTGTGAGTGACGCCCGATTTTCGAAAATTTCAGACATTGGCTCTTAATAGCACAGTATGCAGTCCTTTGTTTGCCCCAGTTCCTTTTGACACTTGGAAGTCTGAGATTTAGCTTAATTCTAGTATTATAATCATGTTGTTCTTGCTGTCTTATGAACTTCATATCATGCTCAACAAGCCCATTTAAAGTGCACCTAACCCCTAATTTTTTTATTCGCCTAAATGAATGTGCTTGTTTTCTGGAGTGTATCTGTGAAAAAAATTTTGGATTTGGTGAAATCCTCAATTTTCTGTGACCTGTTGAAATTTCAAAAATCGTGCCAAAACGGAGCTGTGTTTGGTTCAGTACCGAGTTAGACGGGGCATGGGTCTAGTCACGTGACGTGACGTACTTTCGGGAACCATTTCCTTCATTTTTGCGCGAATCGAGTGTAAATACTGTGCTTTAGTCGTGCAAAACTCGTGCAAAAAAAGAAATTATGCCTGCCCGGTGCCTCGCCGCTGAAAGTACTCGACGATGCTTTCTTTGGGGGAATGTCGGTTCCCGAATCTACGTCATATCACGTGACAGCCCAGGCACTCGCCCCAGATCCTATGTTGCTCGGTACTGAACCAAATTATCTTCCAATTCAACAGGTCACAGAAAATCGAGGATTTCACCAAAACCAAAAATGTTTTCACAGATAAACTCCAGAAAACAAGCACATTCAATTAGGCGAATAAAAAAATTAGGGGTTAGGTGCACTTTAAACACTTGTACACATAAATACATCTTCTCTGAAAATGCCTTTTTTCTAATGGAACCCACTTAAGAGTGGCAAGCGCATGTGTAGCAGATGAATAAAGAGGTCTGTCTAAAATTATTTTAGCAGCCTTATTCTGCAAGACTTGTAAACTGAACATTAAAGTTACATTATGCTTGTCTCCCCAAACAAGGTCAGCATAATCAAACTTGATGAATTTAGTAAATTCAAGACATATACTTTTCATTTTTATTATTTATTTATTGTTAATATTTTATTTATTTTTAATTATTATTTTTTTGGGGGGTGGGGGATTTTTTTACAGACAGAGTCAAACCTTAAATGTTAATGTACATGTAATCAATTTTTAGTCTGTTGAGCGTGATCAACCAGGTTAGTGTAGTCCTGAAAAGAACTGTTGTTGGTAATGACTGATGTTTTGACAACCTGAGCAGAAATCATCTTCAAAGTCTGTTGAAACTTCAGTCATTTCCAATGACAACAGTTCTTTTAAGAGCTACACTAACCTGGATGAACAGTGACACTCATTAGACTACAGCAGTACTGATACCATTGGTGAATCCAGACCCCGTTGTAATTAGTGGGGAGAGAGGGGGGGGGGGGGGGGGGGGGGTGAATGTTAGAGACTGATGCTTCAAACCATAAGCAATGAAATAAATTTTGTTGTTGACAAGAAGTTCAATTGTATCTAAAAAAATAAATTTTAGTATTTTCAGTGATATGCTACTTACTGAAGAACTTTTTAATGAGGGACCCCTCCCTGACATCCCATACGCTGACAGCAAAGTCCAGATCACTGCTGTTGACAAGGTAGCGGCCATCGTGAGAGAAGTGACATGACGTCACTATACCCTCGTTCAATGCTTCCCACTAAAGGTCAGGAACAGACATTTTTTTTCATTAGCAGATTGGGACACAGAAAACTATGTTCACTGAGTGCAGTTTATGTTTTGTTACCAAGTTCTCCCAAACTTCTGTGAGTGTTTCTCTTAATTAACCATACAATCTGCAGTTTACAGTCGTTTATTATAACTGTGGTAAAATGATGCTGTGCAATGAAATGACATAATGAAATGAAACTTAACCCTTTCCCTCCAGATAAATTCAAACCTTGAGTTTGTGGATAAACTCCTACATCATAACATGTATGGCGTGAACATTCAACAGAAAAGAGCTCTTCAGCAGTACTTTCCTGTTGTGCTGTTTATTTTTCATTACTTTGCAAAACAAAATCTTATTTCTATTAAGTAGAAGGATTAAAACCAGTCTTACCAGAATAGTACCAGTCTGAATATCCCAAACGAGAAGTCTTTTATCCCATCCACCTGATGCAATCCTAGAAAAAAGATACAAGAGGGAATTATGTTATGAAAGTAAGTCACATACTTTTAGTAAAGTTGCTTTTAACTTTTCAGTCAGAAAAAAAAAATATGTTGTAGGTTAAAATTATTTCAAACTAGGTTAACTTTTATTTTCCTTTGTCTGAGATTATGTTAATAAATCTGGGACAAAGGAAAATAAAAATTAACCTAGTTTGAAATAATTTTTAACCTAAAATAATTTTAACCTACAACATATACCAGGACGTGGGAGGGGATGACAGGGGTCTGAACGTACTAATTCCCCTCCCCCTTGACAATTTCTATCTCTATGCACTTTCCAGCTAAATTGCAAAAATATTTTTTATTTCTCCCACTTTCTACCATCTCAAAAGTGCCATTTTCTCTTAGTTCCCACCCCTTCTCTACTGGCTAACATATCATACACATTGTTGTTACCTTGCACTATTAGGATCTGTGTGACAACAAGTTACAAAGGAGGTGTGACCTTTGTACACCTTTAGATGTGCTCCAGAAGTGGCATCCTGGATACAGAAATGTGCAAAGACACAAAATAAAATAAATACTTATGAAATTGCCATGAGCAACCACCCAAAATGCTTTGATAAGGTGGTCACCTAGCTAGGACCTGTGGTCAATTTACCAGTTGTCTCAAATAAAGTCAAAGCTCTTACAAGCAACCATCTTGTGAACTTGGAATACAGGATTGTATCTAGAGCTGGTTGCTTACGATAGCTTTTAATTACAGTGTTTTACTGAGAATTTCAGTAAACAGGGTTTCATGAGGGTTGTCGCTGAGGGACCAGCTGGTCACTTACAAGAGTGGTGGAAGAAGAGCTACAACTGTATAATGTTTTGACTTAATTGGTGCATACTTAACAGAGGTAGTCACTAAACTCTGATGTTTGAATGTGCATAGGCAAAGAAAATGGGCAGATATACCACTATCATTTAAAATTTACACCATGACAGCAGATCTTTATCAAAGGGAAGGTTTTGCATAATATTAAAGGCCACTGACAGTTTTGACCTGAGGGGGGTGCTCATCATACCATTTATGGGTTAAAATTTGCAGATTGGTACTTAGCGTACTTAAATCTAAAATGACCACAGTTACAATAATTGAAGGGCTATGGGACTCCAAAGGGACTCACTTGCCAAAATTATGACTGGATCATGTACATATGACTGAAAGGATTTAATCCAGGTCAACAAATCTTCTATCTTTGAACAGAATAATTTTTTATTTTGAAAAGATAAATAGGGTGTCCTGGGAGCCATAGGGTGTCATAGGGGCCCAAAACATTTTCTCAAAGATGTGGATTTTCTTCCCCATTTTGGAGCTGTTTTAAGTACCTTAACAATAATAAATCATTAATTTGACAAAACTGTGCTTTTAAAGGCCTAAAACATACAATTTTAGTGAAAGTTACCAAAAACACACTCAGGACGTTGTTGCAGGGAGCCCTTCAATTATATGACAGAATATGACATGTTTTGTTTTAGAATTATTGGTACCTCTTGGGGATAAAAATTCATGAGCCACACCCATCAAACAAGATTCCAGTAAAATGCTGATTCACATTTAAGTCTCATCTAATGGATTATATTCTGTTAAGAATTACTTTACCTACCCAAAGTCGTAGAGTCTTGTCATGTGAAGCAGTAACAATCTTGGAATCGTCAAAGGTAAATGAACAGCTATTTACTGCATCTTTATGTCCTCTTAAAACCCTTATCTTAACCTAGAAAGGAATAATTTTTGTAGAGAAAATGATGTTCAAGATTAACTGCAATGATCAGAGACAATTGCAATATCTATTAAGGTAATTCAGGAAGGTAATATAATATGTACAAATATAGTACTCAACTTGTGTACTACATCTACATCTACATTAGGGGGGTCCTGCAAAGGGGGACACCCGTCACTGCAAAACATAGGGATATAAAACTATAGGGGGCGGAGCGATTTAAGAATACCCGGCCACTTATTTACATATGCCTGAACGTTTCACAGAATGAGTCATAAAAACAAAAGGAGCCATTCTTGTTCTACAAGATGCAAATATATGGCCAGGTATTCTACAGTTTAGCCGCAGTTAACTTTAAAAGGGGCAAGCACTGCTCTGCATATGTAACCTGTTCTGTTTGGAAGATTTATATTAAATTGAAGGAATTTAAACATTAATGCTTTAGACTGTGCTGAAGACTTCTTCATTGTCTGTGGTTTGCCTAAATCATTTGCGTTTAGTAAATCATCTCAATTATAAGTTTAATTGAAAGCTGTCAAAACCTTTTTTAAGCTTATATGTTTTCACTATCAATTTTCTTGTGAGATACCAACCTCTGGAGATTGAAAGTAGGGAGTTTTTTCTGAGGGTAAAATCGAGCGACGTGGTCGCGAGCGAAAACTGGTTTTGGCTTTACCCTCTAATTAGTGCCATTTTCTGGGTTTACCTCGGTGTAAGAACCTGTGACTTTTTCCTTTGTTTTTTACCTTTGTAGTATTGCATTCCCGGTTGACTCTATTGTTTTATGCCTTTTGTTTTCTTTGTTTTACGTCACTCGTGAATTTGACAGGTTCTTACACCGAGGATCAGCCCATTTTCTGCATTCCTGAGACCCGAAAAGCGTTTGTAAAGTTAAGAAATGATGAAAGACCAATTTTTTTTTTTTGGTTTTGGGAAAATTTTGATTAAAATCTTAGCCTATTGTAGAGAAAAGATCCAAAGTTGCTTTTATCTGGGAGATTTGGTGACCCGTACGGGAGACCGGGAGATTCGTTCTGAGTAGATTCCGGGAGACTCTCGTGAACTGCAACAGCTCGAGTTTCTACCTGTGCCAAGGACTGATGTTCCCAAGTTGCTCCATGTTGTTCTTCAGTATCAGATCCATCTTCGCTCGGCATTTTTTAACCAACTTTACACAATTTCAATTGCTAGCGCAAGTTAAAGTTCATGTTGACATTCTCCAAGACAACTGGTCCGCCATTTTGATTATTCTCCACGCAAAGGTCTGCGGGAAGTTTTGGACCCACTCCTCCACGTTATTTTCGTCAAGCAAATAACCCGGAAATTAATAGTTATGCAAATTTTGTTTTCGAATAATTGTTGTTTCTGATATAAATACACGTAAAATTTATTATTTTTTTATCGCACTGTTACACTTCCTTTGTGTTTTTTCAAATACATATACACCCGGCCGCTAAGGAAATTGTATAGCTGTATTTCCTTTAATAACAAAATCGCAGGAAAACGTACAGTAAGCAAATTGGCTCTTTTTAAATTTTGTCAAAAAGGGCAATCTTAATAATGGCATGACTTGGAGATTTGAATTTTGTAATTATTTACGCCTTTTGTTTTTTACGGTTTTTAGTTTCACACAATAATTTGACTTAGTTCCTGAAGCCTGAAACTTTTCAAAGATATGATCCCTCGACTTAAATCAACTTTATTTTCGTTGACCTTTTTTTAAACGATTTTGCTCATAAATACAAGGAGAAACTCTGTCGAGGCTTCGACAACGCGGAAATGTACATACATTTAGGTGAGATAAAAAGATCTTCTAAGCATTGCAGTCTACGAACCGGTGCCTTTGCGGTATAATGCTTTATCGTGTTTACTGGGTCCGGTTTTCATTAATAAATATTCCATCAAAGAAACTCAGTACCGAAATAAAAAATACTTATCATCGTAAACGGAGGAAATATTCAAACCATAATTCATCGTTTTCGGCAAAAATATATGAACATGACATATATTACTTACCATTCTGTTTTATTAACGCCCTCATATCCGCGCGGCGAATGAATGATAAAATGAAATTATATACAGTATATACACAATGTAATATAGTTGATATAGTAAAATGTCAAAATAGTTCCTTTGTTAAGTAAACAAAAGCTGGTGGTTATCGTAAATATGCCCAACAATAAATCTCTTTTTGACATTCGCACTTTTTTTGTGGCTGTTTTCACGCAACCAATGAAACAGCAAAATTTTTAATTTCTATTTTGACATCCGCTCAGCTTAAAAGAATTAGAAACCTTAAGTTAAAAGCATTTAAAAAAAATAAAACGAAAACAGTGACCTGTCAATCACCTTACTTGTGGTATCGCTGGAGTGTGACTTCTGTAACATAGGCAAGGCCAATGAAATTTCTCGATTGCTTTGGTTTTGCATTGCTACAAAACCTCGCTCCGTTTTCTTAACCAATCAGAAGCAAATTATAGTCGCGTAAAAATTGACGCGTACTGCTTTGAGCGCGCGCATCACCGTTCACCCATGCCCAAATAGTAAATGAGATTTTTTTTCGGCAGAGTTTGTAAAGGTTTTTATCCTATTAAATATTGAGAGGATGTGTACAAAAGTCATTCGGGATATAAAAAAGGTTTGACAGTCCACATTGAGATGAAAAACAACTCAATCAGCAAGAATATTTTCTTTAACGAGAAGCCTTTGCAAAGAATGATTTGTACTTCGCCAGCACTCGTCACTCCCCACTACTTGTAAGCAGATTTTTTAAAAATGTTTTTCTCTTTTGATTATGTTATAAAAGAAATGTTCGCGAGGAATTAAAACATGACTGAAAAGAGCAGACAGGACCAAGAAATAGCCCACACATTTTCCACACGTTTGAAATCTGAAAATGTGTAGATTCGTCATGAAATCATATGATTTCTTGAGTGTCGTCCATGACAAATTAGGTATTATTATTTTATTTTACTCGGACGTATGGACCGACCGTATTTACTGGAAAAAGCACCCCACCACCCCCCCCCCCCCCCCCCCCCCCCCCCCCGCTTGAGCATCCCGCCACGATTAAGGCGGCGCTTTTTTCAAGAGCGGTTTTTTTTAATATTCGAACAGGGTCAAAATAAAAATATTAAAACATCATATTTCGCTTCAAACCAACTGTGAAAATTTATTGTCATCCATCAAGAATGTTTTTTTCTTTCTTTTGGAAAAAGAGTAGTTATATTTCATTTGAAAATCATGTTTTAATTACTTTTTAATAAGCGTCACCCCCGAATAAGCGCCGCACTTTTTGTTTTATCGTGAAAACTTGACCACTTGTTGCTCCCGTTTCCATTGAAGTTTTTATATTTAAGTTGTCTGTTATTATATTTTGCTTTCTAGGCCGCCCCGCTTCTCGCTCTTCAGTTGCCTCTTGTCAAACACTAGTAGGTACACGTTGTTGCAGCAGTCGATAATACCCCATTCCTGGTGTCTTGGGAAACTCGCTAAAACCCAGCCTGTTTGATTCCCTCTTCGAAAATTCACTTGATACCTTCCTCTGAGTGTTTAGTTTTAATGTTGGGCAGTTTTAAAAAAAATGCTATCTCGAAGTGAGATGAGGAAGTTACTAAAACAGGCAACCTCGTTTGAATCAGCTTCTCTCTTCAATCTTCCACTTGGAAACGAGATTGCTTAATAAACGTCTTCAAAGGGACTTCCGTGTTTATCTGCGCACGTGCTAACACAGTAGCTATGGTCCCTTTTTTCAAAGTGCGAGCCTCCAAACGCGCGTACAATCTTGTAATACATCTCTGCAGCTATCTGGCATCTTCTTTCTTCTTTACTTATTCCTTGGAAAAAATACCAGATATCTAGTAAAGCATCGGTGATGATCCCGCGGCGTCTTCTGATGTGTGTACGGCAGGACCGTAGCATGTCATTTAACAATGAATTGTCGCATTCCTCGCGTGTCCAGTTATAATGATGACCCTGAAAAATATTTAGTTACGGTAAATGTCTTTCCCAGAAAAGACGGAAAGAGAGTGCTGGAGACTCGCAGTAGCCCGCAGTGCAGGGATTTTTGGGGGTGTGGAGTTTTGCGAACTATGATTCGCCCGTCATGGCCCGTGCATGATCATACTGCATGAACTGTGGAGGAAATTCACACATAAATTGAGTTCACGCAGTAAACCATGACTTCCTGAAATATATCTCAGTACAGAGTAAAGTAAGGTTTGTTTTCATTGATTTGCGCAATTTCAGAAAATGGTGAAGGAAATTCACAGATCATGTTCTTTTTTGATGTTGCTATTTCAGGAAGTAAGTATTTACTTTTTGAGCTCATTTTACGGGCGAATATTTGCCCCGCAATTCACAACAAGACGGTTTTAAAAGCTGGATTGCGATTCAAAATCTCAAACTGTTGTCCCAAAATCATACCATTTGCAGAGTGTATAGCAACTACAGCAAAAGAGCACAATTTAAAGTATATTATTTTCTCTCCCGATGAAAAAAATAATAGCTGTCAGGACTTCCGGTTGTAAAATTACGTAAAGGTACTCTTTCTAACAGCAAAGGATGATTTCATTTAATGGTAATTGGAAAACAATTATTCAATAACAAATAACAAAATTGAATCATATAAGTGGGATTCAACTTAAATTCAAATAATATCAATTCACTTCCTTAGGCTAGCGTATATTCAGTGTGCGCGCTGCTTTTCGTGTAAATAGTAACTCACTGCGCGCGATTTAACTCGCGCACGGACGCATATCAACACGCACACGAACAACACACGAAGATGATATAGCATACTTACACAGCCATAGCAAATATCGTGTTTATCGCAAGCCGGTGTAAACTCTCTTTTAAACGGCGCGTTGATTCCCATCGGGGTGCTGCAGCCGTTTGTATTTCTATCCGCGTCACAAACTCTGCAGGAACTAAGCGTGAATCCGACCACTACAACAAGACCAAGAGTCAACATAGAAGCCATGTACGCCATGATTCGCGGTGATCCGTCGATCTTTCACGTCCTTGGATTCGTGAACAGCGACCATTTCTCAGAGCTACGCTTTTCTTAAGAAAAGCTCAAGGCTCTGCCATCTTCTTTCTTCGGTTTGTATCTTCACTAGTTGAAGTTTTCGAGAAAATACGATCGAAGGTTAAGAGTTTTATGACTGGGCGGTGGAAATGTTTATTAATAGTTTATGACTTCAACCTGAAATAGTTCCATAGTCGGTTAGAGTTGCTATAACAACGATTTCTGGTGGTTTTATGTCAGGTGGCAAAAACAAATCAACAACCAACCCATCAATAGAGGGATTAATAAAGAGCCACTGGTAAAGAACAAAAGTGAAAGAACAAAAGTTCCCGTTAATTAGCCGTGCCTTTACGTTAACACAATTTATCTGCCTTGTTCTCATGGTTGATTTATCTGACCAAATTTTAAGTTCTTAATACAATATTAGTGCATTATGAAGCGGACAGGTGTCGTTCGCAGATCTATCCTGCTCGCAGACATCTCCTATTCTCTTGAAGCAAAGGAAATAGTCAAAACGTCTGCGTGAAGGTCATTACCATGATTACATTGAGATCTCGATATTGAACCAATTTCTCACCACGAATAAAATGAGAAATGCATAAAAGCCATTAAGGAGAATTCATATTTTAGACCTGCAGTAAATCGGAGTGAAACTCGTGGGTTAAATTTAGGGACTATCTCAGCCATTTCTAACACTTTAAAAAACGAAAAAGAAAAAAATCACAGGTGGCAACCTAAAATAGTGCGTGCTAAGCACTGAAACTAATTGCGCGCGGGGACCACAAACGTCGAATTCGAAAAAGTCACACCAACGTTGTCAACTTTTCAAGAAGAAACAACGTGGTTTCGATCTTTATAAACTTGCGCAACCACGTCTTATACATATTTTTTATTCAACTTTGGATAACAAATTAAAAATAACAATTTTCTGTAAATTAACGTATTTCATGTACCAGCAATCTGTTATGGAAAGCCTGGGTTTTTCTGCTGGTTCTCCAGTTCTTTCTCCCATCCCCACTCCACTGGTTAAGCAAAGTCGATCTATTTTAATCTTATTTACCCTGAGAAAACAGTACAACGTTTCGTGAAAAAATGTCGTTTTTATCGTGCAATGATAACTATATTAGTTGTTTTACTTTTCTCTTCAACTTTTTAAACTCTAGCTTTTCCCCACCCTTCACTTTTCCGTTCTCCTGACCTCCGAGAAACTATCAGGCGTATTTACTACAGTTGCTCTCGAGAAGTTACTTAGGGAGGTGGTCATGACCACTTTAGAAACGGGAAGGAAGCTGAGCCAAGTGAACTTTCGCAACGACTTCTGGGATCGTTACAGGGGACGCTTCTTTTGTCTCTGTCCCCAGTAACAGTCCCAGAAGTCTTTGCGAAAGTTCACTCGCCCCAGTTTCCTTCTAGTTTCTAAAGTGGCGAATTAAAAGACCCACCTTGTGTAGGGGTAGGGAGGCTACACAAGACACCACTTATCTGGTGAGCCTATAGTCTTTTGGCCTAATACATAAAATTTATTGGCTTAAAAAATTACGTTGTCAGTAAAACGGCACAGGAAGGTTTTAATCTTTTTCTCAGTTTCTACACCAGACAGAATGGGGGCTATACCAACAAGGGACCAACTTTTTAGCCGGGGGGGGGGGGGGGGGGGGGGGGGGGGGGGGGGGGGGGGGGGGGGGGGCACAGCCACAGCCTTTTTGTAAAACGATTGGTTCTGTCCGAGTACAATAGTTTTGATTATTTTCTTATATTATAATATTCATGTAAGTCTGTATTAGCGTAATGAGGTCAAGGCGTTTTCTTTTCTCGTTTCAGCCCTGAAAATTTCTCACTTATTCTCCTAGGAGTATCACATTTTTAAAAATTCCAGAAATGTTCTATCATCTGCTTTGATAAATTACAACTATTCTTACTTTACCTTTACATAATCTTAAATAATTACTTTACTTTCTCTTCCAGGTATAAGAAATAACTATATTAATCTCGTACGGAGCCGTTCTTTTTGACTCTACACAACCTCGTTCCCAGGGCTTTTCCCTTGAAAGCCCTGGGAACGAGGTTGGACTCTTCAGCAATCTTTCCTCCACAAAGTTAAGGAATGCCTGCTATACCCTAAAAACGTTCCTTAGTGGCAGTATACAGTTCATAGGCTATGCTTGCTCGCGTTTTGGGGGTTTCACGCCAGCGGCGACACCGTGTAAACGTGTCGGGGAGTTGATTTTGGCGGGAACGGAGAAACGGTGGACCCCCCTCAGTTTGTTCGCCGTCTCGTTTTCGCAGGTTCACTTCTCGCTGGCAAAGACTTCCCAACGACGGGGAGGAATAAGGGTGCCACGAGTCAAAGGAACTTCTATCCAGTTTTAGTATAAATCTACTGGCGTTCTATCACGAATGCTGTTCTCTTATTGGCTACGCTACTCACTATCTATCCTGTTGTCGAAAGTGAGTGTGTGCGGTTATTTGGGTGTTTCTTGGTGTTGCAGAAGCCATTGTTGGTTAGCTTTTGTGTTGTGGTGTGGATATTGTTCAGTGTCTTTTGAAACTTTTGTTTTACGTCATTTGGTGATCACACCATCCGCAACACCAAGAAACTACCGGTTATTTATATTATTCAATAAAAACGCGAGCCTTTCTTGTTGTTAAGTTTTGAACGTCTAGTAGATTTATACTAAAACAATTAGATTATTCGCTCTTGATTACTATGCGTGATAAAAATCTCGATCTCATAATCTAATTGTTAAATATTAAACTTCAACTTGATAGTGAGGCCAGTTAAAAGCTGTAGGACACAAACAAAGGAAGCGAATAAAGACGCCTATTCATTTCATTTGTTTGTGCCCTCTAGGCTTCATCAGAGCGATTTCGTATGACCATAAATTGATTTCCCTTGAACAGAACCATAACAACGAACTGAAAGGAAGCAATTTGATTGGTTTGACGAACGAAAGGAAAACGCGCGCGGCTTTTGGTTGCTTTATTTAAGGAACACGTAAAGCAAAGCGAACGGATTGCAAGCTAAAAGGTAGCTATTCCCTTTGACGTCACTCGCTTTTCAGTATTCTGATTGGTCAATCGAACAAACCTCTTTCCATATTTGGGATATTATTAGCAGGAAAACCAGCAAAGCTTGTTTTGATCCTTTCAACGGTATATACTTCATGCTAACACACCATATAGGGATCCTATCATATAGGGATCCTAAAAACTCATTTTAAAATGGTTAACTTTTATTTACTGTTATGGGTAGTGATATCCATAACAGTAAATAAAAGCTAACCATTTTAAAATGAGTTTTTAGCCCTAAATAAGTGTCGGATTCTTTGATGTGCATAAATTAAAACCCACCATGAAGTATATCCCCTTTCAACTACTGGCGGATGAAACAAATTGCGAACACGAAACACGAAACACGAAAATCGCTCTATCAAGATGAATTTTAATATGTCGAAAGGACCCTAAAATGTTCTGGGCTCTTTACATTAACTTATAATTATCAATCTCTATTTTTTGATGTACATTTTTACAAAGCTATGTGTGTGTGTGCACAATGTGTGCACAATGTGTGCACTTTTAACATCAAGTTCCGAACTTCGTAAAGAAAACAACCTGTTACTTCAGTCGTTCGATGTCGATACTTTCAAAATGATCAGTTTTTGTCTTTTCCTTGCAATTGGTCCAGAGATACGTCACTAATATTGTTTTTATCCATCTAGCTGACGTTAAAATCATTACTTTCGGAGGTCGGCGACTTTCGAAATTTACTAACAACGCCACTTTCGAGGGGTCGTTACATTCTCGACCCCAGAACTCCTCTCTTTTACGCATGTCCGAGGGCTCTGGGGTCCAGAACGGAGGTCGTTCGGAACTTTACAGCGCATGCTCAGTCAAGTGTCAAGCTCTCTGACGTTACGACTCCTCAACAGTCTTCTCTCGTGGCGTGTAGACCTCTTGAGAAGTCTGGAAACAAGGATGCGTTTAAGGGTAAAAAGGACAACATTTCGGTTCTGGAATCAGAACGTTAATTCCATAAAGATCTACCAGATCAGACAGGAAATGTAGATCGGCCTTTGGATCAAGTCCTATACTTCGGATGTGTTCCGGTGTCAATGTTCTGTCCTCAGTAGAAGCTACTTCAAAAAGTGTCTGGAAAAGCGTGTTGTTTAAATTGACGAAGAATCTGAAGAGTAGAGATTTGGAAAGGGTATCAGTTAGTTAGCTTTGCACTACGCTAATTATTTTTTCTTTAATGAGTTTGTTTCAGTGTCACTTACTTGGTATACATCTTTTCATCATCGGTAACTTCACCGCCTGTGTATAGCTGCTCTCTCCTTTAAAAGTAAAAAAAAATATAAGCTTATAAACTATAATCTTTTCACCACCACTACGTGGATTGAGTCTTTGATAAACAAGAACTATCTCATGAAATGCGCATCTGTAACTCATATATCAGTGTTTTACCTCACATATAAAGTCATTTATGCGACTCCTTAGAATCTGGCTATCACTTGCATGGACTTACTACGTCGTAGCCGTAAGTGCATGATGTTCGCAAATTTCTTTAGTTGGCAAACTTGTGTTGGCAAACTCAAGTTGACGTATATGAACGTGACTGTTGTTTGCAACAAATAGAACTTGTTTTTGTTCTTGACAACTTGTTCACCTTTTCTTTGAGTTGGCAAACTCGCATTTGACGTGTAAACGCCTGCTGCAACTTCAGTATGTGCAGCCTTGTTTCACAGGGTCCTCTCTCTTCCTCCCTTGAGAAGAAAGAATCGTGAGAACGAGGTTGATGTGTGTGAAAGTTGGTCGTGTGAAAACACGAGATTGCCAACGTTTTGAAGTATGCTACCTTTAGTTCGTCGTGTGAAGGCGTCTTTAGAGAAAAATTTAACATACACAACGCTACTTTCCTGCAGGTTTTACGAAGGTTTCGCACCATTGAGAGTTCGCAACCAACGAGTTCGCTCCCAACTGACACGAGTTCGCTCCAAGATTATGAGTTCGGTAGCTTAGAACGAGAAATATCCATGTACTCTGTACACCTTTCGTATAACTCGCATTCTGAACAAGGAATATCCATGTACTCCATTAACCTTTCGTGCAACTCGCGTTTTGAACGAGGAATATAGAGCGTTTTCACTTGACGTCATAGCCGCCATATTGGTGTTCCCGTACAAAAGAATTTTAATTAACTTCTTTTGTTAGGAACACCAACATGGCTGCAATGGCCTTTGTCATTTGAGTCCCACGGGACTGAAGGTCACGTGAGTGAAAACGCTCTATACATTATTACTCCAGCTACCGAACTCGTAATCTTGGAGCGAACTCGCATCAGGTGGAAGCGAACTCGTTGGTTGCGAACTCTGTCTCAATGGTGCGAACCATACCATACAGTACAATGTGGTTCTCACTTTTGAGTCTGTGGATGAAACTCATAAGTCTCATAAGTCTTGCCATTCAAAGAAAGCTATCGTACAGAGCAGTACTTGATAAGTTCGCAAAATAAGATGTGGTAGTTTTTTCTTCTTTCTTTGCCACTTTTGTGAGTGAAGGGATTAAAAGAAGTATATTTATACAGCAGTTTTACTGTTTCAAGTCTCTCACCTGAAGGTGTCCAGTGTGTCTAACCGATCTCTGTCAGCATTATTAAAATGCGCTATCCAGCTCAAGTGTGGTTTGCATTTGATAATCTGATTATCAACATAGACATCATACACTTCCAGCTTGCTCTCAAATATCTTTTCTGTGGTACCTTAGAAATGAAGAAAAGAACAATCATGTCTCTAAATCCGGCAGTTTCACAAAATAATTAATAAAAATGCATTTTTCTATGGGAAAGACCATGTTATGGAGCAGGTGTCGATGGCTAATCTGTTGCCTTCAACTTTGCAGGTCTTTACATTGTACATGTATGTACCACATTAATTATTTGCTGTTTATCAAAACTGAGTTAATCTGAGGGGAACCTTATTCAAGAAACAAAGTTTGTAAATGACTGGAGTGGTAATCTAAATTATTTTGCTTGTTTGTTTGTTTTTATTGGGGGAGCTATATTTAAACACGGTTTTAACCTGCGGATAACATTCTAAAGTGATGACATTAAAATGAAAGCTGTTGAGCAGTACTTTTCCGTGGTGCTGCTAGCATTTCATTATTTTAAAAAACTAAATTTGGAATTTTCTATGGCAGTGAAAAGAGGTAGAATTTTATAGGCCATTTAAAACAGCAGGGACATTTTTTGCAGTGGATGCAATTTTGGTAGTTTACTTAATGCTTTCAATAACTGGGTTGAAGGGTCATAAGAAATGAGATGACTTACATGCAACATACTTGTGCTCTTCTTTCAATGCACTCAAGTCACAAACATTTGTGAAAAACAGAGGGTTGCTACCAGTTTCAAAACCAAATGGAATTCCATGACTTGCCAACAAACAAGCACAGTAAACTGCAAGAAAGATAGAGCTTATCATGACTTTTTATTTATACACAAAATTGCATGCAGCCACCTGCTAAAAAGAAAACATGGAAGAAATATGTAAGCAACCAGCAGAAATGCTAGGATTGGTAGGCCCTGCGGGAGATGGAGGTGCAGTTGATTTGAAATATAATCATCTCACTTGAAATAAAATAAAAGGGAAGGAAATTAATTTCCATGGACAAGTGGTTGCTTTTGAATGATAGTTGTTTGTTGTAATATACAAGGGTAAGGAATGTTTAGGAAAACACTTAAAATGATGTTGAACTGTTTCTCCATTTATTGGTAGTTTCTTTTAGTGAATTTGCCTACACTGTACCTCTGTAACAGGCCACCCCCACAGGAGGGGGAGAAAAGAACAGAATTCTTTTCTGCAGCAGTACAAATTTCCAAAGAACAAAAATATGCTCTCCAAAGAACTTGATAAACTGAGGGAAACATCCAGCTGGATGGGTTATCTGTAAGTAAAGCAACAATCACTGATGTTCAGTATAAACCAACTTGATAAGTTCATTTAAGAGAAGTATCAGCATACCGTTAAGCTCCGAAAGTAACACCCCCTCCCCAAAAGTAGCAAGCCCCCCCCCCCCCCCCCCCCCCCCCCCCCCCCCCCCCACCCTGAAAGTAATGTCAAAACTTTGGCTGTTAATAAATTCAGAAAGTACATGTAGCAAGCCCCCAGAAAGTAGCGAGCCCCTGGAAAGTATCGCGACCAAGATTTTTTTTTATAATTCACGACACAATCTAGACATGCGGAGACCTAACCCATGTGACAGTAACAAGAAATTGGACTGACAAATTTCGTCTCATTTTTCAACAAAGAATTTCTGCTTTGAAAACAAGTGAAAATTTCTGCCAGTGAAAACCTGGAGGAGATCAGTAGAAGAGGAGCTCAAAGAAGCCAACATCACCTGGCACATAGGGTTGTAACGATTCAGATTCCTTGTGATTCGATTCGATTTCAATTATTGCCTTTCGATTTCAAATATTTCGATTTGATTACGCAAATAGTTTTAGACTTATCTGTTGCACCGTCTTTAGCCGAAAAACCATAATATCACAGCTGATCTGAAAGATGCAGGCGAATTCACGATTGCTTGGTCGTTCATCGCCATGTTTGAGAAAGTGACAATGAGCATGTCATGCATGGTTTGCCTTATTTGGAAATTCTCAAGGGGTGGTAGAAGGGCAGCACTGCAAACACCTTTGCTCGTCAATCAAAAACACAGATTTTAAAAAGTTCTGAATCCTGATTTCACAATATAATAACTCATTTAAGGCACCCTGGAAAAGGTATGCAAAAATCGAACCAAAATTGAAACATGGAAGCAAAGAATTGTGAATTGAACCGGATGGTCATAATCGTGATTAATCAAGAATTCGATTAATCGTTACACCACTGGTACATGGCCAAGAAAACAGCTACATATAGAGTCTGCTGGTGCAGCACTGTCGATGCCCTTTGTCCACTCGCAGGGGTTTCAATAGAAGCCGGCTACCGGTGGTAGACCGCCGCCTACTTTGCCTCTCACCGCCGGTTACCAGACCGCCCTAGTGGGATGGGGCCTTACGGCCCCTTATCTGTCACAGCCGCCTACTTCAATTCTTATTGAAACCCCTGCACTTGGTACCTAAGAGATTAACTAACTTCTATTTTATTCGGAAATAGAACTTGCACCAGCTTTATTTAACGATTTTTGTTTCCCAAAAATAACAACCGCCTGAAAGCAGTGAGCCCCAAAGGCTGCTAATTCCGAAGGTAATGAGGTTCATTATTTTTTAATTTTACGGTAGATCAAGTAGTACCTTTAACACTGGTATATCTTCCAGTCCAGGCACCTTCTCATAAGTTGGAGAAGGAATATAATTATTTCTGAGAACACAGTTTTTGTAACTATGATAATAATTTTCTATGTCTTCATAATGTCCTGGGTTTTCCAGCTGCCTCCTAGAAATAAACATGGAAATTATTAAATTAACTTTGATAATCATGAAAAACATTACAAAATGTTTTGTTTAAGTTTATTTTCCCTACTACATACTTCTCAACATACTACATGTATTCATGTTTCAATGTTATGACATGTTATGTATTAAGAATGCATAAATGAATAAACCTAAACACATCTAATGCTGGTGGCCACTCCATAATTGATTTTGCCTGGACTCAAGTTAGCTGTTATGTTAGCTGTATATTGATAGAGTAAGGGGAAATAAAACAATGTTTACTCTTGTAAATTCAAAGTTGACCCACCTAACTTCTTCTTCAAGGAACGGCATGTGTTCATGCAAAGAAGTGTATCTCGCACATAGAATCCCCACTGACTTCATCCTGGCCCCTCTCTCAGCCACATTATCAACAGCTATTCTTTCAAAACAACTTAGTCCATAAAGACCATCTTTTGTTTTGAAGTATCTAATGAAAGAAAAACAATTTGTTAATTGAGAAATCTTGTAGCACTAGCCAGATCTATGGAATGGTGTGATGGTCTAATACATTGATGATTTGAGCTCCCTTCTCTGTTTCTTTTTTGTTTCCTTTGGAAAGACAACATATTCCATATTGTCGCTCTCATCTGGGTGTTGTAAGCTTTGGCAAGAAGCCCTACAAACCCCCCCCCCCCTATCCATCTTGGGGAGGGGGGGGGGGGGGGGGGTGATTAGCACTTCATGCATCTCTTTGTTCTTTATGCTGTGGAAATCAGAGCTACACTCCAGCCTGATGAACAACTTAGGTAATGTGGGGTGACTAAATTACCTTATAACTTACAAGTTTTGAACTATAGCATTATAAAACAATTAACACCTGAAAGCCAACAGTCAATTAATTCATACTTACATGAAGTCTTTAGTGATTGTATGTGAACCACTGGCAAGAGCCTTGAATTCCACACCAATTAAATCAACAGATGCTGGATACTTCCATTCAATTTCATTTCCTAAAATATATATTAAATTTGAGGTGAACTTGCTTTCAATATTACTGATCCTAACAGTATACAGTACCTGTCTCATATGAACCAAAACTTCTGGCAATTTTTAGGAGGTATTACAAAATGGAAAGATTTGCAGTAAAAACAATAGGCCATTTCCGAGTTACGTTATGCCTCGTTGTCAAAGCGAGGCTAGGTGCACAACCTTTCATATGGAAAAAAAAAAAATGAGTTTTTATTCAAATGCAAAATAAAACTCATTTCCATATGAAAGGTTGTGCACCTAGCCTCGCTTTGACAACGAGGCATAACGTAACTCGGAAATGGCCTATTGTTACCATACAACTGCTTCGTGAAGTTTACATTTTCACAAAAGTGACTAAGATGGGGTCAATAATTGGCCTCAAAAGAGGCCAGTGGCACATAAATTACCTAGGGAAGGTTGATTCAAAGATCCCCCCCCCCCTCCCCCCCGGGTAAATGACCTAGCTCGCCGCAAGTCTCCCATTAATGTTTATATTGATATCAATGCATAAAGTATTGTAAAGATTAATGTATTGTAGTAGTTCAGTTGAGCATCTGACTGGTTTCCATTTAGTCGTGGGTTTGATTCCTGTCAAAGACTCTGATTTATTTCTTTGCCCCATGTTTGTAATGAACTGAATATTACATCTTTCTCATATATTAACGTTTTCATGGGATTTTTTTAAATTGGTAATGCAACAATCAGCGACTTCCCCCCGGAGCCCACCCCCGGGGCACCCACGGGAACCCAGGGGCATTTGTTGCGATTGTCAGATATTTGTTGCCCGAGGGTGTGGGGGAAAATATCACTTTTGTTCATAGAGATTGCACCCCAGGGGGCAGTCCCTGGGGATTTGCTGGTCAGCGGTATACCCTATCAACGATTCCCAGATGTTGTTCGAGTTATTCACTTTGCGCCCATCTCGCACGAGATTTAGGGCTTGAATTAACCAAGTTTCGTTTTTTTCGTTTCCTTTGTTTGCTTCAAGTGCAAGGATCTGTAGGTGATTATACCATAAGAGTCCTGCAGAGTTCCTACTAGTTTTAAAAATTAGGGACCCATGGGAACTCCAGCTACCTAAAATTGAGGGTCCTTTTCAATTTTAAGGAGTCCAATTCTGGGTAGTACCCAATTCACCGAATTTCATGTGCATCCTAGGGACTCACAGCGCTCAAAAACCATACGTCTTTTCTCCATTTTTAGAAAGAAAAAGAAAAGAAAGAAAGAAACTTTATTTACCGAGGGTAGTTTACATAACGGCCCTCAAAACCTTAAAAGAAAGTTAAAAAAAAAGCAATACAACTATTTGGTCAAGTGGAGCCAACTGCACTGAAATACAACAAACTTTAAATGAGGGTCTAACGCCCGTTTTAAACGTTGAATTTCACTTGTGCCGAACTTAATGCAAATGAGCGAGGACAATAGTTTTTTTCTCATGAGCATTAGATTCGGCACACGTGCAATTCGACGTTTAAAACAGGCCTAAGCAAAGCAAATAGCTGGTTTTTGTGCGTAAAATTTGTACATTTGTGCCTTAACGGGACCACTGGTCCTTATTGTTGCACCCAGGGGGCAGGGGATTTGTCAGAATTCCTCTGCCCTATACCCAGGGGGATTTGATGGGGTTTGAATGGGCATTTGGACAAATCCCCCAGGGTCCCCGGGGGTGGGCCCCAGGGGGAAGCCGCTGATTGATGCATAAGCCAACTTGAAAACAATGCTATCATTGGAATTTGGCATGGCAAGAGCAGGCCGTTTAAAACCACTTGTCCATGATCATACCAAATATTTCTTTTCTGCAGTCAAATCACTACTGTTTGAGCTCTCAAGACTAATAAGTGACCATCTTCTACATGGCAACCAAATTCCTAATTAAACATTTAGATTCTGGATGGTCATATTATGCAAGAAGCTGGACTGCACAAAGATTTCGCTGGTAACAGATATATTTACTTAATAAAGAAAATATGATTGGCAGAGAAGAAGCTTATGAAGAAGCAAAGAAGCTTATGAACGGAAGAAGATCAAGCGCATCTGTACACGTATATACGTATAATGGTTATGTTTATGGGGTCTGTTAAACTCCATTGAATACCGGTGCTACAGAGGTTAGTTATATTATAACCTGATAGTACGTATCGAGTAAAATAAGCAATGATAAAACCTAAGCTTTACCTCTTCTCGTATCGAACTGCACAACAAACACCGCGATTATAAGTTCGGGCACCGAATTCTGACCACTTGTATAAATCCCTCCACCGTCCCGTACCAGCGAAAAATTTCCCCCAGAAGTTACATGTTCATCTGTAAGCGGAAGAGAAGAAACATGTTGTCTTGGATCATACGAAACATCGGGAACTTCTTCAAAATCGACAAGAACATCGTCATCCGCCATTCCTGATCATCTGATGACGAAAACATTGCCTTATCCAGGGTAGGGTGGGTAAACGATGACTCATGACGTTGGAGACTGGGGCGAGAAAAGTAACAAGTTGCCTTTTGTCTCGATCGGTTTCTCTTCTCTCTGGTTTCGATCTATAAGTATTCTGCTGTCACGATAGCTAATCACATGTAGTCGGACTAATAATCCAGTTGGGGTTCTGTTGATATTTGTGTTTTTTTGTTTTCACCATCATTTTTCACCAAAAACACTGTGATTGGCTCTTGACTGAAATGGACTCCAACATAATTGAAGAGGCAGACAAAATTTATTTGGACTACAATGCTACAACACCACTAGAACCATCGGTGCTTACAGCCATCCATGATGCTTTGCGAGATGCCTGGGGAAACCCCAGTAGTTCCTATGCCGCAGGAAAGAAAGCAGGTCATGTCATCAGAAAGGCACGAGACTCAATAGCTAACATGATTGGTGCATTATACAGTGACATCATCTTCATGTCAGGTGGTACTGAGGCAAACAACATGGTCATTCATTCTGCTTTGGAATGTTTTCGTGTTTTTCATGATGAACAAGAAGATTGCAACCCTGGGTTAAAACCGCACGTGATTACGTCGAATCTTGAACATGACTCAATTCAGCTCCCACTCCTAAAACTTGAAGAACAAGGCAGGATTGAGGTGACGTTTGTTCCTGCCTCGACAAACTCTGGTGCTGTTACTGCAGAAGCAATATTACAGGAAGTGAAACCTAATACATGCCTGGTAACAATTATGATGGCCAATAATGAAACAGGAGTGATTCAGGTGACTGCGTGGAAATTAGTTGGGGGGGGGAGGGGTGGGGAGGGGGGGGGGGGGGTGTGGTGGGGGTTTAGAATTTGCAAAAATGGTGCAAAATTGTCCGGTTAAAATTTCCAGGTTAAATTTAGTTAAAATGCAATATTCGATGAGTCAAGTATAAAACTATCAAACTTACAAAGTTTCCAGTTTCCAAAAATGGATCTTTGTTTTTACATGACACATGAAAAACATAACAAAAGGCAAGTAAGCAATGGTCTCACTGCTGACTGCTTACAGTTTGTCGGGGGCGGACCTAGGGGAGGGGTGCAGGGGGTGCGCACCCCCCCTCCCACTGAGATGACCTGCATCTTTCTGCGTTGTTCGCTTTTAAAATTTGTCTATGTTACCCTTCAGTTACGTCATTCCTTAGAGGTGCACCCCCTCCTAAGAAAAATCCTAGATCCGCCCCTGTTTGTTACTTCCTTTTTTCCAGTTCACCTTTGTCAACTTCCAATTATGTTTTTAAGGGAACTGATCGGTAAAGGTAAAAAAGAAGAAATGAACTAAAGTAGGGAATAGATTTTTTTCTGGCAAGCAAATGGCACCTTTCCGTCTCTTTTCCTGTGATTACTTTTCATTGGTTTAATTTTCGGGAGTCCTTTACATTGCACAAAAATAATGAAATTAAAACTTGACATTGTGTGTGAAAATTAAAGGGATCTATCGTCAGTGGTGACTTATGCCTTTTAGGGATTGGTTGTTGGTACTGTGTTGGGTGTTATGTCTAAATGATGTCTGTTGGAGTTCACAGGACCTTTTTAAATGTTACTCATAGAGGTGAAAATGGGTTTGAGGAAACCCAGAAAGCAAGAAAAATGGTGTCCACTTCTTTTTTTTCCTCCCCTCCCCCGACTGGGGAAAAACTGACACAGTTTAAAGGTACATACCGGTACTGATGTCCAATTTGTTTTCTCAGTTAAATTGTCCTATTAAGCACATTAGACATACATATTTGCATTACTGTCATCTTCAAATCTTTTACATTGGACTCCAAGGTGACAAAGCCTGCTTTTAATTTTTTCTCTCAAAGGTTACCTTTGTTACAAAAAAGGCAACACAATGTTGCTTTTAATTTATTGTTTCCTTGATTGTGGCCAAGGTGTGTTGAAAGGTGCCTTAAACACACTGCAAAGATTTCATTGGTATCTTTAATATATGTCACAAAGCTGTAAAATATGCATAGCCTATTAATAGTTATTTACCTTCACCTATCCTCTTTTTGCCTCGTGGCACATAGGGCCTCCACAGAGTGTTTCCACCTTTCTCGGTCAACTGAGCTATAGTCCGCACTTCGTTCCATGATTCCCATCCTGCTTCTTTTCATCAATAGTTATCACAAGGTTCATATTCTTTTGGTGGTGTGTTACCCTTATTAGTGATAAGCTGTGATTTCTTTATTTTTACAGCCAATTGAAAACATTTCCAAGGCCATAAGAAGCCAAAACAAGAGTCGTTCATCTCAGAAGCTCCCCAGGATTCTTATCCATACAGATGCAGCACAAGCCATTGGCAAGATCAAAGTTGATGTAGAGGAGCTGGGAGTGGATTATCTTACGATTGTTGGGCACAAGTTTTATGGACCTCGAATTGGTATGATGCAAATTGGTGCCCATGTTTATCAAGGTGTAGAAAGACTGCAAACCCTACAAAATTAATAGGGAGGGGACAGGGTGTCTGAAGTTCCCATTTGCTGTAATCTTCACCCTTTAATAGTTCCCACCCCCACCACTTTTCTGGGCGGCTCCCACCTCTTTGGATTCTACTATTTCTGCTTCTTCCCCCTTCTCATGAATGCCTACAAATACAACCACCTCTCATCGCTCTCAGCTGATGCCTCTGGTGGCTGGGAGCAATGAAAGGCAGCTGTATTTGCAGGCTACAAGTTTTGGGGTGTCATATCCAGAGCAGCTTTGAACTTTGTGTTGTCCGTCCTACTAACCACAAATCAAAAATTCAAGAAAAATCCCAAATTTTATTCTGTAAAATATTGAAAAACAAATGGTACCATGCAAAAGTACTGCTGAAGAGGTTTCATTTGAATGGTTGCACCATAGGATTTCGTCGATAGACAGAGTGACTGACTCAAAAGTTAGAAATACACTACATGTCTCCATAACTCACTCTGGCGGTAAAAGGGTCAATAGCAAGCCATTAACGTTGCATTTTATTTTGTAAATCTATAGGAGCATTGTTTGCTAGAAATCCAAGCATTGGCACCCCACTGTTCCCAATGTTTTATGGAGGAGGTCAAGAGAGAAATTTCAGACCAGGAACAGAAAACACCGGCATGATAGCTGGATTGGGAGAAGCCTCACAGTTGGTGCTGGACAACTTGGACCAATACCGTGACAACATGAAAATGGTGAGTGAGTACTGTAAGTGAACAATACTGAAAGGTTTATGAGGGTTCATTTTGACTCTTCTAACAGCTGTGAAGGGTAACTTACACACAGGTGAAAGATGTAAAAAAAATATGGAAATATACCTCGTTTCCATAGCACAAAGTAACTTCTACTGCATGAATAAGATGCTGACCTAACACAGGGATACCAACCAGCATATTCATTGATTTGTAGGTTTTACAATCTTTAAAGGGAGAGTTTCATAGTTCGGCGCATGTGTAAGCTATAACGTAACCCATTTAATTTCATTGTTTTATTGAAGCAGATAACTCTGGCGGGAAATTTGTCCGTGAAAATGTCGCGGTCAGTCAGCTGATCAAATGGATGATTATACACGCCCATGTGCGCCATGAAAGCCACCAGAACGTAGAATAAATCTTTCAGATCGAAGGTTGTATTCAGTGTTGACTTTGTCAGTGTAATCCTGTCAGTGTAATCAGTTGAAATGTTATGTGAATTTTGGTCATCTTTCACTTTGTTTGGACTAATTATAGTATGTGATTATTGAAGTAAATGTGAGTGGTTTTGTAACCGATAAAATTGGTAAGAAAGTGAATAAAGCATTTTAATCTGTGCACATGCGCCAAACCGTGAAAGTATCCCTTTAATCTTTAATCAGTTTCTAAAACAGTTAATGCAAACAAACTAATGCCTTTTATTTTTGTATTACCTTTTATTTCATTTTACTTTCATTATTTTTGGGCACCCTTGAAGGTTCATAAAAATCAGTGCACTCTTTTGTTTGGACTGGAACTCATTGAATATCACGAAAATTTCACACGCAAAAAATCATTTTCGCGAATTCTAAACCCCGCGAAAATCGGGTAAAGAATATTAGGGTATATGTATTTTTAATATTGGTCTTTTGTTCTTTCTTTTCAATTTTTCAGGTAAGGGACTATCTTGAGTCCAGACTGAAAGAGACTTTTGAAGACAAAATTCAATTCAACGGAAAATTTGATAGCTGCGAGCGCATACCCAACACTTGCAATGTTTCCTTTCTTGGTTCTGGCCTTGAAGGTCGGAAAATCCTGGCCACTGTAAAAAACCTGCAAGCGAGTGTGGGGGCTGCATGTCATTCTGATGTTGTTTCTCGTCCCTCTCCCATCTTGACTGCTATTGGTGTTCCTCACGATGTTGCTATGAATGCTTTACGGCTTAGTGTAGGACGGCACACTTCCAAGACAGATATTGATCTTGTAGTGGAGGATCTTAAAACTGCTGTTGAATCGCTTAAGAAGGTGTAAATCGCAGTCAAACTTCCCCAGAGACCACCTCCTAAGGCAACCACGTGTCCATGATATTGAATTGGTTCATTCTCGACCCCAGAGCAGTAGACACTATGCTGAAACCGAAAGCTGTAACAATTGAATAAAGCTGTAACAATTTATTTAATGATGCAATCACAAAGAGATCAAATTCAATGGCACAAGACCTGAATCACACTGAGACCTTTCCAACTTTCCAACTCAAACTTATGAAAGGCGTACCCGCGTGGACAGCTGAAACGCAAACTTTTGATATTGAACGACTGGCCATTTAGGGCGGATGATGTCAGTAATTTGACGCATGTTCATGGCTTGTATTGCCTTGGCCCCAGAGAATTTAAAGAGGCTATAAAAAAGTATTATGTTTTAGACATTAACATTGATCATTTTAAGACTTATAGAACGATTGTATGTCTAAAATCTAATTAATTGTGATTGACGATAAATAAACACATTTGTCAGTAGATACGAGAAATATCCTATTGATTTGATTTTAATCAGCCTTAAAGTAAACATTGTCAAAATTGTTTTTATTGAAGCATTTTGGTCATTATTGTCATCATTAATGCGGTTGTAAACGTATTGTTTTTTGGATCGACGTTAAATTCGACACTGAAAAACGTCGTCAAAATAATGCGACAAACAAATACTCTGTTCCAATAATAAATTGAATTGAACTTTTTAAGTAATCCAACATAAATGTGAAAAACTCCTGTACATCGTTCACAATCTATTCTCGACCTATGATTATTTTAGAATTTTAGATAATGTCCCCAATTAGTGGTTTTAACTGCTAGTATTTTTTACTGACACTTGAATAAAGTTATTATTATTATTATTATTATACTTTTGTCCAAAAAACTGTGACATCAGGTTTCACAACTGAAACAGGAAACAGGACAGTTCATAGCGAGCAAGAGAAGTGTTAAATTTGAATAAGACGAAAAATCTGAATCATCATAGTGAGCTGGCTATATATCTGTTCGTATAATCTCTAATAAGGTTTTGTTCCTTATCCGGCTTTTTACTAGTAAACCGTATTAGTTATACCAGCATGATTGGTAATGACATTACCACTGAACTTATCAATCATGACTTTTCAATGACGGCAATGACAAGCACATTCGATAAGCGCGTGCAATCGATGTAAAGCTATGAGCTATGAACCAAGAGCCTTGATTTTCTGTTTCGAACCGCTTTCCAGCGAACATGACATCATCCGTCCATAAAGAAGCAAAGGGCAGAGCAAAAAATGCAAGGAAAACGTGGTTGCGATGCCAGGTGGAAATATTAGCATCGCTCCGTGTTTAATCTTCTGGGTTTCTGGTTTAATCCCACATAAATGTGAAAAACTCCTGTACATCGTTCACAATCTATTCTCGACCTATGACGACATTTCATATGGCCCGATTTTAGTTTCTATGAACCCCGAATTTTTCAGTTTCATTGTGCAACTGGAAAAGAAACGTCTTGGTAAGTACTTTGTTTCGTGAAGTCTTTATGTCTAATTTACACGTTTTTGTTATTAGACACGTTCAAACTCACTGTAAGAATATTTTACAACTATTCACCGAAGTGGAGGTAGCTAGAGGTGGATATTTCCACCACTGGCCACCGACACTGAGGTGAACAGTTGTTTTAGTATTTATTACATCCTTTTTGAAATCACTTGTGATCCTTGCAATCTGATTGGCTCTCAGTAGTGTGATTTATTCCCAAATCGCACTATTTTTTGCTCCAAATCGCATCTTTTTCTCAGCAGTGCGATTTATTCTCAAATCGCACTGTTTTTTGCTCTAAATCGCATCTTTTTCTCAGCAGTGCGATTTATTCCCGAATCGCATTATTTTTTGCTCTAAATCGCATCTATAAGTCGCATCAATATTGGTACTGACTAAAATCCTGTATTTGGGTAATTAAATTGTGCAATTTCAAAATGGATATAATAAAGTGGTAATTGAACTTCATGTCGTGCAATTTTGGTCTGAAATCATACTTGTGATTTCAAATCGAACTCGCGCTGCGCGCTCGTTCGATTTTGAAATCACGCGTATGATTTCAGACCAAATTGCACTCCTCTCAGTTCAATTACCATTATATACTAAAACAGTGAGATACTGATAATATAGCAGAAAATTATGATTTCTAACTCATTTTTTTCTGTCAACGATTACAATTTTCGCGCTCAAATGACCGCAATTTGCTTGGAGGTGGTGAATAGCACTTGCTATCCCGAGTTTCAGTAGCCAATCAGAGCGCATCAACAACGCTATCCACTGTTTAAGTATAAACTAAAATAAAAATATATAAAGTTGGGATGATTGACGCGAATGGTAGCACATATTCACCCAGACAGGGCTGAACTTAACACCTGCTAATACAGTGTTATACAGTGCAAAATAGAATTCACTGTGCCATACTTTACTGAATTTAGCTCATCTAGTAGCTAAGTGTTACATATATCGAAGAAGACTTGACGGTGCGCCTTCATACTTCTCCGTTTTTGACCAAAAGCTACCTAGAAAAAACAAGCATTGAAAGATGTTCGACATTACTGTTTGAGATTCAAGCCAACCAAGTGCTTAAAGGGGCGTGTCCTTCCCCTTCATAGCGTCGCTACGTATTTTATCCAACTTGAATGTAAAAAAACTCCTGTATGGCATTCACAATTTATTCTCGACCTATGACGACATTTCATATGACCGGGTTTTAGTTTCTCTGAACCCGGATTTTTTAGTTTCATTGTGCAACTGGTAAAGAAGTGCCTTGGTAAGTACTTTGTTTCGCGAAGTCTTAATCTTTAATTTACCTGTTTAGGATAGAACTAGAATTATTATACCAGCGCAGGAGCCCATTACTAAACTAGCGACATGAAATATCAACACAGCAGTCACAATATCATCGACAAGTTTCTTTGGTGTAGGGAGCTGTTTGGTTCTGTAATCTTGTGTAAATTACACTTTCCTGTTTAAACCAAGGAAAGCTAAGGCGGAAGACGTAACAAAGTTGTTATTGATCAATTTGCGTATGACTGAATTACGCCGAAAAGGTCTTGTAGTCTTCAATTCGAAACTGAAGAAGTGGAAACTGACAAATAATTTCAAATACTGTTCTTTCTTTAGTTTTATACCGTACAAGCACGACTGAAAGCACTTTAAAATGTTTTATAAAATGCTCAAGGAAATGCGCGCGCTATGATGTGGCTTCATATAGTTATTGGCAAGTCTTCCAAATAAAATATACACGATCTTATTGCTGTCTTTCGAGAGTTTTGTTTCGCGATACAAAGCATAATATACATATATACCTAATTCAATAAAGGTTGCTTTGGTCATTGGTAATTGGGCATTGGGAAGCTATTGTTTAGTCGTCACTCAAGCAAAACATTGCATTGTTTCCGTATGCCCAAATGCCAATGCCCAATTACCAATGACCAATTGCCAAAGCAACCTTTATTGAATTAGGTATATACTTAGTTTAGGCTTTCTCGTTTACGGACAAGTCTAATTTGGCAGTCTCGTCTCTTTACCATGGCAACCAGTGGTTGAGTTGTTGGGCTTGTTGTTCAAGGCTGGCAAACCTCTCAACGGATTTTCTCAGTTTTTACACGGTAAATATTCACGATTTTTGGTGAAACAGAAGAAACATTGAATAAGTCTAATCTAACAAAGCCATAAAAAATCGGTACATAATTTTCGGCAATTTACTCACTTTTCATTTTTTACGTTTATTGGGTTCATGTTTCTTTATATGCGGGAAGATCGATCGCCTTGAAAATGATTCAATGACGTTTTTAAATTTTATCTCCTTTCGGCACCTTGAGTTTAAAACATGTTTTAATTACAGAATTTGAAGATTCTGTCTGTAAATATCGATACTGAATTTTTGGATTTCTTCGAATTGGGCCAAAAGAAACCTTTTGGTGAAGATCTATTAACGGAAATTACAGTAAAACTTTCCAAGTTGTTTTTGTTTTCGAGTAATCTACCAAAACTGAAATTCCGTGTTAAAGTCGTAACCGCCTTTAAAATTTGCCGAGATTTGCTACATATTTCAATCGGCCGGCGAGAAAGATCCCCCGGGGGGGGGACTCCCATATAAAAATGACGGGGGTACTCGTCGTACCTTTTAGGGGTCAAAATTTGTAGATTGGTACCTCTTAGGGTACTAAAATCTAAAATGACCACAGTTAATTATCGCGGTACCTTTTAGGGTATTGAGCTGAAAAAATATGACAGAATATGACATGTGTTTTTTTTTAATTGGTACCTCTTAGGGGTAAAAATTCTTTTGAGCCACACCCATCAAACGAGATTGTAGTTCATTTTAGGGTGTTTTTGGAAAATTTTCGACGAGCACCCCGTCATTTTCGTATGTGAGTCCCCCTCACACACCTCCGGAAGAAAGACGCCTTAACGAAACGAAATCATAATGCCGATCCTTTGCAGTGGAGCAACTCTCTTCGAGTATAAAAATGTAAAAGTATTGTAAGAAATACAGCCCGAAAATACCTGCCCTGCGGTAAGCACTTTGATAAACACTTTAATAAACACTTCATTTAAATAATTTATGTTAATAAATCGGAAGATTCTTAAAAGCGGATGTCTGTAAATATCGAGAGCTCGCTATCAAAACTGAATTTTCGAATTTCTTTAAGAGAAACCTTTAGTGACGTACCTATTTTTGAAAATTACAATCAAACTTTCCGAAAAGTTTTCGTTTTCGAGAAATCGATCAAAAAGTGAAATCCCGTGTTTAGGTCGCAGCCGCCACTTAATACATTTTGCCGAGATTTGAAATGATCCTTATAGACCACTTTCATAATGGCGGCCGATTTATTTATTCTTTTATATGTATGTTAATTAGCCTCACTGGTCTCATTTTAGAGTAAAAATTCTTTTGAATTTTGCAAATGTTACCGAAGCCAGTGAGGCTAATTAACATACATATCAAAGAATAAATAAATCGGCCGCCATTATGAAAGTGGTCTATTGCGGTTGAGCAATCCTTTGAGAGCAGGGAAATGTTAAAACATCGGAAGAAAGCTCGAACATTCCTAGTTTAAGCACTTTGATAAAAACTTGAAAATGAGGCAACTTCTCAGGCATAATCATTGTCCTGGTACAGCTAATGTTACAAGGAAAGTTATATTAGCAGAAATCCGGATATTAATGTACTGAAACAAATAAACAATCTAGCTGGGGTAAACGCGCAGGCAATTTTTCATGAATTTCCTTTAAAAATCTTCAGACAGTCACGTAAATTAAAGAATAGGTCACGCTGTTTGAAATGGTTCTGCCTCGTACAAAATGGCCACAAATTATCTAAATCTTCTAAGAAATGGCTTATATTGTAGCGAATAAGGAGCACGGATTGTTCCCGGAATTATTTCGTACACGCATTAGAGGCCGATTACATGAGCAATAGACCGGTATGGTTCGATTCGCCGAGACGGAAGACCACCCCGTAGTGCAGGCGATTTTTTTCTTGGTGGTTGAACGTTGTGTGTGTTTAGCCGTCATTTCGGATGGGTAAACGTAGAGCACTGCAATAAATGGCATTTCCAGGGGACGACTAGCCTGAGTTCTACTCATTTAGCAGCCTTTTTAACTCGTGAATTCGAAGCGTTGAACGAGTTATAGTAGACGGGGACAAATATGCAAATTTTCACTCCTTCGGTCCGTCGGGCAATCACTCCACTGTAAACCGTGTTTTGATAATTCCGCCGAACAGTGCATAAGGTCTTGAGCTCTGTAAACTTGAAATGGATTCTTCAAGACTTAGGAAAACGCTACAACACATTGTGTGCAATGAAGTTTTGCTGCCATTTGTAAAGGTTCAAATAAACCGTATGAATTAAAAACATGTGGCGTGCACAAATGCGTATTAAGAACTGGGTGACGTAATGTTTTAAATTTGGTTGTAACCTAGAAGTTGAAATAACAGGGTCTCTAGACTCCCAAAATAGGGTTTTATTTTTAAATAACACCATAATGTTCGCTTCATGCACGATAAAGATTTTATACAGAATACAATGCCGGGTAAAAATTAATGTCCGGTGTCGCTGTAATTCCAATTTTTTATCGCTTTGATCTCATACTGAGCCGACATCTTTAGCTAAATGATATAACTGTGCTTCAAGAAAACTTAAAGATATATTTTTCTCGCGACTTGACTTTTGCTGGCCTCTGCTGTGACGCATTCTTTGCATTTCTGCTTGCTTCGGTTATTTACAAAAGTAATTCACTCGCTGATGACAGGGATAAAAGCTTAACATTTACCATCATAATATATTTATCAGCACACATGACACTTTCGACATTTCTGATCCAAGCAGTACGTAGGACGCATGTTATACATGAACCTAGTAAATGGCCTAGTTCGCCACAAGTCTCTCGTAGCTCAGTGGTTAAAGCATCCGACCGGTGTGTAAACCTAGTATATGGCCTAGTTCGCCACAAATCTCTCCTAGCTCAGTGGTTAGAGCATCCGACCGGTGTGTGAACCTAGTAAATGGCCTAGTTCGTCATGAGTCTCTCGTAGCTTAGTGGTTAGAGCGTTCCACTGTTATGCGGAAGGTCATAGATTAGAATCCTGTCAGGGACTCAGATTTTTTGTTTGTCCCACGCTCGTGACATGATGAACATTACATCTTTCTTATTTCTTTACCAAACTTAACATTTACCATCATTTTTTATTTATCAGAATCTGGAATGTTTTGGTCGTGACCCTTGGGGCGTACAGCAGCTTCAGTCGTTTCTTTAAGCAAGCAATAAGTACAGCTTAACTTACTGGTCAGGGGTTAATTAATACTAATTAATGTTTAATCTGTCTTCTTTCTTTAATATTTATTAGAGGTGTCTTTTTGTGAAATTTACAGACATATAGCGATTTTACATTTATTGAGCTTTCAAGAAATGTATAGGTTGTTGGGATTTTCTCGTAAAGCGAGCGTGTAAATTCACGAAAACTAAAGATTGTTAAACCACCTATACTTATATCTTAGGATGGTTACTTTTACTTCTACTTTTATCACGTTTTGACATTTCCCTTTGTCTATGTTGCCATGGAGAATCTGCTCACGTTAATTTAAATTGAAAATATAGAAAGAGCAGATTTAACACCAAGCCATAAATATTAAGTTTATTAAATACGACAACGTAACAGAAAATAGAGTTAAAGTACTATAATTTTTTCTATGTTTTGTAGAAGCCTGACATGGACGACGTAGAGAAAGTTGTACAAACCATCCTTATTGGCATAGTTGTTGCCAATTTCCTTAGAAAGACCAGGCGTGTTGTTAAAGCCATCAAGTTGTGGGAAGAATGCTTAGGACTCTTCAACTGCAAAGTCCTGGAGAAAGAAAATGATTTCGTGATATCAGGTTGTATATCAACTTGTTTTAAAATATTTAATGGATACGTTTTTATCAATGACAACACAAGTGCGATAAAATGCGGCACAAAGCTTTTGGTCTTACTCCGCGAGCGTGGCGATAAAGAAGGGGAAGCAACATGTTACGGAAACCTAGGAACTGTGTTCTACTCTGTCGGTCAGTATGCCAAGGCTGAAGAATATCTCCTAAAAGCACTTGCCACGAACAAAGAAATTGGTCACAAAAACGGAGAAGCATCATCTTACGGAAACCTCGGAACTGTGTTTCAATCTGTCGGCGAATATGCCAAGGCTGAAGAATATCTTCAGAAAGCACTCGCGATCAGCAAAGAAATTTGTGACAAAGACGGAGAAGCATCATCCTACGGAAACCTTGGAACTGTGTTTCAATCTGTCGGTGAATATGCCAAGGCTGAAGAGTATCTTTTAAAAGCACTTGCCATGAACAAAGAAATTGGTGATAAAAACAGAGAAGCATCATCTTACGGAAACCTAGGAACTGTGTTCTACTCTGTCGGTCAGTATGCTAAGGCTGAGGAATATCTGTTAAAAGCACTTGCCATGGACAAAGAAATTGGTGACAAATATGGAGAAGCATCAGCCTACATAAACCTAGGAACCGTGTTTCAATCTGTCGGTCAGTATGCCAAGGCTGAAGAATATTTTCAGAAAGCACTTGCCATGAGCAAAGAAATTAGTCACAAAAACGGAGAAGCATCATCCTACGGGAACTTAGGGAATGTGTTTAGAACTGTCGGTCATTATGCGAAGGCTAAAGAAAATCTCTTGAAAGCACTTGCTATCGAGAAAGAAATTGGTGACAAAAATGGAGAAGCATCATCCTACGGAAACCTAGGAATAATGTGTCGATCTGTCTGTGAATATGCCAAGGCTGAAGAATATCTTCAGAAAGCACTTGCGATCAAGAAAGAAATTGGTGACAAAGCCGGAGAAGCAACAGAATACGAAAACCTAGGAACTGTGTTTCGATCTGTCGGTAAATATGCCAAGGCTGAAGAATATCTTCAGAAAGCACTCGCGATCAGTAAAGAAATTGGTGACAAAGACGGAGAAGCATCATCCTACGGAAACCTAGGAATTGTGTTTAAATTTGTCGGTGAATATGCCAAGGCTGAAGAATATCTTCACAAAGCACTTGCGATCAGGAAAGAAATTGGCGACAAAGCCGGAGAAGCAACAGATTACAAAAACCTAGGAACTGTTTTTCAATCTGTTGGCGACTTTACCAAGGCTAAAGAATACAACGAAAAAGCTCTTAAAATTAGTAACGAGTTAGGACTCATTGAAACACAGTTTCAAAGTCACCTTAACCTTGCTTTGGATGCTTTGCACTTAAAAGGAGACCTATCTGAAGCTGTATCAAATCTCCTTGCATGCATTGAAAAGAGCGAGGAAATACGACGCGATTTAAGAGACAATGATCGGTACAAGATATTGTTTTTAGACGGGCACGTGTCTCCTTATTGGTTACTCAGTGTATTGTTTTGTGCTACTGGAAAACCGAATGAAGCTCTGAACGCTGTAGAACTAGGACGGGCTAGAGCCCTGGCCGACTTGATGTCAGCTCAGTATTTAGTAGAAAAACATGTATCAGTCAGCCAACATTCATGGGTTGGTTTTGAGAAGGTCATGAAGAAAAATGTTAACTGTACTTGTCTGTACATTTCCTATTACAATCAAACTGTATTTTTGTGGATTCTTAAGACAAACAAAACCACTGTTTTGCGACAAAAAGAATTAAGTGAGTGTTTTAGTCACGTAGACGTAATGACGTCTGTGGATGACGTTTTTGGAAACGAAACCTTCAGGAAAGTTTATGTTTTACCTCAAGAACAGTGTGAAGATCGATCATTATTTCCATCGAACCCCAATCAGCTGACACGTGAATCTTTTCAAGAAGACAGCCTCGCAACTTTCCGTCTTGCAGAAGAAGAGGAAAACGAATCTCAGCATCCTAAACCGCCAACTCTTACTCAGTGTTACAACATGATTATTGCTCCTGTGGCTGACCTACTTGATGAACCAGAAATCATCATTGTTCCTGATCGCTGCTTGTACCAGATTCCTTTCGCAGCATTGAAGGATCCAAGTCAGAAGTATTTATCAGATAGTTTCAGGATCCGCATTGTTCCTTCTTTGACGACTCTTCAGCTCATTCAAGACAGTCCAGCGGACTATCACAATCAAACCGGTGCACTGATAGTGGGTGAGCCGGCTGTTTGTGACGTGTATTACAAGGGAAAGCGTGAGAAATTACACCCATTGCCTTGTGCAAGAAAGGAAGCAGAGATGATTGGACGACTGCTGGGAGCTCAACCTTTGTTGGGAGAGAATGCAACTAAGCAGGCGGTTCTGCAAGGCATACACTCAGTGAGTCTCATCCATTTCGCTGCTCATGGTGATGCCGAAAGAGGAGAAATTGCTCTTGCCCCTCCACTATCCACTGGTAGGATTCCAAGCGAAAAGGACTACTTATTGACAATGGCTGAAATTTCACAAGTACGACTTACAGCCAAACTAGTAGTCCTCAGCTGCTGCCATAGTGCATGTGGACAGATAAGGTCTGAGGGAGTTGTAGGAATTGCTCGAGCATTTTTAGGTTCAGGTGCACGCTCAGTGTTGGTGGCACTGTGGGCCATACAAGACGAAGCAACACAGGAATTTATGAGTCATTTCTACCAGCATCTTGTTCGTGGGAAAAGTGCCAGTGAATCTCTTCATCAAACTATGAAGTGGATGAGAAGTAACGGCTTCTCTGACAGCAGCCAATGGGCTCCTTTTTTGCTGATTGGAGGTAACGTGACATTTAATTTTCGAAAATAAAGGTAAGCTAAAATTGTGTTTTTATAGTATGGCGATAGTTTTTATGACCTATATTTTTCCCTAAAAAAAGGCAAGATTAGGATTGTAGTATTCATCATAACATCAATTTAGCATTTATTACTATTATTGAAGGTTGTTTTATAATCCTGTTGTGAACTCATTTGCACACATCCCACAATGAACAAGCAAGGTTGGACTAGCTATAGTGGTAAGAGCGTTCGTCTTACACAAATGCGTCTACGATAAATTAATTACAACTCGATATCTTGTCACAATATATATCTAGTTGAACGCGAGATTTCCACAATTTTATGAACATTTCAGAAGACGTTTTAAGACCGCCCGCAGATTTCTGACTTGTTGGCGAAAAATAACCGATTGATGTTATTTATTTGTTTCTTTAGTTATTAGCAATATTTCTGTAGGGATGTTTAAGTGGAGACGTGTTGATTCGATAATTTTTATCATTAAAACTAGAATTCTTTTTATTTTTTATTTTGTTTGTTATTTTTGCCATCATTACAATGTTTGGACTGGAAGATTTGTTTGTGCATTACCCAGTGTTTCTAAGTAAGGACTATATTTCACTTACCTTTGAATAGATGATTGATTCCAAAATAGAATTTATACCTGCCACTTATATATTGAGTATATTTTACTGTTCCAGGTTGTGTTGACGAGACCAGACCAGGATATCGGCAAATCGGCTCTTCCTTCTGAAGCCAAGGACCTGGGAAATTGAACAATTAATCAGTTGAAAGTCACCTGAAACTGAAAGTGAGAACGCATAGACTTGTTTGGTCCACCCGTTCATGCATGTTCACGTCCTTTCATCTGCTGTTGAGCCTTCAGTTGATTTCTGTTCATGACATGGTATCTCTGACTTTGTTCCCTTTGCAAGCATTACTTCGTTATGTAAAGAGTGTATTAATACCATGAGAACAGCTGTCTTGTCTTGACATAGTCAGTTGGAAACGCTCCAGAACATTTCATTATGTAAATAGCTTGTTTATACCATGCACTATATATATTATTTTTTTATTGGAATGTCATCTGGCAAATCAAGTCTGATTGAAAGTTAAATATTGTCGTTAGCTCTTTTATGAACAACATGCAATTCGATGTACTATTCGACATCATTGTTAGGAGTGTTAAAGCTGTTGAAAGAGTCATTATTAGTTATTACTGCGGATTCAGGTTGAGCGTTTAACGGTCTTAGTAGACTTTCAATAAAGTCCCTCGTTTATAGCCCGCCAAACGACCTCTCGCGACTTCGTCGCTCGCTCGGCCGCTTTGCGGCCTCAAAAGCTCGCTTCGCTCGCTTTACTGTGAAACTCGTGTGGTCGACTTGTGGCAAGTCTACGGTCTTAGTTGTCGCGTTCGTTGGTTCGTTGTTACTGTTGGTTGGATTGTGTTGCGAAGCAAAATGACAGCTGTTGCTAGGCGGAAATGACGACGTTCTGTCTGGGAAAAGGCATGTTGTGCTTTTTCCCAAACAGAACGTCGTCATTCCCGCCTAGCAACGGCTGTCATTTTGCCTCGCAACGCATTCAACCAACCGTGACAACGAACGTGACAACTAAGACCGTTAAACGCTCAACCTGAATCCGCAGTAATATTGTTAGCAGATTTGCACGAAAGTATTTCAGTGATCACTTTATTTTATGCAAGTTAAATAATCTATTGAAGCAAAGTAACGTTAAAAAGACATTGGTTTTTGTAACGCAACATGAAGAGCCACACTAAGTTTGCTTCTGCGTTAATGCGACAGGATCATTTTCGACAACAGTAGTAGCGAATAGCGTTATGGGATACATGCATATTTTGTATTAATCAAGACTCAATATTCAACAGTAATTATATCTTAAGTAGCATTCCATATTGTTTAATCTCTGTTTATATATCATGTATTTCCGCAATCACGCAGGTTTATTCTCATGCGTTGTCACTTAGTGCTACGGAATGCGAAAAAGCACAAACCCTGGCCACTTCGCCCTAATAATCAGTTTTAAAGAATGTGTAGAAAAATCAAAATGAACAGAATAGGATAATGATACTTCAGATTTATTACCATGTAAAATAATAGTACGTGTATAGAATCAAGCTTTGTTATTGAGGATGAAACGGCGATTTTCGATGAAATACATCGACAAACTGAGTTAAACTAACCTTCACAAAGTCCGTCTATATTTGTACAAATGTTTTGACGGGACCTTATACAGTTTTTTAGCATAGTTGCTAATTTTTAATGGTTATTCGATATACTGCAATTCTACCTTAGGAATGTACTTCAGTGTCTGAATTTTTTATTCTTTGCAATACGGAAAGTAATTAGTTTCATTTTTCATTACCAAGTTACCGTATTTTCTCGATTAAATATCGGGTCTCGTGGACCCGGCCTGGCGTTCATACGGGGGTGATTTTTCATCATTTTCATGATCGCAGATTACGTCTTTCTTTACTAAATTCCTGGAATTTCCTGATTCAAAAGCTGAACTGATCAAAATGTTCTTATAATCTTTAAGGAAACAAGAACGAGAAGTGCCAAAGAATCAATGAACTGTAACAAAATTTTAACCAGAAATTCAAGTGATGTTCCCTAACTTTGAGTCTTCTATCTGTCTTTTCATATAAACCATCCTGACTCGGATAAAGAAACGATGAAGCGACCCCCGGGATGAGTCACACAATAGCAAATTAAAAAAAACGTCAGACCTCAAATAAACGCCGGGGGGTGTTTATATAAAACTCGACCTTGTCGACCTGGCGTTTATTCGGGGCCCGAATGTTGTTTTTATGTGATTCACTAATACAATATATATATATTTTGCGATTGCAATCGTGTTGTGAAGTTTCTTGCTCCTTTTTTTTTTACTCGCCTATAAAAGTTGAAAACGAAGAGTCCAAATGAACAAACGAAAGGTATAAATTAATTTACTTACCCGTCCTCCACGGGATTTAAACATCGATCGGAAAACGAGATTTTCAACCCTTTTCCGGAGATAATCGAGGAAGATATTTTCGTCTCCAACCCCACAGCCTCGAATACCCGCGCGGAAGGTAACTTTCGCGCGGGATCTCGAGGATATCCTACAAACATGGCGTGTCGAATTTAAAGCAAAGGATTATATTAAAGTTCTAAGTCGATCTCTGGTACACTGTTTACGTTTAATTTTCACATGTCCTCAGGTATAGCTGTTATGCATCCTTGGAGAACCAGGGACAGATATTTTGGGAAGGAAATCCCCGTCAATATTCCCTCTCTTTCAATAATTCTTTTTTTGTGTGTAAGGTATGAAAGTGGAGTGTTGGAAAAAAAGGTGGAATCACGTACAAGCCTGTTAACACGGTCCGTGCGAGTATAAAGCTCTCAAATAATGAGAATTTTAAATTATGCCCAGAATAATGCTTTTTCCTCCACCCTTTTAATTTAATATAACATTTCCTTCTTGGAAGTGTTACTGAAAAGATATGCAGGAGAGAGAAAATTAGAAATTAGCGAAGGTAAAGATTTCAGTTGGCGGCCGTGGAATGTGTTTTGGAACAGCAAACTATGTGTCCCGAGATGTTTTAGAAAAACATACTTATACCCCGTTCACACCAACGCTTAAACATGTTTGAATGCTGTTTAGTTTAAAACAGGTTTAGAAAAATACCTCCAAACGTGCCGTAATATTTGGAGTGAAATGTTTACTGAAAGCAACTTTATTGACTTTTATTATCATTCCAGGTAGTATGAGTCATATACATTTAAAAACGTTCAAGATATAGGATAAAAACGTAGTTAAACTAAACAACATTTAAACATGTTTAACCGTTGGTGTGAATGGGGTATTAGCTTAGAATGAGAAAACTGGGAATGAGTCTCACAGAGCATATCGCGCGCACGCCGCGTCATAAGGTCTTATTGTGACGTCAGACAATCACTTTGCTTTTATCGCGGAACGAACAAGTTGGACATTTTCTGCGCTGGCAGTTTTCGTTCTTTTATAGAATCCTATGTTAACTACTGGGCAAGAAGGTAAGAAATAATTTCGTTTATTTATTGTATTCTTCGACTTTTTGTAAAGGTATTCAGCAGAGGGATTGCGAAAGAAGTCTCTTCATTATCAAAAACTCTAACAAAAACTTGAACAAAAAACATCTTTGTCATTTTGTTGCAACTGAAAAGTAAAAGTTCATTTGTCAAGAGCAAGAACTTATTCATTGTCATTCATTGACGACACTTTTTTACAAACTTTCTTTGTTTTTTTGAAAAATCAACAAGTTATAGTTGTCATGGTAGATAGTTTCCGAGGGTCCGCGCGTGCGACCTACCCGTGACAGGTCTGCGCGTGCGTTCTATTTTTAGTTCCATTTTCTAAGCGCGCGCTTCGATATTTCGCGCAAACAATAACTTTAATTTGGCGATTTTGCAAAGATTTGGCTGTGCAGAAACTACTGCGGCAACTGGCTGCTAAATTACTTACTGTGGGAGCTAAATGTTTGGATTTGCTGAACAGTCGCAAAAATTTCAAAATTTAGTTACTGCAAATAATAGTAGTCTTAAAAGTAAGTGGCAAACCTGACTCATGACGTCAAAAATTCTGGTCACTGTGATTCAAAGTGAGACCGTCTAGTATGTATAATACCGCACAAATGTGCTTAGCCGGCAAACTATAGCTATTAAATAGGACACGACGGCCACGTTAGTAGCGGGAATTATCCCTAGATCTACCAGAATAAATAGTGAGCCCGAGTATCAGCAGCCACGGACAGCTGTTTTCAGCCATGTTTTGGTCTCACTATTTATATTTATATTTATTTTTTTATTTTATACAATCCGTTTTAACCCGTGAATGTGAATTGGTTTTATTTTTGTGTCTACGGCGCTTGCGCATGTAGACACTATGCTGAAACCAAAAGCTGTAACAATTGAATAAAGCTGTAACAATTTATTTAATGATGCAATCACAAAGAGATCAAATTCAATGGCACAAGACCTGGATCACACAAAGGCCTTTCCAACTTTCCAACTCAAACTTATGAAAGGCGTACCCGTGTGGACAGCTAAAACGCAAACTTTTGATATTAAACGATTGGCCATTTAGGGCGGATGATGTCAGTAATTTGATGCATGTTCATGCTTGTGCCTTGGCTCCAGAGAATTTTTAAATTTAAAATTTAAAAAGAGGCTATAAAAAAGTATTATGTTTTAGACATGAACATTGATCATTTTAAGACTTGTAGAACGATTGTGTGTTTAAAATCTAATTAATTGTGATTGACGATAAATAGACACATTTGTCAGTAGATACTAGAAGTATCTTATTGATTTGATTTTAATCAGCTTTAATGTAAACATTGTCAAAATTGTTTTCATTAAAGCATTTTGGTCATTATTGTCATCATTAATGCGGTTGTAAACGTATTGTTTTTTGGATCGACGTTAAATTCGACACTGAAAAACGTCGTCAAAATAATGCGACAAACAAATACTCTGTTAAATAATAAATTGAATTGAATTTTTTAAGTAATCCAACATGAATGTGAAAAGCTAGTTCACAATCTATTCTCGACCTATGATTATTTTAGAATTTTAGATAGTGTCCCCAATTAGCTAGTATTTTTATTGACACTTGAATAAAGTTATTATTATTATTATTATTATTATATTTCTGTCCAAAAACTGTGACATCAGGTTTCACAACTGATCAAGTGTAAAAAATGCGGCGTGAAAAAAAAAAAACCCGGCGAGAAACAGGACAGTTCATAGCGAGCAAGAGAAGTGTTAAATTTGAATAAGACGAAAAATTTTAATCATCATAGTGAGCTGACTATATATCTGTTCGTTTAATCTTTATTAAGGTTTTGTTCCTTATCCGGCTTGTTACTAGTAAACCCTATTAGTTTTTTTTTATTTTTATTTTTTTTTTTTAACCCTATTAGTTATACAAGCATGATTGGTAATGACATTACCAGTGAACTTATCAATCATGACTTTTCAATGACGGCAATGACAAGCACATTCGATAAACGCGTGCAATCGATGTAAAGCTATGAACCAAGAGCCATTTCAGATTTTCTGTTTCGAACCGCTTTCCTGCGAACACGACATCATCCGTCCATAAAGAAGCAAAGGGCAGAGCAAAAAATGCAAGGAAAACGTGGTTGCGATGCCAGGTGGAAACATTAGCGTCGCTCCGTGTTTAATCTTATGGGTTTCTGGTTTAATCCAACATGAATGTGAAAAATAAAACTCCTGTACATCGTTCACAATCTATTCTCGACCTACGACGACAATTCGTATGGCCGGATTTTAGTTTTTCTGAACCCCGAATTTTTCAGTTTCATTGTGCAACTGGAAAAGAAACGTCTTGGTAAGTACTTTGTTTCGTGAACTCTTTATGTTTAATTTACACGTTTTTGTTATTAGACACGTTCAAACTCACTGTAAGACTATTTTACAACTATTCACCGAAGTGGAGGTGGCTAGAGGTGGATATTTACCGAACCGCGAAGCGGTGAGGTAAATATCCACCACTGGCCACCGACACTGAGGTGAACAGTTGTTTTAGTATATACTAAAACAGTGAGATACTGATAATATAGCAGAAAATTATGACTTCTAACTCATTTGTTTCTGTCAACGATTACAATTTTCGCGCTGAAATGACCGCAATTTGCTTGGAGGTGAATAGCACTTGCTATCCTGAGTTTCAGTAGCCAATCAGAGCGCGTCAACAACGCTATCCACTGTTTAAGTATATACTAAAATAAAAATATATTGTTGGGATGATTGACGTGAATGGTAGCACATATACACCCAGACATGGTTGAACCTCACACCTGCTAATACAGTGTTATACAGTGCAAAAGAGAATTCGCATTGCCATAATTTACTGAATTTAGCTCATCTAGTAGCTAAGTGTTACATATATCGAAGAAGACTATACGTTGCGCCTTCATACTTCTCCGTTTTTGACCAAAAGCTACCTAGAAAAAACAAGCATTGAAAGATGTTCCGACATTACTGTTTGAGATTCAAGCCAACCAAGTGCTTAAAGGGGCGTGTCCTTCCCCTTGATAGCGTCGCTACGTATTTTATCCAACTTGAATGTGAAAAACTCCTGTATGGCATTCACAATTTATTCTCGACCTATGACGACATTTCATATGACCGGGTTTTAGTTTCTCTGAACTCGGATTTTTTTGTTTCATTGTGCAACTGGTAAAGAAGTGCCTTGGTAAGTACTTTGTTTCGTGAAGTCTTTATCTTTAATTTACCTGTTTAGGATAGAACTAGAATTATTGTACCAGCGCAGGAGCCCATTACTAAACCAGCGGCATGAAATATCAACACAGCAGTCACAATATCATCGACAAGTTTCTTTGGTGTAGGGAGCTGTTTGGTTCTGTAATCTTGTGTAAATTACACTTTCCTGTTTAAACCAAGGAAAGCTAAGGCAGAAGACGTAACAAAGTTGTTATGGATCAATTCGCGTATGACTGAATTACGCCGAAAAGGTCTTGTAGTCTTCAATTCGAAACTGAAGAAGTGGAAACTGACAAATAATTTCAAATACTGTTCTTTCTTTAGTTTTATACCGTACAAGCACGACTGAAAGCACTTTAAAATGTTTTATAAAATGCTCAAGGAAATGCGCGCGCTATGATGTGGCTTCATATAGTTATTGGCAAGTCTTCCAAATAAAATATACACGATCTTATTGCTGTCTTTCGAGAGTTTTGTTTCGCGATACAAAGCATAATATACATATACACTTAGCTTAGGCTTTCTCGTTTACGGACAAGTCTAATTTGGCAGTCTCGTCTTTTTACCATGGCAACCAGTGGTTGAGTTGTTGGGCTTGTTGTTCAAGGCTGGCAAACCTCTCAACGGATTTTCTCAGTTTTTACACGGTAAATATTCACGATTTTTGGTGTTACACAAGAAACATTGAATAAGTCTAATCTAACAAAGCCATAAACAAACGGTACATAATTTTCGTTCGGCTCGTTCGTTTCGTTCGGCTCGTGCTTTACTTCTCTCGTGTTCCTAAAAATTCCCGCCTGCTTACATAACTCAATAATGCACTCGGCGCGTGTTTTATTTCTTTATTATTATAACATAGTGTTCTCAAAGGACAAAACAAAAATATTTTTACATTTGCTTTCCACAAAGGCACAAGGCGTTTTGGGATGATTGCTGCAAATGGCACACAAATACACCCAGATAGGGCTGAACTTAACACCTGTCAAAGTGTTAAACAGCGCAAAAGAGAATTCACGTTGCTTGCCATACGTTACTAAATTTAGCTCATTTTACAATAGACGATGCGCCTTTACATTTCTCCGTCTTCGAGTGGGTCGTTGCCATAAATGGCAACGCGCCCAATTCGAAAAATACAAGTTTTTTTTTTCTGTGTCACTTGCCCGATTGGTTGAGATTGTTTACAAATACATGTAACAATTATTTTTGTAGAGTTCTTGCAAGGTTAAATTGTAAAAGATTTACTACCTTAAAAAACAGGCATGGAAAGATGTTGCCGGAATATTCAAAACGTTCGTTTAACAGTTTTCAAGTGAAGGGGAGCCTATGATCGGCATCGAATTTTTTGCGGATGCCGATACTTAAGAAGCCTTCTATATAATTTTGTTTACTAAGTTGAAGTTTTCCTTTACGTGTTCATTCAGTTGTAAACGAGTGAAAGCAAATTTAAAAGTTACGAAATCAACAGGAAGACGCTTGTAAGGAATTGAATATTACTAGCCGTTTCTAGCAATTTCATAATAATAATGTCTTGGTCATGTCTTGGTTTTGAAGGCTCTGTTGATTACAGCTTTTTGTTTCATTTTCGACGCACAAAAAACGGATCCCAACACAGTAACTCGTTGTTAAAATTATTAATTCAGTTGCATAGCTCTCTGAACTCAGCGGCTTTCTTTATATGCGGGAAGATCGATCGCCTTGAAAATGATTCAATGACGTTTTTAAATTTTATCTCCTTTCGGCACCTTGAGTTTAAAATATGTTTTAATTACAGAATTTGAAGATTCTGTCTGTAAATATCGATACTGAATTTTTGGATTTCTTCGAATTGGGCCAAAAGAAACCTTTTGGTGAAGATCTATTAACGGAAATTACAGTGAAACTTTCCAAGTTGTTTTTGTTTTCGAGTAATGTACCAAAACTGAAATTCCGTGTTAAAGTCGTAACCGCCTTTAAAATTTGCCGAGATTTGCTGCATATTTCAATCGGCCGGCGAGAAAGACCCCCCGGGGGGGACTCCCATATAAAAATGACGGGGGTGCTCGTCGTACCTTTTATGGGTCAAAATTTGTAAATTGGTACCTCTTAGGGTACTAAAATCTAAAATGACCACCGTTAATTATCGCGGTACCTTTTAGGGTATTGAGCTGAAAAAATATGACAGAATATGACATGTGTTTTTTTAATTGGTACCTCTTAGGGGTAAAAATTCTTTTGAGCCACACCCATCAAACGAGATTGTAGTTCCTTTTAGGGTGTTTTTGGCAAATTTTCGACGAGCACCCCGTCATTTTCGTATGTGAGTCCCCCTCACACACCTCCGGGAGAAAGACGCCTTAACGAAACGAAATCATAATGCCGATCCTTTGCAGTGGAGCAACTCTCTTCGAGTATAAAAATGTAAAAGTATTGTAAGAATTACAGCCCGAAAATACCTGCCCTGCGGTAAGCACTTTGATAAACACTTCATTTAAATAATTTATGTTAATGAATCGGAAGATTCTTAAAAGCGGATGTCTGTAAATATCGAGAGCTCGCTATCAAAACTGAATTTTCGAATTTCTTTAAGAGAAACCTTTAGAGACGTACCTATTTTGGAAAATTACAATCAAACTTTCCGAAAAGTTTTCGTTTTCGATTTTTGCTGTGTAAATGCAAAATGTTTGGCACGCGTGCCCAAAAATTTACAATAGGCGGGCCGAGACCACCTCAAGAGGTAGTATCGGCCTGCCTAAAAAGAGGCCCGCGTGCCAAAACGAATGCATTCTCGTTCCCGGCGAAAATAACTTTTGGCGCCAAAATTTCAATAACACAGGCGCAAACGTTTGTTGTTCGCGGAAAGAAAGATGGCCTCGAGAGGGAAAAGTACACACAAAGGTAACTGATACTCCAAATAAGTTAGCAATGGTTCTATATTCTGCTGTCGAGGCTAGGTAATACAAGGCTATTGCCAATGGACGATTTGGAGTAACAGCCTTTCGCACTGACGAGATATGTCATCACAAATCTCATGGAGAATATATTCAAATGTCCCACGGGTTACTCTGAAGTTTGAGTACCACAGTTCATCCGGAAAACGTGATTCGACCATGTCGAACCAGGCAAAAGAATGCGGGTGCATTCACACATCTCTCAACCGCGGAGGGTTTAAACAGCTCAAAATAGCTTGCATCAGGCCGTACTGTCGCCGCTTCAATGCCTTATTGAAGAGTGGTACAAGCGATGACCTTGCTTCGTTCCTCAGTTCTGTTGGTCGTTTTCGCTTTTTAAAGGCATAAAGCTATAAAATGGCTTTTCGCACTCGAGTATCCGCCATTTTGAACAACCCGCGTCCGCGAACCCGAATGGAAACTATAATGAGGAAAAACAGCGAAGAAAAAATATACAACTAGAGAACTTGAGGTTTCCCGATATTTCGGACAGCCAAGCTGTCCTTCTTCAGGGGATATAAGAAGGACAGCTTGACTGTCCGAAATATCGAGAAACCTCATTCTCTAGTTGTATATTTTTTCTTCGCGGTTTTTTCTCCCTATAGTTTTTATTCTTAGTACTTAAAAATAGCAAGATTTGGTTTGTGGTCGTTTTAATATAAGTTTCAACCCAAATGCCCCCGGGGACAAGCGAAGAACTATGTGAGCCGCTGTTAATGAGACCGGTCAGGCTCGCAAATTTAAGAGTGCCGTTCTCATTTTCGGGGTGCCGTTCAGAAATGGAACATATTTTGACGTGTAAATGAAGCGGGCCGTGCCCAAAATTATCGACCCGCGTGCCAAAATTTAGGAGTGCCGGACCCAAAATGAATGTCGTGTAAATGGGGCTTTAAATACATTTTGCCGAGATTTGAAATGATCCTTATAGACCACTTTCATAATGGCGGCCGATTTATTTATTCTTTTATATGTATGTTAATTAGCCTCACTGGCCTCATTTTAGAGTAAAAATTCTTTTGAATTTTGCAAATGTTACCGAAGCCAGTGAGGCTAATTAACATACATATCAAAGAATAAATAAATCGGCCGCCATTATGAAAGTGGTCTATTGATGGTTTGCACGTGACGTCACGGCGGCCATGTTGGTGGTCAAGAACAAAAGCGTTTCTCTCCGCTGGGAACTAAACTCTATTTTCATGCAAATTCTGCGACAAAAATTGTATTGTATTGACCACCAACATGGCCGCCTTGTCACGTGGTTGCAAACCAAGAATTGCGGTTGAGCAATCCTTTGAGAGCAGGGAAATGTTAAAACATCGGAAGAAAGCTCGAACATTCCTAGTTTAAGCACTTTGATAAAAACTTGAAAATGAGGAAACTTCTCAGGCATAATCATTGTCCTGGTACAGCTAATGTTACAAGGAAAGTTATATTAGCAGAAATCCGGATATTAATGTACTGAAACAAATAAACAATCTAGCTGGGGTAAACGCGCAGGCAATTTTTCATGAATTTTCTTTAAAAATCTTCAGACAGTCACGTAAATTAAAGAATAGGTCACGCTGTTTGAAATGGTTCTGCCTCGTACAAAATGGCCACAAATTATCTAAATCTTCTAAGAAATGGTTTATATTATAGCGAATAAGGAGCACGGATTGTTCCCGGAATTATTTCGTACACGCATTAGAGGCCGATTACATGAGCAACAGACCGGTATGGTTCGATTCGCCGAGACGGAAGACCACCCCGTAGTGCAGGCGATTTTTTTCTTGGTGGTTGAACGTTGTGTGTGTTTAGCCGTCATTTCGGATGGACAAACGTCGAGAACTGAAATAAACGTCATTTCAAGGGGACGACTAGCCTGAGTTCTACTCATTTAGCAGCCTTTTTAACTCGTGAACTCGAAGCGTTGAACGAGTTATCGTAGACGGGGACAGATATGCAAATTTTTACTCCTTTGGTCCGTCGGGCAATTACCTTAATATAGGTAATTAACGAAGCTCTATATTAACGCGACAAAAATTAACACGCCATAAAATTAACGCGAATTTCTGAAAAGTTACATTTACGTGCATTAAATAAACGCGATTTTCCGTCCGAAATATTTTTACGTGCATTTATTTAACGCGAATTTGATGTCTTAGGTATAATAAGCTATAGCAAACCGTACATAAGACATAACAACAACTTCCAACAGAACTGAAAGTTTAATATCAATCACATTTGATTATATGTATCTTAAGCAAGTAGGTACATGTAAGCATGGTTTAAGGCATGCAAAATACAGCGGATTATCCACGTTCGAATCGAATATTATTGCTCAAAAGGGTCCAGGGATGAGAAACATCCCGTCTCTCGAGCGCTTTCTATAGCGTCTGTTATATCTGCAGCGCGCCAACCATGAACCCGACTAAGGGGGTGTTTACATGACACCGGGGCGACTTTCGCGCCGGGGCGAGTTCTCTCCGATTCCCTCTTATGGCTCTACATTTGTTTACATGATACCACCACATTTTGTGGTGGTATCATGTAAACAAATGTAGAGCTATAAGAGGGAACCGGAGCGAACTCGCGCCGTCGCGAAAGTCGCCCCGGTGTCATGTAAACACCCCCTAATATGTAATTTGGCACGAAATAAAGGTGTCTTCAAATAACGATGCTGTAAATAAGTGGTATTTTAATTAACGATGCTATAAATTAAGGGGCATTTAATTAACGCGAATTTTTTAAATTCGCGTTAATAACATGGTTCGTTAATTGCCTATATTAAGGTACTCCAATGTAAACCGTTTTTTGGTAATTCCGCTGACCAGTGCATAAGGTCTTGAACTCTGTAAACTTGAAATGGATTCTTCAAGACTTAGGAAAACGTTACAACACGGTAATTGTTGTTTTTTAATGTGTGAAGTTTCGCTGCCATTTGTAAAGGTTCAAATAAACCGAATGAATTAAAAACATGTGGCGTGCACAAATGCGTATTGAGAACTGGGTGACGTAATGTTTTAAATTTGGTTGTAACCTAGAAGTTGAAATAACAGGGTCTCTAGACTCCCAAAATAGGATTTTTTTTTTAAATAACACCACAATGTTCGCTTCATGCACGATAAAGATTTTATACAGAATACAATGCCGGGTAAAAATTAATGTCCGGTGTCACTGTAATTCCAACTTTTCATCGCTTTGATCTCATACTGAGCCGACATCTTTAGCTAAATGATATAACTGTGCTTCAAAAAAACTTAAAGACATATTTTTCTCGCGACTTGACTTTTGCTGGCCTCTGCTGTGACGCATTCTTTGCATTTCTGCTTGCTTCGGTTATTTACAAAAGTAATTCACTCGCTGATGACAGGGATAAAAGCTTAACATTTACCATCATAATGTATTTATCACCACACATGACACTTTCGACATTTCTGATCCTAGCAGTACGTAGGACGCATGTCATACATGAACCTAGTAAATGGCCTACAATCGTTATCAAAAACCTTCGACCACTTGACTAAATTTTGGTTAATTTTGTAGTGCATTAACCCCCTCCCCCCCCACCCCCTATATCAATGTTGGGTTGTGATTGGAGATACCGGGGGCTTGCCAACCGCATGAAGATTGATTTGGGTTCCAAAGTTTAGATCCAACATTGTTATTGGGGGCCCGGGGGAAGCGAACATCAGCAATGTACACTGGAAATTGTTAAAAAGTCAATTAAAATATAGGGTGGTCGAAGGTATTTTGCAAACGATTGTCTGAGAGAGAATTCGCAAAGCGTTGTTTATAAGAAGACGTTACAAACATATATGTATTGATAGGCTATGTTGACAGTATTGACCAAATTTTTTTTTAGCTATATCCCTATAGACATGAAATATTCGGCATTTTATGTGAAATGACGTCATTTTCTAACATTGGCAGAGAGCCAAAGAAGAAACGGCAAGCTAAATTTAGCTGAGTTCATAGCTAACAGAGGATATCGTGTAGTGAACGATGCGTTATCGTTAGCTGAGGAGTTCGATGGGGCTGAAAGTGCAGTAAATCGTTCGAAGAAAGACCGCATTCAAATACTCCAAGAGCAGCTAGCAGAAGTTTGTGTACCTGGGTGCGATAAGCAATGGCTTAGCGCTGCTTTGGAGCTACTCTCCAAGAATGGTATTGATGTTACCTTCTACTGCAATGCCATTTTCAACGCTCTGCGTTTTGGTCGTGGGAAATATAGAAATATATACATACACGGGCCGTCTAATTGTGGGAAAACCTTCATGGTAGCACCCCTCAAGGAAATATACAAAGCGTTTGTAAATCCTGCATCTGGTACATTCGCGTGGGTTGGTGCAGAAAATGCAGAAATAATCCTTCTAAACGACTTCCGGTGGTCTCCTTCAATAATTGCGTGGGCAGATTTGCTACAGATACTGGAAGGGGATACCATGCACTTAGCGACACCAAAGAATTTCCAAAACAAGGATGTTGTCTTTGACAAAGACACCCCTTTCTTCGCCACCGCTGACGCTCCTATTACTCTTGTCAGAGGAGGTACCACAGACACCACGAATACCCAGATGATGGCAGTACGCTGGCGAGCTTTCCAGTTCACGTATCAAGTGAAAGAAAGTGAACGCAAAGAATTACGGCCATGTAAACGCTGCTTCGCAGAATTCACTTGAGCAACAAGAGCTCCAGCAGCTAAATGTCACGCCGTGTCACGCTACTATAATTCCACGATGCTCGCCTATAAACTCAAATAGCTCCATCCACGTTAAACATTTAGCATTTCATGGTATTATTACATAATATACTACTAAAGACAAACATTATCTAAGCTAATTACTGTTTGTAATTTGCCATAGCTGTACATAATTGACGATTCTCAGCGTGACGACGAAACAAAGAATATATGTCACTGAATCTTTTTATGTCACCAAAAAGCGAGAACCGTTGAAATGTAGTTTATTTACCGTCCAAAAATTAACTTTGGCATTCCTAACATGATTATCCTTATTATTTCTCTCTAAGGAGAGTTAACATGCAGTCATATGCGAAAGTAATCGTGAGAAATTAACAATAATCACCGAGCACCGTGCACGAGAATCGTGAGAAGGACACAAACACACCAGCCCTCCCCCCAAAGACATGTTTTGCCGTGTACAAAAATATTCGTTTATTTTGCTTTAATACTTTGTACGTCCACCTTTTCTTGTTATAATAGCATCGATTCTTTTAGGAAAACTATCGATTAAAGAGTTTATATACGATATATCAGTCTCTTTGAGCGTATTCAGCACTCGCTCTTTAAAATCCGAAAATGTTTCTTTTGTTATGTTTCTTGAAATGGCATCATTATCTAGCTGCCTCTTAAAAACATTAAATAAGTTCTCAATTACATTGACATCGGGTGAACGCGGTGGAATAGTAAACAATTCTGCTCCAATATCGTCTATAGAATCTATAGCTACCTTGCTGGTTTGTGATGGATCATTATCCATTAAAAACATCCAAGGACTGTCAGCATTCAACGTTTCAAAACATTTATGTAGCTCGTCGTACACAAAGGTAGAAAAATATTCGCCATTCATGTGCTGATATGGCTCACAAATAACCACACCTTTCTCGTAGGCTATGCCTACCATAAGGTGTAGTCTCTTGCCTCCGGCTAAGTCCTTGGACCCTTTGCTTGTTATATCAAGTCCTTCATTTGGCTTTCGCCATACGCGAGCTTTAGGTCTCATTGCTTCTCCAAAAGGGTTTGTTTTAAATACAAACGATACCCCATCTAAATAAATTTTTACTGTTTCACTGAAAAATTTGGGCTCCGTTTTCAGAATGTTCGTGCATTTTTTCGCAAATGCTAATCGCTTTTTCTTGTCCGCCTCACTGAGTACGCCCTTTTTCCTAGTCTGCCTGTACCCATACTTTTCGTCGTGTAACGCGCGAACATACGTGCAGTAACTGACTTGTTTAAAGTCCATTCCAGCAAATTCCACGAGTTTTTTGATGGTAAAATTCGGATTGATCTTCCTCAGTGTATGGACTGAACGAATTAGATGGCGTCTGTCTCTTTCGCTCAGTTTTTTTGGCCTTCCTTGAGGTCGTTTTGTTTTTAGACTTTTTGTCTTCTTTTTAGGCGTAGTGCTGCGTCTATGCGAATATTCGATAGCAGATGTCCTTGAAATTTGGCATTTCTTTGCAATTTGACTGTAGCTGTAGCCGTTCTCCCTCAGAACATATGCCAAAGCTTTTGTTTTTTCTGTAATTCCTTTTCTGTACACCATGTTTGCTCAAGTATTAGTGGTGAGTGCGCGCGCTCATTGTTATGTCATTTTCTGCGCGCGACGTGTTGCTCGTGACGTAGTAACATTGTTTTAATATTTTTAATCCTAAAATATAGGCTTAGCCTGTTCGGTAACGTTTCAGAGAGATGTTATTTCCAGCATTTGACATATATTTTTGTTTCAGAATATAGTATATTCGACGACATACATATAATTTTCTCACCTACGACATTACCGTTGTATAGATTGTACTATTTTTGACGTATTTACCTACACTATCATACACTTTCGCACTCGACGATTATTGTATGTTTTAGTTTAGACCTATAACATAGTGTGAAATACCGTGTTCGCTAGTTAAAAGCCTGTGTTAAGAAAAATACTTCGGACAATCGTTATCAAAAACCTTCGACCACTTGACTAAATTTTGGTTAATTTTGTAGTGCATTAACCCCCTCCCCCCTTCCCACCCCCTATATCAATGTTGGGTTGTGATTGGAGATACCGGGGGCTTGCCAACCGCATGAAGATTGATTTGGGTTCCAAAGTTTAGATCCAACATTGTTATTGGGGGCCCGGGGGAAGCGAACATCAGCAATGTACACTGGAAATTGTTAAAAAGTCAATTAAAATATAGGGTGGTCGAAGGTATTTTGCAAACGATTGTAGTTCGCCACAAGTCTCTCGTAGCTCAGTGGTTAATGCATCCGACCGGTGTGTGAACCTAGTAAATGGCCTAGTTCGCCATGAGTCTCTCGTAGCTTAGTGGTTAGAGCGTTCCACCAGTGAGCGGAAGGTCATAGGTTAAAATCCTGTCGGGGACTCAGATGTTTTGTTTGTCCCACGCTCGTGACATGATGAACATTACATTTTTCTTATTTCTTTACCAAACTTAACATTTACCATCATTTTTTATTTATTAGAATCTGGAATGTTCTGGTCGTGACCCTTGGGGCGTACAGCAGCTTCAGTCGTTTCTTTAAGAAGGCAATAAGTACAGCTTAACTTACTGGTCAGGAGTTAATTAATACCAATTAATGTTTAATCTGTCTTCTTTCTTTAATATTTATTATAGGTGTCTTTTTGTGAAATTTACAGACATATAGCGATTTTACATTTATTGAGCTTTCAAGATATGTATAGGTTGTTGGGATTTTCTCGTTAAGCGAGCGTGTAAATTCACGAAAACTAAAGATTGTTAAACCACCTATACTTAAATCTTAGGATGGCTACTTTTACTTCTACTTTTATCACATTTTGACATTTCCCTTTGTCTACGTTGCCATGGAGAATCTGCTCACGTTAATTTAAATTGAAAATATAGAAAGAGCAGATTTAACACCAAGCCATAAATATTTAGTTTATTAAATACGACAACGTAACAGAAAATAGAGTTAAAGTACTATAATTTTTTCTATGTTTTGTAGAAGCCTGACATGGACGACGTAGAGAAAGTTGTACAAACCATCCTTATTGGCATAGTTGTTGCCAATTTCCTTAGAAAGACCAGGCGTGTTGTTCAAGCCATCAAGTTGTGGGAAGAATGCTTAGGACTCTTCAACTGCAAAGTCCTGGAGAAAGAAAATGAATTCGTGATATCAGGTTGTATATCAACTTGTTTTAAAATATTTAATGGATACGTTTTTATCAATGACAACACAAGTGCGATAAAATGCGGCACAAAGCTTTTGGTCTTACTCCGCGAGCGTGGCGATAAAGAAGGGGAAGCAACATGTTACGGAAACCTAGGAACTGTGTTCTACTCTGTTGGTCAGTATGCCAAAGCTGAGGAATATCTCCTAAAAGCACTTGCCTTGAGCAAAGAAATTGGTGACAAAGCCGGAGAAGCAACATATTACGGAAACCTAGGAACTGTGTTTCAATCGGTCGGTCAGTATGCCAAGGCTAAAGAATATCTCCAAAAAGCACTTGTCATGTACAAAGAAATTGGTCACAAAAACGGAGAAGCATCATCTTACGGAAACCTAGGAACTGTGTTTCAATCTGTCGGTGAATATGCCAAGGCTGAAGAGTATCTATTGAAGGCACTTGAGATCAAGAAAGAAATTGGTGACAAAGACGGAGAAGCATCATCTTACGGAAACCTAGGAACTGTGTTTCAATCTGTTGGTGAATATGCCAAGGCTGAAGAGTATCTATTGAAGGCACTTGCGATCAAGAAAGAAATTGGCGACAAAGACGGAGAAGCAACATCTTACGGAAACCTAGGAACTGTGTTTCAATCTGTCGGTGAATATGCCAAGGCTGAAGAGTATCTATTGAAAGCACTTGCGATCAGGAAAGAAATTGGCGACAAAGACGGAGAAGCAACATCTTACGGAAACCTAGGAACTGTGTTTCAATCTGTCGGTGAATATGCCAAGGCGGAAGAGTATCAATTGAAAGCACTTGCGATCAGGAAAGAAATTGGTGACAAAGACGGAGAAGCAACATCTTACGGAAACCTAGGAACTGTGTTTCAATCTGTCGGTAAATATGCCAAGGCGGAAGAGTATCTATTGAAAGCACTTGCGATCAAGAAAGAAATTGGTGACAGAGACGGACAAGCAACATCTTACGGAAACCTAGGAGCTGTGTTTCAATCTGTCGGTAAATATGCCAAGGCGGAAGAGTATCTATTGAAAGCACTTGCGATCAAGAAAGAAATTGGTGACAGAGACGGAGAAGCAGCATCTTACGGAAACCTAGGAGCTGTGTTTCAATCTGTCGGTAAATATGCCAAGGCGGAAGAGTATCTATTGAAAGCACTTGCGATCAAGAAAGAAATTGGTGACAAAAAAGGAGAAGCATCATCTTACGGAAACCTAGGAAATGTGTTTCAATCTGTCGGTGAATATGCCAAGGCTGAAGAGTATCTATTGAAAGCACTTGCGATCAGGAAAGAAATTGGTGACAAAGACGGAGTAGCATCATCTTACGGAAACCTAGGAACTGTGTTTCAATCTGTCGGTGAATATGCCAATGGGGAAGAGTATCAATTGAAAGCACTTGCGATCAAGAAAGAAAGTGGTGACAAAGACGGAGAAGCAACATCTTACGGAAACCTAGGAACTGTGTTTCAATCTGTCGGTGAATATGCCAAGGCGGAAGAGTATCAATTGAAAGCACTTGCGATCAGGAAAGAAATTGGCGACAAAGACGGAGAAGCAACATCTTACGGAAACCTAGGAACTGTGTTTCAATCTGTCGGTGAATATGCCAAGGCGGAAGAGTATCAATTGAAAGCACTTGCGATCAGGAAAGAAATTGGTGACAAAGACGGAGAAGCAACATCTTACGGAAACCTAGGAACTGTGTTTCAATCTGTCGGTGAATATGCCAAGGCGGAAGAGTATCACTTGAAAGCACTTGAGATCAGGAAAGAAATTGGTGACAGAGACGGAGAAGCATCATGTTACGGAAACCTAGGAAGTGTGTTTCAATCTGTCGGTGAATATACCAAGGCTGAAGAGTATCTATTGAAAGCACTTGCGATCAAGAAAGAAATTGGTGACACAAACGGAGAAGCATCATCTTACGTAAACCTAGGAAGGGTGTTTCGATCTGTTGGTGGCTATACCAAGGCTAAGGAATACACCGAAAAAGCTCTTCATATTAGCAACCAGATCGGTAGCATTGAATTGCAGTTTCAAAGTCACCTTAATCTTGCTTTGGATATTTTGTGCTTAGAAGGAAACCCATCTGAAGCTGTATCAAATCTCTTTGTATGCATTGAAAAGTGCGAGGAAATGCACCGTTATTTAAGAGACAATGATAAGTACAAAATATCGTTTTTAGACGAGCATGTGTCTCCCCATCGGTTTCTCAGTGCATTGTTTTGTGCTGCTGGGAAACTTAACGAATCTCTTTGCGCTGTAGAGCTAGGACGGGCTAGAGCCCTGGCCGACTTGATGTCAGTTCAATATTTAGTGGAAAAACAAATATCAGTCAGCCAGCATTCATGTGTTGGTATTGAGAAGATCATGAGGAAAAATGGTAACTGTACTTGTGTTTACATTTCCTATTGCGGTCAAACTGTATATTTTTGGATTCTTAAGACAAACAAAGGTGTTGTTTTGCGACAAAAGGAACTAAGTGAATGTTTTAGCCACGTAGACATAATGACATCAGTGGATGACGTTTTTGGAAACGAAACTTTCAGGAAGCATCATGTTTTACTCCAAGAGCAATGTGAAGATCGATCGCTATTTCCATCAAGCCCCGACCAGCTGACACAGGAATCGGCTCAAGAAGACAACCTCACAGCTTTCCGTTTTGTGGAAGAGGAGGAAAACGAATCTCAGTATCTTGAACCGCCAACTCTTTCTCAGTGCTACGACATGATTGTTGCTCCTGTGGTTGACTTACTTGATGAACCAGAAATCATCATTGTTCCTGATCGTTGCTTGTATCAGATTCCTTTTGCAGCATTGAAGGATCCAAGTCAGAAGTATTTATCAGATAGTTTCAGGATCCGTATTGTTCCTTCTTTGACGACTCTTCAGCTAATTCAAGACAGTCCAGCGGACTATCACAGTCAAACTGGTGCACTGATAGTGGGTGAGCCGGCTATTTGCCAGGTGTATTACAAGGGAAAGCGTCAGAAATTACTCCCATTGCCTTGTGCAAGAAAGGAAGCAGAGATGATTGGACGACTGCTGGGAGCTCAACCTTTGTTGGGAGAGAATGCAACTAAGCAGGCGGTTCTGCGGGGCATACACTCAGTGAGTCTCATCCATTTCGCTGCTCATGGTGATGCCGAAAGAGGAGAAATTGCTCTTGCCCCTCCACTATCCACTAGTAGGATTCCATGCGAAAAGGACTACTTATTGACAATGGCTGAAATTTCACAAGTACGACTCACAGCCAAACTAGTAGTCCTCAGCTGCTGCCATAGCGCATGTGGACAGATAAGGTCTGAGGGAGTTGTAGGAATCGCTCGAGCATTTTTAGGTTCAGGTGCACGCTCAGTGTTGGTGGCACTATGGGCCATACAAGACGAAGCAACACAGGAATTTATGAGTCATTTCTACGAGCATCTTGTTCGTGGGAAAAGTGCCAGTGAATCTCTTCATCAAGCTATGAAGTGGATGAGAAGTAACGGCTTCTCTGACATCCGCCAATGGGCTTCTTTTTTGCTGATTGGAGATAACGTGACATTTGATTTTCGAAAATAAAGGTAAGCTAAAATTGTGTTTTTATAGTATGGCGATAGCTTTTATAACCTATATTTTTGCCTGAAAAAAGGCAAGATTAGGATTGTAGTATTCATCATAACATCAATTTAGCATTTATTACTATTATTGAAGGTTTTTTTATAATCCTGTTGTGAACTCATTTAAACACATCCCACAATAAGCAAGCAAGGTTGGACTAGCTATAATGGTAAGAGCGTTCGTCTTACACAAATGCGTCTACGATAAATTAATTACAACTCGATATCTTGTCACAATATATATCTAGTTGAACGCGAGCGAGCGTTCGTCTTACACAAATGAGCAAGCAAGGTTGGACTAGCTATAGTGGTAAGAGCGTTCGTCTTACACAAATGCGTCTGCGATAAATTAATTACAACTCGATATCTTGTCACAATATATATCTAGTTGAACGCGAGATTTCCATAATTTTATGAACATTTCAGAAGACGTTTTATATTAAGACCGCACAAAGATTTCTGACTTGTTGGCGAAAAATAACCGATTGATGTTATTTATTTGTTTCTTTAGTTATTAGCAATATTTATGTAGGGATGTTTAAGTCGAGACGTGTTGATTCGATAATTTTTATCATTTAAACCAGAATTCTTTTTATTTTTTGTTATTTTGTTTGTTATTTTTGCCATCATTACAATGTTTGGACTGGAAGATTTGTTTGTGCATTACCCAGTGTTTCTAAGTAAGGACTATATTTCACTTACCTTTGAATAGATGACTGATTCCAAAACAGAAATTATACCTGCCACTTATATATTGAGTATATTTTACTGTTCCAGGTTGTGTTGACGAGACCAGACCAAGGTATCGGCAAATCGGCTCTTCCTTCTGGAGCCAAGGACCTGGGAAATTGAACAATTAATCAGTTGAAAGTCACCTGAAACTGAAAGTGAGAACGCATAGACTTCTTTGGCCCACCCGTTCATGCATGTTCACGTCCTTTCATCTGCTGTTGAGCCTTCAGTTGATTTCTGTTCATGACATGGTATCTCTGACTTTGTTCCCTTTGCAAGCATTACTTCGTTATGTAAAGAGTGTATTAATACCATAAAAAAAACAGCTGTCTTGTCTTTACATAGTCAGTTGGAAACGCTCCAGAACATTTCATTATGTAAATAGCTTGTTTATACCATGCACTATATATATTATTTTTTATTGGAATATCATCTGGCAAATCAAGTCTGATTGAAAGTTAAATATTGTCGTTAGCTCTTTTATGAACAACATGCAATTCGATGTACTATTCGACATCATTGTTAGGAGTGTTAAAGCTGTAGAAAGAGTCATTATTAGTTATTACTGCGGATTCAGGTTGAGCGTTTAACGGTCTTAGTTGTCGCGTTCGTTGTTACGGTTGGTTGGATTGTGTTGCGAAGCAAAATGACAGCTGTTGCTAGGCGGGAATGACGACGTTCTGTCTGGAAAAAGGCATGTTGTGCTTTTTCCCAAACAGAACGTCGTCATTCTCGCCTAGCAACGGCTGTCATTTTGCCTCGCAACGCATTCAACCAACCGTGACAACGAACGTGACAACTAAGACCGTTAAACGCTCAACCTGAATCCGCAGTAATATTGTTAGCAGATTTGCACGAAAGTATTTCAGTGATCACTTTATTTTATGCAAGTTAAATAATCTATTGAAGCAAAGTAACGTTAAAAAGACATTGGTTTTTGTAACGCAACAAGAAGAGCCACACTAAGTTTGTTTCTGCGTTAATGCGACAGGATCATTTTCGACAACAGTAGTAGCGAATAGCGTTATGGGATACATGCATATTTTGTATTAATCAAGACTCAATATTCAACAGTAATTATATCTTAAGTAGCATTCTATATTGTTTAATCTCTGTTTATATATCATGTATTTCCGCAATCACGCGGGTTTCTTCTCATGCGTTGTCACTTAGTGCTACGGAATGCGAAAAAGCACAAACCCTGGCCACTTCACCCTAATAATCAGTTTCAAAGAATGTGTAGAAAAATCAAAATGAACAGAATAGGATAATGATACTTCAGATTTATTACCATGTAAACTAATAGTACGTGTATAGAATCAAGCTTTGTTATTGAGGACGAAAAGGCGATTTTCGATGAAATACATCGACAAACTGAGTTAAACTAACCTTCACAAAGTCCGTCTATATTTGTACAAATGTATTGACGGGACCTCATACAGTTTTTTAGCATAGTTGCTAATTTTTAATGGTTATTCGATATACTGCAATTCTACCTTAGGAATGTACTTCAGTGTCTGAATTTTTTATTCTTTGCAATACGGAAAGTGATTAGTTTCATTTTTCATTACCAAGTTACCGTATTTTCTCGATTAAACATCGGGTCTCGTGGACCCGGCCTAGCGTTCATACGGGGGTGATTTTTCATCATTTTCATGATCGCAGATTACGTCTTTCTTTACTAAATTCCTGGAATTTCCTGATTCAAAAGCTGAACTGATCAAAATGTTCTTATAATCTTTAAGGAAACAAGAACGAGAAGTGCCAAAGAATCAATGAACTGTAACAAAATTTTAACCAGAAATTCAAGTGATGTTGCCTAACTTTGAGTCTTCTATCTGTGTTTTCACATGAACCATCCTGACTCAGATAAAGAAACGATGAAGCGACCCCCGGGATGAGTCACACAATAGCGAATTCAAATAAATGTCAGACCACAAATAAACGCCGGGGCGTTTATTTAAAACTCGACCTTGTCGACCTGGCGTTTATTCGGGGCCCGACGTTTATTCGGGGCCCGACGTTTATTCGGGGCCCGACGTTTATTCGGGGCCCGACGTTTAATCGAGAAACGGTAAGCGGTTCAGTTTAATGAAGTTTAGAGAGCCGATTTCTTTGTAGTACTTTGTGGGCACATTTTATTACATGGGGCCGAATAGAATGTTGTTTATATGTGATTCACTAACACAATATATATATATTTTGCGATTGCAATCGTGTTGTGAAGTTTCTTGCTCCCTTTTTTTTACTCGCCTATAAAAGTTGAAAACGAAGAGTCCAAATGAACAAACGAAAGGTATAAATTAATTTACTTACCCGTCCCCCACAGGATTTAAACATCGATCGGAAAACGAAATTTTCAACCCTTTTCCGGAGATAATCGAGGAAGATATTTTCGTCTCCAACCCCACAGCCTCGAATACCCGCGCGGAAGGTAACTTTCGCGCGGGATATCGAGGATATCCGACAAACATGGCGTGTCGAATTTAAAGCAAAGGATTATAATAAAGTTCTAAGTCGATCTCTGGTACACTGTTTACGTTTAATTTTCACATGTCCTCAGGTATAGCTGTTATGCATCCTTGGAGAACCAGATACAGATATTTTAAGAAGGAAATCCCCGTCAATATTCCCTCTCTTTCAATAATTCTCTTTCATTTTTGTGTGTGTAAGGTATGAAAGTGGAGCGTTGGAAAAAGGTGGAATCACGTACAATCCTGTTAACACAGTCCGTGCGAGTATAAAGCTCCCAAATAATGAGAAATTTAAATTATGCCCAGAATAATGCTTTTTCCTTCACCCTTTTAATTTAATATAACCTTTCCTTCTTGGAAGTGTTACTGAAAAGATATACAGGAGAGAGAAAATTAGAAATTAGCGAAGGTAAAGATTTCAGTTGGCGGCCGTGGAATGTGTTTTGGAACAGCAAACTATGTGTCCCGAGATGTTTTAGAAAAACATACTTACACCCCGTTCGCACCAACGCTTAAACATGTTTAAATGCTGTTTAGTTTAAAACAGGTTTAGAAAAATACCCCCAAACGTGCCGTAATATTTAGCCTGAGAAAACAGACGTCGTTTTGCGGCGCCACCGCACATTTCCCTTTCGTAAACGGTCGTTGCCATTTTAGCGACACTTAGAAAAATTTTCACTGATTTTAGAATTATTTTTTTCTATCAGAAAAAGAAAAATGCAATTAATTACCTAGAATCGAACCCGGAACCTCTGCATGTTAACATCTCTCCTTTACCACTAGACCACTGGGTTGATCCGGCAAATCCAAGAAAAGTTTAATTATAAAAAGTGCTTTTCTTAATATATATCAATAACGGGTCACTCTAACCCTAAATCTTACCTAACCGCGAATCTAGCTTAGATCTAATAATCGCTTTACCTAGGCCCAATTTTATCTAATAATGATAGCCTACTTTCGTCCCAATCCACGCATAAACTGAAGAGAAGTAGCATCGACCATTTCAAAAGGCTTGGTTACTAATGAATGCTAATGATGGCATCGACCGTTAAAAATGGCATCGACCGTTTGCTAATAATGACATCGACCGTTAAAAATGGCATCGACCGTTTACGAAAGGGAAATCAGCGGCGCCACCACTGGGGCCCCTGCGAAACGACGTCTGAGCAATGAGCGCCAAAATGCCGTACTTGTCACGCATTACCGCTTCTCAAATAACCCTAGCGGCACGCGCGAACACAGGCTTGAAAAACAACATCTCCGTCTAGAATAATTAGTTTGAATGATTTTTGAATTCAAAACATCAGTGGCGTTTCAAAAAAGCCTGATAAAATAACTTGAAAGTCAAAATATGAAAAATTATGGAGACATTTTGAATTTTGCGATGCAAATGAAATTTGAGCTGCAAAATATAAATCTGGTTTTGAGTACAAAAGATCGCTTTCCAGACCAATTCTTGAATGACAAATACAAGAAAAAGGACAACAAATTCAAACAGTCGAAAGTTTTATTCAAATATCTATCAGATTACTCTCAAAAGCAAAACGCATTCATTATAACGCATCTTGGAAATTGTCCACGCAAGCGAATTTCTTGTACTGATCACTGAGGAATGCGGCCGAGCTTTCTAAATATTTCATAAAACTATTGATAACAAAGAAACAATCAATGAAATGCTTCTTACAAAGTAAATCCACATTTTAAAATGTAATTTCCTTTACCGTAGTTTTCCAAGAATGCATGAAAATTCTTAGTAAAGTCTGCCGCTTCGAGTGTGATGCGAACGGAAACACAAACGCGAAAGCCAAGAAGCTAGATATTCGAATCGACGAGCTGTGTTCCTGTTTTGAGATAAGTGATACTTTTTTTCGGAAATGAAGACTAGTTTTAGATGGCGTACTTACGGTGCAGGTTCGATCAAAACCCAGTTGACTTTCGACGTTTTTAATACAGTATTGCCTAGAAGTTGAGTAGGCGAAGACACGTCTTCCACAGATACCTGACTTCGGGCCCGCCTGACAAATTCACTTCAAACGGCAATTCATTGATTAATTGAAGACATTCTTCTCCGCTCTTTGATCTCCGAGGTAGTATGTATCGTGATGAAGTGTCGTTGATGAGATTTACACATAACAACAGAAATCCGTGGTGGATATATTCTTCCCGTCATCCTGAAAACAACATACGCGCGTGATCCACACGTGCCGCGAGGGAAATTTGTTTCAACCAATCAGGAGCACTACCGAGATCTGGGTAGCGAGTACGTCTCGCGTACGCGTGTTTGGCGCTCATTGCTCAGACGTCAGTTTCGCGGAGGCCCCAGTGGTGGCGCCGCGAAATGACGTCTGTTTTCTCAGGCTACGTAATATTTGGAGTGAAATCTTTACTAAAAGCAACTTTATTGACTTTGATTATCATTCCAGGTAGTATGAGTCATATACATTTAAAAACGTTCAAGATACAGGATAAAAACGTAGTTAAACTAAACAACATTTAATAGTATAAATAATAGTAGCCTTAAGGTATCAAAAAAGTAAGTGGCAAACCTGACTCATGACGTCAAAAATTCTGGTCACTGATTCAAAGTGAGACCGTCTAGTATGTATAATAGCGCACAAATGTGCTTAGCCGGCAAACTATAGCTATTAAATAAGACACGGCGGCCACGTTAGTAGCGGGAATTATCCCTAGATCTACCAGAATAAATAGTGAGCCCGAGTATCAGCAGCCACGGACAGCTGTTTTCAGCCATGTTTTGGTCTCACTATTTATTGTAGTAAATCTGGGGTGATGCCTGCTAACCACATGACCACCGAGTGCCGTATTTAGTAGCTACAGTTTACCTAAGCACGTTTGTGCGGTGTTAATTCTGGTTTTGTCACTTTTAGCTGCATCCTACAAGCCTCACATTTGCATGTCTAGTATGTAGTTACATTATCCAGTCACAGTTGAATAAAGCCACCTTGAATGTTTCACGTTTAGGAAAGAAATATGCTGCTTGAATGGGATTTAATTTGAATAAGGCTTGTTTCAAGAGTGACTGGAAGACCTTACTATCCGTTTTAACCCGTGAATGTGAATTGGTTTTGCGCAGGTAGACACTATGCTGAAACCAAAAGCTGTAACAATTGAATAAAGCTGTAACAATTTATTTAATGATGCAATCACAAAGAGATCAAATTCAATGGCACAAGACCTGGATCACACAAAGGCCTTTCCAACTTTCCAACTCAAACTTATGAAAGGCGTACCCGCGTGGACAGCTAAAAAGCAAACTTTTGATATTAAACGATTGGCCATTTAGGGCGGATGATGTCAGTAATTTGATGTATGTTCATGCTTGTGCCTTGGCCCCAGAGAATTTAAAGAGGTTATAAAAAGTATTATGTTTTAGACATTAACATTGATCATTTTAAGACTTATAGAACGATTGTATGTTTAAAATCTAATTAATTGTGATTGACGATAAATAAACACATTTGTCAGTAGATACGAGAAATATCTTATTGATTTGATTTTAATCAGCCTTAATGTAAACATTGTCAAAATTAATTGTTTTCATTGAAGCATTTTGGTCATTATTGTCATCATTAATGCGTTTCTAAACGTATTGTTTTTTGGATCGACGTTAAATTCGACACTGAAAAACGTCGTCAAAATAATGCGACAAACAAATAATCTGTTCCAATAATAAATTGAATTGAATTTTTTAAGTAATCCAACATGAATGTGAAAAACTCCTGTACATCGTTCACAATCTATTCTCGACCTATGATTATTTTAGAATTTTAGATAGTGTCCACAATTAGTGGTTTTAACTGCTAGTATTTTTTATTGACACCTGAATAAAGTTATTATTATTATTATTATTATTATTACTGATCAAGTATAAAAAATGCGGCGTGAAAAAAAAAAAACCCGGCGAGAAACAGGACAGTTCATAGCAAGCAGGAGAAGTGTTAAAATTGAATAAGACGAAAATCTTAATCATCATAGTGAGCTGACTATATATCTGTTCGTTTAATCTTTATTAAGGTTTTGTTCCTTATCCGGCTTGTTACTAGTAAACCCTATTAGTTATACCAGCATGATTGGTAATGACATTACCAGTGAACTTATCGATCATGACTTTTCAATGACGCAATGACAAGCACATTCGATAAACGCGTGCAATCGATGTAAAGCTATGAGCTATGAACCAAGAGCCATTTAAGATTTTGTGTTTCGAACCGCTTTCCTGCGAACAGGACATCATCCGTCCATAAAGAAGCAAAGGGCCCCGCAAAGGGCAAAGCAAAAAATGCAAGGAAAACGTGGTTGCGATGCCAGGTGGAAATATTAGCGTCGCTCCGTGTTTAATCTTATGGGTTTCTGCTTTAATCCAACATGAATGTGAAAAATAAAACTCCTGTACATCGTTCACAACCTATTCTCGACCTATGACGACATTTCATATGGCCGGAATTTAGTTTCTCTGAACCCCGAATTTTTCAGTTTTATTGTGCAACTGGAAAAGAAACGTCTTGGTAAGTACTTTGTTTCGTGAAGTCTTTATGTTTAATTTACACGTGTTTGTTATTAGACACGTTCAAACTCACTGTAAGAATATTTTACAACTATTCACCGAAGTGGAGGTAGCTAGAGGTGGATATTTACCGAACCGCGAAGCGGTGAGGTAAATATCCACCACTGGCCACCGACACTGAGGTGAACAGTTGTTTTAGTATATACTAAAACAGTGAGATACTGATAATATAGCAGAAAATTATGACTTCTAACTCATTTGTTTCTGTCAACGATTACAATTTTCGCGCTCAAATGACCGCAATTTGCTTGGAGGTGAATAGCACTTGATATCCCGACAATAGTAGCCAATCAGTAGCCAATCAGAGCGCGCCAACAACGCTATCCACTGTTTAAGTATATACTAAAATAAAAATATATTGTTGGGATGATTGACGTGAATGGTAGCACATATACACCCAGACATGGTTGAACCTCACACCTGCTAATACAGTGTTATACAGTGCAAAAGAGAATTCACATTGCCATAATTTACTGAATTTAGCTCATCTAGTAGCTAAGTGTTACATATATCGAAGAAGACTAGACGTTGCGCCTTCATACTTCTCCGTTTTTGACCAAAAGCTACCTAGAAAAAACAAGCATTGAAAGATGTTCCGACATTACTGTTTGAGATTCAAGCCAACCAAGTGCTTAAAGGGGCGTGTCCTTCCCCTTCATAGCGTCGCTACGTATTTTATCCAACTTGAATGTAAAAAAAACTCCTGTATGGCATTTACAATTTATTCTCGACCTATGACGACATTTCATATGACCGGGTTTTAGTTTCTCTGAACTCGGATTTTTTAGTTTCATTGTGCAACTGGTAAAGAAGTGCCTTGGTAAGTACTTTGTTTCGCGAAGTCTTTATCTTTAATTTACCTGTTTAGGATAGAAGTAGAATTATTATACCAGCGCAGGAGCCCATTACTAAACCAGCGACATGAAATATCAACACAGCAGTCACAATATCATCGACAAGTTTCTTTGGTGTAGGGAGCTGTTTGGTTCTGTAATCTTGTGTAAATTACACTTTCCTGTTTAAACCAAGGAAAGCTAAGGCGGAAGACGTAACAAAGTTGTTATTGATCAATTTGCGTATGACTGAATTACGCCGAAAAGGTCTTGTAGTCTTCAATTCGAAACTGAAGAAGTGGAAACTGACAAATAATTTCAAATACTGTTCTTTCTTTAGTTTTATACCGTACAAGCACGACTGAAAGCACTTTAAAATGTTTTATAAAATGCTCACGGAAATGCGCGCGCTATGATGTGGCTTCATATAGTTATTGGCAAGTCTTCCAAATAAAATATACACGATCTTATTGCTGTCTTTCAAGAGTTTTGTTTCGCGATACAAAGCATAATATACATATATACCTAATTCAATAAAGGTTGCTTTGGTCATTGGTAATTGGTAATTGGGCATTGGCATTTGGGCATACGGAACACAATACAATGCTTCGCTTGAGTGACCACCAAACAATAGCTTCCCAATGCCCAATTACCAATGACCAAAGCAACCTTTTTTGAATTAGGTGGATACTTAGTTTAGGCTTTCTCGTTTACGGACAAGTCCAATTTGGCAGTCTCGTCTCTTTACCATGGCAACCAGTGGTTGAGTTGTTGGGCTTGTTGTTCAAGGCTGGCAAACCTCTCAACGGATTTTCTCAGTTTTTACACGGTAAATATTCACGATTTTTTGTGTAACAGAAGAAACATTGAATAAGTCTAATCTAACAAAGCCATAAAAAATCGGTACGTAATTTTCGGCAATTTACTCACTTTTCAGTTTTTACGTTTATTGGGTTCATGTTTCTTTATATGCGGGAAGATCGATCGCCTTGAAAATGATTCAATGACGTTTTTAAATTTTATCTCCTTTCGGCACCTTGAGTTTAAAACATGTTTTAATTACAGAATTTGAAGATTCTGTCTGTAAATATCGATACTGAATTTTTGGATTTCTTCGAATTGGGCCAAAAGAAACCTTTTGGTGAAGATCTATTAACGGAAATTACAGTGAAACTTTCCAAGTTGTTTTTGTTTTCGAGTAATGTACCAAAACTGAAATTCCGTGTTAAAGTCGTAACCGCCTTTAAAATTTGCCGAGATTTGCTGCATATTTCAATCGGCCGGCGAGAAAGATCCTTCGGGGGGGACTCCCATATAAAAATGACGGGGGTACTCGTCGTACCTTTTAGAGGTCAAAATTTGTAGATTGGTACCTCTTAGGGTACTAAAATCTAAAATGACCACAGTTAATTATCACGGTACCTTTTAGGGTATTGAGCTGAAAAAATATGACAGAATATGACATGTGTTTTTTTAATTGGTACCTCTTAGGGGTAAAAATTCTTTTGAGCCACACCCATCAAACGAGATTGTAGTTCCTTTTAGGGTGTTTTTGGCAAATTTTCGACGAGCACCCCGTCATTTTCGTATGTGAGTCCCCCTCACACACCTCCGGAAGAAAGACGCCTTAACGAAACGAAATCATAATGCCGATCCTTTGCAGTGGAGCAACTCTCTTCGAGTATAAAAATGTAAAAGTATTGTACGAAATACAGCCCGAAAATACCTGCCCTGCGGTAAGCACTTTGATAAACACTTTAATAAACACTTCATTTAAATAATTTATGTTAATAAATCGGAAGATTCTTAAAAGCGGATGTCTGTAAATATCGAGAGCTCGCTATCAAAACTGAATTTTCGAATTTCTTTAAGAGAAACCTTTAGTGACGTACCTATTTTTCAAAATTGCAATCAAACTTTCCGAAAAGTTTTCGTTTTCGAGAAATCGATCAAAAAGTGAAATCCCGTGTTTAGGTCGCAGCCGCCACTTAAATACATTTTGCCGAGATTTGAAATGATCCTTATAGACCACTTTCATAATGGCGGCCGATTTATTTATTCTTTTATATGTATGTTAATTAGCCTCACTGGCCTCATTTTAGAGTAAAAATTCTTTTGAATTTTGCACATGTCACCAAGGCCAGTGAGGTTAATTATCATACATATAAAAGAATAAATAAATCGGCCGCCATTATTAAAGTGGTCTATTGCGGTTGAGCAATCCTTTGAGAGCAGGGAAATGTTAAAACATCGGAAGAAAGCTCGAACATTCCTAGTTTAAGCACTTTGATAAAAACTTGAAAATGAGGAAACTTCTCAGGCATAATCATTGTCCTGGTACGCTGTTTGAAATGGTTCTGCCTCGTACAAAATGGCCACAAATTATCTAAATCTTCTAGGAAATGGCTTATATTGTAACGAATAAGGAGCACGGATTGTTCCCGGAATTATTTCGTACACGCATTAGAGGCCGATTACATGAGCAATAGACCGGTATGGTTCGATTCGCCGAGACGGAAGACCACCCCGTAGTGCAGGCGATTTTTTTCTTGGTGGTTGAACGTTGTGTGTGTTTAGCCGTCATTTCGGATGGGTAAACGTAGAGCACTGCAACAAATGGCATTTCCAGGGGACGACTAGCCTGAGTTCTACTCATTTAGCAGCCTTTTTAACTCGTGAATTCGAAGCGTTGAACGAGTTATAGTAGACGGGGACAAATATGCAAATTTTCACTCCTTCGGTCCGTCGGGCAATCACTCCACTGTAAACCGTTTTTTGATTATTCCGCCGAACAGTGCATAAGGTCTTGAGCTCTGTAAACTTGAAATGGATTCTTCAAGACTTAGGAAAACGTTACAACACATTGTGTGCAATGAAGTTTCGCTGCCATTTGTAAAGGTTCAAATAAACCGTATGAATTAAAAACATGTGGCGTGCACAAATGCGTATTAAGAACTGGGTGACGTAATGTTTTAAATTTGGTTGTAACCTAGAAGTTAAAATAACAGGGTCTCTAGACTCCCAAAATAGGGTTTTATTTTTAAATAACACCATAATGTTCGCTTCATGCACGATAAAGATTTTATACAGAATACAATGCCGGGTAAAAATTAATGTCCGGTGTCACTGTAATTCCAATTTTTTATCGCTTTGATCTCATACTGAGCCGACATCTTTAGCTAAATGATATAACTGTGCTTCAAGAAAACTTAAAGATATATTTTTCTCGCGACTTGACTTTTGCTGGCCTCTGCTGTGACGCATTCTTTGCATTTCTGCTTGCTTCGGTTATTTACAAAGGTAATTCACTCGCTGATGACAGGGATAAAAGCTTAACATTTACCATCATAATATATTTATCACCACACATGACGCTTTCGACATTTCTGATCCAAGCAGTACGTAGGACGCATGTTATACATGAACCTAGTAAATGGCCTAGTTCGCCACAAGTCTCTCGTAGCTCAGTGGTTAAAGCATCCGACCGGTGTGTGAACCTAGTATATGGCCTAGTTCGCCACAAATCTCTCCTAGCTCAGTGGTTAGAGCATCCGACCGGTGTGTGAACCTAGTAAATGGCCTAGTTCGCCATGAGTCTCTCGTAGCTTAGTGGTTAGAGCGTTCCACCGTTATGCGGAAGGTCATAGGTTAGAATCCTGTCAGGGACTCAGATTTTTTGTTTGTCCCACGCTCGTGACATGATGAACATTACATCTTTCTTATTTCTTTACCAAACTTAACATTTACCATCATTTTTTATTTATCAGAACCTGGAATGTTTTGGTCGTGACCCTTGGGGCGTACAGCAGCTTCAGTCGTTTCTTTAAGCAAGCAATAAGTACAGCTTAACTTACTGTCAGGAGTTAATTAATACTAATTAATGTTTAATCTGTCTTCTTTCTTTAATATTTATTAGAGGTGTCTTTTTGTGAAATTTACAGACATATAGCGATTTTACATTTATTGAGCTTTCAAGAAATGTATAGGTTGTTGGGATTTTCTCGTAAAGCGAGCGTGTAAATTCACGAAAACTAAAGATTGTTAAACCACCTATACTTATATCTTAGGATGGTTACTTTTACTTCTACTTTTATCACGTTTTGACAGTTCCCTTTGTCTACGTTGCCATGGAGAATCTGCTCACGTTAATTTAAATTGAAAATATAGAAAGAGCAGATTTAACACCAAGCCATAAATATTTAGTTTATTAAATACGACAACGTAACAGAAAATAGAGTTAAAGTACTAAAATTTTTCTATGTTTTGTAGAAGCCTGACATGGACGACGTAGAGAAAGTTGTACAAACCATCCTTATTGGCATAGTTGTTGCCAATTTCCTTAGAAAGACCAGGCGTGTTGTTAAAGCCATCAAGTTGTGGGAAGAATGCTTAGGACTCTTCAACTGCAAAGTCCTGGAGAAAGAAAATGAATTCGTGATATCAGGTTGTATATCAACTTGTTTTAAAATATTTAATGGATACGTTTTTATCAATGACAACACAAGTGCGATAAAATGCGGCACAAAGCTTTTGGTCTTACTCCGCGAGCGTGGCGATAAAGAAGGGGAAGCAACATGTTACGGAAACCTAGGAACTGTGTTCTACTCTGTCGGTCAGTATGCCAAGGCTGAAGAAAATCTCCTAAAAGCACTTGCCATGAACAAAGAAATTGGTGACAAAAACGGAGAAGCATCATCTTACGGAAACCTAGGAACTGTGTTTCAATCTGTCGGTGAATATGCCAAGGCTGAAGAATATCTTCAGAAAGCACTTGCGATCAGGAAAGAAATTGGTGACAAAGACGGAGAAGGAACAGATTACGGAAACCTAGGAAATGTGTTTCAATCTGTCGGTGAATATGCCAAGGCTGAAGAGTATCTATTGAAAGCACTTGCGATCAGGAAAGAAACTGGTGACAAAGACGGAGAAGTAACATCTTACGGAAACCTAGGAACTGTGTTTCAATCGGTCGGTGAATACGCCAAGGCGGAAGAGTATCTATTGAAAGCACTTGCGATCAGGAAAGTAATTGGTGACAAAGACGGAGAAGCAACATCTTACGGAAACCTAGGAACTGTGTTTCAATCGGTCGGTGAATATGCCAAGGCGGAAGAGTACCTATTGAAAGCACTTGCGATCAAGAAACAAATTGGTGACAAAGACGGAGAAGCAACATCTTACGGAAACCTAGGAACTGTGTTTCAATCGGTCGGTGAATACGCCAAGGCGGAAGAGTATCTATTGAAAGCACTTGCGATCAAGAAAGAAATTGGTGACAAAGACGGAGAAGCAACATCTTACGGAAACCTAGGAACTGTGTTTCAATCGGTCGGTGAATACGCCAAGGCGGAAGAGTATATATTGAAAGCACTTGCGATCAGGAAGGAAATTTGTCACAAAAAAGGAGAAGCAACATGTTACGGAAACCTAGGAACTGTGTTTCAATCTGTCGGTAAATATGCCAAGGCTGAAGAGTATCTATTGAAAGCACTTGCGATCAAGAAAGAAATTGGTGACAAAGACGGAGAAGCAACATCTTACGGAAACCTAGGAACTGTGTTCCAATCTGTCGGTGAATACGCCAAGGCGGTAGAGTATCTATTAAAAGCACTTGCGATCAGGAAAGAAATTGGTCACAAAGACGGAGAAGCAACATCTTACGGAAACCTAGGAACTGTGTTTCAATCTGTCGGTGAATATGCCAAGGCGGAAGAGTATCAATTGAAAGCACTTGCGATCAGGAAAGAAATTGGTGACAAAGACGGAGAAGCAACATCTTACGGAAACCTAGGAACTGTGTTTCAATCGGTCGGTGAATATGCCAAGGCGGAAGAGTATCTATTGAAAGCACTTGCGATCAGGAAAGAAATTGGTCACAAAAAAGGAGAAGCAACTTCTTACGGAAACCTAGGAACTGTGTTTCAATTGGTCGGTGAATATGCCAAGGCGGAAGAGTATCAATTGAAAGCACTTGCGATCAGGAAAGAAATTGGTGACAAAGACGGAGAAGCAACATCTTACGGAAACCTAGGAACTGTGTTTCAATCGGTTGGTGAATATGCCAAGGCGGAAGAGTATCTATTGAAAGCACTTGCGATCAATAAAGAAATTGGCGACAGAGACGGAGAAGCATCATCTTACGGAAACCTAGGAACTGTGTTTCAATCTGTCAGTAAATATGTCAAGGCTGAAGAGTATCTATTGAAAGCACTTGCGATCAAGAAAGAAACTGGTGACAAAGACGGAGAAGCAACATCTTACGGAAACCTAGGAACTGTGTTTCAATCGGTCGGTGAATACGCCAAGGCGGAAGAGTATCTATTGAAAGCACTTGCGATCAAGAAAGAAATTGGCGACAGAGACGGAGAAGCATCATCTTACGGAAACCTAGGAACTGTGTTTCAATCGGTCGGTGAATATGCCAAGGCGGAAGAGTATCTATTGAAAGCACTTGCGATCAGGAAACAAATTGGTGACAAAGACGGAGAAGCATCATCTTACGGAAACCTAGGAACTGTGTTTAAATCTGTCGGTGAATTTGCCAAGGCGGAAGAGTATCAATTGAAAGCACTTGCGATCAGGAAAGAAATTGGTGACAAAGACGGAGAAGCAACATCTTACGGAAACCTAGGAACTGTGTTTCAATCTGTCAGTACTATGTCAAGGCTGAAGAGTATCTATTGAAAGCACTTGCGATCAAGAAAGAAACTGGTGACAAAGACGGAGAAGCAACATCTTACGGAAACCTAGGAACTCTGTTTCAATCGGTCGGTGAATACGCCAAGGCGGAAGAGTATCAATTGAAAGCACTTGCGATCAGGAAAGAAATTGGTGACAAAGACGGAGAAGCAACATCTTACGGAAACCTAGGAACTGTGTTTCAATCGGTCGGTGAATATGCCAAGGCGGAAGAGTATCTATTGAAAGCACTTGCGATCAAGAAAGAAATTGGCGACAGAGACGGAGAAGCATCATCTTACGGAAACCTAGGAACTGTGTTTCAATCTGTCAGTAAATATGTCAAGGCTGAAGAGTATCTATTGAAAGCACTTGCGATCAGGAAAGAAATTGGTGACAAAGACGGAGAAGCAACATCTTACGGAAACCTAGGAACTGTGTTTCAATCGGTCGGTGAGTATGCCAAGGCGGAAGAGTATCTATTGAAAGCACTTGCGATCAAGAAAGAAATTGGTGACAAAGACGGAGAAGCAACATCTTACGGAAACCTAGGAACTGTGTTTCAATCTGTCGGTGAATATGCCAAGGCGGAAGAGTATCAATTGAAAGCACTTGCGATCAGGAAAGAAATTGGTGACACAGACGGAGAAGCAACATCTTACGGAAACCTAGGAACTGTGTTTCAATTTGTCGGTAAATATGCCAAGGCTGAAGAGTATTTATTGAAAGCACTTGCGATCAAGAAAGAAATTGGTGACAAAGACGGAGAAGCAACATCTTACGGAAGCCTAGGAACTGTGTTTCAATCGGTCGGTGAATACGCCAAGGCGGAAGAGTGTCTATTGAAAGCACTTGCGATCAGGAAAGAAATTGGTGACAAAGACGGAGAAGCAACATCTTACGGAAACCTAGGAACTGTGTTTCAATCGGTCGGTGAATATGCCAAGGCGGAAGAGTATCTATTGAAAGCACGTGCGATCAAGAAAGAAATTGGTGACAAAGACGGAGAAGCAACATCTTACGGAAACCTAGGAACTGTGTTTCAATCTGTCGGTGAATATGCCAAGGCGGAAGAGTATCAATTGAAAGCACTTGCGATCAGGAAAGAAATTGGTGACACAGACGGAGAAGCAACATCTTACGGAAACCTAGGAACTGTGTTTCAATCTGTCGGTAAATATGCCAAGGCTGAAGAGTATTTATTGAAGGCACTTGCGATCAAGAAAGAAATTGGTGACAAAGACGGAGAAGCAACATCTTACGGAAACCTAGGAACTGTGTTTCAATCGGTCGGTGAATATGCCAAGGCGGAAGAGTATCTATTGAAAGCACTTGCGATCAAGAAAGAAATTGGTCACAAAAAAGGAGAAGCAACTTCTTACGGAAACCTAGGAACTGTGTTTCAATCGGTCGGTGAATATGCCAAGGCGGAAGAGTATCACTTGAAAGCACTTGCGATCAAGAAAGAAATTGGTGACAAAGACGGAGAAGCAACATCTTACGGAAACCTAGGAACTGTGTTTCAATCGGTCGGTGAATATGCCAAGGGGGAAGAGTATCTATTGAAAGCACTTGCGATCAAGAAAGAAATTGGTGACAAAGACGGAGAAGCAACATCTTACGGAATCCTAGGAACTGTGTTTCAATCTGTCGGTGAATATGCCAAGGCTGAAGAGTATCTATTGAAAGTACTTGCGATCAGGAAAGAAATTGGTGACAAAGACGGAGAAGCAACAGATTACGGAAACCTAGGAAGTGTGTTTCGATCTGTTGGTGGCTATACCAAGGCTAAAGAATACAGCGAAAAAGCTCTTCAAATTAGCAACCATATCGGCAGGATTGAATTGCAGTTTCAAAGTCACCTTAGTCTTGCTATGGATATTTTGTGCTTAGAAGGAAACCCATTTGAAGCCGTATCAAATCTGTTTGTATGCATTGAAAAGTGCGAGGAAATGCACCGTTTTTTAAGAGACAATGATAAGTACAAAATATCATTTTTAGACGAGCATGTGTCTCCCCATCGGTTTCTCAGTGCATTGTTTTGTGCTGCTGGGAAACTTAACGAATCTCTTTGCGCTGTAGAGCTAGGACGGGCTAGAGCCCTGGCCGACTTAATGTCAGTTCAATATTTAGTGGAAAAACAAATATCAGTCAGCCAGCATTCATGTGTTGGTATTGAGAAGATCATGAGGAAAAATGGTAACTGTACTTGTGTTTACATTTCCTATTACAATCAAACTGTATATTTTTGGATTCTTAAGACAAACAAAGGCATTGTTTTGCGACAAAAGGAACTAAGTGAATGTTTTAGTCACGTAGATATAATGACATCAGTGGATGACGTTTTTGGAAACGAAACTTTCAGGAAGCATCATGTTTTACTCCAAGAGCAATGTGAAGATCGATCGCTATTTCCATCAAGCCCCGACCAGCTGACACAGGAATCGGCTCAAGAAGACAACCTCACATTTTTCCGTCTTGTAGAAGAGGAGGAAAACGAATCTCAGTATCTTGAACCGCCAACTCTTGCTCAGTGCTACGACATGATTGTTGCTCCTGTGGTTGACTTACTTGATGAACCAGAAATCATCATTGTTCCTGATCGTTGCTTGTACCAGATTCATTTTGCAGCATTGAAGGATCCAAGTCAGAAGTATTTATCAGATAGTTTCAGGATCCGTATTGTTCCTTCTTTGACGACTCTTCAGCTAATTCAAGACAGTCCAGCGGACTATCACAGTCAAACTGGTGCACTGATAGTGGGTGAGCCGGCTATTTGCCAGGTGTATTACAAGGGAAAGCGTCAGAAATTACCCCCATTGCCTTGTGCAAGAAAGGAAGCAAAGATGATTGGACGACTGCTGGGAGCTCAACCTTTGTTGGGAGAGAATGCAACTAAGTAGGCGGTTCTGCAGGGCATACACTCAGTGAGTCTCATCCATTTCGCTGCTCATGGTGATGCCGAAAGAGGAGAAATTGCTCTTGCCCCTCCACTATCCACTAGTAGGATTCCATGCGAAAAGGACTACTTATTGGCAATGGCTGAAATTTCACAAGTACGACTCACAGCCAAACTAGTAGTCCTCAGCTGCTGCCATAGCGCATGTGGACAGATAAGGTCTGAGGGAGTTGTAGGAATCGCTCGAGCATTTTTAGTTTCAGGTGCACGCTCAGTGTTGGTGGCACTATGGGCCATACAAGACGAAGCAACACAGGAATTTATGAGTCATTTCTACGAGCATCTTGTTCGTGGGAAAAGTGCCAGTGAATCTCTTCATCAAGCTATGAAGTGGATGAGAAGTAACGGCTTCTCTGACATCCGCCAATGGGCTCCTTTTTTGCTGATTGGAGATAACGTGACATTTGATTTTCGAAAATAAAGGTAAGCTAAAATTGTGTTTTTATAGTATGGCGATAGCTTTTATAACCTATATTTTTGCCTGAAAAAAGGCAAGATTAGGATTGTAGTATTCATCATAACATCAATTTAGCATTTATTACTATTATTGTAGGTTTTTTTATAATCCTGTTGTGAACTCATTTGCACACATCCCACAATAAGCAAGCAAGGTTGGACTAGCTATAATGGTAAGAGCGTTCGTCTTACACAAATGAGCAAGCAAGGTTGGACTAGCTATAGTGGTAAGAGCGTTCGTCTTACACAAATGCGTCTACGATAAATTAATTACAACTCGATATCTTGTCACAATATATATATCTAGTTGAACGCGAGATTTTCATAATTTCATGAACATTTCAGAAGACGTTTTAAGACCGCACGAAGATTTCTGACTTGTTGGCGAAAAATAACCGATTGATGTTACTTATTTGTTTCTTTAGTTATTAGCAATATTTATGTAGGGTTGTTTAAGTCGAGACGTGTTGATTCGATAATTTTTATCATTTAAACCAGAATTCTTTTTATTTTTTGTTATTTTGTTTGTTATTTTTGCCATCATTACAATGTTTGGACTGGAAGATTTGTTTGTGCATTACCCAGTGTTTCTAAGTAAGGACTATATTTCACTTACCTTTGAATAGATGATTGATTCCAAAATAGAAATTATACCTTCCACCTATATATTGAATATTTTTTACTGTTCCAGGTTGTGTTGACGAGACCAGACCAGGATATCGGCAAATCGGCTCTTCCTTCTGGAGCCAAGGACCTGGGAAATTGAACAATTAATCAGTTGAAAGTCACCTGAAACTGAAAGTGAGAACGCATAGACTTCGTTGGCCCACCCGTTCATGCATGTGCACGTCCTTTCATCTGCTGTTGAGCCTTCAGTTGATTTCTGTTCATGACATGGTATCTCAGACTTTGTTCCCTTTGCAAGCATTACTTCGTTATTTAAAGAGTGTATTAATACCATGAAAACAGCTGTCTTGTCTTGACATAGTCAGTTGGAAACGCTCCAGAACATTTCATTATGTAAATAGCTTGTTTATACCATGCACTATATATATTATTTTTTTATTGGAATATCATCTGGCAAATCAAGTCTGATTGAAAGTTAAATATTGTCGTTAGCTCTTTTATGAACAACATGCAATTCGATGTACTATTCGACATCATTGTTAGGAGTGTTAAAGCTGTAGAGAGAGTCATTATTAGTTATTACTGCGGATTTAGGTTGAGCGTTTAACGGTCTTAGTTGTCGCGTTCGTTGTTACGGTTGGTTGGATTGTGTTGCGAAGCAAAATGACAGCTGTTGCTAGGCGGGAATGACGACGTTCTGTCTGGGAAAAGGCATGTTGTGCTTTTTCCCAAACAGAACGTCGTCATTCTCGCCTAGCAACGGCTGTCATTTTGCCTCGCAACGCATTCAACCAACCGTGACAACGAACGTGACAACTAAGACCGTTAAACGCTCAACCTGAATCCGCAGTAATATTGTTAGCAGATTTGCACGAAAGTATTTCAGTGATCACTTTATTTTATGCAAGTTAAATAATCTATTGAAGCAAAGTAACGTTAAAAAGACATTGGTTTTTGTAACGCAACATGAAGAGCCACACTAAGTTTGCTTCTGCGTTAATGCGACAGGACCATTTTCGACAACAGCAGTAGCGAATAGCGTTATGGGATACATGCATATTTTGTATTAATCAAGACTCAATGTTCAACAGTAATTATATCTTAAGTAGCATTCTATATTGTTTAATCTCTGTTTATATATCATGTATTTCCACAATCACGCGGGTTTCTTCTCATGCGTTGTCACTTAGTGCTACGGAATGCGAAAAAGCACAAACCCTGGCCACTTCGCCCTAATAATCAGTTTCAAAGAATGTTAAGAAAAATCAAAATGAACAGAATAGGATAATGATACTTCAGATTTATTACCATGTAAAATAATAGTACGTGTAATTGAATCAAGCTTTGTTATTGAGGACGAAAAGGCGATTTTCGATGAAGTACATCGACAAACTGAGTTAAACTAACCTTCACAAAGTCCGTCTATATTTGTACAAATGTATTGACGGGACCTTATACAGTTTTTTAGCATAGTTGCTAATTTTTAATGGTTATTCGATATACTGCAATTCTATCTTAGGAATGTACTTCAGTGTCTGAATTTTTTATTCTTTGCAATACGGAAAGTAATTAGTTTCATTTTTCATTACCAAGTTACCGTATTTTCTCGATTAAACATCGGGTCTCGTGGACCCGGCCTGGCGTTCATACGGGGGTGATTTTTCATCATTTTCATGATCGCAGCTTATGTCTTTCTTTACTAAATTCCTGGAATTTCCTGATTCAAAAGCTGAACTGATCAAAATGTTCTTATAATCTTTAAGGAAACAAGAACGAGAAGTGCCAAAAAATCAATGAACTGTAACAAAATTTTAACCAGAAATTCAAGTGATGTTCCCTAACTTTGAGTCTTCTATCTGTCTTTTCATATAAACCATCCTGACTCGGATAAAGAAACGATGAAGCGACCTCCGGGATGAGTCACACAATAGCAAATTAAAAAAAACGTCAGACCTCAAATAAACGCCGGGGGGTGTTTATATAAAACTTGACCTTGTCGACCTGGCGTTTATTCGGGGCCCGACGTTTAATCGAGAAACGGTAAGCGGTTCAGTTAAATGAAGTTTAGAGAGCCGATTTCTTTGTAGTACTTAGTGGGCACATTTTATTACATGGGGCCGAATAGAATGTTGTTTATATGTGATTCACTAACACAATATATATATTTTGCGATTGCAATCGTGTTGTGAAGTTTCTTGCTCCTTTTTTTTTACTCGCCTATAAAAGTTGAAAACGAAGAGTCCAAATGAACAAACGAAAGGTATAAATTAATTTACTTACCCGTCCCCCACAGGATTTAAACATCGATCGGAAAACGAGATTTTCAACCCTTTTCCGGAGATAATCGAGGAAGATATTTTCGTCTCCAACTCCACAGCCTCGAATACCCGCGCGGAAGGTAACTTTCGCGCGGGATCTCGAGGATATCCGACAAACATGGCGTGTCGAATTTAAAGCAAAGGATTATAATAAAGTTCTAAGTCGATCTCTGGTACACTGTTTACGTTTAATTTTCACATGTCCTCAGGTATAGCTGTTATGCATCCTTGGAGAACCAGGGACAGATATTTTAAGAAGGAAATCCCCGTCAATATTCCCTCTCTTTCAATAATTCTCTTTAATTTTTGTGTGTGAAAGGTATGAAAGTGGAGCGTTGTAAAAAGGGTGGAATCACGTACAATCCTGTTAACACAGTCCGTACGAGTATAAAGCTCCCAAATAATGAGAAATTTAAATTATGCCCAGAATAATGCTTTTTCCTTCACCCTTTTAATTTAATATAACCTTTCCTTCTTGGAAGTGTTACTGAAAAGATATACAGGAGAGAGAAAATTAGAAATTAGCGAAGGTAAAGATTTCAGTTGGCGGCCGTGGAATGTGTTTTGGAACAGCAAACTATGTGTCCCGAGATGTTTTAGAAAAACATACTTACACCCCGTTCGCACCAACGCTTAAACATGTTTAAATGCTGTTTAGTTTAAAACAGGTTTAGAAAAAATACCCCCAAACGTGCCGTAATATTTGGAGTGAAATCTTTACTAAAAGCAACTTTATTGACTTTTATTACCATTCCAGGTAGTATGAGTCATATACATTTAAAAACGTTCAAGATACAGGATAAAAACGTAGTTAAACTAAACAACATTTAAACATGTTTAACCGTTGGTGTGAATGGGGTATTAGCTTCGAATGAGAAAACTGGGAATGAGTCTCACTGAGCATATCGCGCGCACGCCGCGTCATAAGGTCTTATTGTGACGTCAGACAATCTCTTTGCTTTTATCGCGGAACGAACAAGTTGGACATTTTCTGCGCTGGCAGTTTTCGTTCTTTTATCGAATCCTATGTTAACTACTGGGCAAGAAGGTAAGAAATAATTTCGTTTATTTATTGTATTCTTCGACTTTTTTTAAAGGTATTCAGCAGAGGGATTGCGAAAGAAGTCTCTTCATTATCAAAAACTCTAACAAAAACTTGAACAAAAAACATCTTTGTCATTTTGTTGCAACTGAAAAGTAAAAGTTCATTTGTCAAGAGCAAGAACTCATTCATTGTCATTCATTGACGACACTTTTTTACAAACTTTCTTTGTTTTTTTGAAAAATCAACAAGTTATAGTTGTCATGGTAGATAGTTTCCGAGGGTCCGCGCGTGCGACCTACCCGTGACAGGTCTGCGCGTGCGTTCTATTTTTAGTTCCATTTTCTAAGCGCGCGCTTCGATATTTCGCGCAAACAATAACTTTATTTTTGCGATTTCGCAAAGATTTGGCTGAGCAGAAAGTACTGCGGCAACTGGCTGCTAAATTACTTACTGTGGCAACTAAAATTTTGGATTTGCTGAACAGTCGCAAAAATTTCAAAATTTAGTTACTGCAAATAATAGTAGCCTTAAGGTATCTGAAAAGTAAGTGACAAACCTGACTCATGACGTCAAAAATTCTGGTCATTGTGATTTAAAGTGAGACCGTCTAGTATGTATAATAGCGCACAAATGTGCTCAGCCGGCAAACTATAGCTATTAAATAGGACACGGCGGCCACGTTAGTAGCGGGAATTATCCCTTGATCTACCAGAATAAATAGCGAGCCCGAGTATCAGCAGCCACGGACAGCTGTTTTCAGCCATGGTTTGGTCTCACTATTTATTGTGGTAAATCTGGGGTGATGCCTGCTAACAGTAGCTACAGTTTACGTAAGCACGTTTGTGCGGTGTTAATTCTGGTTTTGTCACTTTTAGCTGCATCTTACAAGCCTCACATTTGCATGTCTAGTATGTAGTTACATTATCCAGTTACAGTTTAATAAAGCCACCTTGAATGTTTGACGTTTAGGAAAGAAATATGCTACATGAATGGGATTTAATTTGAATAAGGCTTGTTTCAAGAGTGACTGGAAGACCTTTCTATCCGTTTTAACCCGAGAATACGCGTAAGCGTAATGAACGGGTTATCGGTAACGGTGGCTAATTCACTCACTCACTCCTTCCATCAGCTGTAAACTTAGTGACGTAATGCTTTGTTACGAATGCGTTTCGAAACAAGAACAGCGTGAATCCATGGGATAACAATAACTAATTTGTTGTAATCGAATATAAACAACAATAAGCTTAAAGATGTTTCGCATTTGGAGTCTTTAAAGGGGCATTGTCACGCAGATTTTGCTGTGTTTTAGTCAAAATACACCAAATATATGACAAAGTACTTTTGCTCAAACATAAAATTGCTTTTAGAACACCAAGAAGATAATATCAAGTGATTTGTTCAAGGAAGAACAAACCATAATAAGTTTTTCTTGGATTTTTCCACGGCTCTTGGGAGGAACTTGAAAAAATTAGCCAATTTTTTCAAGTTGCAATCCATTTCTATCCTGCCCATCCGCAGCCAAAGATAACGAATACTAGTTTCTGTGCACTGGTAGAGTATTTGTTAACAAAACTGGAACATTATTTTAAGGTTTCCATTGAAACAAATATGTTTTTCAAAGTGATACTAAAAATAGGTGTCAGTGTCCCTTTAACGCAACATTAAAATCGATCTAAAAGGATTTTCCAATCGAGACAAGCGGTTTGATGCGTATCTACCTTTAAATAACAAAATTTAGTCTTAATTGAGGATGTGTTCTTCGATGGTCTCGTGGACTAGCGCCAGGATTTGCACTCGGGAGGCCCGCGTTCAAGTCACGCTCGACGGCAAAAATGGAAAACGCGGGAAATCGTGATCACGTGGTTAATGCAGAACAGGAAAACGAAGAACAGTGAGTTCATTGAGTTGGAAATGCTGTGTATAAACTGCATTGTCACAAAGCAAATTGGCAAAGTCAAGATGGTATGAGCATTTCAACAGTGTGAAATTTTGTTGGCAATCTCTGCAATCTGCATGTGTTGCCCCTCCCACCAATCTCGTACCCAGAGTCCTCAGGCTTCTTGGTCAGCGGGGCTGGCTCCCTCCCCCCATTCAGTGAATGATCCCGCGGAATTGAGCCAACATTGAACAGAAACTTCCTGAAACTGATTCTTACAGTGTAGCCTGAATTCAGCCGTCGTTACTTCTTCTGCAGTATACAAGAATAAGGAAAACCTAAAACAATCAAAGGGCTTTAAGAGCCATCTCGTGAATACGAAACAAAGTAAGGTTAAGTCCACAGAGTTAAAAGTTAAAAGTCAAAGAATTGAAGAGTAAAACAGATTTAAAACAACCAAAACATCTTAGAGTGACATAAACATGCATTGTGTGAAACCAGTTTGTCTAGACAACTGGATGACGTAATTACACTGGGGAATTATAAAAACGTTTACTACAGCAATCATCTTTTAACACGTAATACACTTGGGAATTAGAAAAGTTCACAAATAATGGATCGAGTGAAAATTTGCATATCTGTCCCCGTATACTATATCTCGTTCAGCGCTTCGCGTAATCACGAGATAAAAACACCACTAAACTAGGATTTAAACAATAATCCCATGTTGGTGGAGGGTCGTTGCGTGAAAGAAGACTGAGTCTGATGAAAGGCTTGGCAAGGGCTGGCTTAGGGTCAAGCCCAAATTATACCGTCCAGAAGGACGTCGGACACCTTATTGAGACTAATATAACGGAGTAACTGGTTAGCTTTCAGTTGAGGTTAGGGTAGCAGTTTATATAGTTAAATTTAGGACTAAGCAACCCGAGAAGCTAGGTGGTACAGTGGTACGGTAGGCCATCTAAGCCCAAGCCTAGCTGAGGTCACAGGTTCAATCCTGAGTGGGGATTTTAGATTTTCTTTCTTACACTTAAAAATGTATTGAAAATAAAATTATGTGTCAACATTACGTTATATAAGTCTCAACAAGGTGTCCGACGTCCTTCTGGACGGTATGATTTAGGCACAACCCTGGCTTAGAGTAAGGCGAGTGACCATCGACCTTCCGTGGTCTACCGAGGAGACACATGCACACATGCACAATAGAAATAAGCGCATATACTATACAAAACCTCATCTTTTTATTCGCCTTATACATTTTATTCTTATTTTTGTCAGTTGTAGTCGTTTCTGATATGTTTTTTTTTTCTTCACATACTTATGTTTAAATCATCAGAGATGTTGTTATGCAGCTATTCTACTATTGCTAATACAATTCTTACTTTTCTTAGCGGGCGATGGTGTCTTTATTCCATTTGGCAAAAACAAAAATGATCGCAGGTTCTCTATTCTGTTATGTAAATCGCGTATGAAAATATTTTTTACTATTGATGGCTTTGTGCAACCTCTTAATTTTATGGATGAACTTCGTAAATTGTCGCTGCCTTGTCTCCAGGCGTCACTCCTTAGTGGAGTTGTGGTAATGATACCCTTTTCTTTGGGCAGTCCAGCACTTGTCCAAACGATGTCTGTGATTCGCTAAGAAAACAGTAGATTTGTCCCGCTGGGACAGGGATCAGGGATATCAATTGTATCGTTCGCCAATCACAGACATCGTTTGGACAGCTGTGGGGTCGCCCTTTTCTTTCCCATCAACCCTCACGCCCCTGTTTTCCCGCACTTTGCAGGTAAATACAATGGCACCTGCGGACGAGGAAGGCATTGTCTCTGACTCGTCACCAGTCGTCTCTCAATCGCCTATTATCTTTTCCTTTCCTCTTTCCCATCACCCCCATCGGTCGCGGTTCTCTCATTCCGCGTCTATCCCCACGCGCGTCTCCCTCGTCTTGCCTAGAAAGACGACTGGGGACGAGTCAGGGCATTGTCCAACGAAAAGCGTAAAAACTGCTACAGGGAAAACTGACGGCAATTTTAATGAGGGTTGAAATGGACTTTCTCGTATTCTACGTCCTATCGTGCATGTATGTTTTCTTTTGATATGTGAGTACGGATTTATTTCTTATTTCCAACTTCCATAAGTTATATAATAGCGTGGCCTGGTGACTATAAAATCTATCGTCTCCGACTATGGCTCCTGAAAAAGGTTAATCCTTGAAAGTCAAATCATATTTGTGGAATAGTTTCTCTTTGTACAGCTGTCCATTAAAGGACTAAAGTGAATATGCATTCTGTGTAAGCAGCACAGCAAGATTCTTTAAGGTATTCCCAGTTCAGAAGCCGTGCCAATAATCGAATGAACTTTCGATATAAAACCCTGTACGCAACTATACCATGCAAGTCTCTGCATGATTGATAAAGTTCGCCTCTCCTGGCGACCAGAAAGCGCAGAGCAAGAGAAGGCAGCGTGCGAAGAAATAATGTTGCCAAAGCTTCCAGAGCGCCCCTTATCCCAATCTCATCGCCTTTTTTCATTCGTAATCTTTTCTTTGTGCCGCTGCCCAATAAATAAATGTTCTCAGCCTTTAAACATGTTGATGGCAAATATGGTGTATGAATCGGCGATTCGCTCCAATGGCACGTCATATGGTAACCAAATAAACAATCCGTTGCCGGTTACTCGATATGCATATTTTAGTAGCATTGAATGCATATTTTAGTAGCAATGAATGCACATTTAGGTGCAATGAATGAGATATTCTAATGAATCAGCGCTTTGCTCTAATGACACATCATTGGGCAACTGAACAAAAATTTGTTGCCGGTTACTCGATATGCCTATTTTAGTAGCAAAATACCACAGCAGTGTTAAAGTTTTACACATTCGAGCTATGTTCAAGACTGGTCCTATCATGAGAATCAGGGACCTGATCATCATCTCGAGAAAAACTACTCGACTATGCTATAAATTCTCCCAAAGCGATGTTAGAAAATCCACGCAAAGCTAGAAAGAAGTCTTTGATACTGAGCTTGAGAGAAAACAAGCTTGATATTTGGACTAGACACGAGAGCCTCATCTGTCACATCTTTCACCCAACACTCACTGTTCTGTCCATAATTACTGTAAACGGAAGTGACGTTAACTAGGAGCCTGCAGGGCAGCAGCGGTCATGAGAACTTGAGCATGCTCTTGAGGCATTTCCGCCAAAATGTTCTGGAATCTTTGTGGCGATTGCTGTTGAATTGTTTGTATCATACTGATGAGTCCCACTCGGATGTCTGAAAAAATCAACAAACCTTGCTTACATGGAAAACCTTGCTTACATCAACTGTGCAATAGCCCTTTTCGCGGTTAACCTTTCTCATTTGCATTACATGATTGCGAGGCAATTTCAGGCAGAAACTACGAAATTTCCCGAAATTGTCTCGCAACCGCGTTGATTTTTATTGTAATGCAAATGGAAAGGTTAACCGCGAAAAGGGCTATTCAACTCGGTGCCAGGTTGTCTTTGTATTTTTGTGAGACCCCCTTGATTATCATCATTCCCGACCTTTTTTCTCAAAGACAGTAGAGCGAGAAGCGAAATGCAAGCGCAAAAGAAATCCCCGCCACAAAAATCTAGAGACGCGCCCGAGAGAAGAAAAGAAGATTCGGGTTTCTAAGCGACAGACAAATGTAGCGCGCGCACGGTTTTCTGATTGGCTTTTCGCTTTACAATCCCCGAATAAAAAACGGGGAACTCTGGATTCAGGTGACCACTCACTTAAAATGAAATCATTTCAGTTTAAAGTAACAAGAAACATCTTGTTGTTTTTTAGCAAGTAAGGAGTTGAGGGGTTCATTGTGGCTCAATCAATTTATATTCAGGGTTCTCCGTTTAGAATGCTTCTAGTTAAGGCAGATGTTATTGCTTAAAATTCACAAGCACAATACTTTCGATACACCCCACTTTATCGCAAATAAAATATGCAAGACTACCTTCCTGTAAAGTGTCCGAGGGAAGAACTTGTGAAAACACTGCCAGAAGTTGTGGTAGATACTGGCCGATGAGTGGATGTTGATCACTAAACAGCTCTATAATACATGAGTAAACAGGATGGTTTTCTTCAAAGTCGTCTTTTAAAGGAAGACATTGTAACAGTCCTGGGAACACCTGAAAGAAAACAAAATCAACTGAGTGATTTAATAGCGTTCCGCCCAGGTGACGTCATATTTGGCAGCATTGCATTGTGGAATCGAAATGCGGACAAATATTTCAAAATGGCTGCCTCGGAAACACCAGTTTTTGCGATTCCTGTACATGTTGAGGATAATTGTCGAGTTGTACCCAAGAACAGTGCTTCGTAGCACCTGCTTTTTTCGTAGCTTCCTGCATAGTTCTCGAATGTTTGTACGCATTTCAATCCCATGATACTGCGCGAGTTTTCTATTTTTAGAATCTGGGCGGAACGCTATTGTGGCAACGTTTGCGGCAAGTTTCAACACGAAAGGAAAATAATTGCTATAGATACAACAATAAAATAAAAATTTTATTATGTACTCCCCTTGGGGGTTTTCAGTATCTAATGACAATAAGATCAATAATAATAATAATACTATAAATAAAAATATAAAATTGTATAAATGATTATTTGAACGAAGTCTAAGATATCCTATGTAACTACAATGAGTACAATTAAAAATTAAAAATCCTCCCAGAGCAAGTGTTTCAGTTTATTTTTAAAAGTTTCTAATTCACAGTCCTTCATATCGTCGGACATGGCATTCCATAGTGTTGTCGCCCTGTAATGAAAAGTCCTTTGACCGGAAGCTGACCTAAAAAGCGGAACATGCTACAGGCTTGGACAAATTCCAGAATTTTCCAGACAAACAACAAACTCATTTTCTACACTACCAGAAGTCTGACACCTCCCTCAAGAGGAACCTCCAATCGTCGTCGTCTTCCAGGCCCCTCTCCTCAATGTTAAGCTCACAGGTCTGGAATCTGAATTTCTGTGAATTATCCTGTTTTTTGCTAGATGTCTTCCCGACTAACCCTGTCTGTGATTCCTGTTTCCAGGCCGTTACGTATACTTGGCACTCGTCCGCCCGCGAGAGGCAGAGAGCGCCTAAGGAGTAGACTGACTAGGTAGAGTCTAAATGCTATAGCTCAGAAGGAGGTCAGACACCTTAATGAAAATATATAACGGAGTAACTGGTTAGCTTTCTGTTGAGGTTGGGGTGAGCAGTTTATATAGTTAAATTTAGGCCTAAACAACTCGAGAAGCTAGGTGGTACAGTGGTACGGTAGGCTATGTAAGTCTAAGCCTAGCTGAGGTCACAGGTTCAATCCTGAGTGGGGATTTTAGATTTTCTTTTTTACACTGAAAATAAAATTCTGTGTCGACATTACGTTATATAATTCTCAATAAGGTGTCCGACCTCCTTCTGAGCTATAGAAGGTAGACTCTTCCGACTGACTAAAGAGGGCAGTCAATGGCAAACGATTAAGGAACACCGTCTCTCCGAAATAACGAAATCAGTGTTTACTTAATTTCCATTTCCAAATATACAACTGAATTGGATAAAAGATTCTATAGAGCAGAACAGAAACGGGCTGTTTGGAGAAAAAGTGCAGGACTACAAGGACGGAAGTGGATTACAGTTCATCAATTTTGATCTCGTGACAGGCGATCAAGAAATCAAACTTTCCATTCTGGTTGAATTTTAAGTTTTTTCAGTTGTTATTTTGTCTTTTTAGTACGTATATCTTTGCGTTCATCACTTTAACCGATTTTTTTCTTCCTATTTTAAGATGATAAAGCAAGCTAAAGCAACCTCCTGGCCATAATCATGAAAACATGATATTTTAGCCAGGACAGTGTCCCTTATAGAGGCAGTTGACTGGCCAGATTCAGGTTGAATTACCACAAACCTTCTCCAGCGGAACAGAATTTCTATTTGCCATCATCATCCTGCTGACAGCACCACAAATGTTGTCGACAACTCGAGGCGGTTGGTTCTGGGACAGGATTAAAAACAGTGCTTCTAGAATGGTCTGATAATGACTGGGAAGAGTCAAGGAAACAGACTGGATTGAAAAAACAATGGAACTTTTCCAGACGGGTACCTTTCTACAGTGGTCATGTTTTTTTTTTTTGTGCGTGTCTCAAACCCCCCCAGAATGTCTACCACTCTAAGGCGATCCAATAGACCCAATATACCTTCATATTATTTTACTCCTTTGTTAACAATATATTTTAATGGTCAATACGGGATGCCCAGGAGGCAAAATATAGCTATTGAGCAGTACTTTCCCGTGGTACCGTTTATTGGCAGTTTCTTGGTGTTGCGATCACCAAATGACGTAAAACAAAAGATTCAAAAGAAAGTAAACAATACCCACACCACAACACAATAGCTAACCAACAATAGTTTCCGCAACACCAAGAAACACCCTGTTTATTGTATTGTACAGGGCGTTTTCAACTTTGGAGTGTGTGGATGCATTCCTACTATACAGTGTGACCTGTGACAAGTGAAAACTCTTAAGCAGTTCTTTTTTTTGGCACAGTTTGTTTTTCAGCACTAAACAAATCAAAAGAATTTATGAATTTTGATTTCAGCCGCCCTTGGGAGTAATAAACAGTACTTCAAAATCGGTAGATTTACACCGCATTTGAAAGGATACGGGAGTATAACATCTGCACCATAAAACGACAGAAGACCCAGACCATAGATGGTGTTGCTTCTCACTTCATCATCTTCATCCTTGAGTGATGTCATAAAAACTGGGAATAAAGGCTGAACAAACGGAACTATCGCGTGACCCATGGCAAGCAGCATCTACAGACAGCAAAAAAGAAATAAATTGAGTGTCAAATCAAATTAACTCGCTCATGTTTTGGTTATACTTTATTGCGCTCTCTGATTGGTTAATAAACTCGCGTCACTTTGTAAACCAATAAGCCCTTTAAACATGGCGAAAATTCAAGGTGAACAATCGCTCGTCTGTTTTTGTTTTAAGAATCATTTTCATGACCAAACCTAAGAAGGTAGTTTAAAGTTGACGATTTTGAGATTCAGGGGGTTCAATTTTACGGCAAAACCTGGGAATAGTTTGAATTGTTTTTTCAAACCTCCTTGAATGTCAGGTGTCTTCACATTTCTTCCAGTACAACTTTGAAACAACATCTTAAAATTCCAAGCGCACAAAGGTACGGAAACGGACAGCTGACTAGAAGCAGCGAGAGGACTGATCAAACTTTAACTTAGAATTATCTTATAAACCTTTGAATTTCCGCCACGTTGGTCCTCAATACCCACGATGCAATACTTTGCTTGAATTTTATCAGTTTTAACAAAAAACCTGCGAACGGCCAGTAACAGGGCCGGGTTGTTCAAAGCACGATTAAGCTCACCCAGGATTAGCACCAATTTTGATTCTAGTTAAGTAACTACTCAATGAAAATTTTTCCAAAGGTTTTCTACCCTTCAGTTTCGACTTTGACTTGTCTTCACTTCTAACTAAAAATAATCTTTTGAAAACATTTTTAAACAAGAGAAATGAAATCCTAGGTCAACTTTTAATCCTGGATTAGCGTTAATCGGCTCTTGAACAACCGGGATCTGGTCTCACCTCTGAGATAGTTCCAATAGCAAATGATTTATCAGAAACCGGACAGGACTTCCTCTGTAAAGGAAAAGTTATAAAGGGATCACCACAGATTCTTAAAATCAACAAGATCGGCAAACCTAATAATAGTTCCTCGGCGAAGCTAATAAAATAAAAATAAAATAAATCTAACTGAGAAAGAAGTGTAAAATACTTACTTTCTACAATTGTTTAAAACCAATTTTCCATTTTCGCCAAACTCATTACCAAAGACAACGAAGAAAAAAATCTGAAACTGTCATGGACATATTTACTTACAGTTTTCTTCAACAACAGGGGTAAAAATCCAGCAAAATATGGAGTAAACGCCGGGCCGCCTACAGCAGTAGCCAAAGAAGGAAGTATGTCTCCTGCGTACTCAATCAACATGGCGTCATACTCAGCCTGTTGGTCTGAATCATCCACATCATCATCATCGCCTTGCTGACAAGCAGTCTACGACAAAACACGATAATGTGAAGTGATAAATAAAGATGGTAAAAGTACGATTTTTCTTTATTTCTCACCACACATGACGCTTTAGACATTTCTTATCCTAGCAGGATGAAGGACGCATGAACCTAGTATATGCATGGCCTTGTTCGCCACAAGTCTCTCGTAGCTCAGTGGTGAGAGCATCTGACCGGTGTGTGAACCTAGTATATGGCCTAACTCGCCACGAGTCTCTCGTAGCTCAGTTGTGAGAGCATCCGACCGGTGTGTGAACCTAGTATATGGTTGAAATTATAATAACAATAACTATTGAAAATCACGCGAAAAGCAACAAAAACTTTGGACATGTTCTTTGTGCAATTTTCTATGCTGATTGTTATTATAATTTCAACCCGTGAGGTATGTTTGAGTCTTTGACGTCACTTTCTCCCATTCGCAACCAAGCCTTGAAACAAGGTTGATTAATGGCGGCCGTAAATTCTCAGAAATAAATGTTAAAATAAAATGACTTCTGATGTTCGTAATGAATTGAAATTTGGCAAGATGAGTAAGAAAGTCTAATTGTACACGAAAATGTAAAAAAATTAAAATCAAAAATTTGATCACAGGGGCACTTTAAAAGTTGAATAATAAAGTCCATATAATTTTGTAAATCAAACAAATCTTAGCGCGTAAGAGATCACCTCTGCTATTCCAACTCCCCTTGCAGCTTGGGTGGTCGCTTCATTTTGTGTCTTGGAGCGGTTTTCAATTGAGTGTCGTAAAGCTGAAACCAAAGTAATCACTGTGGCCAATCAAAACAGAGACAGACAATCCAATCAACCAATCAGAGCTCGAAGCAAAGACATGTCGCCGGTGCCCAGCGCGGGAAAACGGCGCGGTTTTGGTTTTACTTCTGATTGGTTGAGAAGGTGGCGCGAGATTTTTTAGCCAATCACAGAGCGTAGCAATGCAAAACCAAAGCAATCAGGAAATTACTTTCAAAACTCAATTGAAAACCGCTATAATACTCAATTAATGATTTCAACAGACCTTTTGTATCAGCACAGTCCTAGCGGCATTTGCAATAGCATCAGGGTGTCCCTGTTCATCGATGATCAAAGACTTCACTGACTTCAGAACTTCATTAAGGGATTGTAATGTTGCCATGGCGACTGATCTGTCCTTGTCCTTCATTATAACGGTGACAAATGTTGGTATGGCTGTGCCAAGCATACGCTGCACTACAAAGAAACAAAACACGATGATCACAGCTGCTGGGATAGGGTAGTCTGTGTAAAGCCGCTCACTCCCCTCAAGAAAAATCGATTTTTCTCAAGAGGAAAGAGCCGCTATACACAGCTTAGGATATGGCAGATTATTTAACCGTCTTTTACAAAACTCCAACAAAATCTCCAAAGGACGTATGCAAGATAATTATTCATTTATTTAGTTCCCACTCGGACATTTTTGTCCGATAAACAGTCAAAACGTGGCCCAAGAAATCACGATAATATTAACACTTCGTCATCGTAACTCAATATCACTGGCTCGCGCAGGCATAAACTCAACAACAGGTGAGCAGTTTTGAGCCACAATTGCGCTCACTCTACTTATCACTTCAACTTACTTACCTTTTATCGAAGATCAGCTGTTGTTTGTGGGGTGATATCTTGACCCAAAATTCCCTAACTTTGATTATTTGACAGGCGTTTTTACAATGGAGACAGCATCACGTTTGGGTACTGGCAATTATAATGCCGGGAATAATCTCATCCCCAGATCTCCATCCCTCCATCAAATTTAAAACTTACCCAGTCTTACTTTTCTTGTGAATAAGCATTTTTTCATCAGCACCCGCCCCTCCGTGGGGACGAGATTATGTTGAGGGGTAACCTTGCAAAGGAATAGAGTGATTTTCAATTGAGTGTCGAAAGTAATTTCGTGATTGCTTTGGTTTTGCATTGCTACGCTTTGTGATTGGCTAAAAAATCTCGCGCCACTTTCTCAACCAATCAGAAGTAAAACCAAAACCAATCGTGACTTGTTCGCACGCATTTTCCCGCGCTTGGCGCCGGCTTCATGTATTTGCTTCGAGTTCTGATTGGTTTATTGGATTGTCTGCGTCTGTTGTGATGGTTTTGGTTTTACGGCACTCAATTGAAATCCGCTCTGGCAACAATCCACTCGCTTTATGCTACGGAAACTGAAGCTACGTATCACGTGTCTCGTAAAAACGCATCGATGTGTACATACATGCTGTTTTGTCCTCTGCACCAGCTTCTTGTAGCAGTGTATGGAATACACTACAGAACTGACCTAAAGCCATCACTGCTCCCTTTCGTATTCCTGTGTGAGGAAACTGACAAGTCGTATGGAATTTGTTAACAATATGAAGGCACTAAGCAACTATCTTGGTTATCAATCAAGTCCACCCAGGCCATTTACTAACCTTGTGTTCCTGCAGTGAATAATTCTTCACTTCTCTATACCGACATGTACAAAATTAACATAAGAGGGCGTATCATAAAAAAAAAAAAGGCCGAAAGACACCCAAAACTTCTAGGAAAAATACTAGACAGCAGTTCAGAGAAAGTCTTGATTCTAATCGCGTTCGAAGAACGCAATTCTAATTTCGTGTTGGTTGTCCTGTGGTTTATGTGCAATAAAATTTGAGATTTTTTGGTAGACGGTCTTCCAAATGGCCGCCCCTATTGTTTTTTTTAGGGGCTCATTTCCGCCGGAAATTCCTTCGAACGTGTCTCCATAATCTGTGATTACTGCTAGTTATAATTATTAAAAACAACTACTTTATGCACAGTGATCGTGCATGAATTAATCGCGTTCGAAGAACGCAATCCTAATTTCGTGTTGGTTGTCCTGTGGTTTTTGTGCAGTAAAATTTGAGATTTTTTGGTGGCCGGTCTTCCAAATGGCCACCCCTATTGTTTTTTTTTCAGGGGCTCATTTCCGCAGGAAATTCCTTCGAATGCGTCTCCATCATCTGTGATTACTGCTAGTTCTAAAAAGTAAAACCGGTTTGTTAGGAAGGGCTTTTGGATAAAACTTTGCCCTCATAACGCAACATTACTGATTGGTTGCGTAGACATTTTATTATTTATTATTATTTTAGACCAGCTTATTCAGACGTGGGTATGATGTAATGCAATTTTTTAGGGTTTATTTATTTAAAAGAAACAAGAAACGACAGCGTTGTTCCTACCTGGATAAGTTTTAAAACCTCTTTAAATGATTCATCCAAGTAAGGTAAAAACTCTGTCCTGCAACAAAGAGAAATATCAGCAACATATATTTGCAGCAAAGTAAATGGTTTGGAGTATCAGTAAACTGTCAAGCGTGATCATCCGGATAAGTGTTGTTGTTGACAATGACTGCAGCTTCAATAATTAATCGAGATTACCCTGCGTTTTCCGCTATTTCTCCTAAAGCATTACAAGTGTCTTCCTTTTCTTCTAAATAAGCATTTTCTACACTGTACCTATAATAAAAGAGAGAAAAAAAGACAACGGCTGGTTATTAATTGTTTGTAAATGTTTTTTCGATGTTTCAATGGATTATCCATAAATTGGCCAAAATTCTTTAATACGGGCTACCAGTCTCTTTGAAAGTGCGAATTTTTGGAGTGTGTTCCATTACAATAACGGTTCGAGTTGACTAAAATACAGTTGAACAGAACTTTCTGTTTCCAGTGCGTGAACATGAGAGCACAGATAGACTGAAACACACCAGCTGACTCAATTCCAAGCACGGCTTTTAGCTATGAAAGACAACAGAACCATAACTGCGCCATAAAAATGACTAGTGAGCTGGTCAAACCGGCTCTAAATTGAAACATCGCAATATTATATTGAAACGTATGGAGGCAATCAACACTGTAATCCAAACAACTTAAACATCATCAAATTTAAAACTAACCCAGTTACTTCATCATCGTCATCGTCATCTCCTAAGTCCTCATCTTCTAACAGAAAACTAGGGTCTTCCTCACTTGCATAGTGAGTCTGTTGAGAAAAAATTATATGGTTTTGATATAATGAATGTTTTGTTTGAGTATGGGACATGCAGACAAAAGGAATAGAAATGGACATGTATTGCAAAAGGGACATCTATCGCTAAATCTGCAGTACATGCAAAAACCTAGTGGTGATGCGTGACGACCCAAATAGCAACTGCGTATGAGACTTGCAAAAACTGAGCAAGCAGAGCGTTTCTACATGTTTTTGCCATAATAGCGATATATACCGCTAGATAGGCCTTAATATCAAAATATTTAACTAAAAAACATGACATTAACTGTCTTTTATTTTCTAGAGTTACGAGCTCTTAAAAATACGACCGCTAAATTGAATGCTCTAACTCAAAATATGAAAGGAAATGAAGTGAAATACTGCACTTAATGGCACAAGAATTCTATGCAAGTGTTGCAAAAGCCCGTTACTTTGGAATGTTACTTTTGTGAGGGTCATTACTTACAGGAAATGCTAGGAGGGAGGGGGGGAGGGAAAGGGGGGAGGGGGCAGAGGGGAGGGGGGAGGGGGGAGGGGGGGAGGGGGGGGGGGCTTAACCCTTCAGTCACACTCACATCCAAGGGTGAAGATTAGTTAACCTACCACAATTCCTTCTGTAGATTGTAGTGAATCAATCATGTATTTGACTATGTTTTTCATATATTTTCCCATACTGGTCTTCAGTATTGTAGATACGGACGCAAACAAGCCATACCTGCGTAAGAATGGACATTCTCAAACTCATTAACCCTTTAATTCCCAATATCAAAATACAAATTCTCCTTTCTTGCCCCAATACATGTATTGCAGCAGTAGTGAAGAGAAGTTGTTTAAATGTCTTGAGAATTCATCTTGTGTGATCATATCCTTAATTCTCCTGACCTCTCTGAATGATAAAGCATTGATATTACAAGGAGACATTTGATGCTGATCACTCTTAAGGCTTAAAGATTCATCAAGTTTGAACGAAGAAAATCATAAGCATGACAGTGGTTTGGAAGTCGGGTCTTAATTAGCAAAGATTTTGTTGATTTTACTCCTTCGTTTCTCGGCATTTAATGATTAGTTTGAGAAGTTCTATCAAACACGAGGAAGAGTGTTTCATCAGGTAACCAAACACCTCAAAGTTGGTTAAAAAAACTTGGCTGCACCTCGTTTTTTTTCAACCCACTTCTTGGTGTTTGGATATCCTGATGGAACACTCGTCCTCGTGTTTGATATATAACTTGTGATGTGAATTTTTAATGTGGGCAAAAATAGCTCCTTGGATTAGGTTTACTGACTTTATTGCTGTCATGGGACAAAAAAGATACAGCCTAAAAATAATCTATGGACTTTTAGAGAAGGTGACTAAAACAAAGAAAAGTTCGGAAAGTTTTGTCATACCGACAACCAAATGTAGTGGTTATATAATGAATCTGCTTACGTGCATCTTCTTAGATCAGGATCCCGATCCTGCTCAAGGAGACGCTGGAGACACAAATTAAGAGTACAAGCATATAAGCAATGAACCACAAACTTAAATAAAGAAATTAATAGAGTGGTGTTCACTCGAGTGCTGTGAAACCTATGCGGTAAATAAATATATAAAAAACCCCAAACCAAAGTAATTATTCTGGCCAATTACAACAGACGCAGACAATTCAATGAACCAATCAGAACTCGAAGCAAATACAGGTCGCCGGCGCCAAGCGCGGGAAAACACGTGCGAACAAGTCACGATTGGTTTTGGTTGAGAAAGTGGCGCGAGATTTTTTGCCAACCACAAAGCGTAGCAATGCAAAACCAAAGCAATTGCAAAATTGCTTTCGACACAAAACAACTATTGTTGAAAACCGCTCTAAAGAGTTAACTAAAAAAAACATATTAAAGAACACAAAACAAGGGTAAAATCTGCATGTTTTGCTTGTTTCCCCAAATGATCATAACAATGTATGAACTTAATATTACGTTGAATCCCAATAACCTGAATTTTGGAAGACAACACTGTCCAAATAAAAAGTGCAAGTTACTGGGAGCTTAATTTGTGTTTTCGGCAAGGCAGTCACTTCTGTTTGCAGTAGATAGAAGACTAAGTTCATATCAAAATTCTACCGTAAACAGGGTTGCAAAGTATAACATATTTTTTAGAAAACTTGCACTGGTCTGTTCACTTTAAAAATATACATGGTGTGTTTTTTGTCATACCATGCCAAGCTGAATGCATTCATCTGCTAGTGGCATAAAGTTTTCTGCACCAATAGTTCTTGCTAGGACACCCAAGGTATCTATGAACAAACAAATTACCAGTTGAAGAGAGCTAAAAAATATAACAGCACACTGCCCATCCTTACTCCATTTTTCAGCTATGTTAATGAATAAAATATTACTTAGCTTCACTTGTATTACATTTTGCAATGTTAAGACAAAGTGTCCATCTTAGAGAGAGTTGATTGTAACCTTTTAGAAGCCCCAATTAGTGATCTGCATCTGGATTCTCCTTACAATATCACTAATCAAACATGTGTACAAATCATGACAATAAAGAAAACGATCACCAAGTATGAATTGATTGTCTCGACATTTAGAGGGATGGTTTCACGGGTTTGGCGCATGTGCACAGATTAAAATACTTTATTCGCTTTCTTACCAATTTTATCGATTAAAAAAAATCACTCTCATTTACTTCAATAATTACACACTATAATTAGTCCAAAAAATGAAGGATCACCAAACTTCAAAGAAAATTTCAATAGATTACCCCGACAAATTCAACACTGACAAAAAACCTTCGACCCAAAGAATTTATTCTACGCTCTGGTGGCTTTCATGCCGCACATGGGTATGTATAATCATCCATTCAACCAGATGACTGACCGCGACATTTTCACGGGCAAATTTCCCATCAGAGTTATCTACTCGCTTCCAATTGTTCTAAACAATGAAATTAAATGGGTTACCTCATACTGTAGCTTGCACATGTGCTGAACCCTAAAACCCTCTCTTTAAACAAATTCTCTCCACTGTTACTACAAGAAATATATGGAGATCAGTGAGACAAACAGGGAGCACTAGAGAATCTGTAAGTAACACTCACCAACAGCTTGTACTCGTAAAATGTTCCTTTCTATTGTCCCTGTGTTGCTAAGATATTCCTGTTATAAAAACGAAAGTAAAAAAACAATCAATAGGGACCTTTTTACTGATAGGGCAGCCATTTTGCTAATTGTTAACAAAGGGATAATATATCACTTTCAGTGGTCATTATAGGATGTCCAGAGGGCAAAATCAACATGGCTGCTGTATCAGTAAAACAGTCTATTCAGTGGAACAAATTTTATTTTTATGTTTGAATTGTATGGTTTCTCGATAATGTGACAAAGGCTCTTACTATTGGAGCTCTTTTTGTATCAGTGCTGGATTGAACTTATTTTCCTGTTTGTTATCATCATAGTTTATGTTCTACAATAAGGCTATGTAATCTAAGTGACAGTTTACACCTAATAATTCCTGCTTATAGTTAAGTATAACTCTAATAATACCAGGCGTTGAGATATTACAATGTGTCGTTTGAGTGTCATAATTTTAAGCTTGGTTTTCACTAGCAACATAAGCATTAAATTAGCATAAGCGGAAACATAACAGCGCTTATGTCCAATGAAAATGGGCTTGACATAAGCATAAGCATAAGCATAAGCATAAATGCAAGCTTTACGTATAAAGATCAATCTTATGTTTATGTTAATTAACGTTTTCACTTCACGCAAATTCTTATGCTTCCCCTTATGCTTGTGCTTATGTCGCCAGTGAAAACCAGGCTTCAGCAAAACAGGGTTTTACCTTTATGCATTCAACGATTTTAGGGAAGTATGGTAGCAGTGCCTCTTTGGCAGCACTTGCTGTAAAGGAAACACAGATAAAGGAATGTACACTACAGCTGTAGATAAAAAACAATACACTTAAACCTCCAACAGGTGGACACAAAATAAGCAAGGTTCACTATTAAACCACTATAAAGGCTGATTAAGATAGTACAACTGTTGCTTACTACCCTGCGAGCAGGGGTTATTTTTTCACCCTATGTACCGTTGGATAAAAGTTACTTTTGACACGCCAGTACATAAGGCAAAAAAATAACCGGCTGCTCGCAGAGTAGTTGCTTACAAGTGTCGCATGCATCTTTTGAAGTGCATACTACTCACATCGTATCAAAAATGGAACAGTGCACATCGAAAAGGAAGAAGAGAGTATTAGAGGAGGTTTCATTGCAGTGATGTTACCTGTAGCTCCTATTGCACTGACGGATAACTCTTTCATCTGTGCACTCTGCCAAAAAATAATTTACAGAACATGTACTAGTAAGAGTGGTTTTCAATCGAGTGTCGAAAGTAATTTGCAATTTTGCTTTCCCAACCAATCAGAAGTAAAACCAAAAGTAAAGAGTGGCTTGCTCCCAGACATTTTCCCACACTTGATGTCAGCTACTTGTATTTGATTCAAGTTCTACTTGATTGATGAGATTGTCTGCATGTTTTGTGATTGGGGTTTTGAGGCACTCAATTGAAAAACTGCTCTGTTATATATGTAAGTAACACATTTTTTTGAAACAAGAGTGGTACTGTATGGCAAATGTTGTAAGTCTGAGCTGTGTACACGTACAATATTATTGCATTAACTCCCCTCCAACTCATACCTTTAAGGCACCCATTTTTCCGATAGTAAATGGTTTGAACCCAAATTTGTCATGATTTATACTCTCATAATCAAATCAAAACCTTGTTCACTATTTTCAACTTGAAAATAAATAATTTATTTAGCAAGTTATTTTTAATTCATAGTTATTTTGAATAAAAAATAACTTGCTATATTTTTATTTCCATTTCATTAACTGATAGTAAGCTTTTGTAATTCGAGACTTGATTCCTGCAATTTGAAGCCAACCAACTGTAAAGCCAACCTATACCCCCATTTATGAGAAAAAAAACAAAAAAGAGAATAAATAGACTGTAAATTAACAACTTACTGTATCAGGTGACAATGCAAGGAGAAGTTTTTCCATTAATGTGGGTAAATAAGGTAGGATTCCCTCTCCTACAGAGAAGTTAAATGAAAGAAGTAACAATACTGTTATCAAGATTCTCTTCCTGTAAATCTGGGATTGAATCTGTTTTTACAACCACCATCAATTCACAGAAGAGAGAGATTCTAAATTACCTGCTCAGCTACTGCAAACCCAAGAACTTCTTCAAACATTTTCAGTACTCGAACTAAAAAATCTTTAGACTAAAATCAGAACTTTTGGGAAATGATTAATGTTGGTGCAAATTTGGAATCTCCAGGAAAATTCCAACTCAGTTCCTGGGCTTGTTTTGGTCTTATGGGACTGAGGTGGATTCCGCACCCGCTCCGTAACTTTAGTAACATTAAAGCTAATGGTTTATAGTAAGTCAAAAAATGTCCAAGTTAAGGTAGGTCACATGGCAACATTATACATGACATGGGAATAATGACATGATTTGGAATGGTTGGATTTCCATAATGTTAGAAAAGCACCACAATTGAGTCAAAATTAATCAAAATCAATAGAATGATGATTAATGATCTACAAAAAATATGCCTGTAAAAATATGGTTGCCATGGAAATGTCGCCTGTCATGAACAAACATTTGTCACACTAAAACATCAGTTATAAACATTCAAAGTCCAGACATCATTTCCCCCCCCCCCCCCCCCCACCTATGGTTAATACAGTGAAGCTGGCTAGCTACTCAAAAGATAGAACCAGCTGACAGCTTACACATTTATTCTGTTCTCTGCAAAGCCATTAATTAAAGGGCAACATTACCTAAATTTTCGCAGAATGTTTCTAGTGCATAATAGGTCCTTGTTATGCTAGTTGAACTCTTTCCACTGTCTGAAGAATTCACAAGTCGCTCAAACAGAAGAGGAAGAATGTCTGCACTGTATTTACTGATATCAGGCTACAAAACAAACAACATGCATGTTAGCATTAGTTAACAGGATATGAGGTTTTCCATAATACCTGTTTTCTCTCAGTTCTACCAAGTCCAGGGCACGAAATTGCACCTGAGACAGTCGCCAATGCGCCTAAGTTTTCCTTGCTGGCGACCAAGATTCAAAAGTTAGTAGCCACATTGGCGACCAGAACCCTTTGCTTCATCCTACCTTTATGTATTGTGCAATTAAAACCTTTATGTAATGTGCAATTAAATAAAGCTTGAAGATGGGTAAATTGGTGCGAATGATGAGGTTTGTAGCAAACCGTCATGAACTCTACGAAGTGAAATGTCAACATCCGCCATCTTGGATATTTCAGAGGCTACACTGTATATTGTGCATTTAAATGTCTCTTTTTCTAACAGTGCATATTGCGGGCTCAGAATATTCCGCGTCGCTCATGCTCTCATTTGTCTATGTCAATATTTTTTGTTTTCGTTTTTGGAAAAAAAGAATGGCTACTAACTTTTTGGACTTGGCGACCACTTTGGAATATTTTATTAGGAGCCAAATGTTTCCTTGAGAAAAAAGTTAATTTCGTGCCCCGCAAGTGTGTACATTCTTGACTTAATGACTGTTGCTGTTTGATAATAAATTTTGCAGTTACCACTGGATCATCATTGAGTGCCTCTTCTATGGTCATAAGACCAAAGTTTCTAATTTTCATAATGATGTTGCATAACATGGCATGCTCGGGTGTCAGAGTTCCATTCTGACAGAAAATTTTGCATTCATGAGTTAACTTCTTTGCCTAGTCTAAAATCAATTTTAGGTCAAAATGATTTAAAACTAGTTTAGATTTTATTTTATTTTGTTCCAGATTTATTAACTGTACCATAATTATTCTAAGGCACCGAAAAGTAAAAATCAAACTAGTTTGAAATCATTTTAACCTAAAATCATTTTAAACTACATTATACAACAACTACCTTGCAGGAACCTGAAGCCTAGCAGTGGCGTAGCCAGCCTATAGGCCCGTAGGCCCGTAGGCCCAGGCCTACAAGTTTTTCAGCCCACTTGTGTTACATTTTTAAGAATTGGAAAATGAAAGATTCAAATCCATTCTCTTTTATCAAATATTAGGATTTCGGTGCTGTCAAGATACACATAAAATCACCAGAAAGTGAAGACTAAAGCATCTTCAAGGGCCAGTATCGAAAAATTTTCCGGAGGGTATGCCCCCGGACCCCCTAGAAGCGGCCCTTGCGGACCGGATGGCCAGGCCTACAACTCTTCTAAAAGCTGGCTATGCCCCTGCCTAGTGTATGTTTGCTTCTGAGTCTGATAATTGTGGAGTTAAACAACTTGTTTTTAAATATTCAAAAATGTTCTGATGCCTGTCACTTTTATATTGAAGGTAAACAGGTAAGCATGGCAATGCAGTTTATAGGCAGGTCTAGCATTGGAACCTGCAGAAAGCACCATGTATCCCATATTGGAGTAACATTACTGCAGACACAGTTAACAGAGCAAAAAAACAAAGCAAAATGAGGAACAAAATACATCACCTGTAAATACTCGGAGTACTGACCCAATGCAAACAAAGCAGCATTCTGAACCAAAGGGTTTTCATCTGAAAGACCTTTAATGATGAAAAATGATTAATCCAAACTTAGTTAAAGGTGGGTTGAGTACAAGTCACAATCTCTTTGCTAAGAGCAAATGAATGCAAAATACAACAAGCTGTATTTTATGATGCTTTCACAGATCTGGTCAGGAAGACAACATTTTTTAACCACACCTCTACAAATGGTCTGTAAGGCAGCTTCCAGGTATCTGAAATCCAACAATAATTATATGTATCTTTAACGCTTTAACTCCAAAGAGTGCCAAACATGAAAATTCAAGAAAAATCCTAAATTGAATTTTGTGAAACATTGAAAAACAAATGGTACCATGCAAAAGTACTTCCAAAGAGGTTTCATTTGAATGGTCACACCATAGGATTTTGTTGACAGACTCAAAAGTTAGAACTGTACAACATGTTCATGTCTCCATAATTGACTCTGAGAGTTAAAGGGTTAAATCTTTATAGAATGCATGGGGAGAGCTTGAGAAACAAAGGCTGAGAGTTTGAGTCTGGCTATTATTATAATTATAATTTTTATTAGTCTTTTGACTGTGATCGTCCAGTCAATTCAATAAACTTTTACAAGTGTAATTTACAAGTGTAGCCATTGTTTCAGAGGTTGAAACAATAGCTACACTTGTAAAAGTTTTATTGAATTGACCCCAGGCTAGTGCAGTTCTGAAAAGAACTGTTCGTGTTGCTGTTGTAGTCATTGTGAGCAAGTGAGTGAGTGAGTGAGTGAGTGATTGGACTTCATTAACATCTCAGAATCTCCTAGCGCAAAAGCACTAATTGGTGACACAAATAAAAAATAAATTATAATAAGCAACATATAAATTTGTATGGAATAAAAACTAGACCTATTTACACATCAAATTCTACAACAGTTCTTTTCAGAACTATACTAACCCAGACAATCACACTTGAAAGACTACTCAGTGTGATATGCCTGAATTGAAACCATTATTTTACAAGAATATTATTATCAGCAAATAGATTTTAATGGCCAAGTGGATATAGGCACCTCTCGTCACTCTTGTGCGAACGTCCTAATGGCTGGGAGCAAAGAGAGGTGGCTGTATTTTCAGGTTAAGTGGATAAATACATGTAGTCAACTCTCTCTAAGATGGACACCTTCGGGACCGGCCCCGACTGTCCGTCTTAGAGAGGTGTCCGGCTTATAGAGAGTTGAGGTAAGGTGACACCAGTAATTATAAGAAAATGAAGCTGGACCTATTCGCAACAAGATATGGGCTGTCAAATAACATCTGGTTTGTGTACAAGGAGACACGTACTGTATTTGGTGATGTAATTTGCTTCCCCTAAATTGCAATTTACCGTCATGTAGAGCCCCTACATTTCTGTTTTAATGTATTTTTCACTACATAAAACACTTCTCAAGTGTCCATTGATGGTTTCAAAGTGTCCGTTGTCCGTCTTAGAGAGGTGTCCATCTTATAGAGAGTCTAGTTACAGAAAAATGACTGAAAAATGGCAGAGACCAACACCAGATGTCCGTCTTATAGAGGTGTCCATTAAGAGAGAGTTGACTGTATATATTTTTGCTTACCATGCAAGTCAAGCCAACAATTTTCTTTTTTTTTCCCTTTGATGCTTACAGATATTTCTTCTCTTAATGGCCTACTATCTTTTATCCCTTATATTATTGAAGGATAAAGTCAGATTGTATTTGAAGCCACGCAAGGATGCCTAAACAGAATCAATTTTCGAAATTGCCATTTATAGCCAAACCAGTTAAACATGATACCTCCTTGTTGCTTGTTAATTGGTTAAGTTAATTGTCTACAAATAACTAGTTAATAATATCTAGAAACCCAACCTGGTTCTGATGTAGTCTGCACATCCCTCGGCAAGTACTGCCAGGGCTATTAGAGCTGCTTTCCTCTTGTAAGGATCCTCACTGTTAAGAGCTGGTCTGACAAACTCCATCTGTAATAAAAAAACATCAAAAACTCCAAGTTTTAAAATCATGAATAGAAATCAGAGTCTAAAGCTTGGTTCCCACCAGCGACGTAAGCAAAATCGTAAGCGGAATCAGAATCATAAGAACCTTACAATCTAGTGGAAATCAAAACGACGGAAAGCAGATAGTAAGCGATGGAAGAAGAAGCAGAATCGGAAGAAAAAGGAAACCTTCTGATCCTTCCGAATTCCGATTCTGTCAAGCTTCCGATTCCGATTGCGACTCCGTTTTTTAATTTACACTAGAACGTAAGGCTCCTTATGCTTCTGACTCTCACTCCGCTTCTGATTACCTCGCTAGTGGGAAACAGCCCTAACAGAACTGAGGATGGTCTACACAGTTTGATTTACACAGTTTGAGACCTGTCATTACGTGTAAACTGCAATTTGTTTTAGCCTGAGAAAATACACAATACACGATACTTGTAGTTCATGGGGCAACTATTCTCCTCTTCCCCCTCCCCCACCAAGAGATATCAGTTGAAGAATGACTGAAAGATTCCATAAGGATGGAGCACATGTACTGTAGGCTAGATGTACATCTGAACATGTTATGCGAAAATATCACCAAATTTGGTATCTACTTGACCTCATTTGGTAAGTGCATGTACATTGTATAACTTAATTTGGTATTAAAAATGGCACAATTGGTTTTTCAGAACTTAAAGTTTGACAGTTTGTTATGTGAACTTTCACACTCGAAGTGTTGTTGAAGTGATCATTGCAGCACTTGCTCATCAGTGTGACAATTTTGCAGTTGTTCAGGCTTAGATGTGTGGCACAAGGAAGGCAGGATAATGGGTTTAATATTGACAAGTTGAACTTACCAGAGGTGGAATAACAGACTCGGGAGGAAAATGAAGAGCCAGAATATCCAGAACCTCAAACAAAACAGCCAAACTTCAGTTAACAACTTTAAAGTAGAAATACATGGGTTATGAAAAACGAGGATTAAATCCCAAACAACATCCAATCTACACTTAAAATAAGTTGAAAGTTAAAAAATCATGGACTGAAATTACCAATCAGAAAATTGTCTAGAAGACACATTAGTCCTTATTTGTACTGGTATACACCCAGCCCTCAGCTGATACAAGAAGCAGTAGACCAGTGGGACATTCAATACCCCTTGGGGTTTTGAGATCTATCTTATTCTTTCTATTATTCAATATTTATTTAAATGTTCTACTTTTTTGCCTGGTAGCAAACCAGTTACTAGGCTCAATTTCTGCCACTCACTCTGGTTTGGTTTTTACTTTTCGAGCGCATGCCCATCTCCCAAAAAGCGGCGGGTAAACCAAGCCTAAAAACCAATTTCCTCTGGATTTCGGATAAAAACAGCGGATAAACCAAGCCTATACTAAACATTTTGGATAAGTTATAGAAACAAAAGCATCCACATACACGAGGAAGGGGGGGGGGGGGGGGGGGGGGGGGGGGTCAAAAATTGAATGTCAAGTTTACTGAGAGGCCAGCATTTCAGCAGAAAGGAAGAAAAAAGAAGACAGTCTCACTGACACAAAATGTGATAGAGGCTGATGTCCCCTACTTTACCTGTGAAGCTACAGCACAGGGTCTGCTTGCTTCTGTTCCATCCTCCACTTCATCATCATCCTCTTCATCATCAAAATCCTCATCTTCATTTGGTGGTGATGCCATTAGTGGGAACACAACCGACAAGGTCGGCAGGAGAAGTTTATTTTTTACCAGCGCCTATAAGAGCAAAATTCCTTGGCACTTTTTAAGTGTAAAATTATGTAATAATTACCTAATTTTACGTCAATAAAATTCATTTGTTGTTTCAGTTAAATAGAGCGTTTTCACTTGACATCATAGCCGCCATATTGGTGTACCCGTACAAAAGAATTTTAATTAATTTCCTTTGTTAGGAACACCAACATGGCTGCCATGGCCTTTGTCATTTGAGTCCCACGGGACTGAGTGAAAACGCTCTATAATATAAAATCGTGATCACCATGCCAGTATCAAAGACACTTTAAATTACATTTAAAGTTTAAAGGAAAAGGTCACCCAAGCAGCATGCAAAGAAAGTTGTGTCCCATAGCCCAGGGTGGGCTTGCAAGTGCCAATTTTTCATCCCTACTTTTAGTTTTTGACAAACATGGGAGAAACCGACAACTGAACCCACCTTAGGTTTTATTCTTGCTAGCCAGCTAACAAAGTAGAGAGCTTTTATTCTTAAGTTGTCTCCACAAGATGAATTTCTGGCAATCTGGAACAAAATTTGTACATATGTTATTATTTAGGACATGCAACAAAATATATTATAACTAATTTCTCTCTATCTGTATGTACAGAATTTAGAGTAATCCAGTTATTAATAATACTTTTTTAAAAAAGGTTTGAAAGATTTGACATACCTGAAGACAGAACTCAACCAATGCTTTTAAATGTGGAGTTACAATACTGACTTCAGACTCAACCAACTCATCAAATATTTCCATGGCATCACATGCTTTATCCTGAATAAAACAAAAAAATGGTCAGAATTCGATTAAAGCTACATGTAGATGGAAACTATTTCAAGTAATTTCACAGAAAGTGAAGAATTTTGCTGTTGGAACAGAGGTTAACATGTACAGCGTAAAAACTATTTTAAAAAAATACTTGCAATAAGTGAAACTCTTTATAGCCAATGGCAGTCACATTAAAAACATTTTTTGTCATAAAAAAATGTTTAAGGAGGCAAATTACATGTAAGCACTGTGTGTTATGTTTAAAGACAGAACCCACCTCATCTATGGCTATGATTTGGTTGATGAATCCCACAACTTTTGGTATAAGTGGTCTAACTAAAGGCTAAAAATGAAAAGATGTGAGTGAGGAAGTGTAATATTATATTAACAATACTATTAAAGTGCACCTAACCCCTAATTTTTTTATTCGCCTAAATGAATGTGCTTGTTTTCTGGAGAGTATCTGTGAAAAAATTTTTGGATTTGGCGAAATCCTTGATTTTCTGTGACCTGTTGAATTGGAAGATAATTTGGTTCAGTACCGAGCAAAATGGGATCTGGGGCGAGTGCCTGATATGACGTAGATTCGGGAACCGAAATTCGCCCAAAGAAAGCATCGTCGAGTACTTTCCGCAGCGAGGCACCGGGCAGGCATAATTTCTTTTTTGCACGAGTTTTGCACGACTAAAGCACAGTATTTACACTCGATTCGCGCAAAAATGAAGGAAATGAATCCCGAAAGTACGTCACGTCACATGACTAGACCCATGCCCCGTCTAACTCGGTACTGAACCAAACACAGCTCCATTTTGGCGCGATTTTTGAAATTTCAACAGGTCACAGAAAATCGAGGATTTCACCAAATCCAAAAATTTTTGCACAGATACACTCTAGAAAACAAGCACATTCATTTAGGCGAATAAAAAAATTAGGGGTTAGGTGCACTTTAATAACAATATCCAAGGAAACATTTTTCTATTGGTGATATATATTTTGTAGTTCAATTTTATCCTTGGTTTAATTTTTATTTTCCTTTGTTTTATTTTCATTAGCATAGAAAAGAACAATGGAAAATAAAAATTGAACCAAGGACAAAATTGAACTACAACATATACCTACAGCTATAATTGGAGAAATGTTGTCAGAAAAAAAGTATAAAACATATTAAACAATACAACACAATAGAATTCTGGGAACGAGGCAAATAAGGCTTGTTAACATCTATTTATTGGGACCACAATGTGTTTTAGACCTTTCCCTACTGCCTTAGGGACGGACCATTTCATTTTTGTGGGGTGGGGTTGGGCAATTTCTTCAGAGTATGAATTTTTTTTTTCAGCATCACTATTTGCAAGAATTTTTTTTTACCAAAATGCTTGAATTTTCGTGCTTTCTTGTGCACGATCTTTTTTTCTTCTTAAATTTCTTCTGCAGGAATTTTTTTGGTAATTGCCCAACCCCCCCCCCCCCCCCCCCCCCCCCCCCACAAAAATGAAATGGGCCGTCCCTTAAAGATTCTCAGAGTATGATTTAGAGCATACTGTGTTACAGTGTTCTCACCAGGATTTTCCCTTGGGGAGTCGCAGGGCCCCCTCTGCTGAAAAATAGGGGCCCTGTAAGAATATTAGAGGGACAAAGTTACTTGCGGTCCTTGACGGAAAAAGGTCTGTTACATGAAGTACTTACATGATCCAACATGGTGGACAAGATGTTTACGATTTGATAGCGATACTTACGCAAACCTTCAACACGTACGTGTGACCAATGAGGGTAAAGGCAATAAAATTAAAGGCTTTAAATTTTTTGATAAATGTTCTTATTCATTTGAACAAGCAAAATGCTGGGGTGTTTGATTGACCATTAACCTACTCATAAACATTCAAAAATCCTTTGACTCAAAGCTTGCTTCTGCACCCTAACGGGCGCATCTTCTTGGCTTTTGGTACGCCATCTCAATTTTTTTTCGCGGGGAATCCCGCAAGGCCGCGGCCTAGTGAGAACACTGGTGTTATAAAGTGTATGTATGTATGTATAATATTTTAATGTTCAATTAATCTGAGAAAACATACACCCCACGGCAAAAAATAAAAAATAAACTGTTGTGTGCCTCCTTAATGATAGCTGAACAACAGGCTAATATTAATGGATCAAAGCTTTTGTGAAGTCTCATATGCAACCTGAACAGGGGGTGACAACTCTAAGAAGGCCTGTTTTAGGAGAAAAACAAAATTCTTCCGGGAATCTGAAGATTTTGTCGGGAATCGGGAGACTCAAAAAATGTTCGGGGAAACATGAGATAATGTTGTTAAAATTTCGGGAAGTTTGAAATTTTTGCGTGAATGTCTCCGAAAAAATCAGGAAGATTTTCCAAATTTTCGGGACAACTTTCAGTTACACACAGTATTGCTCAAACAGCATTTGTTAGAGTTGTTACCCCCCATACCCGAGGCATATTAATTTAGTGAATACTGCAGACAAGTAAAGGTTAGGTGACACGAGGAAGGGTTCACTTACTAAGCTTGATCAGGAATTCAAATAATTATACAAAATCAAAGGGCGCAAGATTAAAATCTAGAAAACCTACTATTTCTTCACTTCCAACACATTCAATGAGACATGTTAAGGCTCTATTGAACAAAGGAAGCAAAATAACAATCAGATGATAAACATATGTCGATGAATAAAATTGTACGATTACGAATATGTGCCCTCCACTTGTTTGAAGATTTTAAAAATTAATTTGCAGTATTTTTATGGTGACCATAAGGGCAAAACACAACAACAAATGACAAGCTACATGACAACAATAACTTATTTGGAAAAAGGTGGAAATGAAGACCATGTGACTTGTACTCATCCCATACTCTTATCTTTTTGGAGTGTCGGTAACTAACTTGCTCTAGAATTGGGTTGCATTTCAGTTAATCAACATGTATCAGTTATTACATGTTGACAATAATTGTTTTATTTTAAAATTACATGTTATTACGATAATACTAAATAAAAATAAAAAAACTGTTGTTTTGTTTTACCAAAGTATTGCTTTGTTTTGAAAATTATTGTTGTGCACACCTTTTTTTAGATGGAGAAGGGATGGAGAATGTGGTGTGTGTGCTCAGAGTGGGCGGGGGGGGGGGGGGGGGAGGTAAATGGAAGGAGGAAGTTTACAAATTTCATATAAGATTTAGAGCAAAATGCAATGTAATACACTCTCACCTTATTGTGTAAAATGGTACAAGTTTACTTTCTTTGTCTTCTAGTGTGCTGGAGAAAAGTTGGAAGAGGGATGGGAAGTGAGGTCTTAACACCTCATTAGCTGATTCAGTTATAGAGCTGAGAAGAAACATGCCCATCTGAAAACAACAGAAATTACCATAAACTGGGTTTAGAGAAGATGCTCTGTCAACTACAAGGAATTTTATACATGAATGAATTTTGCCCTTACTGTGGAGCATACACATAATTATGTACAGTAAATAACTGCTATCTTAAACTTTTTCTATGATAATCTTGAAAAGGCAGGGCAAAATTGGTCAGAAATCCACCATCTTAGACTTTTATAACTGAGACACAATCCATCAGCATACATAAAGTACTAAAAATGACTTGCAATGCATTTAATTTTATCTAATCTAATCTTAGTAATACCCCTTTCCCTCACACAGTGGATTATAAGGACGCACATATTCATTGTTGGTTTGTTGGAAAATAATTTATTACAAAAGTTTATCCTTAAATTTCATCAGTGTCTTTAAATTAACAGTCTCCCTCAGCAGTTCATTCTAGCTTTTGATAGTTTCTGGAAAAAAATATAATTATTTATTTTGTATCAGTCTCTATAAAATGCAGGAACACAATATTTGAAATAGTGACTATTTTTTGTGCACTTAAAAGCTGGAAGCAGGTAGTTATCCTTGGCAATATCCACTAGTCCATGGACATTGTAGAGAAATTTTAAACAAGACAGTCTTTTTTAAACTCTTAAAAGAGTTTACTCAAAATAAGTAAAGGATAAAGTAATTTCATTGTTTAATTATGGAAACAATGAATACAGGTAAACATATTTACAGATAGTAATTTAATTATTATTGTCTACCTGACCTCTCTTTGTAGTGGCTGTTGTGATTTGATGTGTTGTTGAAGAAAAACAAGAAGCTCTGGCCACTGATTTGCTGGTAGATCATGCTTTGCCATTACACTCACCTATAATAATATGCAATAATGTTAATTATTCATAAAATAGAAGCGTACCTAGCTTTCAAGCGAGGACCTGAGCTAGGATTCAAGCTACATGTAGGACTCTAACCTAACCCTAGCTTGAGACCTAGCTTGAGAAGTCCTGTCTCGAGGTCCTAGCTAGGACTCAAGCCAGGACCTGAGCTCAGGATTCAAGCTAGGCTTCTAACCCTGACCCTAGCTTGAGTCATAGCTGGAGCAGTCCTGACTTGAGGTCCTTTCTCAATTCCTAGCTCGATTGCTTGCATACTAGATAGTAATGGTAATTACTAACAATAGTCGTGTCTATTAAAAGTACCACAACTACATGTACAGGTAGGCCTTTAATTATCACAATTTATTGAACATAGGATATAAATTTTAGTTAATCAAAAACTCTTTGAGTTTGAACTTTGTTCAGTGATTTTTCCCATGTGGTCTCACATGAGAACCCTATGAACCTCCACGACATCCAACTATCCAATCAAATGGCATGGTGCCATCTTTACGGGATTTTATCAAACACAAGGAAGTTGATTAATCAAGCATGAATCACATGGACATAGTAATCATCAGGCTAGAGCTGTAAAGAAATAACTAAAAAAAAAATTTAATTACTACTGAACATTTTTTTGGCTAGCAGAATGTGACAGTCTATCATGAGACCTACACTGCAAAGACCCTTTTAATTTGTATGCAAATTATCCAAACAGCATTAACCTGGTATAACACAAACAATAAGACATCCAAAAAACAACAAATGGTCAAGGAAGCTTCACACTGACATATCCTGATAAACAGAGGACAATTCATTGAAGGGAAAACAAATGCCCTATACTTAAACTATAAAAATTAATACTTAATAGATACTTACTACTTGTGCTGCAGAGTTCCTTACAACAGGTCTAGAAAAATCATAAAAATCAACTTATATGATAAACAATGGAGCAGGTACATAGAAATCTTGCAGTGATCATCCACTGCAACACTAACATGGAGGCTAGATAGGGGATCGGGCAAGGCCCAGCAAGCTGTCCACTGATTTTAAAGCAAAAAAAGTAAACTTTGACAAGCGCGTAACCATCATGGGGCAAGTAAAATTTGAGAGTTCCTTGTCCAAAGGGCAAGCTGGAATTCAAGTTTTTTTCAAGGCCTGTGATAATAATTATACAACTCACTCTGGTTCTTGAAGTAACACTTGCAAAAGAGACTTTCTTAACCTGCAATAAAATCAAAACTGATAATTAGATACAAAAAGGCTCACCTAACTGGCTAACCAGCTTTTTTGAAATGAATCACTTTTAGTGTGTCTATCCCAAGAACCAGGGAAACAATAAGCTATATAACCTGATTCCACTATATACTTTATATAAGCTTAAGATGGGTTTTGAGGTTGTTTGGAAGGTTTCTCTTAAAGGTTTACACTTATTCATCATACTATATAGTTACATGAAGTACATCATGAGAGTTAAGCGTGAACTGTTGAATTAGTAATGTAAGAGCTATGCTGCGAATGTCAATTATTAATCAAGTAAGTTTGAACATGCCTCTTGAAATTTAGGAACAATTATTTAGTGATGCATACTTGATATAACAAATGAATTCATATTGTTAATTTGTCATGCAATTATGCTCTGCTGGATTTGAAGGAACGCCCCCTTTGATTCTTGGTCGCCATTATGAAGAGTCTCGCAGGGAAGATTTGGGCCGGCAATAGCGATCGTTTCGGCAGGAGCTGGCGGTGGATCCTCATGGATAGTTTTCATGTGTTTTCTGTGTGGGATATGCAAATCCCTTTTTTTTTTTTTGGCAGAGTTGGCTGAAGAAGCAGCGCGGCATGTTCGAGGCTGTGAGTTAGATGGTGGGCGCTCAACGTCCATGCGAATTGAGCTAAGGCGTTAGATAAACTGCTTCTACGACCCACGAATTGGTGGGCTATTTTGAGCCAGCACTAGACGGAGGGCTTAGTCACCAAGGCCCGTGACTTCTATTTTGAATTCTGATCAATTTTGCTGCGGAGAAACTTGCAGCCTTCTGAGATGAGGGTGATTGAGAAAGGTCACATAATTTAACCCGTTTCATTGACTTGAGCCAAATAAGGAAGGCAAGTGCCAAATAAGGAGCAACATGTGAGAAGAGGCCACAGAGGTGATTGTGGGCTCAGATTTGATGTTGCTTTCTAACATTAACTATTATTTTATGCTAAAATATCATTTTAACCTGTGCACATGCACCGAACCGTGAAACCATCCCTTTCATTATTGTTAATTATGAACATCTGTATTATATTAAACCAGTGCATTATTAGGCCAGAACCTCTGAATACTAACATGGCATGAGTATCAGGTGTGAGTTTTGTCCATTGTTTGACAACCCTTCTCCTCAACAAAACTGCAGCATACTGTCGCACCTGCAACAAATAATGAATATACGTCCTAAAAAATTTCTTGGTAACTCTTAATATTAGTACTGGTACATTTTCAAACGTTTCATACAGGTGACATCATGTAACATTTTTATTGTTCTTTGGAAATATGGCGTATGATGTTGCACTTGTTTGACCAAAGCTTGCAACATTGTTTCATCAGCACATGTGCAACATGGGTTTATATTCATTTCAAATATGACAGACAGTAATAGGAATGAGTCCGGATGTTCTAGACTACAAACAGTCCCTCATTTTCCTCTGGATTAGTCACGTGAACAAGCATGATTGTGCAAGGTGATTTTCATGCATCTACTTCGACTAATCACGAGAAAAATGAGGGACTAAGTCTCATAGTCTAGAAAGTTTAGAAACATGGTCATAAAAGCCAATTTGTTTCTAAATCACACTAAGGTTTACTGCTCAACAACACATTAAATCAATGTGAGCGCTACTATGGTTGACTAGTAGGTTTCTTGCAAAATCATCACATTGTGACATGTCAACCCTGATGCAATATCATTGCATGTTTAACATGCAACTTTGTTAAAATCAGAAGTGCCATCTGATCAGTTTGGAGTTTCCAAGATTGATGTTAAAATTTAACATACCCTGGGAACAGGCCCATTTGTGGGTATATAGGGTTAGGCCACTCACTCCCCCCTTCTCAGTCTATGCTCATCGTGCTAGGGGTGTGATGCCAAGGATGTCAAACCCTGAATGGGCTCCTGCCCTATTGAATCCCGATAAAGAGCTGATGCTTGTAATGCCAGCTTTTGAATCTTTCTACGGTGTCCAATTTCACCAAACTTTCAGAGTTTTTCTTATAGCCTGCCTCTGAAAAGGCTCCTTTAATATCCGGGATATTGGGTTATTTAGTAATAGTTATAGTATAGCTCTAAATTAAATTTTTAATATATTTTGTGATCTACTGTATTGTCACATTTATTTTATATTCACTATATTGTCCCTCTGTATATGGGATTTTCCCCTTGGAGCCCTGCAATGATATTGTGCATGAATTTCTGGTCACTTCCTTTCATTTGAAATCAAATAGAAAGGGATTCTCCTGGCTTGGCTGCCCATTTATTTCCTCCAATTGAGGTGAATAACACTTTCAAATCCCCTCCAATGATATTGTGCATGAATTTCTGGTCACTTCCTTTCATTTGAAATCAAACAGAAAAGGATTCTCCTGGCTTGGCTTCCCATTTATTTCCTCCAATTGAGGTGAATAACACTTTCAAATCCCCTCCAATGATATTGTGCATTAATTTCTTGTAACTTCCTTTCATTTGAAATCAAATAGAAAGGGATTCTCCTGGCTTGCATTGGCTGCCCATTTATTTCCTCCAATTGAGGTAAATAACACTTTCAAATCCCCTCCAATGATATTGTGCATGAATTTCTTGTAACTCCCTTTCACTTGAAATCAAATAGAAAGGGATTCTCCTGGCTTGGTTGCCCATTTATTTCCACCAATTTAGGTGAATAACACTTTCAAATCCCTCTAGCCATATAATATTTTTACTTCCTGCGCAGCGAGGCCTTCTATTTCAGCATGCACGTGGTGTCTCAGAGTGACACAATATTTGTTTTTATTGATGCATAGCCTAGTGATAAAATTCTCGAAATTAAAGGTTTAAAAACCACGAAACAAAGAAACAATATCAATCAATTTTTGCCTATCGTAAGTTACACTTGACCTCTAAGGTTTTTTTAATAGCACCGTGAAAATTAAAACGAAAACACGGTATTAGCACATCACAAGCTCACATTACACAAAACCGGGATAAGAAACTCAAACAATCCAACACACTTCAGGGCAACGAAACAAAGATATTCGAGCACAAATGACGAAATCTCAGCTCACCTGTGGATTTTGAGAAGACCCAAGTACTGTGATAAGACCGGGAACAACGGCAGGGTTTTTGAAGGCCTCGCGAAGTTGAGCAGTTGCCTGAAATACGAAAAGAACAGCCGTGCCATGCTATTGAAACCGGCAAAGCTATTAAAAGATGGAACATAGGATATCTGTTTATACCTGCTGTATTATTGTATTATCAGGAATAAGTAGCTTTTGCAGAATTTCCTCCAACTCCGCCATGTTGCTCACGACGTTTGTGAATATATGTACGCCCGCGATCCGCCCGTTATATGTACTGGAAGATTCCCGCGCGAAAGAGTGTTAGTTACGCGTGAACGCGCGTAATCCCGCGAGCGCACACGTGTGTGCGTTTTGCGGGGAATGTTCAGTTACGGCCACATTGAAACCGCGACTTTTCAATGAAGACATGTATTTAAAAAGAAAGAGGCTTAAAAACACAAGATTCCTTAGTTTTTCTCGATAAATTTTAAAAGAAAGGTAGTGAAAACCGTTATCGGCCAAATTGATGCAGGAAAATATTTTAAACATAGAAACACACTGAGGTGGAACTTGGCTGAGGAAAATATATCATGCCAGGAAGAAACGAAAAAAAAATATTACTTGAAAGAAAGATATTAATTTTCCATAACAGGGAATATAAATAGAACGAAAAAAAATTCCGAATAAAAAAAATTTTCCTTCGAGCCGGATTCGAACCAGCGACCTAAGGATGCCTTCATTTCCTCTACAGTCCTCCGCTCTACCAACTGAGCTATCGAAGGAATCGATGTATGCTCTTGGAAAATTTATCATCCGATTTGAATGGTCGAAAAGAAGAGAGAAGTGAAGAGATGGAAAATTACGAATGAGAATTAAATGAAATTTTCTTCTTTTTTCGGAGGACGGGTTTCAAGATGCAACAAAAAGTGCCTTTTTCAAAGCCGTACTTTTATATAAATTAACAAGGGAAAGAACGAGGAAATAGAAAGGCGGGGAGCGTTGACCCGCCGGCCGCCATGCCCAGGCTTCTGAAAGCAAATTCCTTGTGCTTGTTTTATGATCTGAAAGCCTTTAAAGTCACAAAAGAATTATCTTCTAAGGATATCGTTTCCTTCGATAGCTCAGTTGGTAGAGCGGAGGACTGTAGAGCAAATAAAGGAATCCTTAGGTCGCTGGTTCAAATCCGGCTCGAAGGACCTTTTTTATACATTTTTGCACAGATGATGCTGTTAGTCTTTTGCTACCCCTTTATTCTTGGGCCCTTTCTGATACGCGAACAAAACGGAACAAAAGTTATGCGTTTAAATAATCGCCGGCTGTACCACGAATTACAGATACCTAATTTTATTGGACCTGAGTTTTACGCAGCTCTGTTGTTTTCAGGGCTAGGTTCCATAATTGTGTTGTTTGTTCTATTGTTTTCTCAGCAAACGATTAGCCTGTTTTTTTTTGTTGTTGTTGTTGTTTTAGTTCTGTGATGGGATACCGTCCACATAAAGCATTGATTGATTGGAATTTCGGGTGAAAGAAAAATTGGCGAGCGCATTGACCCAAGCACGAAATGAGAAGGGAAGAGAGGAGCTAAGAGAGGCGGAACAGGGCGGCCCTATCCCAGTCCACGATTTTCGATTTTCTTTTCACAGGGTTACCACAAATACGAAGCCTTCACCGTCGGGTAGACTGGGGTAAAATCACGACCAGTCGTTTTCAAAAGCTTGTCTTTTTGCCATCGACACGGATGCGACGGATGCATCTTCAGAAAAATGATTCTACTCTGCAGTCCGTCAGTTCTCAAAAATTTGCGTTTCCGATGCGACAAGGTCACGGGGTGGGGGGGAAATACTTTCATATATAAGCTATATGGGTATGTGCCGCTGTAAAGGGTATGGTTTTCAAGCAATTGAGTCTGGGGAAGGGTATAGAAATCAGAGAGTTTTCGTCTAGAATAGGGTATCATTTGCCGGGGAACTGATCAGTGGTATGAAGAATTAAGTCTGGAATAGGAATTGAAACTCGGAAGAGAAAGAGGCTTCCCAAAACGGAAATAAAATCATCGCGGCAACATTGTTGACATACAGTTTCCATTAAAAACGCTTATAGTGATACAGTTCTAAAACAGCAATTCAGGGATAGGGTAGTGATTTTCGGTGTCTAGTCTAGTATAGGGTTGCAAAATCAGCTGAACATGGTCTGATATGAGAGTCCCAGCGGCACACCCCACCTAAAAATATAGAGTACCCCCCCTCCCAGCCCAGGATAAGGTTCTCAATCCGCCACTGCATGGGTCTTCCAAAACGTTATCATGTAAGTTATAAAGCCGCGTCCACACGGATACATGTTCGTTTGAAAATGAAGACATTTCTTTGCGTTGTTGGTATCCGTTCCTGACATGAATGCGCAAACTTTTGAAAAATGACAGACTCCAGAGTGGAATTGCATCCGTCGCTCGATGGGCCAAAAATCGTCTCTCCGCTCTACACCCTCTCCTTATCCCCCACCCCCTCTTATTCACCCACCTTGTTTGCATTCCATCAACACAACAAAATTAAGAGGCAATCATTTGTGTTACAAAAGACTCAACTTTATCGTTTATGACAAACAAGTCACTTATTTATTTACTTTTGCCAACTTGTTCACTCCGTTGGTTTTTCAAACTTACTAAGCAATTAACTAAACAAACTACACCAGTGCAATTTATAGGTGATAATTTACGTACGGCGAGTTCTGCGGCAATTCAACAGAATATACAACATGTACAGTAGCTGAGGTTTCGTTTTGCTTTCAAGCCCACGCTTCATCGGGACTTGAGTTGAGTGTTACTCAAAAGATCACGCCCAAGAAGGCACGTACTTGATGGTGTCTGACAGTGATATCGCTTATGTCAACAACAACAACAACACTTGGTAATTATCCAGCCTTGTTTACATCAGACGAATAGATGTTCTTCCCGTCACAATTAAGAAGTCTTCATCTCGCAAGATCTTAAGTGCATCTTCAAACTGTTCCCGGGAAATGGGCTGAAATGAAAAATAAAATAATCAGAAAATGTTACGTTGATGCACCTGTTTGCAAAACAATGATCTTTGAAAATGGGGATGAAACATGCGAACAGCAACAGGGAGAAAAAAAGTTAGCCATACCTAACCTTTTACTCGCTATATCCGTAGCACCTTTGTACAAACTTACTAACTCTTTAAAAAAGATATTTACTGCTGTCATATAATTGTCACCTATGGTGATGAAATAATAATTGTGCTTCTCTGAATTGTGTGTAAGACCAACGATAGTTGCTTCAGTGGAATTTGGTAAGGAAAATTAAGCAATCTACACGGCGGAGCTTAAATTGGTCGCTGAAGTATGCATGAAGTAACTAAGAGTATTTTTAATCTCCCTGGATGGGATGCTAGTCCACTGCAGGGTTGTCCACCAGCATTATGCTGCTAGTCCCTATTTATACATCTGAGTGGAGAGAAAACAAGATGGAGCAAAGTTTCTTGATGAATGAAACAACACGATGGCAGAGTCCAGGCCTTGAACCACTGATCTTCATGCAATAGTCTTACAGCATTTCAATGTCCCAATGTATGACTGAGTATAGCTGGGAATGCTCTAACCCTTTCGCTCTTGGAGTCATGCAGTTATGGAGACATGTAGTGTAGTTTTAACTTTTGAGTCTGTGGACGAAATCCTATGGTGCGACCATTCAAATGAAACCTCTTCAGCAGTACTTTTGCATGGCGCCATTTGTTTTTCAGTATTTTACAAAATGAAATTTAGGATTTTTCTTGAATTTTTCTTTTTGGCACTCTCAAGAGCTAAAATTGAACTCACCATATCAGAAGCTTCTTTGAGCTCTTCATAAGTCTGTTGATATTTGACACTGGGTGCTTTGCCTTTGCTCAGTAGCAGTTCTTTGAGAGACTTTGCAATTTCAAGGCGGCGTTTTCTGTCAGACACGCTCAAACCAGTCGTTAGGATGTTGATGTCAATCAGTCCTGTTTTAGGGTCTGTAGCTGATTGTTTCAAAGCTTCACGGTGAAGTCTGTGGACAAGAATATATCAATCACAATTTTAGGTATTTAGAGAGAAAATGAATACAAGGTTCAGGCTAACCTGGCTTTTCCATTGCAGTAAATTTTTGTGACACCTTGAAAATAGCAACCAAAGACTTATTGTTTTTATCCAGTGCTCTTTTCTTCCAACAGAATCTTTGTTGCACAGTGTTCATTCCTATTTGTTTGTGGTTCCCACCCCTTTACACTCTGTTTATGGCAAAATGTTATACAACATTAAGATTGTTTTCCTATTCTCCGGCTTCCTGCCACCTCTGAAATCCGACATCCCTCTATCTCTATTCCCTTTCTTGTAGACTCCCCCCTCCCCACCTTTGATGACCCCCAATGATTTACATGTAAGACCCACTCCAAGACCCCATTTGACCTACCTTCTGGCCTCCTCAACATCAACATTTTCAACTTTCGATGAGAGCCTCATCCTAGCATGCGCTTCAGCCAGACGAATCAAAGACTCAAGCTGACGAGGATAAGCAGTGATTGCACCACGGCTACTACCAACCTGGCGCATTTCTGTAACAAGCAAACAGCCAGCATTAGAAATTCTCCTGTCTGTTGTTTTTCCATAGAGAACTAAAAAACAGTCTCATAGGGGACTACCAAAAATAAGAGTAAAGTGAATGGACAAGTAGTAGGTCACTTCCGACACCATGGACATGGAGCTTTTGAAATTATGGGAGGTGGTCGATAGTGTCACTGAGGGATTTTATGGTATGGAATGCTCAAGCAGTAACTGATATGAACTATGTTTCTTACCCACATAAGCCTGGATGAGATACTGTGCTGCTTCTTCACTGAGTTTAGGGTTTACATATGAGCGGGGCGTAAGCAATGTAGTCCTTGAGTATACTCATGTCCTAAAACAAAGACACAAGGAATAATAAATCATTATTAGTAATTACTAATAGTAATATTGGACTGAGTAATTCAGGAAGTACAGTAATCGGGCAAGTAATTTCAAATCGTCTGAGCATGTAGCACAAAACCAGAAGAGAGACCTGTAGAGAAACAGCAAAAAAAGAACCCATTTGAGTGCACCTCATTGACATGCACACATTGAGGTGTCCAATTACAGCTATCCAATTACATAAAGTTGTAATTAGACACCCATGTGACTATCACCAACTTCAGAAGGAATGACCAATCACATTGAGAATTTTGAATACAATTTAAGCTGGCAAAAATATATTTCAAGTACTGGTAGAACTTCTAGTGTTTTGAGGAGAAATTAGTTATAGATTAAAACTGGAAAATATTATAACTTTTGTTTTGCTTACAAGAAATTCTTCCTCCTCTTCTTCCTGTGTCTGATGGTATAACGACACTAAATGAGTGGCCAGTCGACGATCATAAAACTCATCTTGAGGATCAAGCATCAAAAAGATCAGATCAAACCTGGAAAAAAACATTAAACAACAGAATGTTGTTCAAAGTTGCATCTCGTGAAATTTGTTCACAAAGATTACAATTCTAGTTTTTAAATTAAAATTCCATTGTCTTGTAAACAGTTCTTCGTAAATTAGAAAGACTTCAGTCAGTAAATTAAAATAAGTCTTTTTTTTTTCTATGACCAAATCTGTTAGATGACTCTGAGGACCCATTGGTATCTTTCTAAGGAGGACACAGCTACAGCTGTGCTCTAGCAGTGCTAGGCTTGCGTACCAATGATTGCCTTTCGGCAAGAATAACTTTTGCCCCGAAACATTTATTATGGCATAACCTCCCACCATCATTCACTTGAGATGGACCTGACCTCACTGAAACAGGAAGTTAGAGTTGGTTCAGGGTGTGTGTATTATTTTACTTTTCTCTTCTTTTTACCTGGAAAGCAGGGTATGAGGTAGCTGAATATTCTCCACTGTCGTCATTTTAGGATCCCACTGTGATTTCACAGGATTAGCAGCTGCCAGTATTGATGTCCTTGCATTCAACTGACAAATGATGCCAGCCTTGGCTATTGACAATGTTTGTTGTTCCTTAAAAAAAAAGGAGAGAGAATGTTTAAGAAATCTACTGTTTAATGAGGGGGGTCTGATCTTTCCACTTCCTGTTCCATTAACTGCTTCGAATAGATAGACTTCCTGCCCCTTATTCTCCCATATTATCACCCTCCCTATTCCCTCCCCGTCCCACCCTCCCTATTCCCTCCCTGTCCCACCCACCCTATTCTCGCTCTGTCCCACGCTCCCTATTCCCTCCCTGTCCAACCCACCCTATTCCCACTCTGTCCCACGCTCCCTATTCCCTTCCTGTCCCACCCTCCCTATTCCCTACATGTCCCACCTTCCCTATTCCCTCCATGTCCCAGGCTCTCTATTCCCTTCCTGTCCCTCCACCGCAGTCAAACATCTGAGGCGTTTTTCGTTTTATTTAGTAGGATTTTATTTAATAATAAATGGAAATATGGGCAAGGATGTATATAAAAAATTAGTTGACGTTAATATCTTTTAATTTTTCTCAAAATGATGAGCTTTTTTCCGTTGAAAACTGACCTAAACTCTTTGTGCCTGATCAAAATTATGTTGGCAAATGGCGCCAACAACTCTGCAGTTCACCGTTTTTAAACTTTTTTGGTAAACTTTCAAAACGTTTGGTAAATTGATAGTGTATTGGCAATATATTAAACTTTAAACAGTGAAAATGACAACCTTAACTTTTAAGTACTTTGCTCAACTTTTGCAAATTTCTCTCGTTTGACCACGGTAAACCCTTTCCCACCCTCCCTATTCCCTCCATGTCCCACCCTCCCCATTCCCTCCCTGTCACACCCACCCTGTCCCCTCCAAGTCAATCAAGGAGGTTGACTGCATTTTAATTCTTTAAAGCACAAATTTGAAGATGAGTTCCGCTCAGGTTGTCAAAATGTCAGTCACTGTCATCAACGACAGTTCTTTTCAGAACAACACTCACCCGGATGATCACACTTGACAGACCAATGATGCACCTACAATCAAGGACAAAAGTTCTTGGGACAAATGTTACAAAGTCCTCCTATTAACTACTAATTTAGTGTGACTGACTAATGAAGCCATGTTTTTCGTTTAACGCCCATCTTACCAACCCCACCCCTTTCCTGAGACAATGTTGAAACCCACAAATTATTTTTACTACACGGGCTCAACATTGTAAGGGGGGTCGGGGTCGGGAAATGGACACTTATCGTTTGCACATACCGTGTTTCTGTCGCGTGCGTAGGGAAACATCGTAAATGCAAATTCGTCCCAACCCTTTTGTCCTTGATTGTAGGTTCGAGCCATTTACAATGAAAACACTAACCATAACTTCATGAAGAACTGCTCTGGTGCTGTCATTCATCTTATCAAACTCGTCAATACAGCAGATTCCATTATCACTCAAAACAAGAGCACCCCTGTTGATAAAGAAGAATAATTTGTGAACCAGTTACTGAAATCAGGAGATTCATTGAGCACAGCAGAATTCTGATAACTCCAGTGTTTGCATTTATGCACAAATCGTGCGTATAGACGCATAAAACTTTCTTGGAACGTACAAACACAGGGTGCATCGCATTCTTGGGACGCATGGAATTAAGTTTAACTCGAATGAAATAAAATAACAGAAGGGAATAATTATGAAAGAAAAATAAGTAAGCAAATTGTACAAAAAAAATCTTACCCTCAAGGCCTTAACTTTAATCCAAGAAAAGGAAAGCGAGTGATCGAAGGCACTCATTAATAATATTAATAAACTTGAACATACAAAGGATTCAACATAGCTGCCAAAATAGATCAGTACCAGACTTACAGTGTAAAAGCTTTCGGATAAAAAATGGCACCAAAAAGGATGCATCAGAACATTGTTTTTTCGCGCCCTATTTTACATGTAGACCCCTTTATTAGCACAATTATTAAAACATAAACATGGTGAGTTGAAGGCAGAATAAAACATTGTTTGAGTGTTTTTTGGGTGTAAACAGAAAACTTTCAGAAGAGAATGAGTCAGAAGCTTCGCCAAAAACTAAGAAAAGCAAGGAAGACAGTCAATTTATGAAGCTGAGGGGCCCAGGATGGTTTTTTTTGCAAAACCTAGTGAGAACACTGGATAACTCAAAAGTAAGTTCTTAAAACAAAGCACTTACGTCTGTAAGACCAACTGTCTAGTCTCTGAGTCTCTGGTGACATAAGCAGTCAAACCCACAGCAGAAGATCCCTTGCCAGATGTGTACTGACCACGAGGAACAAGGTTATGTACATACTGAAAGCACAAACAGAGGCTTGGTTAGTGAATAGCACAGACTGTTTACACAAGCTCGGAAATTAGAGAGGATCACAGGCTCTATTTTTACAACAACAAAAAATAATTATGAGTAATTAAAAGTAGTTAGTAAGGTAAGCCAAGTTGTAGTAAATTGGTTAGTAAGGTAAGCTGAGTGAAGTCTTTTAACAAGCCATTGGGCTGAGGATATTATCTGATTCCTGTAGCATGAAGTCTAGGAGGACTAGAAGTATTGCTGTGAGGGGGGAGGGGGGGGGGTTGCATCGTCCTTAGTCTGAATTTCAAACCTTACCATTTTGCGATTTTGCAAGATTCCTGTGTCACTGTCCAAGTTTTGTGCACTACCAATGATGCTGCAAGTTTGCAATTGCATGGCATCTTCTTGTGTGTGATTTCTAGTTCATGAAAATATCACCCCAGACCCTACCACCCCCCACCATGAAGTGGAAAAAAGAATGAAAGGGAAAGAGATAAATTTTTGAGATCTTTTTATCTACATTATACTTTGTATAGTCCGTAAGTACTAAAAGAAGGAATGACCTAAAACCACCTAAAACCATCTACAACCACCTACAAGGAATGACCTAAAACCATCTACAACCACCCAAAACCGCCTAAAACCACCTACGACCATCTTCAGAAATATAAAAAATCCACGCAGAATACTGTTTTTTATCATTTCAGTGTCAATTTGATCGATTTCCAAGCAACCACAGGCTGTGAAAGACTCAAGTCTTTAATACAGGGTTCCAAACATAAACTTTATCAACACAACAAGCTGCGAGGCGTTCGCTTACAGTTTCATTCCACGACTCTAAAACTCTCCTCACTCGATAACCGGAAAGTACAACTGTATGCACACACTCAGTGAAGCATGACATAGCGACGCCATTGTCACGCAACCGTAAGTCATGACAATTTTGTCACACAGGCAAACCAAGGATTAGTGTGCTGCTCGCCTGGGGCTCGCAGCAATGAAACATCTTACCTTTAGGATCCTCTTGAAATGGAGCCATTACTGAGTCGACAAGGCAGCCTTGAGAGACCAGCCTGGACGATTGAGGTTGCGATGTGGTCGAGCAAAGTGTTTTCTTTAACCCCAATGCCACCAGACATAACCTCGTGCTCTGTACAGTCAGTGTAACATGAGATCCTCATACTTACATTTCTCAAACAAGGGGCACTGGGATGAGAAGTCTTTGATAGGCACCGGTGAAACAAAACACAACATTTCCGGTGTGCATTTATATTGAAATCGATCACGTAGGTGCGCACTAAATTTGTCAACAAAATTGTCACTAAAATGCCCATGAATCCCTTTTCTAGATGCTCTTG